>JAVQMF010000031.1:2010000-3210000 GCA_032878935.1 Erythrophleum fordii
AAACAAATGAAGCCCGAGGGGGAGGCTGTATTCATCATCCATCGGATTTCACATGGTCATTCGATTCATCACGCCATCAACCTCGCACACTCCAGCCCATTCACGTCTCATCCCCATTCCATCGTCTCTTTATTCATACAAAAGCCCTAGCCGTCATTGATTCATTCAACCATTCGGCCATTCACCAACACCCTCGCCTCCTTCGCCTTCGTCCACTCCACATAATTTCCTCCATTCCATTCTCCATCATCCATCCACCGAATGAAGATCTAATCTCCATCTTGAGGCTAGCAAGGGAGGAAACTCTTGAGTAGAAGCTTGAATCCATGGATGAACAACAAATTCTGGCTAAGATTTTCTTATTTTTCTAGCACTTTTTCTTTTTCTTGTATAATCTCGGTTGAGTTATATTTGATTAGGAATTGGTGTAATAGTAATTAGTGGCTGGTTAGACACTGATTAGGAAACCTTTTTTGTTGATTAATTGGTTGGATTTAAATTTGATTTTTCATTATTCTCTCTAATCTCCCATGCATGCCACGAAGGTGTTCGATGAAATGCATGAATGAGGTTATGTGCTTAAATGTCTATTTGAGAATTCCTTAGTGTTTAGTTGGTTAATTAAACATTTTTTGGGTGATGAATCAGAAGATAATTAATTAGTTAATCAATCAAATTGGATGTTCATTGATCTTAAGGACAAGAGTTAACGGTTTAGTGCAGGATTGAGGTCTCAATTCAACATTAGATTATTGATCTCTTGAATCTTGAATGGTTATTCAAGATCATTTGCTAATAAACATAATTAGGAGTTCTTAGGCCAGAATTAATCACAATTGGATTAGGATAAGGATAGTGGATGCCAAGAGATGATTCCTAAGCTAATCACAAGACCATCCTCCATCCATAATTCATCCAAATAGGTAGTGTTTAAGAATTTTAATTCAATTTAGTTTTAGGTTAGTTTAATTAATTCCAAAACCCCCAAATTAGATAGTTCTAGGACCTTAGAACACTTAGAAAATCCAATTGAACATTGAATTCCAATTCCAAGGGAGATGACCTAGGTTGTGCCCTATATTGCATTTAATATCCAACCTAGTTTTATTTTGAGGGTTGTACGACAAGCCCGTCAAAATTTGGCGCCGTTGCCGGGGAATTGGAGTTTCAATTGTTTGAGAAAGTTTTCTGAGTGTTTTTGTTTTTTTTTTAATCTCTGTTTTAATTCTGTTTTGATTTGATTTTCGTTCTGTTCTGAACTTTGAATCGGTTAATTTCGGTGTTGCGCGTTAAGTGTCCTGGTTGCTGGAATTTTTGTTCAAAGTGCTCAGAAAATTCTCATACTTTGTTTTTCAAGGTTTTTGGGTGTTTTGAGCAAAAGTAATAGCAAAGCTATTAGGTGCACCATGTTTTGGCCAAATTCCAACGTTTGAGATAGTTTTTCAAATTTTTTAGTATTTTTTCAAATTTTTTAGGAATTTTTCAATTTTTCTGGATTTAATTTCTTTATTTTTTGTGAGTTTATTTTGTGTGACTAACCTCTATTTAAGAGTGTTTTTCATTGTTAGGAACTTCTTAGCTTCATTGAATTTTTATCTTCTTGAGTTTGAGTTAATTTTAGTTATAATTTGTTTGTGATTTGTTTGTGTTTAAAGTGATTATGCTTCTCAATTTTCCTTGCTTATAAATGGATCAATATTATTCTAATCAAGGTGTTTATGATCCCTGTAGAGAGCATAGGATTTCTCAAAAGTTGGATAATGCCATGTCAATGCTTCAAGGTCTTCTTGAAAGACAAAGACAAGAACAACAAGCCCAACAATATCAACAAGCACAACAATACCAACAATTCCAACAACCATGCTACCAACCATACCACCATCCATATGAGATTCATCCAAATTACCATCCTCATTATAAACCGCATCATAACTTCCATATGCAAGAGCCATACCCTGATTATCATATGCAAGAGCCAAACTATCATCCTTACAATTACCATGAGGGGTGCATGCAACAAGAGCCCCAAAGGGAACCGAGTTCAGAAGAAAGGATGAGACAGCTAATGGAAGCTTGTGATATTCAACACCAACAAATGCAGCAAATGCAGCAAATGGCCCAACGGATAACTGAACGGCTGCAACTCTTTGACCAACAATTAAAGGATTCAGGAATTCAATCGAATCAACCGACTTCAAGTGCTAATGAATTGACTAAAGAGCAAATTAGAAGGGAATGTATAGAGGAGGAAGAATCTTATTCACTAGGTAATATCCTTCCATCTTCTAATGTTTTACAATTTGTTGAAACTGACTCTAGTTTGCCTGATAGCACTGTGACTACTGATGCATTCAATGTTGTTGATTCTGAGTTGCATGATAATGATGTTGATGAGGAAATTATTGTTGAATCTCCTGATATGATTGATTGTGGTAATGCATCGAGTAAAATTGATACATTTATTAATGTTAATGAACCCTTGTGTACTGATACACTTGAGATGTCTACTCCTAGCTGTGATTATAGTGAAAATTTTATTTCTGAATCAATTGATGAATCTGTTGAGCCTAGGGTAGCAGATAAGTGTGGGGGTGACTTAGAATATGATGATCATGCTATTCTTGGTGTGGGATTAGTTGATAAGTCTGTTGATGATGCACCTATTGAGTTTAGAGACAACATGCCATCTGGATCATGTGACATAACTGATTTGGATGCATTTCTTAATTCTATGTGTGTTGAATCTACTATATGTGATGAATACTCTCAGATTAATTCTACCATTGAGACTAGTGAATCCATCACATATACTGATCATTATGATTCCTCACTAGCATGTCATGATGTGATTGATGAAATGGTAGATGTAACATGTGAAAATGATATAGACATTGAAATTGTTGGACATCTTGTTGATAATTCAGACTCTAATTTGCAATGCTTATGTGATGATATGCATACATGTCCTATATGTGATGAGATTAATGAGTTTCTGGAGTCTGATAAGTCTGCTGAATCCATGGAATCCTTGGTTTGCAATAAAATTGTTAATGAACCTGATTCTTCTGATCATACTAGTATTGATGAGAATATGCATAAAGATAATGTTGATGTTGAAAATCCTATTGATCCTTGTACTCTTGTTGATACTAGTGAGAGACTTGATTTTGCTGTTGATAATTGTCTAGAATTTTGTGAGCCTACTGATGTCTCTTTGGTCAGGAAAGATATTATCTCTATTGTTGAGAGTCCTGAGGTTGGTGAAGTAGTTCCCAACAAGCCACAGACTCTCCCAGTAGAGGAAAAACAACTGTCAGACACCTTGAACTCAAAGGATTGTGAGAAGTTACAATTTAATTTTTCTGTGGATGTAGTGACTCTTACTGATGAGAGTCCAGTAGATTTTATTGGTTTTAATAGATTTTTAGAGAGTTCAGAGTCTAAGTCTGATTTTAAATTTTCTTTCTTTAGCTTTAATTGTCTTAAATTTGATTTTTCTTCTTTTCTTGTTTCTGAATATGCTGAAAATGACTTTCCTAAACTACTGATGGTTGAGAAAGTCCATGAGTCAACACTGAATGATCAATCAAAATGTTTTAAAGTGGTTAGACTTAAATTTGTCCAGTTGAGAAGAAATAAAGTAGTTTTAATTCTTGTTTTTGATACTTATGATTAGTTAGTCCTTGATAAAGTTCTCTGTAGTTTAGGATTTAGCTTTCTTTTTCTTTTCCGCATTACAGTTTGTTTTGTTTCTGTTTTGTAGGAAATAAATTGCTAACCAGCTACAAAGGGAATCTAAGCCAACCTTGAAATCTCCATATTCAAATTCATCCAGTTGTATACTTTCCCTTTCTACCTTTTATATTGTGCTGTTTATATGTTTACTGGATTGTGTGCTGACATTGAGGACAATGTAATATTTAAGTGTGGGGGGGGGGAGTCATTTCATTCCATCCATTTCATCCATCTTTTCCTTATTTTAAAAAAAAAAAATTGAAAATTTTTAGGAAAATTTTTGAAAAATAGCATGATTTTTCTTCAATTTTTCTGTAAAAGTTGCAGGTTAAGATGATTGTAGCTTGGATTCACGTAGACATGATAAGTAATGGATCTTGTGTTTTGATTCAAGTGAAGTGGCAATGAATTTGATTTCAATGAATTATTTGATAGTCATTAGCTGGTGAGAATTTGAGCCTTATTTGTTCAATTCTAGTGTGTATTCACCTATCTTTGTTTCACTCTAGAACTTGTCTTGATTCTTTGTTGAGACCACATTTGCATTTGCATGCATGAAAATGATAAGGCATTCCTTTCTATTTTAGCTAGAGCCAAAAGGCCAACCATATATGCATCTTTATCCATTGTTTTAGCCACTTTGGACTTATTTTCATTTTCTTGTTAGCCTATAGCCATTACATATATTCCCACCTTGTTTTAAGATGCCTTAAGGACTTTAAAGAGCATTACATCTAAATAGGATAGGTGAATGTGTGCTTTGCATCCATTAAAGCCATTGCGATTCAAACAATTTGTTCAAAGAAAAAAAAATGCAATGAAAAGAAGAGATAGAAAAGCAAAAAGAAAGCAAAAGAAAAGCAAAAAGAAAAAAAAAAAAAAAGAAAGAAAAAGCAATGAAAAAAAAAAAGGAAAAAAAAAAGAGGAAAAGTTATTGAAAATCAAAAGAAAGAAGTAATTTAGATTGAGTTTATAGTTGCTTATACTTGTTGGAAATAAGGCCTTGAATGCACATTCTTCCCTATTCTAGATTGTCATTGAGTGCTCTTGAGGTCCTAAGGTATCCATTTGTTTAGTTTTTCCCCTTCTTTCTGTTATCCATTCATTTCATCTCCCTTAGCCCCATTACAACCCTAAATAAAGTCCTTTGATTTGTGTATTGCATTTAGCATGGGTGGTGGAGATTTAGAAGCTTGACAAGCCTATGGTAGTGAAGCTTGGATAGGTGGAATGTGAGTGAAACACATTGCCCATAAACACTTGAGAGATGAGAGTAAACACCAATCCATGTGAGAGGCTATGCATTTTAGTTCATTCTTTTCAAATGAAATTGCCATAGAATTTGTTTTCTTGATGCAAGTGAAGTTAACTTAGATTGTTGAAGTATTGAAAAGTTGTGATTAATCTCTAGCTTGTGATTTTTATACTTTCTTTTCCATTTTCATTTTCCACTTGCCATTCTACTAGTCGGGTGTTTCAAATTCATTCTTCATTCTGGATTTTAAGCTTTGCCCAAGAGTGCAAAGGTTTAAGTGTGGGGGAATTTGATAAGCATGATTTTTATACACTTTAATCCTCTTAACTTTGGCATTTTGATGATGGAATATGGTCTTAAGGGTTTAATTAGATTCAATTTGAATTCATTAGCCACTTTTGCACTCTAGGAATTAAAATTGCAAAATTCTTGAATTTTAATGCATAAATCATTTTAAATAAATTTTGTGAATTTTCTATTTCATCTCTTTCATTCTTTTATGCAGATTTTTGTTGGGCAATTGGAGCTTTGAAGGAGAATTTGTTTTGAAGAAGAGTAAGGAGAGCCACAAACTAAAAAGGTTGCAGCCACAAAAAGAAGAAGCCATGGGTTCAGATTAAACAGAGGAGAAGCACAGAAAGAAGTGCCATAGTCCTAACGCGAGCTGCAGAAAGAGAAGAAACGCAGTTGCACAAGGAGAAGGCAAGAGACGCTGTGGTTTCTGGTTTGAGGAAGAAACACGAACAGAAACTGAAGCTTGAGTAAAGCTGGAAAATAAGAAGCCATAACGCAGCTGCATGAAAATAAGCAAGGGGTTCCACGTGAAGAAGCTGCAGAAACTGAGAAGAAAATAATGTGGAACAGCGTGGAGAACATCACGATGAAAGAGTTGAAGCTACGCCTGGACAGCAACGTGAAATAGAGACAGTAACGCACGAAGAAAGAAACACATGCAGAAGTTACGTGCTGTGGCTGGGCTACGTCTGGACAGCATGCAGAACAAAGCAGAAGAATCACATTTGGTCACACACAGGAGCCACGGGTTGAAGGAGCTGGAAATCACGTCTGGACAGCAGCAAAACGAAGAAGAAAGCTACGTGAAGAGACATGCAGAAGCTACAGTTTGCATATGGATTATTATATCCACAATGGGGCCCACACTCAATAATAAAAAAAAGGAGAATACATACGGGCAATTGGAACAAAGGAAGCACGTGAGAAACAAATAAAGCCCGAGGGGGAGGCTGTATTCATCATCCATCGGATTTCACATGGTCATTCGATTCATCACGCCATCAACCTCGCACACTCCAGCCCATTCACGTCTCATCCCCATTCCATCGTCTCTTTATTCATACAAAAGCCCTAGTCGTCATTGATTCATTCAACCATTCGGCCATTCACCAACACCCTCGCCTCCTTCGCCTTCGTCCACTCCACATAATTTCCTCCATTCCATTCTCCATCATCCATCCACCGAATGAAGATCTAATCTCCATCTTGAGGCTAGCAAGGGAGGAAACTCTTGAGTAGAAGCTTGAATCCATGGATGAACAACAAATTCTGGCTAAGATTTTCTTATTTTTCTAGCACTTTTTCTTTTTCTTGTATAATCTCGATTGAGTTATATTTGATTAGGAATTGGTGTAATAGTAATTAGTGGCTGGTTAGACACTGATTAGGAAACCTTTTTTGTTAATTAATTGGTTGGATTTAAATTTGATTTTTCATTATTCTCTCTAATCTCCCATGCATGCCACGAAGGTGTTCGATGAAATGCATGAGTGAGGTTATGTGCTTAAATGTCTATTTGAGAATTCCTTAGTGTTTAGTTGGTTAATTAAACATTTTTTGGGTGATGAATCAGAAGATAATTAATTAGTTAATCAATCAAATTGGATGTTCATTGATCTTAAGGACAAGAGTTAACGGGTTAGTGCAGGATTGAGGTCTCAATTCAACATTAGATTATTGATCTCTTGAATCTTGAATGGTTATTCAAGATCATTTGCTAATGAACATAATTAGGAGTTCTTAGGCCAGAATTAATCACAATTGGATTAGGATAAGGATAGTGGATACCAAGAGATGATTCCTAAGCTAGTCACAAGACCATCCTCCATCCATAATTCATCCAAATAAGTAGTGTTTAAGAATTTTAATTCAATTTAGTTTTAGGTTAGTTTAATTAATTCCAAAACCCCCAAATTAGATAGTTCTAGGACCTTAGAACACTTAGAAAATCCAATTGAACATTGAATTCCAATTCCAAGGGAGATGACCTAGGTTGTGCCCTATATTGCATTTAATATCCAACCTAGTTTTATTTTGAGGGTTGTACGACAAGCCCATCAATGGTTTAATAATTATATGCAATTACATGGCTTTTGATTGCATTTGAAATTGTTTTGGCTTCTGATGAGTGAGGTTATGCTAAAAGCCCCTTGAAATAGATGAGGTGAGGCCAAAAGCCCCTAAATATAGGTGAAACTATGCCAAAAGTCTCAATTACAGGTTAGCTAAGTCAAAAGTCCCTAAAAAAGGAGTGAATTAAACCAAAAGACCCTAATTGTTGGGTAAGGCTAATCCAAAGTCCCTAGAGCATGAAATTGCTCTTAATGGAGTCATGAGATCCTTAATGCATGAATATGATTTATATATAGTTGTATGATATGCATGCTTCTATTTTAGAACTTGAGTAAGCCATATATGTATGCTTGAATGTTGGATTAGCTAACCATGATTAGTGTAATACCTTTAGGGCCTCTGAGAATCCTAGAAAGCTCAAATTTTTCATTTAAAAAGCCCTCCTGTGAGTTTTCAAAATTTTTCAAAAATTATAAAAATGCCCCTACTTCCCTCGGTAAATTTTTTGATCTCTTTTGGCTTTGCTTTTTGGGCATCTTAAACCTTAAATCCTCATCTCTAATATTTAACATTTTATTATAATTTTAATTAGCCCTAATTCCTTCTATTTCGAGGACTTCCTTTTATATTTGGCCCATTTCTGACGTTTACGGAGAAACTGAACATTGCGTTTCTCACGTTTACAGAGGGACCAGATATTACATTTAGGGTTCTCAAGAGCATGAAATTACTCTTGATGGAGCCATGAGATCCCTAACGCATGAATATGATTTATACATAGTTGTATGATATGCATATTTGTATCTTGAAACTTAAGTGAGCCATATATGTATGCTTGAATGTTGGATTAGTTATTAGGATTCTTTGAATCTCACTTTTCCTTTATTTCTACTAACCATGGCAAGGTGGCTCTCAAGGAAGCAAGAATGATGAACTTAAAGCTTAAGAAGAGCTACTTTGATAATGAAAGTTGTTTTAAGGCATATTCTTGAGTATATGGATACATATTGGTATATTTTGATGTATGGACAGGCCAACACATTTAAAAGTGCTAGATTATGATGTAAAGACTATTTATGGGTTGTAATATACAATATAATGTAATTTGGCACTTTTAGTTCTTGAATGGATTTGTGTATAATTGCAAGTGAAAAGGTGATTTTGAGTTGCAAGGAGATTGTGACATTTTGAACTAGCCATATAAGATATATTTGTCATTTGAAACATGCTGAAGAGAAATGGCATTTTAGAGCTCATTTGGCACTAATTAGAACCAAAATTTGGTCCATTTGAATTATAAAATGTTCCTCTATCATTGACTATCCAAATGAACAAGTCTTGGACTGAACTTTGGCAAATAATTAGAGGACATTGAGGGCTTTCATAAAGCTAAAGATTGTAATTTTTGGAATTTTATAGAATATTTTATGAATTTTTGAATTTGGCTAAATTATGTAGAATTATGTTATGTATTATTCATTTGGTATAGTCTCAAATGTTTTCTTTTTTTAGGGATCAAATAAACTCATTTTAACCTAAAATTCTTCTAGTATATAGCTCTCATTACTAGCTTTTTAAGGATACTTAATTTGCATTAATTAGAATTGTATAACTCAAGTTATAAATTTTCAAAATTTAGTCTATAATATGTGTCCAATGGCCCAAATCATGCATATGACTGAATGATTGGATTTGGTATGTTTCTATAAGCTATCTTGAAAATAACAAACTTGTTTAGTGTGAACTCAAGGATCGAAATGATGAAAATCCTTATTTGTGCAATTTGAATTATTTAACGCCTTTAGTAACAAGAAATTTCACTGCTAAAAGTGTAAATATGATTATTTGCTATCAAAAGTGGAATATAGCATGAGTTACATGTATAATTTATGATGTTATTACATTACATAAGTGAATATAGTTATATGGTATATTAGATTTCAAAGTAGCAAAAAAAATTTTACAAAAGCCAATGATAACTACCCCATGTTGATTAACTCAGAAGAAGAAAGGTCTGATACAGATGTATTTCTTTCATGCGTATATTAATAAGCTAATTGAATAACATATTGAACAACAAAGCAATTTTTTTTTTGCTTAAATAGTAAACAAAGTTAAACTTGCTTGTGCAAAAAAGTAGACTTTTATGTAAAGTGATAGTTATAGTTATAATAATCTATATAATCTATTATATTAATTTAATTTTTGGCATATTTACCCTTTTCTTGTCAATCACGAATGATTGGGTGATGTTTACAAGGCTTTAGGATATATGTATGATTGTTTCTTAAGTTTAACAAAAGCATTTTTTTTACATGTATAGAACTTTTGTACTTGTCTAGCTTAAGATAGCATTTTTGGAACATGATGAAACATTGTTATTATTTAGAAATTGTACAGCAAATTGTGAATCAGACATCAATCACAGTAATTGATCTTTGATGAGGTGCAATATATGAGCTTTAGATTAAATTAAGTTTGGTGTCTCCTAATTAGTTCATTTATTGTGCAAAATCTCAGTTACTATGTGCAATAATTTTGATGAACCCAATAAATTAGTTTTTAGTTCATTAAAGAGACCAACATGGTAGCCAATAATCTGAAGTCCACTTGAATAAACAAAAAAGACAATTATTTCACCCTAATTGCTTGTTATTAGAACACAAACATATATGACAGGGCAACATACAATTGTAAGAAGTTTTAACTATTACATGTGCATACATACAAACATTAATACTAATGTTTTTAAAACTAAACCAATTATTGAACTAATAAAGCCACTAGTTTACAATTTATTAGTCAAATCGGTAGTAATTAAATATATATTTAAAAAAATTTATATGTTAAAATTCTAATGTAACAAATAAATATTAGCAAATTTTAAATATTTGATTATTAAATATTTTTGAGAAATCATATTTTAATTGAAAAATAAAAATTACCCATGATTAAAAATTAAGAATATTTAATATTAAACTTTTGGAGGTCCCAAATTATATTAAGATTCCATTTATTATTTTTTTTAAAAAAAGTAAATGGCAAATTTGACTAAATATCTTGATATTTAAGAGAAATGCTATTGTAAAATGGGGCATCATGGAGAGTAAGCACAAAAAATAGTTAAATACATGCCTTTTGCTTTTCTTATATTCTTTTTTTTAATGTCTCTATGTTTCAACCCCTTCTCTAATGCTTTATATTTTCAATTTTTTCAAATTTATTTAAAATGAATTATTCTATTATATAAGAAAAAATATGTTAAAAAAATTCAAAATGGTTCAAACCGATTTTATCAGTCTAGTTTTTACTAGTTCAGCTAGTTTCTAACTAGTTTAACCAATCTTAACCAATTCTTTAGCTAATCAATCTTGTGGGCTAATCAAATTGGATTGAAAACTGATTCTTGGTCTAACTGGTCAAATCAATAAGTTCAATCCAATTCTAAGAGCACTGATTAGTATTATTAAAATAACAAGGTTTCTATAACAATCAAGTTATAACCCCTCATGAAACCACTTTTTAAATTTAGAATCCTTGAGTCCATCTTGAAAGTAGTTACAACTCTACCATGGCTTCTCTTTTTGGTTGTAATGGGCATTAACCACTCAAAATACTTTCACTAACATTAGAGGAAGCTATCATCAACTACAAGCAATGGCAAGATCACAACATATGAATTATTTAAGAAAACTCAAATAAAGAAAACCAAGCCATATGTATCCATATTATAGATTATAATAGATTGCAAACAAATAAAATTCATTAATATATTGCTCATCTTAATTTGTTGTCATTATGCCAAAAACTACAATCCTTTTAAGAGCCAGTCATTATTTAGCAAAATGATGTAAATTGCAAAGTACTAAAGTTTATGCATATGAATAGGTCTCACATGAACTATGCCAAAGAATCATCAGGGTTGAATTCCATAAAATAAAAACTAATTTAGACAATAAGAACTTTTTTTTTACATTGATGGAAGTATTTTTTTTATTATAACCTTTCTTAGCTACCTAGCAAACAAACTAAAAAAAATAGCAATATATTGGATTCCACCATACCAAAGCAAAAACAAATGCAACCACCTAAACTGTAATGCATTCATTATCCATATTGATACAATTCTATAAGAAGACCTTTAAAGCTATAGTAGCAAATTGCAATAAACAATGCAAAAAGTTTATTAGCTTAAGTACATAATCTCATTAAAGAACAATTTGATATTAAATCATCAATGCAGTCAACTTCAACTTTTCTAGGTAATCTCATCATTTAAAAAAATTATTTTGATGCATCAAGTTATTAGAACACCTTATGCCAAAAACTTGACTTCTAATTCAAATAAACCAATCTCTATAAAAATAACAACTAATCCAGTTCAAAATTATTGGTGGATTGAATTGTTGAAAGGCTTACACTTTATATGATTTTATGTCATAACATACTCTATACAAAATATTCTTATATCATTTCTATCCAATAGTAACAAAATTCAACCATCACAAAACTTAAGACAATGGATTTTACCCATTTTTTTGTCAAATGAGCCTCTAGGGATCCCATTTTAATTTTCTTTTTAATTTTCTTGCCATTTTAACTCATAAACCCCATAGATATATTTGTTTTAATTCACATAATCATGATTCAAGGCCTAAATATATAAAAGAGTTATATTTCTCAATTTGGCCTCTTAAGACATATTATGGGCAAATTTAAAAAATTCATCAATTTTCTATATAACTCCAATTTAAATTAGGAGTTTGTGAAAAATTTATGATATGAACTTTATGTTGTAAAAGTTTCAAGTGAAAACAAATTCATTTGACCCTTAAAATACACGAAAATTTGATATTAGCTACAGTAATTATCAAAATTTTCACTTTTTAGCTAACTTTGAAAATTCATAAAATATTTTGTAAAGTTTAGAAAAATACCATCTTTAGCCTGTTAAAAAGCTCTATAAATTCTCTAATGGCCTACCAAATTTCAACCTCAAACTAGGTTATTTGGGCTGCCAAAGATGGAGGTGCAATTTATGGCTCATTTGGACTAAAATTTAGTTCCAAAATGGCCCATTTGGCCTCTAAATTGCAATCTCTCGATTTGAACAAGGTTTAATCTATTCATGCTTCATTTCCATAAGAATCAATGCATGAAAAATGACTAGCATAAAAAATTGATCATCCCACATCCATTTATGCATATTCCACTACATCACCTCTAATATGGAAACGACATACTAATAGCCATACTAAGTATCAAAATGACATATATTCATGTATTGAAACTCATACACAAGTTATGTAAAGTTTCACATTGGATAAGAAGGTCTTGGGCTAAGGCCATATAAGTGCGAGTGCCACTCTCTCCACCAGCGACCTATTTTCCTGTGGAAGAGAGAGGAACAGAGCCCTGGCAACAAAACCCAGTTTTGAACATGGTCGGACCAAGGACAATATCGCTGGAGACTCTTTATGGATATTGTCCCCAGTCTAGCCATGTTCGAAACTAGGTTTTGTTGTTGGGGTTTTGTTCTTCCTGCTTCCATGGGAAAACGCATCGCTGGTAGGAAGAGTGCCACTCCTATTTATATGGCCTTAGCCAAGGACCTTCCTATCTAATGTGGGACTTTATATTTCACCCCCCTTTGGGACCACCTTAACCTCGAGTTGCACACATGGTTAGACCGGCTCTAACACTACCTTCATGTAAAGCCTCCAATGATATTGTCCTTATCACACCATATTATTTCTAATATTATTTTACTCATTCAAGGAGGATTTCACATGTTATCAAGAGAATTTCAAGAAAATCCCTTAAAAATAATGAGTTTAATTACATCAGGTTAGGGTTAAAAATTTAAATTTCGATCCGTGGATCCTAAAAACTTTCCAACAACATTTTCTAATTATTTTCCATTCATACAAATCATAAACATTTCAAAACTTCACATGAACCATGGACCAAAAGCCAAAAATCACAAATTCTCACGTTTTGCCTCGAGTTTCATGGTGGCATATTTCTCAAGTAACTTTGAACAATCATAACTAAATTGTGAAAAATCAAAATCAAGCAAACCATAGTTTTTGGAAAGCTCTAGATGTTAGCTTCACACTACAAATAATTCCTAGCCAGAAAGTCTCATTTGGACCCCGTTTGATAATAGAAAAGGAACAAAGGTTGAGTTGTATAGAATTATTGATACAACATACTGATATAAACTTTGAAAATGCATAATTAATTTTACAAAAATATAATTCATGTAAAATGTACTAATTTGGAAAGGTGTAGATGTTAGCTAGAGGCAAAAAATAGTTCTAGATCAATCTAAGAGCATTTAGATCCCAAAAGTGGATAGAACAATGATGAAGGTTTGACTATGTGCCTAGAACAGAATAAAAATTTCAAAAATTCATATCTCCCTCTCTAGACATCTAAATGGGGTGATTCTAGTTGACATAGGACACTAGGAAGGTCTAGTTGCTCCCTGTAAAGTTTCACAGCAATTGGACATCGCTTGCATTATAAGTGATAGAGATCAAATTTCAGACCAAACGAACAGTACTAGTACCAAATTTTGAAATTTTAGTCAATTTCAAAAATTTACCAAATATTCCATAGATCTCCAAATATTATCCACTTTAGCTTTCCAAAAATCTTGTAACAAGGTCTATATGTATGCTAAATTTTAGACCAAGAAGAGCTCATTTGGATCATTTGTGCTATAGCTCACCATTATGGTCATTCTTGCACTATATAAGGTGTCAACTTGGTCTATATGGCTCTCCATGGTGTGTGGCTCCTCTTGGGCAAGTTTAAAATCATGAATATAACTTATATGAATTGCCCAAGTGGTCCCAAATCTCATGCATTTTATTTTAGTCATTTCACATCCAAGAATACACTGATACATACATGCCATCAAGTGTCAAGATTTTTCATTTGCATTGATTTTATGCTATATATGGTCCATACATCATTCATATATAATATTACATTTGCTCAATGGTTGACAACTCAAAAATAATATGTACAAGTACACTTTGACATTCCATTCCAAGTAAGACTACATATTGGTCAAAGCATAGCTTCTCAAGACCCTTAGCTTGCATTTCTTGGTTTTTGAACCCACCTAGACATATTAAGATGAAGATCGGGAGGGGAGTGAGATTCCTATCATCTCAATAGCTCACATACCCATTCACCCACACATTCATGGCATATACATATCAAGGCACAAGTATAGAAAGTGATATAACCATAAAGCATGCAAGTTATAATTTCCATGCCACCAATTCACACTAAGTTCAAGGACATACTCTAGGGGTTTTGGTTTTGCCTCACCCCATTTCTAAGACTTTTGGATTTTTCTCACCCTTGGCCTAGGGACTTTTGACTTGGCATCACCCGTTTAAGAGACTTTTGGCCTTGTCTCACCTATGCCATGAGACTTTTAGCATCTCTTTACCCACATTAAGGGACTTTTGGCATCACCTTATCCTTATGAGCCATTTTCACAATCAATGATATACAAGACAATACATTGGTACCAATGAAATCTCAAAGCATTAATTGGCATGTTCTTAAGTCACAAAAGCATACACATGCATACAATGACATATATATAACTAAGAATGCAAAAAAAATGAGGTGGAAAGCTACCTTGAACTTATGCAAGCTTTTCTTGGTGTTTTTCCTTCCTTTTTTTGGGTCCATAAGTACACCTAGGTGGATTGGTGCTCTTTTGGCCTAAATGTCATAAATAGCATACAATACCACTCTTGAAGCAAGCCAAGACCCTGCACTTTTTCTTAGAAACATAAATGGTTCCATGGTTCATATAATGGTTCTATTGGTGGCTTATTAAAGCAACCCTTGTAATTCAAACTCTAAGCTCCATTCTTTTCTTATTTCTAGGCATTTTGACCTCATTCAAGATCCTTGGAGCCATCATCTACTCACTTTCAAGAGCCTAGACATATGTTACTTTATAAGGCTCCATTGTGGATACCATTGTCTCATTTCCCAAACTATGGCTCCTAAATTTTTCCCAAGGGTTCCTCTAACCTTCTACTATTATATGAAGCCTCAAACTAAGGCTAGAATAAATTAAAACATTTTCTAACCCATTTACCTGGCCTTGGCTGAAACATGGAAGAGGAAAAGGGTTAATGGAGCTTTTGATTTTTCCTTGGTGGGAAAGCCATTTGGGAGGCTTCCTAGAGGTCTTAGGAGCTTAATTAAACACTCACATAGCCTAGGAAATTCATGTATCAAAATAGATTTTACAAACCCTTGAGGAACCCTATACTTTGCTAACTTGAATTTCATTGGTTTTTCTTACAAATTCTTGGCATATTCCACTTCCCCATGGTCTAAAACCCTTGTTCCTCTCTTGTTTTTGGATAGAAAACATTCCCTTCCCTTGGTTTTGTTCTTGGCCAAAATCCACACAAAGAGAGAGCAAGGAGAAGAAGCAACAAGAAATAAGAAAACCTTGGGATTCCTAGCTCCCTTTTCATGCTTTTTCCTTTACTTGAATGCTCCCCTAAATTTTCAACCTCTTCCCCTCTGTTTTGGCCTCAAAATAGAACTATTTCATTCAATAAAACCATAGAATGAGAGCTTGGAAAGAGAGAAATAAGATTGGAAGAAGGAGCATGAAAATCTATGAAATTTCTTACCTTTTTTCTTACTTTTTCTTCTCCTTTTTTCTCCTCCTTGGTGTGCCTAAGAGAGTTGGTCTTTTTTCTATTTTTTGGGTAGAATAAAATTGATCTAAAGGAGGGAGGAGAAGAGGCGTGACTTATGTGGAAGGTTCAAGAATAATCCATTTGAAAATTCCAATTTTGCCTTTCCATTGTGGCATTTTCATTTTAACTTTTTTTTAGCTCTTTTTTGAGAATTTTCTTTTCCATTATAAAATTTAGATTCCCAATTTAATAAAATGCTTTTGGAATCACTGAATTAGGAGCTAAAAATTTTTCGAATGCATCTGTCAAAATTCAGGTTCACTGACATTGGAAAATGTACACCGGAGGGACTTTAACAGTCTCAGAGCTTCCCATGGTTTTCAAGGCCTTTGAGAACCCTGAGCAACTCAAAATTTTCATTTAAAAAGTCCTCCTATGAGTTTTTCCAAGATTTGCACATATTTATAAAAATACTACTACGTTTTGTCAATTTTGTAACAATTTTACTTCACCATCCTAGCTCCATTTTTCTTTCTATCTGAGCCTTAGATTTTTATTTTTAGGAGCCTAGGACACTACCCAAATATTTTAGGACATTATCTAGCTTATTTTAGGGGACTTGCTTTTATACGGCTCCTCCTTGATGTGGGACTTTACTTTCCACCCCTCTTTTAGGGCTAATTCATCCTCGAGTTGCACATGCAGTTAGGTCAGCTCTAATACTACCTCCATATAGAGTCTCTAGTGATATTATTCCTAGTCTAGCCATGTCTAAAATTGGGTTCCATTGTCGGGGTTTTGTTCCTCCCATTTTCATGGGAAAACACGTCGTTGAAAGAGAGAGTACTACTCCCACTTATATGCCTTTAGTTCAGGACCTTCCTCTCTGATGTGAAACTTTACACTTTTGGTTCCATCTCATCCTCGAGGTGTACACATGGCTAGATCAACTCTGATACCACCTTTGTATAAAGCCTCACGCAATATTGTCCTCGATATGGCCATATTTGAAAATGGGTTCCATTGCTGAGGTTTTGTTCCTCCCACTTCCACGGGAAAATACGTCACTAGTAGGGAGAGTGCCATTCCCACTTATATAGTCTTAACCTAGGACCTTTCTATCTAATGTGGGACTTTACATTTGTAACACTATAAATTCTATCTCATCTCATGCTTTTAAATGACTTAATATCATGAGTCATGTAGGTTTCCCATGAAAAAGCCAAAGAAATAATGATTAATTTCGTGTTGTGTCATATCTAAAAAAATTCATTTGGTGTCATGTGGATTGTGTGAGCTCATGCTATATATTCTCATATTTAATTACATCAATACAACTCATTTACATCACAGAATCATGCCTACAACTCATGGAAACCGAAATGGAGCTCAAAATAAGCAAGTATATTTTTAGCTAGATTTGCGCCTTTTTCTGACCAAATTTTGAAAAATCACAACTAATTCTAGAAATATCAAAATAATACAATCTTGGTCATTATGGAAAGATACAGATGTCTACTTCATAGTAAAAATATGTCTAGACTATAACATCCATCACAAAGGACATTTGACAGTGAAAATGATCTAGAGGTCAGACTACATTCTGGAACTGTCATAAAATTTTATAGAAAATTTTGAAAATGTCCAATTAATTCCAAAAAAATCCAATCCATGTAAATGATATCAATTTGGAAAGTTATGAATGTTAGCTAGAGGAAAAAAATATTTCTAGACCAGTTCATCATGCCTAAGCTTTATAATTTAATAGAACAGTAACTCAGGTCAGGCAAAACTCTTAGTACTGGATAAAATGTTCAAAAATTCATATCTCCCTCTCTAGATCTCCAATTGAGGTGCTTCCAGTAGGCACATGTCACTATGAATGTCTAGTATTTTCGTATAAATTTCATGAAAATTGGACATCATTTAAGCCTCGTGTGACAGAATTCAATTTTGGACCAAATGAATAGTGTAGCAGATCAAAACCAGAAAAATTGCCAACTTTGAAAAATCATCAAATATTCTGTAGACCTTCAAAAATTATGATCTTTAGCTTTTCAAAAAGCTCTTAATGAGACCTAATTTCATGCCAAATCTCAAACTAAGAATAACTCATTTGGATAAAAAGTGATAAAGGGTTTCTTTATAGTTAATTTTGTCTCCATATGGGATACCAAAATTATCAAATGGTTTTTCTTTGGCTTTGGCACCTTTTGGGCAAGTCTAAAAGCACATTTAGGACTTATGTGAGCTGCCCAAATGGTCCAAAATCCTATGCATCTCATTTTGGCCTTTCCATGTACACATATGCACATTTTCATAAACTCATTCATGAAGCCA
This sequence comes from Erythrophleum fordii, assembly GCA_032878935.1. NCBI lineage: Eukaryota > Viridiplantae > Streptophyta > Magnoliopsida > Fabales > Fabaceae > Erythrophleum > Erythrophleum fordii. Next base: position 2,028,394 of record JAVQMF010000031.1, read on the forward strand.
TCTTTGCCATATATACTCAATTCACATTCCATCATTCACATAACACATAATTTCATTTCTACTTTATATAATAGCATAATTACATATGTCTCAAGGGTCATAAACTATTTACAACATTAATATACATCATTATGGTTCATTATGGCTTTAAAAGGAAAATGCTAGACATATGGATGTCAATCTTCTTCCTTCAATGTTGTTAGCTTCCATTAACATATCCACTTGGTCCACCTAGCATGTGAGATCATTGGAGAGGAGGGAATGAGATTTAAAGAATTCCAATAGCTCATCTCCCATTCAATCATACATAATATATATAAAGCAAGCCTTAAAAATGCATGCATGGACTTAATACAAATCATGGACATTCAAGAAGCAAGCTTAGCATGTACACAAATCATACAAAACATTCAAGAGCTCACCATTTGTTTAGATTGGCCTCACACTTTTTCTCATGGATTTTAGACTTGCCTCACCCATTCTTTAAGAGGTTTAGACTCTACTTTTGGGAGCCCACTTTGCTTTTAGGAGACTCTTTGCTATGTCTTAACCAATCTCAAGGGTTCTTGGCTCATCCTTACCATGGTCAAGAGTTCTTGGCCTTTCCACACTGAAACAAACTCATCAAACATCATACATTCATTTGAAAATATAACATGACATCATAAAATCATGGCATATAAAATCATGCTAGCATACTTGTTATGGCTTGAAAATACACACACACACATTCTAAGACAAGCTAAACACATATCCATGCATAAGAGAAGGTGGAGAGAGCTACCTTCCACACAATTACACACTTTTCCCTTTAGATTCATGCCTCCTCTTTCGGCCACACACCCACAAATTGGGGGAGATAGTTTCTGTTGGCCTAGATACAATTTATGAGAGCCAATTAGGTTCATGAAACAATCTCTAAGGCCATACAACTTGCTTAGATGCTAGATTGCTTTATAAGTTCTATTATGGTCCATAAATGCACCTAATGAAATAATATCCCTCAAATAATTTGTAGGCCCTATTCTTTCCTTTCAAATATGATTCTTAACTCCTTTTAAGCCTCTTGGAGTCATCACACCATTAAAACAAAGGGCCTAACATCATATTGTTTCTTTGGGCCATAATATGGAACCTAAGACATTAAATCACCTTCTATGAGTTCTAAATTTTTTCCAAGACCTCCTCTCATTTTCATTCATCAAGTATGACTCAATAATGGCCTTAGAAAAATTTAAAACTCTCTCTAGCTATAAGAACATGCTTAGGTTGAGACTATAGGCTTAATGGCTTCCTTGGAACTTGCTTGGTTTTCTTGAAGGAGGAAGCTTGTGGGGAGCATCTTAAGGATCTTAGGAGATCATTTAAACTCTTAATTAGGCCTAGGAATTATCATATGAAATCAGATTTTGGAAGGTGCACATAAAACCCTAGAATTTGCATCTTGAAATCTAATAATTTTTTGATGATTCTCTTTGCATATTCTTAATCTCCACACCCTTTTTCCTTAGATTCATGCTTGGTTCTACCTAAAAATTATCTCCTCTTAGGGTTTTCTCAAGTGAAGCAAAATGGTGGAGAAAGGAACAAAAAATGACAACCATAGGAAGAGAAATTACCTTATTTTCTTGCTTTTTCTCACTTAAATCTTGTGTTCTCTGAGCTCCTCTCTTCAAATCCGAATTTTCCCTTTAATATCTCCCTTAACAGATTTATAAACTTCATTATAACTATAGGAAAGAAAGGAGATTGAAGGAGAAGAGGTTTGGAAGAGAAAGAGCATGAGAAACTACTAATTTCCATACCTTAAGCCTTTGATTTCTCCTCCTCTTTGCCTTCCTCTTATATGCCACTCTTCCTAGGGTTTTCCTCTAGTTTTGGGCAGAACTTGGTCATGCAACATGAAGGGAGAAGAAGGGTGCATCATATATATAAGTGGGAGGAAGTTACACTTTTTTAAAATTCCCATTTTGCCCTTCGTTCTTGGCATTTTCGTTTCTCTTTTGTTTTAGCTCCTTTTTTAGAACCATCTTTCCAATTATAAAATTTAGGTTCTCAATTTAGTAAAATGCCTTTGGAATAACTCAAATCGGAGCTAAAACCTTTCCAAACGAGCCATTAAAGTTTGGGCATACTGACGTTAGAAAATGTTCACCAGGGGGGATTTAACTGTCTCGGGGCTTTCTATGGTTTTCAGGGCCTATGAGAACCCCGGAGAACTCAAAATTTTCATTTAAAAATCTCTCCTGTGTGAATTCCAAAATTTGCTCAAAATTACGAAAATACCATTACATTTCATAAGCTTTTTGTAAGAAATTGTTTCTTCATTCTAGCTCCATTTTTCTTTCCGTTTAAGCCTGGGATTCTCATATTTAGGAGTCTAGAATGCTTCCCAAAATTTTTTGAGACTTTAAATACTTCGTTTCGAGGGACTTCCTTTTGTATCCGGTGAGTTTTGTTCGATGACGAAGAAATTGTACATTACGTTTCTCACATTTTTTTTCGTTTTCATAGGACTGTATATTACAACATTCCACCCCCTTTTGGGGCCACCTCATCCTTGAGATGCACATGCAGCTAGGTTGTCCCTGATCTGGCCATGTATGAAACTGCTGGGGTTTTGTTCCTCCTGCTTCCACAGGAAAACACATTGCTGATGGGGAGAGTGCCACTCCTACTTATATGACCTTAGCTTAGACCTTTTTATCTGATATGGGACTTTACATTCTTCCCCTTTTGGGGCCACCTCGTCCTCAAGGTGCACACATGGCTAAGCTAGCTCTGATACCACCTCCATATAAAGCCTCTAGCGATATTGTCTCCGGTCTCGCCATATCTGAAATTGGGTTCCATTTTTCAGAGTTTTATTCTTCCTACTTCCATGGGAAAATGTGTCGCTGATGGGTAGAATGACACTCCCATTTATTTATCCTTAGCCCAAGACCTTTCTATTCGATGTAGGACTTTACAAGTTACCATTACATATTCTTGACATATACAAAGTATTTCATTACTAATTTATCATATACATTCTTAAGTATATAGTTATAACAAAAGCTTCTAATACATGATTTCTAAACTTTATTTCTTCTTATTTTCCTTTTATTTACTTGAAAAACCTGAAATGATTAGTGAGAGATACATAGGATGAGATTTTTAAAAGAATCTCAATAACAAATCTTAATCTATATCATTGCACACATAGAATGCCATGAGGAAATGCGTGCTTGCATAAACAATATATAACTTAAACATAACATTTAACATGAAACTTTCACTTTCATTAAGCCACGACATCAAAACATACTTATTAGGTTAAACTAAACTCAACTCTGGGCTAAGAAGAGTTATTTCACTCAATTCCCTGCCATAGGGACCTAGGAGTTGCAACTTAGCCTTTTCCATGCATAAAACTCTAGATAGAAATCATTACAACACGAAGGTCATAAAATCATTAAAAAACAAGTGCACAAGCATATCTCAACTTACTCAAATACTCAAATGCATGCAAGATAGAAAGAGATAGCTACCTTATGGATTGAGAAGCTCTAATCACCACTAACCCTCTTGTTAATTCTTTTTTTTTTTCCTATTTGGCTTGAAACCTATAAATAAGTGAACTTGGTATAACTTAGCCTATATATGTCAATTTGCAATGTAAAATTACTCATTAGGATCCATTATAACTTGGTGGTCTTTTGTGGAATGAATTTTAGTGTACTCCCGATTTGGCTGTAGCATAGCACGAGATTTGCAATGTATATGATTTGAACCACTGACTTGAGAAAAGGTTCTATGCTTTTAAACATGAGTTTTGGAGTGTTAAGGTGTGATTCTTAGGTCATGTGATTTATGCAGATGGGTGCCCATAAACCGTTTTCGTCACCGAAAGTCAGGAGTTTCCCTAGGTTTGGTGCTAGACGATTGCCATTATAGTTAGTACCTAATATGCATTCTTTAGCCCATTTTAGGTTCCTTAAAATGCAACTCTTATATTTCACTTTCTAGGCTCCCAAAAACCTCATTTGCTATGAGCCATATAGCTCTAATGTAACTTATTGAGACCATCATATACATGATTAAATAAGTCAAAAATGAAGTTGCTTCTTTAAGTCCTTTTAAACCCTAAATTTTTGCTTTTAAATTTAATGCAATGATTCTATTTGTTTTTCATCACATGTAGGCCTCTTGAAACCTTAGAACTTATCAAAGCATTCCCTAAGTACTTGCTCTATTGCTTGGCTGAGATTATGCTATCAGTAGAGGCTAAGGGAGTTTTTCTCATTTTTCTTGGGAATTTGGCACACGCGAAGTATTCTTGGCTCTTTTTTAGTTCAAGTTTGATCTTAGGCATCTTAAAATATCTTTCTAAGGTTTCAAAACTTTCAAGGTGCAACAAAAACCCTAGGTTCCCTAACTTGAATCCTTTTGCTTCTTACTTGATTCTATTTGCATAATCTTATTCTTCATGCTTCTAAACCCCTATTCCTATAAAGTTTTAGGCAAAATCAAACTCCCTCTAGGTTCTCTGTATCTTGGCCGAATTAATGAAGAAGAAGGACTCAAGGGAAAAATAAGCTTCTCATCTTATATCATATCGTGTTTGAATGCTTATCAAATAGAGATTCTTGTAATGTAATTTGTTGTTTCAAACTCTCTCCTTTTTCCAAGTGTTAAGCCACCAAAATACTATTTTCAAGAAACTAATACCATCAATAGAAAGAGCTTAAAGAGGAGAAGAAGTTTGATAACTAGCATAAGGTGAAAAAGTGCATGGTTTCTTTCCTTTCTTGCCTTTTCTTCCTCCTCTTTCTCCCTTCTCATTTGGTGACTATGGCCACTAGTTTGGGAAGAAATAACTCAGTTCTAACATGGTGGAGGGTGATGTGACTCATATATAAGGGAAAGGAGGTGTTTTAATACTATATATGAGTCACATCACCCTCCCAAAATTTTGATTACTCCATTTGGATTCATTCTGTATCCTTTTTTAATACTATTAAAAAAATTAGACTCTTTAATTTATTAAAAACATTTACTTTGAAATTTATGAAATTTAGAACAATTTGGAAAGGCTTGATCAAAGTTTTAGCCAACTGATATCCTAAACCATACACCGTAAGGGTTTTAGCCATTCTAACAGCCCCTATGTTTTCTAGGACTTCTAAAAACCTTAATGAGCTTAATTTTGGCATTTAAAACTCTCTTCTTTGAGTTTCTAAATTTTTCCCAATATTACAATTTTGCCACTGTTTATCACTTTAATCTATTTAGCCATTTTGGCTTCAGTTTTTAGGCTGTCAATTATTTCATACTTTATTTTTAGATATTCTAATTAATATTTTATCCTTAATTTATCTTGCTTTAAGGTCTTTATTCATTATCCTGTCGGTCCTAGTTCAATTTTAAAGAATTGAGTATTACATCTTCAAACTTCCTCCACTAATACAACTTGCAATGGAGAATGAGTGGGTACCTTTAAACTTCCTTAATGTTAGAAAAAGTTAAAAGTTTAACAAAAAACACAAACATTAAGAACCTTTGTAAGTGGTTATGTCTTTCTGCATAGATGGACAAATTCAACATGAGATTGAGTGGTACCTCTATAAGTTGAGGAACAATAACCTAGGTTAGTTATAACTTTGCTATAGGTGCAAATTGAGTTGATCAAACAATAGAGATCTAAAGTATGATTTGAAGAGGTGCGTATTTAAGGCTTTCAAGAATTGAAGGATGGAGACACCAAGGGTTTCTACCATGCTTCTGATTCATTCTAATGGCTTTCTCAAGTGTTTGTGTAAAAATGTCATGAAGAGGATAACTTATGACAAAAGATGTCAACTAAGAGAGAACTAAAGATGACCATTAAGATCTAAAACACAAAGACACCAAGGGATTCTGATGTTGATGATATGAAGAGAAGTAGGGAAATTAATATGAAGTTGTGCATTTAGTTCTATGGCAAATTAACTTATTTAGCCTTGAGTATAGTGCTGCATTTTAGGACAAGGAGAAATTATTGAAATATCCTTAATTATATGCCAAATGCTAAGTGTTCTAATTTTTTAACATGACAAATTCCATTAATGATTTAATGGCTATTTTAAGAATAGGGAGTTGATGGTTAAAGTTTAACGATTTAAAGGCTTAATTTTGAAATTTGAAAAGGTCAAGAAAGTTATATGTAATTGATCCAAAGTTTGTTATGTGCATTTTAGTATTAGAAATATAATATACAAAAAATATGTTTAACTAAAATATGTTCAAATAATAAATTTAAACTAAAAATCAACAAAAATTTCATCATAAGTCCCATAAAACAAAGTCATGAGTCATAGCTTAATAATTACCTAACTAATAACTTATATAAGTTAACAAATTAAAAAAAAAAAAAGAAACTCTTAAGGACATGGGTGAATTTGCAAAGCATGATACCCTAAGACAAGAGGATGTCACTTGTGGTTAACATTTGTGAATATTGCGTTATGATTTTGTAAAATAGCAGGTTTCTTTTTTTTTTATTGCCTAATTGCAAATCCTAAGAATATCATAGTAACACCACCAATGTAAGTGTAAGATGCAAGTAATTGAAATGATTCATTTCAAGAAATGAATAGGCTTGTTTCACTATGTCATAGCTACATTGGGCTAAATCCTATTTAATGAAATGATGCCATTTCAATTAGAAAAAAGAGGTATCATCTTTTTTCTGCATCAAGTCATGAAAGATCCAAATTCATGACTTGATGCAATAGAGCCTTCAGCATCGCTAGAACATTCTGAATCATCATTTTTTGCTCGACTCACACAATTTTGACAATTAGAACAAATGATTTTGATTATTTTCCAATTTAACAAATGATTTATGATGTTTCTCTAATGAATATGTCAAACTGTACATCTTGATTTGTGAATCATGTGATTCGTATTACTATACTCCCTGTTGTCTTCTTACTTTTATGTTTTTCTTTGGCATGATAAATATATTACATTAAACACATAACTTTGAGAGATCCCCAATCTTTCTTAATTTGGATAGATAAAACATATATATATACACATATGTATGTATACATATATTCTCTAACCCCATTACTTGAATTGTATATGATCTTCTATCTAATATATGAAAGTTTACAATGAAAAATTCCCAAAATAGAGGCTCTTTTAGACACTCTAAGTAATTGAATCTTGTACTCCCAACAATTACATCTTGAGTTCCACTTATTTTACAATTAAGCTTAAGCTTCCAGTTGCTAACATTTTCTGTCTCATAGTGAATTGCTTATAACGTGAATATGCAATGAATATAGCATAATAGTTGTAATTTGCATTTCCTCTTTAAAGTTTAAATCCTAAATCAACAAAATATTTAACAAATACTTTAGCTAGTAAAGTGCACTATTAATAAATAGTATTATGCCCACATTTAGAAAGAATTCAATAGTATAGTAATATATATGATGAATGAAACAAACATAGAAAGCAAACCTTGCATTTTTCAATTCGAACATGACATTGGGACATAAATATTAACTGAAGACAACACACATATCAAAAGTCTAAAACTAAATGGATAAAAAAAAATGCTTAAAAGTTAAAACTACCTATTGAAGTGAAAGACTAACAATATAAACCACTACACTATCTTCATAATTTGTAATAGTTACAATATAAATAAGGCATAATGCATTAAAGCCTTGAGTTGGCTTTGCAGTACAAGACATGGTTTCTACTTGAGGATAAATATTGGCTACTTTAGAGGAGGAATATCTATAATCTCACCTTGAAGCATTGAAATTGTAATGGCCATAATGGGCTTATCTCTTGCAAGTTCTTGCATATACAAACATTAATATGTCAGTATACGTTTCAATATATCCTTATAAAAGTTTGGATCATATATTTGTGGCTCTATTAGTGGTACAATTTTAGCTTTATCCATAATTTCCATGCCAAAAATATTAACAAGCAAAATTCTAGTAGTTAGAATTCAATGTTCAAATCACATCAACAAAGGCAAGAGAGCTTTTGTAAACAAATAACATGAAAATGGAGAGACTTACAAATCTAAGAAGTGCCAAAGATTTTACATCCTTATAAAACTAGTGTTTCTTCACCCATTTATAATCCAAAGCTAAAGACATCATATTCCTTTGAAAAGCCCTTTTGTTACATATTTAAGACAAACATAGCTTGTGCATTAATACCTTATATCTTTAAGCTTTTAGTTTGCTACTAACATTATTATCTTGAATAAAGAAAAAGGGATACTACTATGTTCTAATTATTCTTCTTGTATTTGCCTAATCTTCATCATCTTGAAAAATTTTAGCCATCCCAAAATTTGATCCTTTTGGATTCATCCCTTCATCTAACAAGGTATTAATTTTGTTCAAATCTTTATAAAGATAGACCAATCCTCAAGCTATGCCCTAAACTGTGTTAAAGGGCTTCCCCAGTCCAAAGATTTCTATTTCAATGGATTTGTAAAAGATAATTGTTGGTATATCATGAAAGAAGGGGAATTTCCAAAAGAAAACTCACTACGCTAGGAGAAGGCTTCATTTGAGGTTATTTTTAACATTCATTGTAGATAATAACTGCTAACAATGAAATCACCAACAAAGCTAATCAACTTTTGTTAACGGTTATTAATAGCCAACAAAGAGCTTATTTTTATTGGTAATTATTTTTAATAATTGCCAACACAAAGTGGCTATTTGTTGGCAGTTAATTACACACCTCTAATAAAGAATCTCATTTTTGTTGGCGATTTTAACTTAACTGCCAAAAAAATATATGACCTTTGTTGGTGGTTAATTAAAAACTACCAACAAAGTCATTATATTTGACAAATATAAATTTGTTGGTGATTTTACTTTGAATTGCCAACTTTCTTTTTTTTTTTTACATCATATAGTTTATGCACCTGGAGTACTATTTGGCATTTGGTTTGTCCTTACTCTTTTAAGAAGAAGAATTATAAAGAACAATTAAAGTCATTTAATTAGAAAAACTCTTATTTCTTTGTATTAATTAATCGAAAAACAATTACAATCAATAATCAAATTAAAACAATGCTAGAAATTAATACTATAATACCATAGATTTCAAGCTTTGCTTTATGCAAATTTTAAGTCTCATGCCAAGCATTACATAAGGAAGCAAGAATAATGGTATTAAAATATTGAGTTTTCTTGCATTGCACTATGCATAAATTCCACATTTGGTATCCCATAGACCATATGAACTCATGTATCTCATTCTTATATTTAATTACATAGATGCAACTCAATTACATCACCAAAAGTAGCCTAAAACTCATGAAAGTGCAAGAAACACATAGAATTCCATAGTGTAGCCTTAGCCAAAATTGCATGCTTTCTATCACAAACTTTGAAAAATCATAAGTAATTCTAGAAAAATTGAAATTATGCATTATTTACCATTATGCAAAGCTACAAATGCCTAATTTATGTTTAAAATATGTATAGGTCATGAAAGGTCAAGTAGAAGACGTTTGACATTCAGAAAGTACCCAAGGTCTTAACTGCTTGGGCTACTATCACAAGTTATTATCATAAATTTTGGAAATTTATAACTAACTTTACAAAAATCCAAGTCATGCAAATGTAGTCAATATGAGAAGTCAAAGATGTTAAATTTAAGGGAAAAATATTTCTAGATCACTCCAAGTTCATTTAAGAACTGAAGTTTGATGGAACAGTATTGGTGGTCAAGTGGCATTACTGGTACTGACATGAAATTTCAAAAATTCATAACTCTCTGCTCATACCTCCAAATGAGGTGATCTTGGTGGTCACAAAATGCTTATAATATCTAGTTTATGCTTGTAAACGTTCACAAGTATCGAATACCATTTGTCTATTACATAACATAGAACACAAAACTGACCATATGAACAGTACATGCACCAAAATAGTAAAAAAAATTTCAACTTTGAAAATTCATAATTAATTTTGTAGAGCTTTAATTTTTCTATACTTTAGCTTCCTAAAAATCTCTAGATAAGATCTGCATGTGTGCCAAATTTCATGGGCACATTTGATGGATTCGTTAAGAAAGATTTTAGCTCCGATTTGAGTGATTTCAAAGGAATTTTACTAAATTGGGAACCCAAATTTTATAATAGAAAAGATTGTTCTCAAAAAGGAGCTAAAACAAAATAGAAACGAAAATGCCAAAAATAAAGGGCAAAATGAGAATTTTTGAAAAGTGTTTTCTTCTCCCACTTATATATAAGTGGCAACCCACCTCCTCACTCATTTAGACACAATTTTGTTCCCCTAATTCAGAGAAGAGAGCTAGGGTTTAGGTGCACCAAAGGGAGAGAAGAAGAAGGAGAAATCAAGGTAAAAAGGTATGAATTCTTGGTAGTTTTCTATGCTTTCTTCCATCCAAACCTCTTCTCCTCCATTCTCCTTTATTTCCTTTGATTATAATAAAGTTTATAAATTTTTTTTAAGGGAGAAATTAAGAAAAAATTTCGTATTTGAAGAGAGGAGCTCAAGAAAGACAAGATTCAATGAGAAAAAGTAAGAAAATAAGGTAATTTCTTCTTCCATGGTTGCTACCCTTGCTCCTCTTCCACCACCATTTCGCCCCACTCAAGAAACCCTAGGAGGACTTGGTTTTTAGGCATAAACAAGGGTGATTCTTAGGAAAAAGGGTGTGGAGATTAAGAATATGCAAAGAGAATTAACAAATAATCATAGAATTTCAAGATGCAATTTCTAGGGTTTCAAGTGTTCTTTCCAAAATCTGATTTTATACAATGATTCCTTGACTTAAATAAGTGTTTGAATGAGCTCTTAAGATCCTTCAAAGTCTCTCCATGTGCTTTCTCCATCAAGAAAACAAAGCAAAGTCCATAAAGGCTAATAAGCTACCTAATTTCAGCCAAGAGTGGTTAGGGTAGCTAGAGAGAGTTTTAAATTTTTCTAAGCCATTTTTGAGTCATATATGATGAAGGAATATGAAGGGAAGCCTTGGAAAAATTTAGGAAGCTTAGAGAATGAGTTGGTGCTTTATGTTCCATAATATGACCTAAAGAAGCAACATGCAGTTAGGCTCTTTATTTTAATTAGGTGATGACTCCAAGAGGCTTAAAAGGAGTCAAGAATCATATTTGAAAGGAAAGAATAGAACCTATAATTTATTTGATGAGTGTTGCTTCATTAGGTGCTTTCTTGGAAACATAAAGGGCTCAATGAGTCAAGTTAGAGTTTAAGCAAGTTGTGTGGCCTTAAAATTAACTTCATAAATCTAATTAGCTTCCATAAATTGTGTTTAGGCCAAGACAAATCATTCCCACACCATTGTGTGTGTGAAGCCAAAGAAGGGAGAGGAAATCCAAGAGAAAAAGTGTATGGTTGCATCCAAGGTAGCTCACTCCTCTTTCTCTCATACATGATTATTTGCTTTACTTGTCTTTGAATGTGTGTATATGTATTTCAAACCATAAAAAATGTTTTAGTATAAGCTCTTACTCCATGGTACCATAATGATGCATTATGTTTTTAAATGAGGTTTATGATGTTTGTTGTTTGAGTGTGATGAGGTCAAGAACCCTTAACTATGATGAGGATGAGCTAAGAACCCTTAAGATTGGTTAAGACAAAGTAAAGAGTCTCCCAAAAGTGAGGTTGACTCCCAAAAGTAAGGTTGAGTCTAAGAACCTCTTAAAGAATAGGTGAGGCAAGTCCAAAATTCATAAGTAAATGGGTGAGGCCAATCCACTTTCTTGGTAAGCCTTTGTATGCTATGTATGACTTGCTCAAGTGTTGAAATTGCTTCTTGAATGTTTGCACATGTTAACATGCCCATGTATGTATTTGTGAGACTTGTTTTTCATCCTTTATGTATGATTGAATTGGAGATAAGCTATTGAGACTCTTTGAATCTCATCCCCTCCTCTTCAATATTTTAACATGCTAGGTGGACCAAAAGATCAAAGGAATGGAAGTCATCTACATGAGAATTGAGATCTTAACACCAAAGCGCATAGTTTTGGTTCTTTAAGGCCATATTGGTGTCTAATGATGTAATCCATAATTGTATATGGTCTATGAACTCTTGAACATGTATAATTATATTAATATGTGATGTATAAATGAGAGGATATGTTATGTGAATGCTAGAATGTAATTTGAGTATGTAATGGCAAATTATACTTCTTAAAAGTTTGATACAAGTATGTATAAATGCAACTGGGATGGCCAAATTGAGATGCATGAGGTGTGGGACCATTTGGGCAGCTCATACAAGTCATAATCATACTTTTAGACTTACTTAAAGGGTGCCAAACACTAAGGAAAGCTATTTGGATATTTTGGTATCCTATATGGAGCATAAATAGACCATATTGGAACCCTATATCACTTTTTATCCAAATAAACTCTTCTTCATTTGAGATTTTGCATGCAATTAGAGCTTGTTGAGATATTTTTGGGAAGCTAAAGAACAGAATTTTTGGAGGTCTAGAGAATATTTGATGAGTTTTCAAAGTTGGCAAAAATTCTAGTTTTGGTCATGTTACTGTTCACTCAGGTTTGAAAATGAAATCTATGACACAGGGCCCAAATCATGTCCAATTGCCACAAAATTTTATATAGAGAAATTAGACATTCCCCGTGACTTGGTCCAATTAGAATCACCTCATTTGGAGGTCTAGAGAGGGAGATATGAATTTTCAAAATTTCTATCTAGTACTAGACACTCTAATTGACCTTAGGTATTGTTTGATTCGGTTTCGAGACCTAGACGTGCCTGAACTGGTCTAGAGTTATTTTTTTCCTCTAGCTAACATCATAGATTTATATATTGTTATTATTTGCATCGATTGAATTTTTTTAAAATTAATTGGACATTTTTTAAGTTTGCTACAAAATCTTGTGACAGCACCAATGGATAGCCAGACCTCTGGACATTTTCGAATGTCAAACATCTTCTGTGTTATGATTCATGGTTTGGACATACTTTTTAGCATAAATTAGACATGTGTATCTTTTCATAATGGCCAATAATACATGATTTGAATTTTTATAGAATTATTTATGATTTTCCAAAATTTGTGACAAAAAAGAGGAAATTCTGCCCGAAAATGCAAGTATGTGATTGATGTATTTTCTTGCTTTCCACGAGTTGTAGAGCACTTTTAATGATGAAAATGAGTTGTATACATGTAATTAAATATGAGAATATGATATATGAACTCATATGGTCCACGTGACATCGAATAAAATTTTTATACGCAACGTAACGCTAAATAATGTATTATTTTAATGTCATTTTTCCATTCCCTTTGTGCAATTCATGATGTGAGACTTAGAAATGACAGGAAGTAAGATAGAAATTATGGTGTTACAATGATGGTAATACTTAACCTCTTAACTATTTTACCATGGTCTTCTTGTCCATCTTAATACATTTCATATAGATTGGAGCACAAATGCAAGAAACCTTACACTTCACATGAAAAAGGCAATAAATTTAACAATATTTATTTGCATTACAAAAGATCTCATTTCTTTAATTTATGACCCATGGACTATATGAACTTATCAACATTATTTTCTATTCATAACACATCCATGCAAGTCATAACCATCACCAAATATGTCAAGAACCTTGGGCTTTAAGATACATCTCACAAAATCCATGGTTTGCTCTCGGCTTCAGATTTTAGTTTTCTGATACAAATTTAAATATTCATAACTAATTCTAAAAAAGAAATCAAAATCAAGCAAACCATACCATTCTGAAAAGTTATGGATGTCTAATTTTGAGTAAAAATAATTCTAGACTAATGCAGTAACTCTAAGCTGCTAGAAATTAATGGAATAGTAACACAGGTTAGGCTACATTACTGGCACTGTCATGCAATTTCACAAATTCATATCTCCCTCTACAGAAATCTAAATGAGGTTATCTTGAGGAGTATGAAAAGATTATGGTGTCTAGTTTGTGACTATAAAATTGCATGAGCGTTGGACTTCATTTGACCCATGTGTGACACAGAAAAGCAAACTGATCAAATAAACAGTAATCATACAATTTTTGCATAATTTGACAAGTTTTGAAAAATCATAATAAATTCTATAGAGCTTTAAATTGAGTGTTCTTTAGCTCTGTGAAAATCTCTAGATGAGACCTATTTCTTGGCCAAATTTCATGGAAAAAATTACTCATTTGGTCAGACTTTGGTTTAACTCTCCATTTGGTCAAAGTTAAAGTCCAAAATGGGAATTTAAGACACCAAATGCTCTTCTTGCCCTTCCACAACTACTTGAACAAGTCTAAAAGCATACTTGTAATATATAAAAGCATGCCAAAAGGTTTAAATCATCATGGAGCTTAATCTCACTTTACCACTTACGTACATACACATGAACATCACATCTCAAAAAGACTCCTAGGTGGCAAGAACATATATATTCATTCATCTAGCTTCCACATTGGCACATATATCATTTATACATACATTAGAACATGTTCAATGGTTTACATCATGTATACATCTCATGGTTACATATTTTGACATCAAAATGCAAATATAAAGCTCATTTCTCTATCCTTTTGTTAAATTCATACCTCTCATAGTTTTTGTCCACCATTTCTTGGTCCTCTTAACTCACCTAGACATATCAAAAGAGACATACATCACTCATGGAAATAAGCTATAACCTTATTAAATTTCTATAGAGTCTTACTTTGTTCTAAAACACAATTATGGTTCTATAAAGGATCTAATGAAGCATGTAACACCATAATGTCTTAACTCTAACTAATCTCTACTTAGGCTCGATTTCATATGATTTCCAAAGAACAAGTACAAACCGTGACATTTTCATGCTATAAAATGGGGTTCAAATGCTCATATTTTGCCCCGTGGGTCTTGTGAACCCATCAATCACATTCTCTACTCAAACTCCCTTTATACAACTCATACATATCATAAAAAAATCCATAAACCACGGATATGGAGCCAAAAACCAAGAAAGTGCAATCTTTAAAATGGGCCCAAAAGTCAAATTTTTGGCTTTAATATTGGAAAATCATCACTAATTCTAGAAAAATGGGAATCAACCAAACCATAGCTTTCTGGAAAGCTCTAAGTGTTAACTTTACATTAAAAATAATTTTCAACCACAATCGCAGCGTTTGGACCATGTTTGACATTGAAAAAGAGATAGAGGTCCGGTTGTCCCTGGTACTAGTGCAGCTTGCTATTATGAACTTCAAAAATTCATAACTAATTCCACAAAAATTCAATCTAGGAAAATTATACCAATTTGGAAAGACACAGATGTTAAATAGAGGAAAGAAATAAGTACAGATCAGTTCAGTAGCCCTTAGAGCTTGAAAACCTATGGAATAGTAACGAAGGTCGGATGGCTTCCCTGATGCTAACACAGAAATTCAGAAAGTCAGTTCTCTCTTTACATATCTCCAATTGAGGTGCTTCTAGTTGGTATAGGTCACTGTGGATGTCTAGTTTATGTCTATAAAATTTCATGACAATTGGACACCATTTGGTCCATAAATGACAAGGATTCATTTTTAAACTAGTTGCACAGTACCATGACCAAAACCATCAAAATTTCCTAACTTCAACAATTCGCCAAATATTTCATAGACCTCCAAATATTACCTACTTTAGCTTTCCAAGAAACTCTCTACAAACTCTAGAGGCATGCTAAATTTCATATCAAGAAGAGCTCATGTAGTTATATCTTGATAGAGCTCACAAGTTTGGTGATTTTTACACCAAAAAAGGTTTAAAATGGGGGTAAATGGTCCCCTACATGCTCTAGCACCCCTTGGGCAAGTTTTAAATCATAAACATAGTGTATATGAAATGTCCAAGTAGTCTAAATCATCATACATTTCAAACTCACTATGCTACGGGCCAAAATACACTATTGCATATAATCCACAAAAGGGGCAAATCCCACATTTTCATTACTTTAGCTCTCTACATAGTTTATACATTATTTATGCATACATTTACACTTGCTCCAACATTTACATTTCAAAAAGAATAAGTACATATTCATTTTGGTACCTCTTTACATCAAAAGAACCAAAATAACTAATGACTCCTTAATCATGCTCAACTAGGCTCCTTAGTGTGCACTTGAATCTCCTTAAGCTCCTCCTAACGTGTAAATATGAGAGAGGGAAGGGGGTGAGATTCATGGAATATCAATAGCTCATACGCTCATTTAAGGAAGCAATCAAGGCATATAAACAAGTCAAAGCATACAAATAGGCATCTAACCATTCACAATCATACAATATATGATTTACATGCCATGAATATCATATCAATGCTAAGAATAAGTTCTAGGGACTTTTGGTCTAGCCTCACCCAATTTTAAGGACTTTTGGATGGCCTCACCCTTGGTTTAGGGACTTTTGACTTGGTCTCACTCAGTTATGTGACTTTTAGCCTTGTCTCACCCATCCTCAGGGACTTTTGACTTCACCTCACCCATCATAAGGGACTTTTGGCACTACCTCACCCGAGCAATTTTCACAATCCAACACATAAACATATTGGTACCAATGTATCAAGGCAATAACATATGGCATGTCTCACACAACAAACATATACACAAGCATACAATGACTATATACATCCAAGAATGCAACAAGAAAGAGTGGAGAGCTATCTTATAAGCCAACACAAGCCTTCCCTTTCAATTTTTCTTCTCCCTTCTTAGTCTCACAATCACAACTGGATGGAGCTGCTTCTTTTGAGCCTAAACACAACAAAGAATATAGAATTACTCTCTCATAAGTCAACAATTATTAGGTGTTCTTTATAGCAAACCCTACCAGCATATAAGAAACTAGGGGTTCTCTTTCTCTCTAGAGTTTCACCAACTCTTCTTCCCTCTCAAGCTTTCAAGTTAGTAGAACCAACATACTCAAGGAAAGCAAAGAAGAAGAAGTAAAGATACATGAGTTCTAGCCTTCTTCAAGAGTGGTTTTCCACTTTCCCTCTTCTGACCCAAGCCTAAAACCTAACTAATTCAATAACCAAAACCATAGAAAGAGAGGGCAAAGAGAGAAGAATAAGATTCTAAGAAGAAAAGATAGGGAAATCTCAAGCTTGCTTATCTTTTCCTTATTCTTCCTTCCTTCTCTTGGTCTCTCTCTCTCTCCACAGCCCTTTTTCTCTTTTTTGGTCGAAGCTTAGGTCAGTTAAAAGAGAAAGGATGAATTTGGATGCTTTAAGAAGTCAAATTCTCTTTTTTCACACTTTTCCAAACTAACCCTCACTATAGCAAAAATTAACCTTCGCTACGGCAAGCACGTATCAGTCCTAGACCCCTATTTTCACTACGACGCGCGCTATAGCGAGCAGCTCTCTAGTTTTGTATAGGATGCCCGCACTTGCTATAGCTAGAAGTATTCTCGTTATAGCTAACAGGTATATTCATTATAGTTAGACCATTTCTCGCTATAGCAAACAGGTACATTCGCTATAGCTAAGCCATTTTTTGCTATAGCTAGCTGACTTAGAAAATTTCAGCATTTCAAAAATTTTCAACTTTCTTTTTTTTGTTGTTGTTACAAAGCAACTATGAAAATCCATGATTTTGGTCCCCATTTCTCATTCATTATAGGTCTCTTGACTGCATTTAAATTCCTTGGAGTCATCACACATTCATTTTAAGGAGCCTAGCTATAAGTTGCTTCTTAATGTCTTATTATGGAGGCTACACCTCCATTTCACATTCTAAGACTTTAAATTTTATTCTAAGGCTTCCTTTGAGGTCCTTCCATCATATCTAGTCCCATTCTAAACTTGGAACAAATTAAAACACTCCCTAGGTACCTTAATCTTACTTGGCCGAGACTATGGAGGTTTGGAGCATTCATAGAGTTTACTTCATTTCATTTATGGATATGGCATATGTGAGGTTTCTTAGGTGTCTTGAGAACTCATTCATACTCTTAGACAACTTAAATTATCATTAGGAAGCTTCATATTTGCCAAAGTGCAAGCAGATCCCTCAATTTTATAACTTGCATTTTAAGGCTTCCTTTTCAATTCTAGTTGTATATTCTTAATTCTCACACTCTATAACCCTTGGTTCCATCAAGAACACATGAAGAAAAACTCTCCTCCTTACTTTCTTTCTCTAGACCAAAGCTTAAATAACTTGGAAACACAAAATTTTGCAAGTGTTTCAAGTAAAGTCTTACCTTAAAATGGAGTTATCTTTGCGTAGATTATTTTTCACCAATTAGTTTCTTGAAAAGAGTTCCTTTTTGGCTTGGGTCAAACTTGAATCTTCAAGTTTTCAATAAAAGAAAACCAAAATTAGAAAGCTCTTAAAGAGAGGACAACTTTCCTAACTGGCACGAGATGAAATGGGGCCCTTTACTTACCTAAATAGAAGGTTAAATTTCTTCTCTATCTCTCCCTTCTTAATATCATGCCATAGCTCTCTAAAAATCTGAAAATGGAAGCTTAGAGACAATGATGAGGTCTAATCTTACTTAAGAAGCCTCTTTTACAATTTTTCAAAATGACTATTTTGTCCCTACGTGCCTATTTGCTCTGCTTAAGCTTATTTCAACTCTTTTTTTAGAACCGTATTTTTTATCATAAAATTTAGGTCCTCTAATTCATAAAATACCATTAGTTCATCCAAATTAGATTTAAAACCTTCTCGAATAAACTGATCATAGTTTGGGTCAACTAACACTCTAAAACATAAATTGAAGGGGTTTAAACGATTCTAGGAAGTTCTATGATTTTTAGGGCCTCTGAAAACCCTAGGAAACTCATTTTTTCCATTTTGAAATTCCTTCTTTGAGTTTTCTACAAAGTGTTCAAAATTACGAAAATACCATTGCATCTTTATTACATTTCATATGGTTATTTTGGCTTTGTTTTCAGGGCATCTCTAAGCTTAGATCCTCATTATTTGAAGTCTAGATTATTACTCACATTTTATTGTGTAACACCATGTAATGTCTGATTTTTGTTAAACGATAGAAACGGGCATGTTTTCAAAGCAAGTCCCCTGAAACGAATTAGTTAAGGCCCCAAAAAATTTGAGTAACATTCTAGACTCCTAAAAATGAGAATTCCAGCTTCAGACAAAAAGAAAAAATAGAGCTAGAATGAAGAAATAAATTTTGACAGAAACTTTACGAAACATAAGGGCATTTTTGTAATTTTGGGTAATTTTTAGAATTCACATAGGAGGCTTTTTAAAATCAAAGTTTTGAGTTCTCTGAGGTTCTCAGAGGCCCTGAAAACTATGGGAAGCTCGGGACAGTTAAATCCCCTCCGGTGGAGGTTTTCCAATGTCAATGTGCCTGAACCTTGACGAATCTATTCGAAAAGATTTTAACTCTGATTTGAGTGATTCCAAAGGAATTTTTCTTAATTAAGAACCTAAATTTTATAATGAAAAAGACAGTCCTAAAAAAGGAGTTAAAACGAAGAAGAAACGAAAATGCAAAGTATGAAGGGCAAAATTGGAATTTTTGAAAAAGTCACTTTTCCCTACCTATATATAGGTGGCACCCCACTTTCCTCCCCATTTGAAATCATAAATTTTGCATAATTTCATAAGGGAGAGCTAGGGTTTTGGGTGCACCAAGAGAGAAGGAGAAAAAGAAGAATTTCCAAGCTTAAGGTATGTTTTTATGGTTGTTTTTCATACTTTCTTCCATCTTCACCACCTCTCCTTCATCCTCCTTTATTTCCTTGGATTAAAATGAAGTTTAGAAATCTGATTCAGGGGAAAAATTCAAGGGAAAGTTCGGATTTGAAGAGAGAAGCTTGGAGAAATCAAGATTCAAGCCAAACTAAGCAAGGAAACAAGGTAAAAATGCATCCTATGGTTGATACCTTCCATCACTCTTCTTTTCCATTTTTCCTAACCCTAGGAGCCATAGGCAAATATGATTTTTAAGCCTAAACAAGTATGATTCTTAGGTATTTGATGGAGAGGAGTAAGAATATGCAAAGGAAACCATAAAATAGGCATTAGAATGCAAGATGCAAAACCTACAGTATCTAGTGCACCTTTCAAATTCTGAATTTATGTGATACTTCCTAGGTCTAATTTAGAGTATAAATGAGTTCTTGAGACACCAAAGATGCTCCCCACAAGCTTCTTCCTTCAAGAAAACAAAGAAAACTCCATATGGCCCAAATAGTGTCTATGTCTCGGCCAAGAGGAGATTTTGTAGGTGGGGGGAGTTTTAAATTTTTCTAAGGTAATTCTTGAGTCATATTTGATGAATGAAAATAAAGGGAGGCCTTGGAAAAATTTTAAAACTCATAGAAAGTGATTTGGTGTCTTAGGTTCCATATTATGACCTAAAGAAGCAACATGATGCTAGGCCTTTTGTTTTAATGATGTGATGACTCCAAAAGGCTTAAAATGAGTCAAGAATCATATTTGAGAGGAAAGAATAAGGCCTAGAAGTCATTTAAGGGGTGTTGCTTTATTAGTTACCAATATGGATCATAATAGGGGTTGTAGAGTAATCTAGGATTTAAGCACATTATGTCACCTTAGAATGTGTTCCATAAACCTAATTGGCTGCCATGAATTGTATCTAGGCCAAGAGAAACTATCTTCACCAATTTGTGGTGTGTGGCCAAAAAAGGAGGCTTGAAAGCTAAAGAAAAAGTATGTGAATATACACAAAGTAGCTCTCTCCACCTTCTCTCATGCATGGATATGTGTTTAGCTTATTTTAGAATGTGTGTATGTGTAATTTCAAGCTTTGAAAAGTATGCTTGATAACCTCTCTAAATTCATGCCTTTTCAGCACATTTTCCTTCAGCTGGGAATATCTTTTGGTGTATTTTTGTATATAAATTATACTCAAAATAGGAAAATGTACATTTTTGATACCTAAACTTAACTGACTCAATTTTAGTTTAATTATGTAAACTTTAACCTCAGTTTAAGAATATTTTGTTATATTTATAACTTTATATTTTTTTGCAGATATGATTGAACTTCAAAGCTAATTGCTGGAAATCATAGGTTGAAGTTTTGCAATATTCGCCGCGGCCAATTCATCTTTTCGCCGTGGCCAATTCCTGCATGAAGGAGGGAGCAAACAGAGAGCTTTTCGCCGTGGCCAATTAACTTGTTTGCCGTGGCCAATTCTTGATTAGCGAAGCTAGTGCACCAGAGAGCATTTGGTCGCAACGAACCATGGTTTACTGAAACACTGCGTTTTGAGGCTTAACAGATGATAGGGCTTCATATATTTAGATTTTCGACCAAGTGAGGCATTCTTCGACTTCTGGGCAGCTTGGGGAGCTGGTGTGCTAAGGTTTGGAGCTTGGAAGAGTGGTTAGAGCTAAGGATTGAAGTTTCAAAGAGATTTGAAGCTATTTCTCTCAGTTTTTCTGATTTTCTCCTTCTCCTTCTCTTGTATTCTGCTATGGCTTCGAATTCTTGGTGTTTTGTAAACTTGTGGCTGATTATGAGTAGCTAGTCACTTGTTCTAGGATTATTTTGAACCCTTGTATGGATTAACACTTGATTCTTCTCCACCTCCATTGATTAATGACATATATGTGTTGATTTTACTCCATTTTTAATGCTACTGGTTGATTGGCCACCAATTAGTTGTGTGTTTGCTTGAGTGATGCTTGAGAGAGCTAGCTTGAGTATTGAACTTGAGTTAAATCATGCAAGAACCTGAAATTTAGGTATTGAATGGGTGGTTTTGTTGGTGGAGTAGAGATACACTCATTAACCTTGTATAGTCAAATTTGGGTTTGAACTTAATATTAGGATTTGTTTAGTTGTGAGAGAGATTGAGCAACTAATAGAATTAAACACTTGGTTTTGACTTGAGAAAGCTTTTTCAAGTAGTATTTGATGCCCAGACTAGTACATATAGTTGTTGGTCATTTTTGGTGAGAGGAGATTGTTCTTGTGTCATGAAATACAAAGGGGAGAGATAATCCTAGATCCCTTATATGCTTGAAGTCAAAAAGGATCCTTTAACTCCCTTTATAAATTCATTTGCAAAGTTGTTTTCACACTTAAACTTCACTAAACAATTGTTCTGCTCAACCTAGTTTAAGGCATAAGTTTAATGATTAATCTATTTCAACTCCAATCCTCGTGGGAACGATAATCTTTTTATACTACTTTGTCACGGCCCGTGCTCTTGCGGTGTAAGCCAAGTGGTGAACAATGCTAGCATGCCATTATATGCCATGATCCTTGATGCCATGTTATATTTCTAAATGAGCACATGATGTTTGTATGAGTTTGCTTAAGTGTAGAGAGGCCAAGAACTCTTCCCTTTGGTGAGGATGAGCCAAGAACCCTTGAGCTTAGTTGAGACATAACAAAGAATCTCCGAAAAGCAAAGTAGGCTCCCAAGAGTATGGTTGAGTCCAAAGCCCTCAAGGAATGGGTGAGGCAAGTCTAAAATCCATTAGAAGAAGTGTGAGGCCAATCCAAACACTTGGTAAGGTCTTGAATGTCTTGTATGATTTGTTCATATGCCAAGTTTGCTTTTAAAATGTCCATGACTTACATTTTCTTTATGCATTTATTTGTAAAGCTTGCTTTGCACATATTATGTATGATTGAATGAGAGATGAGCTATTGGGATTCTTTAAATCTCATCCCCTCCTCTCCAATGATCTAACATATTAGGTGGACTAAGTGGATATGCCAATAAGAGCCAACAACAATGACGAAGAGAGATTGACAAGCTTATGCCTTATTTTATCCATTTTGGAACCATAATGATGGTTCATGATGTATATGATGTTGTAAATGTACTATAAATCTTGAGACATGTATAAATATGTGATTATGTGATGTTTATAACTATGGATATGATGTATGAGTTTTAGAATACAATTTGAGTTTGTAATATCCAAATATGCAATGTGGAAGTATGATGTAAATATGCATAAGTGTAGGTTGAACGGCTAAAATGAGATGCATGAGGTTTGAGACCCTTTGGGCAGCTCATACAAGTCTTAAATATGCTTTTAGACTTACCTAAAAGGTGCCAACACCAAGGGAAGCCCATTTGGCAAGTTTGTACTTCATATAGAGCCAAATTTGACCATAATGGAACCCTATATCACTTTTTGGCTAAAAGAGTTAGTCTTAATCTAAAATTTGGCATGCAATTAGGTCTCATTGAGAGATTTTTGAGAATCTAAAGATTATAATTTTTAGAGGTTTACAGAATATTTGATGATTTTTTAAAGTTGGCAAAATTTATAGTTTTGGTCTGCTGCACTATTCATTTGGTCCGAAACTTTTTTCTGTCACCTGAGGCTCAAATGATGTCCAATTACTATGAAATTTTACACAAAGAAATTAGACAATCATAGTGACTCGTGCCAATTAGAAGCACCTCATTTGGAGGTCTGGAGAGGGAGAAATGAATTTTTGAAATTTCTATCCAATATCAGTAAATCTGCCCGACCATAAGTATTGTTCCATTGAATTCCGAAGTCTGGGCTTGATGAACTGATTTGGAGATATTTTTTTTCTCTAGTTAACATCCATAGATTTCTAGATTGATATCATTTACATGGATTGGATTTTTTTGGAATCAATTGGACATTTTCAAAGTTTTCTGCAGAATTCTATGATAGTTCCAGATTTCAGTCAGACCTTTGGACTATTTTGGATGTCAAACATCCTATGTAGTGAATGTTATAGTCTGGTCTATCTTTTTTGTAAATTAGACATTCTAAGCTTTCCAGAATGACCAAGATTATATGATTTTAATTTTTCTAAATTTAGTTATGACTTTCCAAAGTTTACCCAGAAAAGAGGCTAATTCTAGCCGAGAATGAGTTTCCATTTTTTATGCTCCATTTCAGTTTTCATGAGTTGTAAGCATGATTTTATGATACAAATGAGTTGTTAATGATATAATTAAATATTAGGATGCATAGCATGAGCTCACACGATCCATGTGACACTAAATGAAATTTTTAGATACAATGCAACTAAAAAATATTCATTATTTTCCCTTGCCTTTTTATGAGAAACTTACATTCTTCATGATCTTAAGGCATTTAAAGGCATGAGATGAGCTATAATTTATGGTATTACACACCATAATGTATTAACCATGATTATCCATCATTTAAGCTTGATTCCATATAATTCCCAAAGAAAAGGACTAAAACTGTGGCATTTTAATGCATTATGTCGGGGTTTAAATGGTCATACTTCGCCCTGTGAGTCTTATGAACCCGTCAATCATATTCTCTACTCAGACTTCATTCATAGAACTCATACATAGCATAAAACAATCCATGAACCATGGATATGAAGCCAAAAATCAAAAAAATGTAAATTTTCCAGCAGGTCCAGAGTTTAGATTTTTGGCTCCAAATTTAGAAAATCATAACTAATTCTAAAAAAATGAAAATCAAGAAAACCATAGCTTTCTAGAAATCTTTGGATGTTAAATTTATACTAAAAATAATTCCCAGCTATGAAAATCTCATATGGACCACGTTTGACAATAGAAAAGGTAGGGAGGTTGAGCTGCTTAGAAATCTGATATAGCTTGCTAATATAAATTTTGAAAATTCATAATTAATTCCAAAAAAATCCAATGCATGCATTTTATATCAATTTAAAAGCTACAGATATTAACTATAGGGAAAAAATAGTTCTAGACCAATCCAAGAGTATTCAGACCCTAAAAATAATCAAATAGTAACATGGGTCTAGAGGAGCACTAGAATAGAACAGCAACGTCAAATTTTTATATCTCCCTCTCTAGACATCCAAATGAGGTGCTTCTAATTGTCACAACTCACTAGGAATGTCTAGTTTCTCCTTGTAAAATTTCATGGTAATTGGACATCGTTTGCCTCATAAATGACATAAATTCATTTATGAACTAATTGCATAGTACACTAACCAAAAACTAAAAAAATTTTCAACTTAAAAAATTTGCTAAAAATTTCATAGACCTCCAAATATTTTTAACTTTAACTTCCTAAAAATCTCTTAACAAGATCTAAATGTATGCCAAATTTCAAATCAAAAAGAGCTCATTTATTCAAATCTTGATATAGCTCACAAATATGGCGAATTTAACACCCTATATGGGTTAAAGTGGGCTCAAATAGCCTCATACATATTCTAGCATACCTTGGGAAAGTTTGAAAGTACTAATACATCACATATAAATTATCCAAGTGGTTCAAACTGTGACGACCCTAGTTTCTAATCTCAATAATTAAGGTTAAACATGCTATTAATAATTAATGATCAAGGTTTGGGGTTGCTACAATCAATTACTTTGCAGAAATATAGGGAAATTTAAACCTTGATACTACTAGGATCATCAACTAACAACTATAACAGAATCATGCATAAGAAGGGTTTATACCATCATTAAAGGTTTATAATTCATCCATTGATCAATTTCAACCCACAAAAACATCCCATCAATGTACTCATACCATTCCCTAACATTAGCCTTACTGAAATTAGGGTTTCTAGGTTAAATATAGGAGTTTGGGGACCTGCGCCGCGACTTGAAACTTTCCCGCCGCGGCTAAGTTAGGTTCTGGAGCTCAAAAACCACATTTTTAAACTTGCGCCGCGGCCTAGTTACTCTCTGAAATTTTCTTGACTTTCGCCGCGGCGAGTTGGACCTGCGCCGCGGCCAACCTATGTGGCGCCACGGCGAGTTTTGCTATTGTAACCTCCCTAATTAATTTTCTCGACTCGCGCCGCGGTGGGACTTCTTACGCCGCGGCGAGGTTACGTTCTGTCACCCCCTGGGCGATTATTTTCACTCCGCGCCGCGGCGAGATTTCTCAAGCCGCGGCGTCCCTCGCCACTGTCACTTCCTAGGCCGCGGCGAAGCCTTCTTGGCCGCGGCGTGATTCCCTTCTGTCACTAGTTTCACTATATTTCGCCCCCTACACTCCATTTCTCTTCTTAGGGACACTCTAAGGTCACTTCCCCTCATTTTATATGGTTCTAATGGCATTTATCTACCTTATTTACTTAGCTATTCTTCCATTACCAATTCAAAACTTATATGCCCAATTTCGTTCTCTAATTACCCTCTATTAGCAAGTTTATAAAATAGCAACAACAGAATATACATGAATTACCAGCAACTATCCTTTAATACTCAATCAATAGGGGTTCCATACAATAAGGTTCATACCAATATCTCAAAAGTTACATTTCCATTGACAACCATATTATAGGTCAACAAGGTTTACAGCAGATCATATGAATCCATACATCAAATACTAGGTTAAGATGAGGTTTAACCCTTTAGTACATACATTCCCAATAAATCAAATGTTCAAGCCTACACTTGGCAGTGCAGATACATGATGATGCTATACATTAAGGAATACAAAATTAGCATCTATACTAGCTGAGTCAGCCCAAGTGTAGCCATCTCCCCATAGGTTGAAGCTTATGGATTTTCATCCACTTGCTTACCCTTATCCTTACCCGAGGAACTTTCACCTGAAATATTGATCCCATAACACGGGGTGAGATATAAATCTCAGTAACCAAAACAATTCCATCATATAACCAAGTTTAATCAACATATATGCATGAATCAAAATCCATATCAGAATCATATCAGTCATTTCAGCAAATGAAACAATTAGGCTATCATGATTACTATCCCATACTAGCAATCATATATTTAATATGTTAAAGGCCATTAACATCGGGAGAGGCCCGTCCACGGCACCTACTCCCCATTGAGCACACCAGGGCTCAGTGCATCTGGGGTTGATCATACCCGGTGCTCGATCGTAGCACATGCACGGGTGGCAGCCGCACCACAGCTCCACCATAGACTCACAAGGTCCAATCATAATACAACAGATAGCCAACCAATTCATTCAACATTTCAAATCATTCATATACAGCAAATATGGAATTAAAATAGATACATGCATGGAATTAATGTAAACCCCGGTTACCTCACTTGCAGACAATTGCAACAGCCACCACAAATCCCAAATTCGGATTCAAGTATCTCCCACCAGAATTCTCAATGTTTCACCCAAAATCCTAAGCAAATTCGTATAAAATTAGTACCCATAATATAAATCAGCTATGGGGGTCTCAAACCAACAAGAAAAATATCAAAATGGGGGGTTTAAAGTCACCAAATACCAGCCCCAACCTCAACCTACGAATTTCATCAAGAAAACCTCTAAACACTCACTTTTCAGATTTTGAGTATAATGAAATCTCTCCAAATGAAAAACTAATTGGACCAAATTAAAGAGAAAGATGAGGGGATTAAGTTGTATAACTATTACCTTGGCCAAATCTTGCTCTAAGTATGAGAAAATGCAGAAATCTTGCCCCAAACCCTAGCCTCCTTCTCAACCTCCGAATTTGCCTCTTGAGTTTCAGAAAAATGAAGGTGTGGCTGAAGCATTAGGGTTTTAGGTGGGTTTAAGTTGGGTCAAGGGGTTGGGTCATGGGTTGCTCCAAGTCCAAATCTAATTGGGTTTCAGATTTTTCTTGTTGGGCCAGTTTTTAATTGTTGGGTGCATAATTCTGTTGGGCCAGTTTTCACACATTGGGTTGTTAAAGTTTAATGGGATTTGGGCCTAATTTGATGAGCTCAAGGGCTTGGGTCTGCACAAGAGTAGTTGGGCCACTTAATTGAGCCTATACAAGATAAATCTTGGGCCTCTATCTCATTAAATTAGTTTGGGTTTACCTGTAATTCATTGGACCTCCATTAGCCTCTTATCATGATTTAATTAATTTGGGCCTAGATGTAAATCTCTATCCTACATAAATCCTTAACCCATATTAACAGTTTATCTCTCTAGAATACCTATTCACTAACTTGCCCAATTATGCTCTATTAATTATCCTTAATTAATCTTAATCCATAATTAACACCTTAATTAATTTCGGGGTGTTACACAAACTATCGTGCATCTCAAACTAACTGTCACATGCCATAATGCACAACTAAGAGTGAGCTACCAAGTAGGAGAATCATACATTCTCATTGCTTTGGCTCTAATATCAATATATAATGTATTCACATACTTTTACATTTGCTCTAAGATTTGCATCTAAAAAATAATATGTACATGTGAATATTGACATCTCTTTACATCAAAGGCCATATAAAACTATACAAAGTGTCAAGCGATGGCCATTTATGCTTCATGGCTTCCAATCTTTAGCTCTTGAGCTCCACCTGGACCATATGAGATGGGAGAGAGAATAGGGTAAGATTTATGGAATCTTAATAACTGATACACATATTCAAGGAAGCAATCAAGGCATATAAACATGTCAAAGCATGCAAGTAGGCATCCAACCATTAAAAATCATATAACACATAATTTACATGCCATGAAAATCATATCAATGCCAAGAATAAGCTCTAGAGAATTTTAGTCTAACCTCACCTTATTTTTAAGACTTTTGGATTAGCCTCACCCTTAGCCTAGGGACTTTTGACTTAGCTTTACTCATCCATGAGACTTTTAGCCTTGTCTCACCCATTCCTATGGACTTTTAGCTCCACCTCACCCATCACAAGAGACTTTTGGTACCACCTCACCCTTTAAGAGCAATTTTTACATCCTAAAACATAAGCATATTGGTACCAATGCAACAAGGGAATATCAAATGGCATGTCTCACAATACAAGTGCACATACAAGCATATAATGACCATCATACATCTAAGAATGCAACAAGAAAGTGCGAAGCGCTACCTTGGCACTCAAATACAAGTCTTCCATTTTAATTTCTCTTTCCCCTTCTCAATCTCACAACCGCAACTAGATAGAGCTTACTCTCTTTGGCCTAGACATAACACATAGCATGTAATTACTCTCTTAGAACAAGCCAAAGCATCAACCACATATTTGAGAAGCATACTTTATCTATGATTCCATAAAAGGTATAATGAAGCTTCTAAATTTTTCTTGAAGGGAAAGACACTTGGGAAGCTTTTTAGGGGTCTTGGAAACTCAAACAAATGCCCACAAAGGCTAGGGGATTCCTAGACAAAATTAGATTGTACAAAATATTCAAGAACCCTTATGGTTCTTATCTTGAAATTCACTAGCTTTTCTTCCACTTACTTTGCATTTCCTAGCTTGGCATACTCTAATTTAATGGTTTTTTACTTGTTCTAGGTCAAAACTTCCTTCCCTTTACTAGCTCTCAAGTTGGTAAAACCAACACACCAAAGAAGCAAAGAAGAAAAAGTAAAGATACATAGATATCTACCTTGAATTCAAGCCTTCTTCAAGAGTATTTCCTTTTTCCTTAGCCTTCCCTTTGAATTTCTACTCTCCTTCCTTTGACCCAAGCTCAAAATAGAGCCAATTCAACAACCAAACCATAGAAAGAAAGGACAAAGAGATAAGAACAAATTTTCAAGAAGGAAGGTTGTGAAAATCTCAAGTTTCTCTCACCTTTTCCTTGGTTTCCTTCCTTCTCCCTTCCTCCGCCTTTGTGTCCTTCTTAGATGAGCTCTCCCTTGGTCTTAAGTAGAGGAAATGTTGGTTAGAAGAAAAGAGAAGCTTCTAGGGTCTTTAAGAAGTAAAAATCCACTTTTTCACACTTTTTCAGATCAATTCTCACTATAGCAGAAAATACCCCTCACTATAGTGAGCACTTGTTAGTCCCAAGTCCCCTGTTTTCGCTACGGAGCATGTTATTGCAAGAAACCCCTTGCATTTTGTATGGGATGCATGAACTCACTATAGCAAGCTGCATCCTCACTATGGCGAACTGATACATTCGCTATAGTTAGTTGGAAACTCGTTGTAGCGAATAAGTACATTTGCTATAGCCAATAGGGGTCCTAGTTATAGTTAGCAGATTTAGAAATTTTTTAGAAATCTTAGATGGTATATATTAGACCTCAAGTCATTCTATTTAGAGGACTTCCTTTTATATCTATTCGCACATTTATAGAGAAATTGAATATTATGTTTCTCACATTTACAGAGGAACCGAATGTTACAATGACTACACTCCAAAATATACAACCAACTTTGCCATACCATTTTTCCAATAGTTCTATCTTTGAGGACTAGGTAATCGGAATCTAAAAGTTGGGCACTATAATACTTGTAACATGTGTTGACTAAACAACCAGTTTATGCCTTTTAATATAACTAGTTGCCATCCTTAGATATTGTGACAATCCTAGAAGAATCAATTTGTGTTTTGTTTATGTTAGCTACCTAAAGACATAGCGATTAATGGAATTCTAAAGACTAAAAAATCCTAGCATGAATGAACATTTAGTTAATTAAGCTTAGTATTTTTAAGTTCTTTGATCAACAAAGATGGTGTGGTGATGTCCAAGGCGTAGACCGAAAAGAAAAAAAGAACAAATATATAAGAAAAGTATATAATAAACTAGTGTTTCTATAGAATCCCTTAAAAAAGACTTTGATTATTGGAAGTGGAAGCAGAATTTGGATTTTAGAATGTTGTAAATGTTCTACTATGATTATCCGCCCTTTACAAGCAACACTTTTGTTATGGTAGGAGAATTAGATATCATATAATAATAATTGGCTATTAATATTTTCATTAACATTTTTTTCACTTTCTATTTGAGTTGTTTATGGCTTTGAAAAATGTCTCTTCATCCATTGAGAATAGTTAAGGCAATGCACAAAACTTGCTTAGTTTGAAAATATTAATCATTCTCTATAACATTCTCAAGTTTCTTATGTTTTAGCTACATTTGGGTAATCTACAAGTTACTTGACCGAATGATGATGAAAGATTTAAGTATCTCTATATAATGTAATATCTATTTAAAGAACGTCTTGAATTTGATGTACTTAAATACACATAATATGCTCATATTTGTTAGGCCATTTATTTGATTTTAGGTTCCACTAATTTTAAAAATCTATAAAAAAAAGGGGGGTGTGCCTATATCAGAGCTTAAAGGGGAAGTAGGGATCTAAGTATGAAAGTAGATTAAGTGTCATCTACATAAATTTTATTTTGACATTTAAATATGACAATAAGTTAGCATTGTTAAGAGCATGCATCTCTTAGTAAAGTTATGGCAATACGACCTAAAAAGAAGATCTAAATATATTTTGGCAAAACTCACTTGGAGATCTATAATAAACTAGCTAGCCCAAAAGTTATTTTAAAATCTTAAAATATCATTTAGTGGAAAATACTTAATAAACCTTCATATTTATATTCCTCTAAGTCTTGGACACCTTGATATCATGTGTTGGACATTTAAAGTTATGATGTTAAATCATCCTCCTCTTTCTGTGCCTTCTTCGTTGAAGCTTGCTCCTCAAATGCCATTTTTCAAGAGAGCAAACAATTATGACAATCTTACCTAAGAAATTGACTATCGTAAAATCCAAAAAATCCGAAACAATGAACTTTACAAACCAACTCTTAGTTTCTTCAACTAATTTGACTATATACTTAGAACTATAGAAGATATCCTGAAAATGATAAAATTTGTATTTGTTTGAAAAAAAATCCATCAAACAACATATATAATTCTAAATATAACTACATGCATGTTGAGTATGTACAAGTTGCGACAAAACCTTGAGTAAGAAAAGGATTAAACACTTCCATCCTCTTATGTCTAAGGGACAAGGGACGCATAACTTTTTATGAATCCCATCTAGAAACATTGAATCCAACCTTTACTCTAGACCAATACATTTCAGTTGTTTTTTAGACTATCCTTGATTCCTTAATCCTCAATGTCAAATTTACTAGATTTAATATGAAGCCAAGATCTATTCCAATAGCTATTTTGAAGCCAAGATCTATTGCAATATAAAGTAATGAACTCTAGCCAATCTAGAGTTTTAAGATTACAAAACCATAAAGACAACCTTGTTTTTAATAGGCTTGCTAAAGCTAAAAGTCTCCTTTGCAAAAACTATAGTGTAGGATGAGTTTAGTCACCTACAATCCTAGATGATAGTAAAAGCCATACCCTCAAACCTCCACAATATTCTTATTTATCTTAAATACTAGAGCACATTAGTGGAAATTAATGTTGAACTATCTTTCTCCAAATGCAATAATGTGAGTTATTCGTCAGTTCAATCTATAATACAACCTTCTAGAGTATCTTGCTCCTCAATGCCCTTAACCATACCTCTTAAAGAGTTTGATAGCTCTACAAATATTCCAAAAATAGTCTACCAAAAAATGAATAAGATTGGAGGTTCATCCAATTAATCTCCAACTTACTCTTTACTGAACAAACAATATTAGTTAAACATCATCTAAGTTGAATTCCCAATTGATAAAGAGTCTTTAAGAAATGAATTTTATTCTAGAAAACATAATCTTGCCTAGGAATGGTTCCTTAAGACATAAAATGGTAGAAAAAGGGAAGATATTCAAAGTAAATTTTACAAGTTCCTTCAAAGGATTCAAATGAATATCTCATTAATTGATTGGTTTAGGGCTTATAAGAAAGACCAAAGAATAGATTATCCATTTGCTAGTTCTATTAAAGTCACAAGCAAAACTAACAAGCAGTGGTAAACAACTGAAGGTGAGCTAGTCAATTCAGAACTAATCCCATCTAAATCCTTCCATTACTCTTTGTGATCCAAAAGGGCATCAAGTCACTGCATCCCTTTTTAAAATCAATGACCCCAAAGAAGAAATCAATTTTAAGCATAGTAATTAAATTGCAATTCAAAAACTAATTTTTAAGTCGTAAATCATTTTCAATTGTATGATTTATATACACAATGAAAAATAGTATAAATTATATCATGTAAATGATATATACCAAAAAGAAAAAGATATGGGCAAAAGGAAAATATGTCCATATATTGGATGTACTCTCAAATCTACTAATATTGTTTACTATATTATGACCTTTGAGGTGATTCTTAGTTGTATGGTAATAAAAGAAAGTAAAAGTTGTAAAATTTTCATTCCTATTCCTCTATTTTTTTTCCTAAAGCTCTAGTATAAAGTATTTGCCCTACTTTGTATTGTATTCTGATAAGACATAAAGTATGATATCAAAACACTGTGTTTCACAGCCACATGGAGCACGCAAAACATATTTCTATTTACTTAATGTGACTATACGTCAAACACTAATTTCTATCTACCAAGAGAAGGTTGTATTTTCTATCAAATGTTGTGTTTTCTATCTATCTATCCCTTTATTGAAACACAACGTTCTATCCTTGGAAGATTTACATTTAACAAATGAAGTGTTCTATGATTCTGTACCTTTATTTTAAAAAAGAAATGTTCCTTGCATTGTTTCCTCTTTGGGTCACGTCAGGTCATTAACGACCTATCTTTGTGACCCACATAACCCACCATGAACTAGACTTTTAGGAATTGCTAGAACAGCGCGAATCGTGTTTTTTGGCACAACTTGCACGATTTTGACAATTCAAACAGCAATTCTAGTCACCACATGATTAGAGCTCCGATTTGTATTGTTTTTCCTAGGACTTGTATCGTACCGTGCATTTTGAACGAAAATCATCCAATTTTGACAACTATGATTTTTAGGATATTCAGAACCTTATAAAACAAAATAAAATTATACTAACAAACATTTCCAAACCTTAGGGGAACGATTTCTTGCTCCAATTGTTATAGGAGAATCTACTCTATCTCTAAGAAGACTGAAAAACCCATTTTCACACCCCATCAGTTTTTGACAAAGCATAGACTGGGAAATAGTCCAATCCTCATCAACCATTATTCTTTTTCAAAAAATACTGACCAACAACTTTTCTAGCTCAATTGAAGCATTGCCGTTGACTCTCCTACTTACATACACAAGAACAAACTCTTCCACCACAAATCATAAAACATTTATACACATACACAATAGAGAAAATTAACCTTAAAAAATCCTCAAATAACAGATTCACCAAAGGTTCATATATTAATCTAATCCAGTCCTCTAATTTACTACTAGAAAAATGATATAGAACCATAATCTTTTTTAATAACATACAAGAATAGGTATAATAATTAATAACTATAAATAATTTGAAGCACTCTATTACCTTTACGCACGATTATTGATTGTGGCTAAAACCCTTATAGAAAATTTCCTCATCTATGGTTGGTGCAAATTTTGCCAAATTTTTTTGATTCCTACTAGTGCTTTAGTCTTTGAGGTGTACAGGAAAAACATATCTACTCATGTTTGCTCTCCTTCATATTTACTCACGTCACTCAAAAAAATTTTTTCTCCTTTTTTCATTTTTGGGAAATGGATCCCTCGAGATAACATGAGCAATGTGAGAGATCCGTTCTCGGCGTGCAACTTCTCTACATTAAAATGACGTAACGTAGCTAAGGAAATGCCAATTGTTTGCAAGATCTGATGGACCAAACCCCGCCATGTAGCCAGATGATTCAAAATGCAGTGTTTCAATAAACGTTGGGTTTTGGTCTCAAATTTAAAAAAAAAAAAAAACACGTGCAAAATCCCAACTATTTATTTCTCCGACCACTGAGATCGTGCCACACGTCCCTAAATTTGGCTCCAAATGCTGTGCTTTTCTTCACTTGCTGTGTTTTCCTAGTTTGTGCATGTATTAATGAATTAATAAGAACTTTAATAGGCCATTTTGATTTTTGACAGACTACAATATGGAGCTACCTTCTTGGCAGAGAGACAAGGGGGGCAATAGAGCTCGTGAAAATGGAGACATAACCCAGAAAACAAAAATGGCTCTAATGCTTTATGGGAACAGGTGAGGGTTGATAGAATAGAGAGCTACTTCAAAATGCATGAATCGCAGCTTCAGATTGAGTTCAGAATGAAGTACTACAATCGCAGTTGGAACTGTGAGAGCTTGAAATTTTCCTTCTCTGTTGCTACTTTTTGATACCCGAAAATGCCCTTCACTTTATGTTTGATAAGCTGGTCTTTTTGTCAATTCCTTTCCTTATTTTGTTTTAGCTGCACATTTCCTCTTACCTGCACCCATCCTTTCGGTCAGAAGCAGAGGCAAGAGTCAGCTAATCTATCAGCTATCATCTCCTTTCTTCTTGGCTATGTCTAGACCCATTTTCGCTGATGTTTCTGGGTGGTATCATTCTGCTGTAGGCCATGCTTAGTTGCTAGATTTTGGGTAGCCATTTCGCTCGTTTAGAGCTGGTTCATTCAGGTATGAATCTGGTTCTCCTTGATTGCTAGAAATGCTATAAATTTCGTTGGTTCCTCTGCTACTGTTGGTGCATCGTGCATCTCCCAAGTGGTTCTAAATTCTTCTTTTGCATACTCCCCATCACCTTTCATGATTCTCGACCATTATAGTGCAGATTTTAGGGGCTGTATGGGCATTGTTCTATTGGTTAGTGGCCCTATATTAAGCCTGTTTGCCATATGTATGTACCCTGTTGCCATATATTTTGTGTCTGTTGCTATAATGTGTGAAATTGAGAGAGGGGGGGGGGGAGCATGGAATTAATCATTTGGAAAAATATATATATATATATATATGGTATGCTAGTGGGAATGGAGATAAAAGGATAATGGAATCTAATAAAATTATAGTTTCATTTTTTATCTTTTTTTGCTTAGTCTAATTTGCTTCTCAAATTCTGAGACCATGCCTTTTAAGTTGAAATCTTTAACAATTGTGGTATTGCATTTTTTACTATTCGAGTTTGTTGTTATATGGTTTGGAAATTGTCTCTTATGTAGGAATTGTGTTCTCTGATATAATTTTAGTTTTGAATATATAATAATAATAATAAACAAATAAATAAAAAGTAAAATTTTGTCTTTCATTCTTTCCCTTTCCTTTCAAAAATCTCATTCAGATAGATCAAACTAGATTATGATATGAACTGCCATTGTGATTAGTCTCTTGTTTATAGGGAGGGGTGATCTTTAGCCACATGAAATGTACAACTTATCCTTACCCATTTTCAGTCTATGCTTCAAACCTGTGAATATTGAAATTTTGGTGTAAACAAGATAAGTTTATTTATGAGGCAATTTGTGGCTATCTAAACTCTAAAACCTTATGACTGGGTGTTACAGGATTTTCGGGAGAATAAGTCATAGCTAAGGAGTAAGCAGAGAATACTATAGGGAAATTTTCTATATCATCTTGGAAGGTGAGTAAATAATGTTGGCTATACATTTCATTTCAGGGATTGTGATTTAACACTCCTTAATTAATGTATTTGCTTTATTAAATGTGTTTCTGACTATTTATGCATCAGAATGTTTATTGAGTAATTCTGGACTTTAGGGATATTTATTGATGTACTCTATTATATGTTTGGATTTTAAGTATATATAAATTAGAATTTGATTTACTTTCAGCATATATTTATAAGATGATTACTTATGGAGCTATCTATTTCGAAACCCTGCAGCTAACCATAGTAGTGGTTAGCCACGATGCACTATGCTATGTATCCTACCTAGTAAGGGTGTTGCTAGCCCCGTGTGGTTGGCCACCATATGCGAATCTATTCTCATTTTCGCGAGCAAGTTGCTCAGCACCTATGTTACTTACCTTTACGAGTTGTGGGCTCTATGTCTAGCTCAATTGGTACTAATTAGATGCTTCCCATTGTATATGATGCATGAATTACTTGGAATTTTTTTTATAATCACTTTTAAAGTTTCACTTGTGTATTACTATTTTGAATAAGATTTTAATATTATAATGTTCTTGCATCACATAGTTAGCCTTGTTTACTCACTAAGCATCGTCTCACTCCTTTTATTTTCAATTTGTTTCAGATAGTAGGTCTAAGCCTGATCCCTCATCAGCAACTTAATATTGGCACTTTCCTACACTTTTGGTGGGCCTCGCACTTGTTTACATGGGCATGTTTTGTGTAATACCTGATTACTTGAAAAACATCTAAAACTAAAGAAATTTCTAAAGGAGGTCCCCTAAATAGAAATAATTGAGGCCAAATGAAATTTGAATCATAATTTAGACCTTTAAAAATGAGAATTTGAGGCTTTGGTTGCCCAAAAAACTGAGCTAGGAGAGTTAGAAATTTTTTTTTTGAAAGAATGTGGGGTATTTTTGTAATTTTAAGAAAATTTGGAAAACTCACAGAAGAGCTTTTTGAATAAAAAATTTGAGCTTTCTTGAATTCTTAGAGGCCCTAAAAACCATGTAAACCCCAGGAATAGTTTAAACCCATCCAGTGAGTGATTTCAGTTATCAGTTAACTGAAATTTTGATCGAACAATTGGGAATGATTTTAAATCTAATTATTTTATGAATTAGATGACTCAAATTTTATGATAAAAAAGATGGTTCTTGAAAATGAGTTGAAATGAACCCAAACAGTAAAAACTAAGATGAGGGACTAAATTACAAAATTAAAAAAGTGTGAAAATGGACACATGGCTTATAAAAAATGTCCCATTTTGGTCTAACCTCCCAGCTAACTTTTTTACATGATAAACTAGAACCAAGAAGGGCTAAGAGTGGCGCACAAGAAGGGAGGCCAAAAAAGGAAGAAGAAGCTTTAAAAAGTGCAAGTTTTAGCCACCTTTTCCTACTCCTTGCTTTGTTAAACTTCTTCCTTTCTTCTTATTCTTCCTTCTCATGGTTTTGGCATTTAATTTGGTGCTGATATGTGATTGGTTCAGGAGAGGGAAGAGAGGATTTGAGAGAGTTCTTGGCAGCATAAGGAAGCTCCCTTGGAAAGCTTGTAAACAAGGTAAATAAATTGGGACTTTGTTGCTTCTTCTTTAATTTCTTTTCCTTTATGGTTTTGGTCAGAAGAGGGGCTATCTAATAAGGACCCAATTTTGGTCTAAACATGATAGTAAGTAAGGCTTTGAGGTATGAGAACCTAGGAAATGCAATGAAACTTGAAGAAAAACCATGAGAATTCAAGATAACAAAGCTAGGGATTCATGGACATATGGTAAAATCTGATTTCTTTTAAGGGTGTTCTAGCTTATGTGAGAGTTTAATTGAGTTCCTAAGATCCCTAAGAAGCCTCCCAAGTGCCTCTTCTTCCAAGAAAACAAAACAATTATGTAGGTGCACCAAGAGAGGCATAGGCTCGGCCAAACCAAGAGCAAGGACCTAGGGAGTGTTTTAAATTTGTCTAAGCCTAGATTGAGACTAGATATGATGGAAGAATATAAAAGGAAGCCTTGGAAAAAATTGAGACAACCTAAATTGTGAGATAGAGGTATAAGTTTCATAATGTGACTTAAAGAAGCAACTTGTATCTAGGCTCTTAAAAATGAATTTGTGATGACTTTAAGGAGTCTAAATGGAGTCAAGAGACCTAGATTAAAGGAGAAAATGGGCCTAAGATCTTGAATTCTAGTAGTTGCTTTATTAGGCCTTTTATGGAACCATTATATAACCATAAAACTAAGTATGCTTCATAGTGTGTGTGTGGTGCTAGAGCTTGTTTCAAGAATATAGTTGGATCCTATTTGTGGTGTCTAAGCTAAGTGAATCAAGTTCCTCCCAGGTGTGGGTGTGAAACTGAGCCAAGAAAGTGAGGAAGTAAGGAAGAAAATTGTCTTCATGTACTAAGGTAGCTCTCCACTCTTTCTTGCATGCATATATTGGTTATATGATTGTCATTGAATGCTTGTATGTATATTTGCATAATAAGACATGCCATTTGATGTTGCCTTGTTGTCTTAGTACCAATATGTTTCTTGAATTGCATTATGATTGTGAAATTGCTCTTTATGGGTGAATTTGTGTCAAAAGTCCCTTGAAAAGAGTGAGGTGATACCAAAAGTCTCAAAGATGAGTGAGGCTAGGTCAAAAGTCCCTAAACCAAAGTTGAGACTAATCCAAAAGTCCTAAAAATAGGTTGAGGCTAGATCAAAAGTCTCTAGAACTTGTTCTTAGCTTTGACATATTTCTATGGCATGGAAATTATGAATTGAATGGTTCTTGAAAATGGTTATAGCTTACTTGTATTCCTTGACAAGATTATATGCCTTATATGTTTGCTTGAAAGGGTGTTTGAGATATTGAGATTTTTTGAATTTTACCCCCTTCCCTCTTCCATCTCATCATGTCTAGGTGGTACTTAAGGAGATAAAAATGGGAGCTAAGGAGCATGATTGGCCATACTTGAACATTAGTATAGCTTTTGATGTAATTAAATGTTAAAGTTTGCATGTATCAATTATTTTTCAAATGTAAACCTTTAAGCAAAATGTAAAAGTATATAAATATAAGGTGTGAACCAAAGTTGAAGCCAAATGAATGAGAAAATGTGATTTAACCACTTGGGAGCCCATTCTTGATTGTATATTGATGCATGTGAAAGAGTGAGTTTAAGATGTGTGATGTTTTAGACCACTTGGGAAGCTTATACATGATGTGTTTATGCTTTAAAATGTGCTTAAATTATTATGGAATGGTGAAGAGGCCAATTGGAACCAATTTGACCCTTTTATGATATCAAAAGTATCATATTCTTAAACTATATCAAAATCTGACTAAATGTACTAGTCTTGGCATGAATATAGGTCTCATTTAGAGCTTTTCACAGAACCAAAGAAAACTAAATTTGAAACTTTAAAGATTTTATTATGATTTTTTAAAGTTAAAAAGAATATGCTTAATGGTAGGGTGCACTATTCATATGGTCAAATTTTGTTTCCTTGTCACTTGTGGCTCAAATGGTATCCAATGGCTATGAAATTTTATAGGCATAAACTAGACACCATAGGAGCCAAGGAGCACGATTGGCCATACTTTGACATTAGTGTAGCTTCTAATGTAATTAAATATCAAAGTTTGCATGTATGAATTATTTTTTAGATATCAACCTTTGAGCAAATGTAAAAGTATGTAAATATAGTGTGTGAACCAAAGTTAAAGCCAAATGAATGAGAAAATTTGATTTGAACACTTAGGAGCCCATCCTTGATTATATATTAATGCATGTGAAAGGCTGAGTTTGAGATGTGTGATATTTTGGACCACTTGGAAAGCTTATACATGATGTGTTTATGCTTTAAAACGTACTCAAATTATTGTGGAATGGTGACCAATTTAACCCTTTTATGGTATCAAAAGTACCATATTCTTGAGCTATACCAAAATCTAACCAAATGAGATAGTCTTGCATAAATAAAGGTTTAATCTAGAGCTTTTCACAGAGCTAAATAACACCTAATGTCGAGCTGTAAAGAAATGATTATGATTTTTCAGAGTTGGGAAAAATATGCTAAATGGTAGGGTGCACTGTTCATATGATCAGATTTTGTTTCCTTATCACTTATGGGCCAAATGATATCTAATGGCTATGAAATTTTATAAACATAAACTAAATACCATAATCTTTCCATAGCCACCAAGATCACCCAATTTGGAGCTTTGTAGAGAGAGATCTAAATTTTTGAAATTTCATGATAGTACTAGTAGCGTAGCAGGACCTTTGGTACTAGTCCATTGATTTTCATAGATTAGGTGCCATTTCCTTGATCTACAACTATTTGTAATTGAAAGTAGACATCTATAACTTTCCCAAATGGTATGGTTAGTTAGGTTTTAATTTTTCTGGAATTAGTTTTGAATTTTCAAAGTTTATATTAGAAACCTTTGATAGCAAACCTCAGTAGCTGGACTTTTGGTACATTCTATTATTAAGCATAGTCTAATTGATGTTTTTATGGCTTGTAATATTTTTTAACCTATATTTGATATTCAAAGGTTTCCTAAAAGCTATCATTTGCTTGAGTTTGATTTTTTTAGAATTAATTATGATTTTTCAAAATTGATGTCAAAAATCTGGAAAGTTGAACCAGAGGTAAAATCCTTTATTTTCTGGTGTGTGGATTCTTACCCGAATTGGTGTGATGTTTTATGGTGCCTATGATTTTTATAGATGCCTTATGGGTAGAGGATGTTAATGGTGAGTTCATATGGCCCACATAACATCAAATGAAATTTTTGGGCCCTACATAACACAATAAATTACCAATATTTATATTCATTTTCTTGATAATGTATGAAATCAAGCATGAATAAAAGACTAAGGAACCTAATGAGTTATGGTATTACATTTTGTTAATGTATTGGAATTTATTTTGCACTATAGATTATTATATATAGCTCCACTGAATCACATATAAGGTGCCCCACCTTTAGAAACTAGTGTATTTTGGTCTAGATTGATGGCTGAACTTCTTTTTGATGTTTTAAACTAGCTGGCAAATTTGTAAAAATTTTGAGAGGTCCAATTTACAAAGGAGACTTTGCTGACATTTTTATAAGAGTCCATTGGAACTAAATTTATGTAATGCATATATGATTTATAATTGTTCTATTTAGTTCTGATATTTGGTATTAAATCTTAGAGATATTCATTAGTGTTTGATACAATTTTGTTTAGTGTTAGCTTAAGGAAGAAAATTTGGCTATCTTTCGTATCGGTCACATCATTGGTTGTGGGGTGTGATAGGAACACACTATATAAGGCCAGATTTAGGGACACATGGCAAAATCCTAGTGGTTAGAGGAGTTGATGGCTAGAATTTTGCATGCTTTGTTTGGCATTAAAACACAGATCAAACACTGCATTTTGAAGTGTATGGCTGCTTGGCGTGGCTTAATTAGATAGATCTCAAGAACAATGAAGATTTTGTCAACTGCATTGTGTCATTTCCTCGTCAGGAATTTTGTTGCTCTATCTTATCCTCTACGGCTTACATGCCAACATTGTGCATTGTAGTTGAAAGAATCTTTACCATTCGATGGATCTGACGTATAGAAATGCAACATGCGTTCCAAATAACTAAAAGATAAGGTTTTATTTTAAAGAAATGCTACATTTTGAGGCATGAAAGCTCGATAAACTTCATCGATCGATCTTGGCATCCATCTTGTGTTGTTTCAGTGATCTCGACATGTAACTTCCTCCACTCCATTCAGCCACGCACATTAAAGAAGAAATATAGCATCTCATTTGAAAAAGCAATGCGACAACCTAAGAAGAACCCTCAATGACCTGCAACTTGTTTCATCAAACTTCAAACCCACAAAGCTTTGGACCTAATCTTCTTCTCGCCCATATTCTGAGTTTGCTAGTTGCATGTGGCTAGGAACTATGATAATTTTTCTTCAATCCAAGTGTGGTAGAACTTGATGGTTTCCATCTAACCTGCTAATACTTTGCTGCAGCATATTTTGAAAAACTTTTCCAAACCTTGGAATAAGTATACCGAGGGGTTTCTTTATATGTGTTCCAGTTTATCACATCCTGTTATGTCTCTAAAGATTAACTGAACAAACTAAGAACCTTATTGTCTATCCACCCAAACCCCTTTATGTGTTAGAGTTGTCATGACTTTCATATAATTCATTCTATTCATTGCAATGATTTCATTGGTATGTCATGAAAATATGGATTGTCATTTTATGTGCTTAGGAAATATTGGAAGGGGTAATTGACATTGACTTGGTAGTCAATTTGAAGCATTGAGAAGATGTGCTTCTTAAGAAATGCCTTGGTAGGAGAATTTGTAACCAATGTGGGGGAAAGTTTAACGTGGCCTCCATTGACATCAAGTGTAAGGATGGGAGTCCTAGAATTATCATGGCGTCACTTCTTCCTTCTATCCATTATATGTCAAACCTTATTACTCATTGAAACGATAATGAAGCAATAGTCAAAGAAAGACTTTGTATATACAACGAAAAAGTATCACTCAATTATTTATTATTAAATATTTCTTTGAAAGGACTTCCAGGTAACATAAAAAATTAGCTGCAAGAGTTGCTTTTTTTTATGAATATTTATATATGCTACCTACTTATCTTTATTATAGCCATGCCAGTATATAATGTGAATGATTCTTATTTCCTATTGCTTTTAGAGACATTTTGTGAATATCATATTGATAATCACTAATTTTGTAATAGATTCTGCAAGCATACAGATTAATCACTTAGTATAGTGAATCAAGGTCATCCTATAAGGAATTGATTTAAATACAATTAGGCCTAAGAAGTTTTGCTTTCATTTAAGTCAAGACAAACACCAAAATACCAATGTAATAAAATAAAAATGAACTTAAAAGAATAACTAAGTGTTTAGGATTGTTCTAATAAGAATTAGTACTAAGAAGCATCCTAGGAACATCCTCTTACTGCCAAAAATTAAGTTAATCAATTAATTAGTTTAATTAATGATCTGAGGGTTAAGGAACTTATATGAGCCTAAGTGTCTCTCGAACCGCTCAAACTTCCATCATATTTAATTGCATATTTCTCTCAATTAATTAGGTTAATTATAACATTCGGTTCTTTAAAAATGCGAGAAACGTAATGTATAGTTTCTTCATAAATGGACAAAATTCATTGGAAACAGAAGCAAGTCCCCCAAAATGACTTAGTTAAGGTCTCAAAAAACTTAAGAAGCATTCTACACTCCTAAAAATGAGAATCCCATATTCAAATGGAAAGAAAAATAGAGCTAGAATGAAGAAACGAATTTAAACGAAAGGTTGACGAAATGTAAGGGCATTTTCGTCATTTTGAGCAAATTTTGGAATTCACACAAGAGGGCTTTTAAAATGAAAGTTTTGATTTCCTCAGAGTTCTTAGAAACCCTGAAAGCCATAGAAAGCCCTGAGACAGCTAAAGCCCCTCCGATGAATGTTTTCTAATATCGGTTAACCCATTAACGGATTCGCTCGAGAAGGTTTTAACTCTGATTTGAGTGATTCCAAAAGAGTTTTACTAAATTGGAAACTTAAATTTTATAAAGGGAAAGATGGTTCTAAAAAGAGAACTAAAATGAATTAGAAACGAAAATGTCAAAAATAAAGAGCAAAATAAGAATTTTTGAAAAGTCTTCCTTCCTCCACCTATATATATGAGGCACCCCATCTTCCCCTTCATTTAGCCTCACTTGTTTCTGCCCTAGACCAAAAGAAAGCCCTAAGGGATGAGGTGCACCAAGAGGAGGATGAAGGAAGAAGAAAAACAAGGTAGAAAGGTATGGATTTTTTTGGTTTTTTATGCTCTTTCTCTTGCAAACCTTTTCTCCTTCATTTTCCTTTCTTTCCTATGATTATATTGAAGTATATAAATCTATTTTAAGGGAAAAATTCTGATTTGAAGAAAAGAAGCCAAAGAAGACAAGATTCAAGTGAGAAATCAAGGAAAAATAAGGTAAATCTTCCATCCCATGGTAACTACTCCTCCTCCCTTCTC
The DNA here is from genome assembly GCA_032878935.1 of Erythrophleum fordii. Lineage (NCBI taxonomy): Eukaryota > Viridiplantae > Streptophyta > Magnoliopsida > Fabales > Fabaceae > Erythrophleum > Erythrophleum fordii. Next base: position 2,072,617 of record JAVQMF010000031.1, read on the forward strand.
CTTATTTCGCCCCATACATGTAGATGCAAGAGGACTAGAATTTTGAGGAGAACCAACAGTGAATTCCATGAATTTAAGGGAGGAGAGTAAGAATATGCAAAGAAATCCAAGTAAAAACCATGAATTTACAAGATAGAAAAGTTAGGGTTTTGATTACACTTTGAACTCTATCATGGACCCTACCATATTTTATGATGTTTAAGTGTTCATATGAGTTCCTAAGACATCAAGAGAGCTTCCTACATGTTTCTCCCATCAAAGGAAGCAAGGAAACTCCATTGGTGCCTTATGGAAGTATAGCTTCGGCCAAGGAGAGTTAATGCACCTAAGGAATGTTTTAATTTCTTCCAAACTTAGTTTTGCATTATGTATGATGGAAGAATATGAAAGGAAGCCTTAGAAAAATTTTAGAAACCATAGATAGTGAGATGGCCTTATATGTTCCATAATATGACTTAAAAAAGAGTAAGGTTGACTCCGAAGAACAAGGTTGAGTCTAAGAACCTCTTAAAGAATGGCTGAGGCAAGTCTAAAATCTACAAGTGAATGGGCGAGGCTAATCCACTTACTTGGCAAGCCTATGTATACTGTGTATGACTTTTTCAAATGTCAAGAATGCTTCTTGAATAATTGCATATGTCAATATGTCTATGCATGCATTTGTGAGACTTATTTTACATCATTTATGTGTGATTGAAAGGGAGATGAACTATTGGGATTCTTTGAATCTCTTTTCCTCCTCTCTAATGTTCTAACAAGGAAATGGAAGCTAACATCTTGAAAGATGAGAGTAAGCCATCAAAGTGTATGGATTTTGCTTCTTTAAGATCATTTAAGTGGCAATTATTGTAACCTATCATTGTATATGACCTATGACCTCTTAAGCATATGTAATTATGTTAATATGTTATGCATATATGAGAGATTATATTATGTGACCATTAGAATGTAAATTAAGCATGTTATGGCAAACTAGCTTTTTGAATGGCTTAGTGCAATTGTGTACAAATGGAAGTGGAATGGCCAAATTGAGATGCATGAAGTTTGGGACCACTTAGGCAGCTCTTACAAGTCATATTCATACTTTTAGACTTGCCTAAGAGGTAGGAGTGTTCATTGGCCCGACATGCCCTAGAGGCCTGCCCTAGCCCGGCCTAATCGGGTCAGACCAAAAATACAAATGGGCATAACTTTAAACAGAACATATTAAGTTGGGTTGGATCACGGGCGAAGCATATTCTGTCCAACCTGCCCTAATAGTTACCTTTTTTAATTATTAATATTTTGTCATCTTATATATATATATATATATATATAATTCTTATATGATATGATTTTCTTTACATATTGCAGTTTTTATTACCTACGCAAACCTTCCCTACTTCTTAATTATTTTCACCATTAATGTGTATATTTACTTATATTTCTTTTGTTAAATAATGAAAATACACATATTAAGGTTAATTATGCTAGTATAGCTTATATTTTATTTAATAATACTAGACTATTTTTTTATTATTGATAAAAATATAAGAGTTCTAAAAGTTTATTATTTTGAAATATATATCTATGAGTCTATAAAAAGATATTTTTATTTACAAGTATTAATTCATTAAAAAAGACTCAGGCCGCCCTAACCTGCCCTAGAATTGGGCTTGTTCAGGCCGAGCTGAGCCATGGGCATAAAAATAAGCCCGATGTCTTAATCGGGCAGGGCATTGGGCTGACTATATGTTCAGCCCAACCTTACCCATGTACAACCCTACTAAGAGGTGCCAAATATCAAGAGAAATCATTTGGATACTTTGATATCCTATATGGAGTAAAAATTGACCATATTGAAAACCTATACCACTTTTTGTCCAAATGAACTCTTCTTGATCTAAAATTTGGCATTCAATTAGAGTTTGTTGAGAGATTTTTGGAAAGCTAAAGTTCAGAATTTTTGAAGTTCTAGGGAATATTTGATTAATTTTCAAAGTTGGAAAAAATTCTAATTTTAGTCATGGTACTGTTCATACTAGTCCAAAAATGAATTCTATCACTCAGGAGTCAAATGATATCCAATTGCCACAAACTCTTATAAAAAGAAACTAAATATTCCCAGTGACTTGTACCAATTAGAAGCACCCCATTCAGATGTCTAGAAAGGGAGATATGAATTTTTAAAGATTCTATCCAGTATCAAGGGCTCAAGTTGACCTCAGGTACTGTTTGATTGGATTTCGAGTATTGGGTGTGCTAAACTGGTATGGATTTATTTTTTCCCTCTAGCTAACATTTGTAGATTTCTATGTTGGTATCATTTGTATAAATTGGATTTTTTTGGAATTAATTGGACATTTTTGAAGTTTACAGTAGAAAGTTGTATCAGTACCAATGACCATTCAAACCTTTACACATTTTTCGAATGTCAAATGTCTTCTGTGTTATGTTTTATGGCCTGGATATATTTTTAACATAAATTATACATGTGTAGCTTTCCAGAATGGCAAAAAATTCCTAATTTCAATTTTTTTAGAATTAGTTATAATTTTTTAAAGTTTGTAACGGAAAATGCAAAATTCTGGCCAAGGCTATTTCATGAAATTTCATGTATTCCCTTGCCTTGCATAAGTTGTAGGCCATTTTTGGTGATGGAAATGAGTATTAAATATGAAAATTTGATACATGAGTCCATATGCCCCATGGGACTCCAAAAGAAAAATTTAGGTATCGCGCAACGCAAGAAAACTCATTATTTTATATGCCATTTTCTTGTGATCCTTGAAAGGTGCATGACATAAGGTATAGAATTTGTATGAGAAAGACTAGAAAGTTATGGTGTTACATTAATTACACTTAATTCTTTTTAAACCACTTAGGGTTTTTAGATATATTTCTATACCTAGGAACAAAATTAGGACAACTTAATTCTAAGTTGCTCAATCAAATGATCCATTAAAATTTCCCTTTCTCAAGAGTTAATCTCAAACTCCAAATCCATGAAAGATGTGGCCAAACTCTTAAATGAACAAAATAACCTGATTAAGCACTCAAATCAATAATCAAACCAAAGTAACTACACAAAATCTTCATTACAGGGCAATAGGTTCAAGTAAATCTAGAATCCATTAAATCTAGCCACACATGGCTCTAAACATCACAAACCAAATAAAAAATTAGAAGAAACAAGAGTTCATGGAAGAAGAAATGGAGAAGATAAAAAAAAAAACTTAGTGAAAATGTGTTGATTTGACCTTCAATCTTCAATCCAAGCTCTTTGCCTTCAAATCCTAACTCCTTTGTATGTTTTTCTCATCAAAAGGTCTCCCTCTAGGCTCAGAATGTTGAATCCCTAGTTGTCCATCGAGTTTTAAACCCAAAAGTCAAAGCTGTATGTTTCAGTAAATGATTCTCACTATAGCGAGGAGAACCTCTTGCTATTGTAAAAGCTTATAAGTTCCAGACTCCAAGTATTCTCACTATAGCTCATGCTATTGCTAGAAGTTCCCTGGATTTTATATGAGCTACGAACTCGCTATAGTGATTTGGCATCCTGGCTATAATAAGAAGACTTGAACAACTTGCTCTTGATTTTTTAGCCTTCTTCTTTTCTTTATTCCTTTTTAGCAGGTCTCTATCCCTCTCCTGAGATTAAAATCAAAATAAAATGAAACACAAAGTTATTAAAAATTACTACAAACAATATATTTATTTATTTACTTTAATTGGATAAAAATCTATACAAAACTATAAAGAAAGAACTAGATGACTCCCTAATCATTCATAAAATATGCCATACAATACTGAAATTAGGGAGTTATCAAACTCTCCCACACTTAAACTATTGCTTGTCCTCAAGCAATTCTAAAAAATGTCAATTAAAATGACTACTACCTATTTACTTTTCACAATTAAAATCCAATCAACCAAGATTAAAAATTCTCTCACACTTAGAATATAACCAAAGTTAGAAACAGGAGATCAACTAAACTTAATTTGAATTCCATAATTAATGCAATCATAACAACACCCTTTTAAGTCTAAAGTGTATGTGTATTTCAACAAATAGTTTTTGAAGCAATTGAGTGATCTTACCAATAACCACATTACAATTCCAAGAATGATTCCAATTATCTACTCCAACTTCAACCATCAAAGCTAATTAAGAGAGATCATTGGTTTTATTATCTAACAACATATCAATTTCAACACCATTATCTTTTCTTCTTTTTTATTTATTTTATTTTATTATTTTTTCCTCCTAATCTTTTTTACGCGAATGACAATATTGGCTATAAAGCCACCAAGTTACTCAAATTAAGGAAATTGATTCGAAGTGCTTATTTACATACTCTTAGTTTTTACCACTGTTTGACGTAAAAGTTCATACTTTTTTGGTGTAAACTCCCAGTTACTTAGTAGCTTCAACCATTGGAGTAGATTCTTTCTTTTCTCTCTCTCTTTTTTTTTTAATCAATGCATTATATAACCAAATCATTTCCCTCTTAAATAACAATTAGACATCTATCCAAAAGTAAATAAATTGAATTTATCAAGGAAAATAACTGAGGTTATATATAAAAAAACTAAATTACTACAATTACCATCTAGTTAAAAAAGTGTTTCAATTATGGGAATTTACTAAAAATTGCATTAATTAATTTATTCAATTTAAGTTTACTCAACCTCTTAATTTCTTATCCCGTATTCATCTAGTGCAAATGGAAAACTAAATCTAAAATCATTGGTGAAATTTATGGAGATATTATGATTAACTATGTCTCTTAATCATCTTCACTAAAAATTTCTTTTATTAAATTATATACACCTAAACAAAAGGAAGCTCACATGAATATACCGCTTTAACTTCTGAGCCAGCTCACAAGTATAACACTTATATATATATATTCCTCCCCTACATTTAGGACTAACATTGTCCTCAATGTGAAAGAAAGAAATAACAATCAAAAGAAAAATAGAAGTAAAAAGAGAGAGAGAGATAGAGATAAAGACTCCCTTGACAGAAAGACCCAATAGGAGAGAGAGGCTCAATCAAAACCTATATCTAGGAGACAGAAATAGACAAAAGACTAAGAAATAAAGAGTAAGTGAAATTCATATATAGGAATTTAAATATATAAATAATGAATGAAAATCCTAAAAGTTAGATTAAAGTATACAGTCATCCATATACAATTATCCTAAAAGAAATATAAAGCAGTTAAAAGTTTAAACACTATGGGTTATATGGACCAGGTATGTCTTGGGAAGCTGGATCATATGGAAAGATAATAATGGATGACTGAGGCATTTTTGGAGGTGATGGTGGAGGAGTGGGCACTAAATAATCCACTAACATTTGCAACTGCTCCCTCATAGAAAGTACATGACCCTCCAATCTCTCAATGGACTCTCTCACCCAACCCTCAAATTGCGTCTGAGATGGTGTATCATGCATCATAGGCTTCAATGCTTCCTTTTACTGAGGTAGAGGTGGAGGTATCTCTTGTTGCTACCATGTTCGAGGTCTTCTAGGCCTCCCAAGCTCATCCTTCATATTGTCATATTTGAAGGCACCCTTGGGCTTGAATTGTGCATCATTTTTGGATACCTGACTACCCCTCATTTGAAGCAACTCAGTGAACATGTGGGGGTACGTCAAACTAGCCCATTCAAACCGTGCCTTGCTTGAAATTCAAGATTATAAGGCAAGGGATGTTCACTTACTTTCTTTTTATAAACAATAACTAAGAAGGCCCTTCTCTTGATTCATGTCTAATCCATGGGAGCTAGTCAAAATATTGCCTGAAATGAATTGAAGCCAATAACGAGTAGATTTGTTTAAATGGGCTATTATGTATACTTTATTAGTTAATTGTGCTGTCCTTCATTGGCTATTGTAACTTTAACCTCTTCCCATGAAATAGACTGCTGATCGTCCATATAAGCTTAAAAAGCACATTGCTCCACATCAGGTAATTCATAGAATTCTTGAATGACCTTCTCACTGATCTTAACACATGTAGCCCTACAATAATACTCATCTTCATCTTCTTCCGTGTCTTCAAAATTTGTATAGAATTCTTGGATCATTATAGGAATGTGATGTATAGGCCTTTTAGTAAAGCCTTGTAGATGATGCCATTTGTAACATCCTAGTTTTCGTAGACATCAAAAGTCAAGGTCACTAAAATTTTTCTAAGTCTGTTAGCTATAATGAATATATCTATTAGCTATAGCGAGAATGTTATTTGTTGTAGCAAGTGTACTTGTTCACCATAACGAGAAGCTAGTTAGCTATAGCAAATTCGGGGTTGATACAAAATCCATAGGGTTTTTCACAATAGCAATAGTTATGTCAAGAACGGGGGCACTTGGAACTGATAAGTGCTCGCTGTAGTGAAGGTTGTTTCCCGTTATAGCAAGATTTAGTCCAAAAAAGTGTGAAAAAAGGGAAATCACTTTTTAAAATGTCTAGAACTCTTCCTCACCTCTAGATTGACTTTTAGCTCACTAAAAGGAGAGAGAGAAACCAGTTGAGGAGGGTGTCCAAGGAGGGAAGAAAAAGAAAAAAATCCAAGAAAAAGGATAAGAAATGTGTAGTGTTTCATGCTTTTTTCTTTAGCAAACCTATCCTTCTCCTTCTCCTCTTCCTTCTCATGAATTTATGGAAGCTTTTAGTTCTATTTTGAGCTTAAAGTAGAAGGGAGAAGTTTGAATTAGAGAAAAAAAGCCAAAGGAAAAGGAAGAGCATGCAAGGAAAGCTTGAACTCAAGGTAAGAACATTAGCCTCCATGCTTTTTCCTTCTTGTTCAAGTATGAGTGAGTTTCTCCCTTTATAGAAGCAGTCATGAGAGGGTTGTTTTGGGCAGAACCAAGCATAAATCTTAGGAACTAGAGTGTGGGAAACAAGTATATGCAAAGAGAACCAAGGAAGAACCATGGAAATTTGCAAGATAGAAAATTAGGAGTTAGTGGACATAGGCCAAAATCTGAACTTATCTAAGAGTTTCTAAGCCTATGTAAATGTTTACATAAGTTCTTAAGACCCCTAAAGAGCTTCTCATATGTACCTCCTACTAAGGAAAGTAAGACCACTTCCATGGGTATTCAAAGAAGCATTGTGAGTCTAGTACCCTTGAAATTGAATTGTGATAACTCCCAAGAGTTTAATTTATGTCAAGAGATCTAGAATGATCAAGAAATAGGGGCTAAGAGCAAGAACTCCATGTGTTACCTCATTGGGTCCACTATGGAACCATCATGAGGTCTTCGAGTCAAGTAGCCTAGTCTTGAGTTGTAAGGAGCTAAGTTTTATTTAAATTACTTAGTTATTCTCCATTGATGTTTATAGACTATGAGAAATGAGTCCTACCCCCTTGTAAGAGTATGACTAAGAAGGGGAAGGGAGTTTTGAGAGAATAGCATAATGATTCATCACCAGGTAGCCCTCCAACCTTTCTCTCATCTATGTGCGTAGATGTTTCTTACTTTGGATGCTTGTATGTGTGTTGAACTATGAAAAGCATGCCTAGCTAGTAAGGATATATATGGTGCCGCTTATGTCTCTTGAATTATTTTTATGTGTGCATAAGACTTGAATAGACTTGGTAATGCCAAAAGTTCCTTGATAAGGGTGAGGATGAGCCAAAAGCCCTTTAGTATGGATGAGACAAGCTAAAAGTCTCAAGAGGAGTGAGACTTAGTCAAAAGTACCAAAAGAAATGGGTGAGGCAAGTCCAAAAGTCCTAAGAGAGGTGGGTGAGGTTAATCAAAGTCTTAAGATTCTACTTGATATATTTGAGACTTATGAAATGAAAACCATGTTTTTAATATGCAAATCTAGCTTATAGACCATGCATGGCATTCCTTTGCATAAAATTACATCCATCATGTATGAATGAAAGTGTATAGAGCTATTGAGATTCTTTGAATCTCACTCTTTCCCCATTACCTAACATGTCTAGGTGGAGTAAAATAACAAGGAATTTGGGAGCCACCCCACTTGAAGACATAGAGGTTGGCAAAAAAGTTGTAAAATGCTAGTATTATAGCCATGTAGATGGCAAATGATGTAATCTTATATTATAAATGATGTATAACCCCTTAGACATATGTAGATACATGTATATATGATGTATATATGGAAACTAAAGGTATATGAATGAGAATGAATGTTTTTGACATTGAGATGCATGGATCTAGTTGCAAATCTTATGTATAGTAACAAGTGGCAAAGTGAGTTTATAGAGTTTGGGTTGTTGAACCCTTTAGACATGTTTAGTAGACCATTTTCATACTTTTCCATGTGCCCAAGTGGCCCTAGAAATACTAGAAGCAAAATTGGACCCTTGAAGTGGCCCAAAATGACTAAAATGCAACCCTATGTCATAAAGTTACCAAATGAATGGTTTTGAGGATAAGATTTTACACACATATAGATCTCATATAGATATTTTTGTTGCTCTAAGAATAACATTATTTGGAGATCCATAGAATTTATTATGATTTTTCAAAGTTCAACAAATTTTGCATATTGGTATCAGTCACTATTCATTTGGATAGAATTGTTTTCATGTCATCCAAGGGACAAATGATGTCTAATGGTCCTAAAATTTTATATGAAGAAATTAGACACTCACAAAGACTTGTAGGCATTGGAAGCACCTCATTTGGAGATGTGTAGAGAGAGAGATGCATTTTTGAAATTGGAATTTACTGTTAGTAATGTAGCAGGACTTTGAGTATAATTCCATTGCTTTTCTTTAGCTTAATGACATTTTCTGGATTTTGAGCTATTTTTCCCATAAAGTAGACATCCATAGCTTTCCAAATTGGTAGTTTACTTAATTTGGATTTTTGTAAAATTAGTTATGAATTTTTAAAGTCCATATCAGTAAGTTGTATCAGAACTCCAGGATAGCCGGACCTATGATACTTCTCTGCTGTCAATTGTGGTCCAAATGACGTTTTCATGGCCTAGAAGTATTTTTAACATAAATATAACATGCAAAGATTTTCTAAAAGCTATGATTTATTAGGTTTTGATTTTTTTAGATTTAATTATGAATTTTCAAAATCTATCCTAAAAAACTAAAGTTTAAGTCGAAATTGAACATGTATTTTCTAATGTGTAAGGCTCCAAATTCGATTTACATGAAATATTTTATAATGTTTATGATTTGTATAGATGGATTATGAGTAGAGTATGATGCTTGAGAAATCATAGGGCCCACAGAGCATAAAAGAAAGAAATTTGATTTCCCCATGGCACGGGATAGTGTATTGTTTAATGCTTTTTCTCTGTGAAGTGTCATGCTAAGGATGTGGAATCCTTGCAAATGCATGAGAAAGGCTAAAGTAAGGCTAGAAGTATTATGGTGTGACACCATTCAAAATCACTGAAGGTGAGATCCAATGGATGAGGCTCATAATATCTATCTTTAGTGACTACTCAATCTGAAAAGTTATGATTAAAATAAAATTTAGCCTTGGTAGATGCAAATCTATCCTTGTCATAACTCTTTTTCTTTTGTTTGAAGGAGGATGCTTAAGCTATCTTGGCTTGCTTCTTAGATGTCATGAAGTCTACAAAAATGATTTATAAAAATCAATGTAAGTACAATGAGGCATAGAGAAAATAAACAAGCATCTTTGGCAAAATAATAAAGTAGTAAATGATAGATAACTTACAGCCCAATTATTAAAATGTTCAAACTAAAGGAGAATAAGGAAATGAAAAATCATCATGTTTTGGAAAAGGACAAGGAATCCTAAAGAGAATTGTATGTGTAAATGAGTTAGTCAAGGATGAAATGAGAGTGAAAAACTTATTTAAAGAAGAGGAAATGAAATAAGCAAGTTAAATGGTGCAAGGTAATGAAAAATTGAATTCTAAGAATTATGCTTAGACTCGCTATAACGAGTTCTTCCTTACCATAGTGTGGAAGAACAATATTTGTAGAATCCATTTCTACACCTAAAACACTTGAACAAAAGAAAACACCTGCAAAGAGAAATGTAAAAAACAGACCTAAACTGGTTATTACTAGCCTAGTCACCTACATTTACCAAATCAAAGGCATTCAACTTCTCAACCTTAAGTTCCTAAAACCATGCAATTTCAAGTAGAAAAATGAAGAAAAAAGAAAGAAATAATATACTTGTTGTTGCATGAAGAGTAAGAGATGAAGATGATGGCGTGAAAAGAAGGAATTGGTTAAAAGAAAGCAAGGTGCATTGGGTAGGGAGTGGCTAAGCGACAGTGAGGAAGAACATGCAAAAAAAAGGAGGGAAGTTTTATGTATTGTCTTTGTTTTTCTTTTTCTTTTTTTGATTTTTTTTAAATCAAACACTCAAAACCTGAGATAACTAGAGACTCTCGCTACTGCTTAAGCAATAACCAGAGACTCACTATTACTTAAGCAATATCTCGCAATTGCAAAGTGATTTTCTTGCAGTGGTAAGAACACTTGGTGGTTTTGGTCAGCCATAGATGTAACACCATAATTCTAAGACTCAAATCATGTAATTTCCATGCCTCATCATCAAGCTAATTCTACATGAGGCAACATAATAGCATAGGAAATCATGAATCAAGATACATTTCGCCACCAAAAAGTTTTCTCTTGACATCCCATAGGTCATATGGATTCATCCATCTCATTTTCACATTTAAATACACAATTGCAACTCATAACAAGTTTAAGAAATGGCCCATACCACGAGCAAAGGGAGCAAATACATAAAACATACTATTGCAGCCTCAGATTAATTTTTCAAATTCTATGCCTGAAATTTGAAAAATCATAACTAATTTTAGAAAAATCAAAATTAGACATAATATACCATTTTGGAAAGTTACAGATATCTATTTAAAAATAAGTTTAGACCACAACAAAGGCTACTAGGCATTGGAAACTGATGGAATAATACCATAAGTTAGCTATCATCCCTGGTACTGATCTCTAATTTCAAAAATTCATATCTCCCTGTTCAAAGGTCTAATTGGGATGATCTTAGAGGCCATGGAAATAACTATCATTTATAGTTTATGCTTGTAAAATTACATGATTATTGGACATCATTTGGCCTACGAATGGCACAGCCCAAATTTCTGACCATATAAACAGTACCTATATCAATTCAGTAGAAAAATGGAAATTTTGGAAAATCATAATTAATTCCACAGAGTTTCAAATAATCTCATCTTTGGCTTCCTAAAAATCTTTGGATAAGATTTACATGTGAGCCAAATTTCATGAGCAAATTCTGTAACACCATAATCTACTATAGCTATCTAGCCTCTCACTGGGCTCAGTTTCATATGATTTCCAACGAACCACTACCAATCCGTGGCATTTTCATGCTATGAAACAGGGTTTTAAACACTCATCTTCTGCCCCGTGGGTCTTGTGAACCTATCATTCACATTCTCTACTCACACTCCATTTATACAACTCATACATAGCATAAAACAAGCCATAAGCCATGGGTATGGAGCCAAAAACTAAAAAAATGCATTTTCTCACTTGGGCCCAAAAGTCATATTTTGGCTCTAATTTTGGAAAATCATAACTAATTATAAAAAAATGTGAATCCAGTAAACCATAGCTCTCTGGAAAGCTATAAGTGTCAAATTTACACTAAAAATAATTCCCAATTATAATCTTAGCGTTTGGACCATGTTTGATATCGAAAATTAGACAAAGGTCCGGCTGTCTCTGTTTCTGGCGCAGCTTACTGTCATGAAATTCGAAAATTCGTAACTAAATCTATAAAAATCCTATCTAGAAAAAATATACCAATTTGAAATGCTACAGATGTCTACTAGAGGAAAAAAATAATTCTAGATCAGTTCAGTAGCCCCTAGACCCCGAAAATGGAAGGAACAGTAACGGAGGTCAGGTGGGCTCCCTGATGCTGATACATAATTTCAGAAGGTTTGTTCTCTCTCTACAGACCTCCGATTTAGGTGATTATAGTTGTTATAGGTCACTGTGGTTTTCTAGTTTATGTGTATAAAATTTCATGACATTTGGCCACCTTTTGGTCTATGTATGACATGGATTTCTTTTCTAACCTATGGTAACAGTACATGACCAAATCATTAAAATTTCCCAATTTCAACAATTCACCAAATATCCTCTAGACCTCCGAATATTACCCACTTTAGCTTCTTGAGAAGCTTTCTACAAACTCTAGAGGCATGCCAAATTTCATGGCAAGAGGAGCTCATTTGGTCATACTTTGACGGAGCTCACAAAATTAATGGTTTTGGCACCCAAAAGGTCCAAAATGGGTCCAAATGGCCTCTCACATGTTCTAGCCACTCATTGACAAGTTTGAAAGCATAAAATTAGTCTATATAACATGTCCAAGTGGTCCAAATCATCATACATTTCAAACTCACTATGCTACGGGCCAAATTACATTATCACATACATTCAACAAAAGGGGCAAAACCCACATTTCCATTAATTTGGCTCTATGCATAGTTTGTACATCATATATCCATACATTTACACTTGTTACAACATTTACATCTCAAAAATAGTGGGTGCATATACATGTTGGCACCACTTTACATCAAAAGTACTAAAATAAAGCTATCATTCATCTAACATTCTCCTAGGCTCCTTGGTGTGCACTTGTTTCTCCTTGAGCTCCACCTAGCATGTTAAGTTGGGAGGGGAAGGGGTGAGATTCATGGAATCTCAGTAGCTCATGCACTCAATCAAGAAAGCAATCAAGGCATATAACAAGTCAAAGCATGTAATTTGGCATCCAACTATTCTCAATCACATATTACATGTTGTACATGCTATGGAAATCACAACAATGCCAAAAATGGGCTCCAGGGACTTTTGGTCTAGCCTTACCCGAGTTTAGGGACTTTTGGATGGCCTCACCTGAGTTTAGGGACTTTTGACTTGGCCTCACTCGGTGATGAGACTTTTGGCCTTGTCTCACCCATCTCAAGGGACTTTCGGCACTACCTCACCCGAGCAATTCTCACAATCCATCACACAAGCATATTGTCAACTATGCATCATAGCAATAACATATGGCATATCTCACACATCAAGCATATACATAAACATACATTGACTATTACATCCAAGAATTCAACAAGAAAGAGTGGAAAGAGAGCTACCTTATGAGTCAACACTAGCTTTTCCTTTTAATTCATCTTCTCCCTTCTTAGGTTCACACTCACACCTTGATGGAGGTGCTTCACTTGAGCCTAGGCATAATCAAGAACATGGAATTACTCTCTTAGAATGTAATTTTCATAGCAAACCCTCCTAACATACAAGAATCTAGGGGTTCTCTTTCTCTCTCTAGAATGCCATCAATTCTTCCTCTCTCTCAAGCTCTCATGGTAGTGGAAACCACATTTTCAAAAAAAACAAAGGGATTCAAAGGTGTTTTCCACTTTTCCTCTTCTGACCTATGCCCAAAACCTCACTAATCTCACAAACAAAACCGTAGGAAGAGAGGGCAAAGAGAGAAGATCCAAATTCTAAGAAGAAATGAGAGGAACTTGCTTACCTTTCCTTTGCTCTTCCTCCTTCTCTTGATCTCTCTCACTCTCCACGCCTCTTTTCTCTCCTTGGGTCGAAGTCTAGGGCAAATATGAGAAAAAGAATGAGTTGGGGCATTTAAAAGAGTCAAATTCTCGCCTTTTATTCTTTTCTGGACTGACCCTCGCTACGGCAAAAATTAACCTTCGCTACGGCGAGCTCGTATTAGCTGCCTTCGCTATGGCGAGGTTTAGCTTTTGCTATGGCGAGCATGTATCAGTTCCCTTCACTATGGTGAGATTTAACCTTCGCTATGGCAAACTTGTATTAGTTCCAGACTCCCACTCTCGTTATGGCGCAGGCTACAGCGAGCAACTCCCTGGTTTCTGTATGGACTGCTGCCCGCACTCGCTATAGCTAGAATCACTTTCACTATTGCAAACAGGCACTCTCGCTATAGTGAGATCATTTCTCGCTATTGTGAGAAGACTTAGAAAAATCTCAGGATTTCAAAACTTTTCATCTTTCTACTTTCTTTTCTTTTTCCCTTTTCTCGATTATTACAAATTCATCTATTTGGTCAAATCTTAATATTGGGATGTGAAATAGTCATTTTTTAGCTTTATAAAAGGTCCAAATGGTCCAAATTGAGCTCTAGGACAACCATGACCACTTGAGTACGTAGGAATGCACCAAAATGACATTCTAAACTTGTCACAAAGGTGAACAAATTCAGATTTCTCAAACTCACTCATCCACCCCATGATACACACAAGAATGCATATGTCTAGTCTTGTTATTCCATACCCAAATCATGTTATATCATACATTTGGCATCAAATCTCATTCATACATCATACATTTAGGTAATTACATATGCTCATATGATTAAATAACAATTTTATCATAAGATTACATCATATTCCATGTGTATGGCTACAAGAGAGATAAAACTAGGCATTTTTATACACTTTGATGTTAATCTCCTTCTTCTAGGCTTGATGGCTTCCATTATCTTGCTCAATTGCTCCACCTAGCATGTTAAGACATTAGAGAGGAGGGGATGAGATTCAAAGAATTCTAATAGTTCATCTCCCTTTCAATCACATATAAAGCATGTAATACAAGCCTTGAAAATGCATGCATGGGCATATTGACATATGTAAGTATTTATAAAACATTCTTGGCATGTGAACACATCATGTTTAGCATACATAGGCTTGCCAAGTGAGTGAATTAGCCTCACCCATTCATTTGTGGATTTTGAACTTGCCTCACCCATTTTCTCTAAGAGGTTTTGATTCAACCTTGCTCTTGGGAGTTAACCTCACTCTTGGGAGTTAACCTCACTCTTGGGAGACTCCTTACTTTGTCTCAACCAAGTTTAAGGGTTCTTGGCTTATCCTCACCATGGCTAGAGGGTTCTTGACTTCTCCACACTTAAGTAAACCAAGGCAAGCATATAAAACATCATTTGAATACATAAAATATTATCATGGTACCATAGAATAAAAGCTCATGCTAAAATACCTTTCATAGCTCAAAACATATATACACACATTCAAAGGCAATGTAAGCATACAATCATGCATGAGAGAAAGTGGAGAGAGTTACCTTGCTTGCATTTGCATACTTTTTCCTTAGCCCTTGAGTCCTCTCCCTTGACCCTTGAGTCCTCTCCCTTGACCTCACACACCCAAGAAGGTGGAGATCACTTCTCTTGGCCTAGACACATCATATGGAAGCCAATTATACTCTTGAATCAAATTCTAAGGCCACACATTCACTAGGATAGCTAGATGGTTCTTATAGCTCTTTTATGGTTCCATGATGCACTTAATGAAGCAAACTTAGGAAAATACCATCTTGGCTCCATTCTTTTCATCTATTCATGATTCTTAACTCCATTTAAACCTTTTGGAGTCATCACACAATCAATTCAAGGAGCCTAGCAAGGTGTTGCTTCTTTAAGCCATAATATGGAACATACAAGGCCATCTCACTTTCTATGGTTTCTAAAATTTTTTCAAGACTTTCTCTTATACTCTCCCATCATACATGATGCAAAACTAAGCTTGGAAGGAATTAAAACACTCCCTAGGTGCATAGACTCTCCTTAGCCAAAGCTATGCTTCCATAAGGCACTAATAGAGTTTCTTTGCTTCTTTTGATGGGAGAATTATGTAGGAAGCTCTCTTGGTGTCTTAGAAACTCATATGAACACTTAAACATCACAAAATATGGCTAGGGTTCATGGTAGAGTTCAAGGTGTAATCAAATCCCTAAATTCCATAACTGGCATTCTAAAGCTCCCTTTTCAATTCTAGTTGTATATTCTTAATCCTCACACTCCATAACCTTTGGTTCCATAAAGAACACATAAAGAAAAACTCTCCTCCTCACTTTCTCTCTCTAGGCCGAAGTTTAAATGGATTGAAAATATAAGATTTTGTAAGTATTTCAAGTAAAGTCTTACCTTAAATGGAGCTCTCTTCGCGTAGATTATTTTCACCAATTGATTTCTTGAAAAGAGTTCCTTTTTGTCTTGGGTTAAACTTGAATCTTCAAGTTTTCAAGAAAAAAAAAATCACCATTAAAGAGCTCTTAAAGAGAGGAATAACTTTCCTAACTGGCGCGGGATGAAATGGGGCCGTTTACTTACCTAAACAAAAGCTTAAACTTCTTCTCTCTCTCCGCCTCTTAATGTCATGCCATTGCTGCCCATTTTTCTGCAAATGAAAGCTTGGAAAAGATGATGAGGTGTAATCTTACTTAAGAAGCCTCTTTTATAATTTTTCAAAATGACCATTTTGCCCTTATGTGCTTATTTACTCCGTTTAGGCTTATTTTAACTCCTTTTTTAGAATTTTCTTTTCCATCATAAAATCTAAGTCCTCTAATTCATAAATTGTCTTTGGTTTCACCTAAATTGGATTTAAAACCCTCTCAAACAAACTAGTCAAAGTTTAGGTCAACTGATGTTGGAAAACATCCATCGGAAGAGTTTTAACTATCCTAGGGCTCCCATGGTTTTCTAGGTCTCTGAGAACTAAGGGTGTTCATTGGCCCGGTTGGCCCTAGGGGCCCACCCTAACCTGGCCTAATCAGGTCGGGCTAGGTCAGGCTAAAAATATAAATGAACAGAATTTTAAACAAAACTATATCGAGTTGAGTCAGGCCACAGGCAAAGACATATTCTGCCCAACTTACCCTAATATTTTTTTTTTAGTTATTAATATCTTGTCATCTTATATATATATATATATATATATATATATATATATATATATATTTATTTATTTATGTTTATGTTTATTTTATCTGATTCTCTTTACATGCTACAACTTTCATTATCTACTTAAATTCTCCTTATTTCTTAATTATTTTCATTATTGATGTGCATGCTTACTAACATTTCTTTTATTGAATAATGAAAATACACATATTTACCTAAAACTTATTATGTTAGTATAGGTTAGATTCTGCTTGATAATACTAAGCTATTTTTTTATTATTGATAAAAACATGAAGGTTCTAAAAGCCTATTATTTTGAAGTATATGCTTATGAGTCTACAAAAAAATATTTTTATATTAAATATCAATTCATAAAAATAAAATTTCGGGCAGCCCTAATCCGCCCTAACCTACCATAAAATCGGGCTTGTTCGAGCCAGGGCGGGCCACGGGTATAAAAACAAGCCCAACGTCTTAATCGGACTGGGCATCGGGCATACCAGATGTCTGGCTCAACCCTGCCTATGAACACCCCTACTGAGAATCTTAGAGAACTCAAAACTTTCATTTTAAAAGCCTTCCTATGAAAATTTCAAATTTTTCTCAAAATAACAAAAATGCCCTTGCGTTTTGTCAACCTTTTGTTCAAATTTGTTTCTTCATTCTAGCTCCGTTTTTATTTTCGCTAAGCATGGGATTCTCATTTTTAGGAGTTTAGAATGCTTCTCAAATTTTTTGGGACCTTAATTAATCAAGGGACTTCCTTTTGTAGTCGATGAATTTTGTTCGTTAACAGAGAAACTATGCATTACGTTTCTCGTATTTTTTTTTGTTTTCAGAGAATTTGATATTATAATAGTGTCTTGTTATAGCTTAGGTTATAGCAAGAAACTCTCTATAATTGGTACTAGTATAGAGGCATAAGAAATTCACCATTGCGAAAGGGCTAATACGCAATGGTTGAAACATAAATTTTCTTGCAATTGTGTAAGCCATAGTGAAGAACTCCTTGTATTCAATACCAAGACTCAGAGCAAGTGACTCTCGCAATAGCAAAATTAGGCACTTGCAATAGCGAAAATCCAAAATGATGAAACTTAGAAAATTTTAAGAAGAAATTATGTCTCACTCTATTTAATCCCTTGATATACTTCCTTTCAATTTAAAAAAAAAAACTAATTAATTGAAATGAGATGAACACATTAACCGAGTTAACAAGAACTCCATGATTCAATTATATGCTTCATTGTAATCTTCCTCCAAAAAGGAATTGTCTGGAACTTTCAACCTTTCCTGTACACTCTAACCATGCAAAATCAAATTAAAAATTAAAATTCAAAATCCTACCAATAAAATTGAAACCAAAAAAAAAATTTAAAAGAAAAGAATTTGGGTTGCCTTCCAAGAGTGTTAAGTTTATAATTTTCAGCCAGACTATCCTAAATACTCAAAAAATTTATGTGAAGTTGTGGACCATCTTGTACCTATTCCATTCTCCCCTAAAGTATTATTTGAGTTTTTGCCCATTGACTTTAAACTTATCACCTAATTTTTCATCTTTAATCTCTACAACTCCATAGGATGCAACAACAATTATAGTGCAAGGGTCTGAGCATCTTGATTTAAGCTTTCGAAGAAACAACTTAAGTCTTGAATTGAATAGCAATACTTGTTGTCCTAGTACAAAAGTTCGATGAAGAATGTGTCAATCATGCCCTTTTTACTTCTTTTTTTATAAATTCTTGATCTTTAATATGCTTGCAATTGAAATTCTTCTAATTTTCCTAATTGAAGCATTCTTTAAGTATTAGCAAGTTTAGAATTAAGATTGAGCTTTTTAATAACCCACTAAGCTTTATACTCAAGTTTCAAGGGCAAATGACATGCCTTTCCATAAATAAGCCTATAGGGTGACATCCTTATTGGTGTTCTATGAATAGTTTGATATACCCATAATGCATCATCTAGCTTGTCAAACTAATCCTTTTTGGAGTGATTAATAGTTTTTCCAATATTCTTTTGATTTCCTTATTAGTAAGCTCACACAAGGCATTGGTCTAAGGGTGGTAGGAAAAATACATCCAATGATGCACCCCATACTTAGTCAACAGATTCTTCAACTGCTTGTTATGGAAGTGAGTGCCTTTATTAGTAATAATTGCTCAAGCCACCCCAAACCTAGTGAAAATATGCTTCTTGAGGAATCTAATCACTGTGTTAGAATTGTTGGCTATGCAAGCCATTGCTTCAGCCTATCTACTCACATATTTTATAGCCATAAGTATGTAATAGTTCCCCTAAGATGAAGGGAATAGGCCTATGAAATCCATGCCCCAGACATCAAAGAGTTTGACTTCTAAAATTCTAGACTATGGCATTTCATGCTACATTGAAATGTTCCTTGTTCTTTGGCATTTATCACACTTTGAGAATTTTTAGACAATGTAGGCCAATAAAAAACTAGATTTTAACACCTAATGTGCAGTATTTGACTCCCAAAGTGACCCCTATAGGTAGATGAATGACAAATATGCAAAATGGCCTCTTACTCAACTTTAAGTACATATTTTCTAATCATAGAATCAACACATCTTTTAAAAAGAAAAAGTTCATCCCACAAGTAATAAGTCACATCATGCAAAAACTTTCTCTTTTGGTAATGACTTAAGTCAGGTGGTAGGACATTGCACACAAGATAATTATGATATCAGCATACCATGGAATTTCAATCAAACTTGTAACAAGAAATAATTGCTCATTAGCAAAACATTCATCAATCACAGCTTTATCCACACATTCAGACTCTTAAACTAATCTAAATAAATTATCAGTAACTTGATTCTCACTCCATTTCCTATCCACTGTATGCATATTAAATTCTTATAAAAGAAGGACCGACCTAATTAGCCCAGGTTTTGACTCTTTTTTACTTAACAAGTATTTAATGGCTACGTGATCAGTATACACAGCAACTTTAGCACCTATCAAATAAACACGAAATTTATTGAAGGAAAAAACCATATCTAACATTTCCTTCTCAATTGTGGAATAGTTTATCTGAGCACCATTCAAAGTTTGGCTAGCATAGTAGATTGGGTGAAATACCTTGCCTTTCTTCTGTCCAAGAACAACTTCTATTGCATAATCACTTACGTCACACATGAATTCAAATGGTTAGCTCCAATCAGGAGCTACAATAATGGGCACAATAATCAACCTCTACTTTAGCTCTTTAAACACTCTTAAGTAGTCATCAGTAAACTCAAAGTGTATGTCTTTCTTTAAAAGTCTGTAAAGAAGCTTTGCAATTTTTGAAAAATCCTTAATAAATTAGCAAGAAAAACTGGCATGACTAAGAAAAATATGAATTCCTTTCACATTAATGGGTAGTAGAAGTTGCTCAATCATTACAATTTTAGCACAATCCACTTCTAGACCATGTTTAGAGACTTTGTAGCCCAAAACAATTCCATCAGTGACCATGAAATGACATTTTTCCTAATTCAACACCAAGGTTGTTTCTTCACGTCACCTCAAAACTTATTCTAAATTTGCCAAACACACCTTAAATGATTCTTCAAAAAAAGACAAATCATCCATAAAGACCTTCATTGTATGTTCAATGAAGTCTGCAAGGATTGACATTATACAACATTGAAAAGTGGTGGGAGCATTACAGAGCCTAAAAGGCATCCTTCAAAATGCAAAGGTATCATATGGGCAAGTAAATGTTATGTTTTATTGATCTTCTGAAACAATTAATTGTATCTTGAATATCCATCTAAGAAACAAAAATATTGCTTCCCAACTAAACAATTAAGTATCTAGTTAATGAATGGAAAGGGGAAGTGATCCTTGCGTGTTGCCACATTTAACTTCCTATAATCTATGCAAATACACCACCTAATAACAATTATAGTGGAGATAACCTTATTCTGATCATTCTTCACCATTGTCATTCCTTATTTTTTAGGTGCACACTATATTAGGCTAACCTAACTACTGTCAGAGATAGGGTATATGATCTTTGCATCCAACCACTTAAGTATCTCCTTTTTAACTACTTCCTTCATAATTGGATTTAGTCTGCTTTGCCCCTTTATGGATTTCTTATGCTTATCTTTTAACAAGATTTTATGCACCACTATTGTTGGACTAATACCTTTGATATCTGTAATTGTCCAACCTATAGCTGACTTGTGAGCTTTAAGCACATCAATCAATCTTTGCTCTTGTTCATCATTCAAAAAAGTGAAAATGATAACTGGTAAAGAGTTATCTGTGCCTAAATAAGCATACTTCAAATGAAACGACAATGGTTTCAACTCCAAATTTGGAGGTGCTTTAATAAATGGTTTCATTGATGGAGCTATTCTAGACTTCAATTCCAAAGGTTCAAATTTCCTAGAAGCACTCAACTATCGGGGATTTTCATGTATCATCATCTTACATTCATCAATCCTCTACTATTCAACTATGTCAATCTCATATAACAATACTTCTAATGATTCTTTTTCTCTATATGTTTCCAGTATTTCTTGAATGGATTCCTCATAAATCTCAACTCGAAAACAGTTATCTGTGTGATCAAAGAATTTCAAGGCTTTGTTCATATTAAAGAGAATCTCTTCATTCCCCACTCTCAACTTGATTTCACTCATCTCTACATCAATTAGAGCTCGAGCTATTGCCAAAAAGTGTATGCCCAACAAAAGAAGTAGCTTCCTATCAACTTGTATGTTCAAGATGATAAAGTCAACTAGAAAGATAAACTTATCCACATTAACTAAAACATCTTCAATAATACCTTTTGGCTTAAACAAACTCCAATTAGCCAGTTGTAGAGTAACTAAAGTGGATTGTGTCATACCATATAATTCCTCCTATCACATTTCGCTATTCAAGGTGATTTATACATACTTTTAATGGAAATTCAAGGAAATGCATGAAAATAATAAATGTAATGTCATTACGTCAGGGTTCAAAATTCCATCCCGCATCATATGGATCCCGTGAGTTCACCAATAACATCCTCTAATTATTTTCCATCCATAAAACTTATAAACATCCTAAAACTTTGCATAAACCATGGATTAAGAGTTAAAAACCAGAAATATTCAAGTTTTTCCTTAGGTCAAAATTTTAGTTTTCTACTAGCAACTTTGGAAAATCATAACTAAATCTAAAGAAATCAAGCAACCCATAGATTTTTGGAAAGCTCTAGATGTTAACTTTATACTAAAACTAATTTCAAGCCATGACAACCTTATCTAGACCATGTTTGACAATAGAAAAGGCATAAAGGTCAAACTGCCCAATATTACTAATACAGCTTACTAATATAAATTTTGAAAATGCATAATTAATTCCATAAAAATCAAATCATACCAATTTGAAAAAATAAAGATATTAACTAGAGGGGAAAAATAGTTTCAGATCCATTCAAGAGCATTCAGACTCCAAAAATAGATGGAACAATGTTGGGGGTCTGACTGTGCGCTTAGAATAGAATAGAAATTTCAAAAATTCATATCTCCCTCTCTAAACATCTAATTGAGGTGATTCTAATTGGCACAGGTCACTTGGAAGGTCTAGTTTCTCCTTGTAAAATTTCATAGCCATTGGATATCATTTTCCTTATGAATAATAGAGATACATTTTTGGACCATATGAACAGTACCAATACCAAAATCAGAAAATTTAATAATTTCAAAAATTCTGCAAACCTCCAAATATTATGTACTTTAGCTTCCTAAAAATATCTCAACAAGATCTATATACATGCCAAATTTCAGACTAAGAAGAGTTCATTTAGACAAAATGTGCCACAATTCACCAAATTGGTCAAGTTTAGCTCTCATAATGCACCAACTTGGTCCAAATGGCTTCTCTTGTGTTTTGGCACTTCGTGGGCAAGTTTAACTTATATGAACTGACTAAGTAGTCCTAGACACCATGCATCTCATTTTGATTATTTCACATCCAATAATACACTAATAATCATAAGCCATATAATGTACAAATCTCACACTTGCATTACTTTGGTGCTAATTATAGTTCTTACAATATTCATACATGATTTTATATTTGCTCAAGTGTTCACAACTCAAAAATAATATGTACATGTCCACTTTACCATTCAATTACAAACGAAAAAACTTAATTGTCAAAGTGTAGCTTTTCAAGTCCTTTGGCTTGCATTTCTTGCTTCTTGAATACCACCTAATCATGTTAAGATGAACAAGGGAAAGGGGAGTAAGATTCATGGAATCTCAATAGCTCACACACCTATTCAACATACATTCATGGTATACATATATCAAGAGCACAAGTGTAAAAAGTGACACAAGCATAAAGCATCTAAAACCACACTTTTATGTGACCGTCTCATATCAAATTTAAGAATATGCTCTAGAGACTTTTGGTTTTGCCTCACCTCATTTTTAGGAATTTTGGATTTGCTTCACTTGTAGTTTAGGGACTTTTGACTCACTCATCTAAGAGATTTTTGGCTTTGTCTCACCTATGCCTTAGGACTTTTGGTATCTCCTCACCCATATCAAGGAACTTTTGGCATTATCTCACCCTTAAGAGCCAATTTCACAAATCAAAGACATGTAAGAAAGCATATTGGTACCAATGCAATATCAAAGCATCAAGTGGCATGTTCTCAAATCATAAAAGTACACACAAGCACACAATGACATATATATATACTAAAAATGTAAGGAGAATGAGGTGGAGAGCTACCTTAAAACTTTTGCAAGCTTTTCTTTGTCTTATTCCTTCCCTTTTTTAGTTCCATAAGCACAATGAGGTGGGTTGGGATTCTCTTAGCCTAAACATTATAAATAACACACAATTATACTCTTAAAGCAAGCCAAGACATTAAATTCATTCTTAAGAGCATACTTGGTTCCATAAGTCATATAATGGTTCTATAAATGGTCTATTGAAGCAACCCTCACAATTCAAGTTCTTAACTCTATTCTCTTCTCATTTCTAGGCCTCTTGGCCTCATTCAAGGTCCTTTGAGCCATCATACATTCACTTACACAAACTTAAACATATGTTGCTTCATAATGCTCCATTATGAAAACTATTGTCTCATCTCCCAAACCATGGCTCCTAAATTTTTTCCAAGGGTTCCTCCCCTTTTTACCATCATATAAAGTTACAAACCAAGATTAGAATAATTTAAATCACTCCCTTACCTAATGCTTCTGCCTTGGCTAAGACAACCCTTCAAGGAAGAGTTCATGGAGCTTTTGATTTTTCCTTGATAGGAGAGTCACTTAGGACACTTTCTAGAGGTTTTAAGAGCTCAATGGAACACTTATATAGCCTAAGAAATTTATGAATCAAAATAGATTTCACAAACTATTCAAGAATTCTACACTTTCTTAACTTAAATTCTATTGGTTTTTCTTGCATTTTCTTGGCATATTCTACTTCCTCATGTTCTAAAACCCAAGTTCCTCTCTTGTTCTTGGACAAAAAATCCTTTCCCCATATGGTTCTGGTTTGGGCCGAAATACACACCAAGGAAAAGCAAGAGAAAGAAGCAACAAGGAATAAGAGATACCTTAGATTCAAGCTTGCTTTCAAGGACTTTTCTTCTTGGTTTGCTTCTCCTCAAATTTTTGAACTATCCTCCCTCTATTCTGGGCTTAAAACATAACCATCTCATTCTACAAAACCATAGAAAGAAAGCTTGATAGGAGAGAAACAAAGTTGGAAGAAGAAAAAGCATGAAAATCCTTGAATTTGCCTACCTTTTTCCTTACTCTCTTCCTCCTTTCTCTCCTCCTCTTGTGTGCCCAACATGCTACTTCTCTTTTTTGTTCTTGGGTAGAGGAAGGTTGACCTAAAGAAGATGGGAGAAAGGGCATGAAAGATGTGGAACTTTCAAGAATAATCCGTTTACAAAAATTCCAATTTTGCCCTTTCATTATGGCATTTTCATTTTAGTTTTGTTTTAACTCCTTTTTTAGAACTGTCTTTTCCATCATAAAAATTAAGTTCCTAATTTAATAAAATGCCTTTGGAATCACTCAATTTGGAACTAAAATCTTCCCAAATGAATCCGTCAAAGTTCAAGCTCACTATCATTGAAAAATATACACTTGAGGGGCTTTAACTATCCCAGGGCTTCCCATGGTTTTTAGGGCATCTAAGAACCCTAGGTAACTCAAATTTTACATTTGAAAAGCCCTCCTGTGAGTTTTTCGAAAAATTACTTGTAATTACAAAAATGTCCCTACGTTTCGTTAAATTTTGTAATAATTTCATTTTATCATCCTAGCTCCATTTTTCTTTCTGTCTGAGCCTAGGATTATTATTTTTAAGAGCCTAGGACACTACCTAAATTTTTTGGGATATTATCTAACTCATTTTAATGAGCTTACTTTTATATCGCTCATTTCATTGTTTTACAAAATTATGTTCGTTACAAATTATACTTCCTCAAGTTGAAATTGTTCAAAAATTACAAGTGGAATTAAATTCACACTTGATCCTAAGTCACATAAAGCTCCTCCTTCAAATTTGTCTCCAATGACACACGGCACTAAAAAAGTACCTGGATCCCATAGATTTGGAAGTAGTTTATTGAGAATTATTGCATTGCATTTCTCTGTAAGCATAACTGTGCCCAACTCATTTAACTTCTTTTTATTACTTAACATTTCCTTCAAAAACTTTGTGTATAGAGGCATCTACTTTAAAGTGTTAGCAAATGAGATGTTAATATGAAGCTTTTTGGATATTTTGGAGAAACTTCTTGATTTCTCTTCTAAAGGTTTCTTTTGAAACTTTTGTAAAAAAAGAAGGGGAGGCATTCTTCTTTGTGATTCCACTATCCTATCTTTACTTTTATCTTCCTTCTCGACACCTCTATTATTCTTTTATTTACTTAACTTTTCATTCTTTTCTTCTGAATCTTTCAACTCTACATTTTCCTTTGGAACGACTTGATCCCTTTCATATACCGATTCCTCCTTGGACTTGTGAACTTCAAGCAATTACTTACCATTTATGCAAAGTGATTACTTTACATTCCTCCTTCCTTTCTCTTCTAGGATTAGGAACTGTATCACTAGGTAATCCACCTTACTTCATCATATTCAACTATGATGCCAATTGCCCAATTTGCATTTCCTTATTTTTCATTGCTGCCTTCTGCTTAGCCATAAACTGCATCATCATCTTTTTCATTCCTGATTTCTTTTCTTAAATGGGTACTTGTTGCCTTGGTTTTTGTGTAAATCCTGGTGGTCGCATAGGAGCTACTGGTCTGGGTCTAGAGGATGATGCTTGATTAAGAGATGTACCTTAGCTCCATAAGAAGCTTAGGTAGTTCCTCTAACTAGGATTATATGTGTTGAAGTATGGGTTATTTGGACCCCTTTGTAGATTTCCAATATAATTACAAGACTCAAGGGTAGTCCCTATTGGGAAAAATTTAGAAAGATATGCTTCCCCATAGTAGTCACAAGAATTAGTCAGCATGTGGTCTGCATTAACTCCTGTATAGTTATTATTTTTCTGAACTTGAATTTCCAACTTATTTAAACGCTTATTCATGGATGCAAACATTGCCATTATTTGAGAAGTGGCATCATCTGAACTCCTCTTAACCATTTTTATTGGTCCTTGCTTACTTGAACATTGTGCATGTTCTACTACCAAATCATTCAAACATTTTATCACATTATTCATTAGTTGCCTTCCAAAGCCTCCATTTGTCACAAAATCTATTAGTGTTTTAGACTCCAGAGTTAACCATGAACAAAACATTTGAATTAAAACTCATTTGTCCTAATTATGACTAGGACATTATCTGACCAACTGTTTAAACCTTTCCCATACTTCATATAAATTCTCATCTGACTGCTATTTGAAATTAGTAATTGTTGCTCTGGCATCAACCATCTTGTCATGAGGAAAAAATCATGCTTGGAATCTTTCTTTAAGATGTTCCTAAGTCTCTGGTAAATTATTCAACCATTCTTTGGCTTTCCCTTGTAGAGAAAAAGGGAAAGCCATATTTAAATCACATCCTTTGACACACCATTTTACTTAAATGAATCACACACCTCTAAGAAGGATAAGAGATGTCTATTCGAGTCCTCATGGTAGGCACCATTGAACTATCCATTTATTTGCAACATTTGCAACATCGTTTGTTTGATCTCAAAATTATTTGCTTAAAATTCTAGAACTTTGATACCCATTTATGCCCTTAATTATTGTGATTGAGGAAATCATTAACTCCTAGCCTTTCATACTCTTCTTCTACCATGGCTAGAACTCTTCTCTATCCTTCTTCTAGAATTGTCCTTTATTTTTCAATATGAGCTACCCCTTGTGGTTTAACTAGAGCTTTCTCTTGATTCTTAATCTGTTCTAGCTCTTCTTCTTCAGTGAATGTGAGTTCTATATGTGAACTCTCAGCTATAATCTCCTAGACACTTTTAGTCTTTGACTTGGTTCTCAATTTAAATTTTGCCTTGGGTGGCATAAACTATGGTACCTACCAAACAATATGTCTAGAATTTAAGTCTAAATAACAAAAAGGTTTAACTAAACTAACAAAAATCTTGAAATAAAACTACTAAAAACCTACTTAGTCTAAAGCAATCTAACTCAATTCCCCAACAACACTACCAAAAAACTTGATAACCACTAATTTTGCAATAGATTTCACAAGCGTACAAATTGATTATGTAGTATAGTGAATCAAGGTCATCCCACAAGGAATTGATTTAGACACAATTAGGCCTAAAAAGTTTCAATTTCATTTAAGTCAAGACAAACACCAAAATGCCAATGTAATAAAATAAAAATGAACTTAAAAGAAAAATTGAGTGTTCACGATTATTCTAATGAGAATTAGCACTGAGAAGCATCCTAACTTCCTATCTCCTTATTGCCAAAAATTAAGTTACTCAGTTAATTAGTTTAATTAGTGATATAAGGGTTAAGGAATTTAAGTGAGCCTAAATGTCTCTCGAACCATTTGGACTTTTATCCTATTTAATTATAGATTTCTCTCATAATTAATTAGGTTAATTATACTTAATCCTTTTAAAGCACTTAAGGTTCTTAAATATATTTCTATACCTCATAATAAAATTAGGATAACATAATCTTAAGTTTCTCAATCAAATGGTCCATTAAGATTTCCCTTTCTTAAGAGTTAATCTCAAATCCCAAATTCGTGAAAGAGGTGGCCAAATTCTTAAATGAACAAAATAACCAGATTAAGTACTCCAATCAATAATCAAACCAAATTAACTACACAAAATCTCCATCACATGACAATAGGTTCAAGTAAACTTAGAATCTATTAAATCTAGCCACGCATGGCTCTAAACATCACAAACCAAGCAAAAGATTCGACTAAACAAGAGTTCATGGAAGAAGAAATGGAAAAGATAAGAAAACTCAGTAAAAATGTGTTGATTTGGCTTGCAATCTTCAATCCAAAGCCTTTGCCTCCAAATTCTAGTTCATTGGGCGTTTTTCTCCTCAGAAGGTCTCTCTCTAGGCTCAGAATGTCGAATCCCTAACTGTCCATTGAGTTTTAAACCCAAAAGTTGAAGCTATATGTTTCAGTAAACGAGTCTCGTTATAGCGAGGAGCACCTCTCACTATTGCAAGAGCTTATAAGTTCCAAACTCCAAGTGTTCTCGCCATAACCTATGTTATTGTTAGAAGTTCTCTGGATTTTGTATGAGCCACGAACTTGTTATAGCAAATTGGTATCTTCGCTATAGCAAGAAGACTTGAACAGCTTGCTCTTGATTTTCCAACCTTCTCCTTTTCTTTATTACTACCTAACAAGGATCTACCCTTCTCCTGATATTAAAATCAAAATAAAATAAAATACAAAACTACTAAAAATTATTATAAACGATATATTTTATTTATTTATTTTGATTGGATAAAAATCTAAAAAAAATTTATAAAAAAAAAAAGGAGAACCATGACTCTCTAACCATACAATACTAAAATTAGGGAGTCAAAACACACACATTATCTGAATGTCTTATCACACACACACACACACACACACAAACGTATTAATCTTTATTATAAGGACAAGCGGTCTGCTGCAGCGTAATATATGATGATGTGTATTATAAAAGTGAGTATTTTATTCTTTGCATGCTCAGCAGGTTTGGCAGACCCAAGGGTTGGAAATGATTTTAAAATAATGCTGCAGTAAAGTATTAGCAGGTTAGATGGAAACTATCAAGTTCTGCCACACTTGCATTGAAGAAAAATTATCATAGTTCCTAGTCACGTACAGCTAGCAAACTCAGAAGATCAACAAGAAGAAGATGTTTAGGTCCAAAGCTTGATGAAACACGGTGCACGTCGCTAAGGATTCTTCTCGGATTGCTGCATCTCTTCTTCAATATGCATGGCTAAATAGAGTGGAGAAGGCTGCATGTCGAGATCATAGAAGCTGCACGGGATAGACAGCCAGAATAGACGGATGGAATTTGTCGAGATTTCACGCCCCAAAATGCAGTGTTTCATTAAAGTGAAATGCTAAATTTTGGTTATTTGGAGCGCATGTCGCGTTGCCGTACATCGGATACATCAAACCGTAGAGAAATTGAAAGCCTGGCTCCCACCTTCAACGTTTGAGCATTCGAGCATCTTTCACCTCCCAAATTCTTGTTGCTTTGTCTTCCACCTTCCATCTTTCATGGATCTCCTTCTTTCTCATGAATCCGCGTCGAGTTTTGCTATTTTGGGGTTTCTTCATTCCAACTCCCGCTAATCAAATATGCTTTGAGGTTATTTTCTTCTTTCCAACGCCCTGTAACATATGTATTCGGAAATTGGAGGTTTTCTATTTCTGTCTTTTTCAGTAAGGCTTTGAGTTATCTTGAATCAAAGTAAAATATTGTGTGTATTATATTATCATTTTCTTCAGTAAACTTATATTTCTTCAGCGGGTTTTTGCGCTCTGCGACTCCGTCCTTGACCCAAAAATTGCCATCATTTTCTAAGTGTCATTGAAGAGGGGAAGGGGAACAACAGAATTTCCACTTGGGGTGTGAATGAACATTATATCTAATTGGATAATGGGTCTGTCTAGTGACACAAGCTCAGGTTATTTTTTCTCTGGGGAATTTTGTCAAACAGGTTTCATTCCGTTGTTTATATCTACAAATTAAGCCATGAATAGGGCGATGTATAAAGAATTGAAATGCTATTTGCTAATTAAGAAAAGTGGTCTCAGTTATTAGAAGTGAAAAGCCTTTTATGTAAAAGAAAAGAGAGATGTCAATGAATAGGAAATTGGAACGGGTCGTTACTAATCACTTTCATGATTGATGAGATCATGAATTGGTATATGGAACTGCGGGCAGCAAATTAAAGTCTGGCAGTAGTTAATTAAAATCTTTTAGTTGTTGAGTTTGTGTCTAACAAATTGAGTTTAGAAGGGGGTGGTGCTTTGGTAGAGGCATTTCTAAGATGCGGTCTGCATTAACCTTTGGGATATAAGATCGATGAGTTTTGAAATTTAAATATTGGGCCTGAGGAGGATGCTTGTTCATTTGTCCATTGATATTGTAAAAGGGGCACGATCTAATTGTGCGCAGAGGAATAGAATGTACTAATAAGTATGACAGGAGTCACCTTCGATATCCTTTCGCTGTGCTTTTTGTTTTGAGCACTTGCCTTTAATTAAATATACCTCTTAGTCTCCAAAATTTTATAATGTCCAGAATGGATATATGTTAGTCTTCAAAATTTTGATGAGTTTAATTTTGTGTATTTAATCTTTATTCTTGATTCTTTTCCCGCACTCTATTTTCAAGCCCATGATACTTTATTTGTAGTTTGAAAAATGTATTTAAGAGGTTAAAAAAATAAAACTAAACAACAAAACTTTGTCTGACTTCACAAAATGTATGATTGCATACCCTAACTCCAAACTTGGTTGGTAAAATACTGATATTTGACATCAAGATTGTTTGTCTAAAAAAGTTTGGTATAGAATTGAGGGAAATTCCTAGTACTCGATCCGAGCGTCTCATTTCAGAATTCAATCAACAAAATTACAACTAGTTTCTCTTCTCTTATTTATATCCTATATAAGAGAAGGTACTGCTTCCATCCACTAATTACAGGTCAGCAACTAACGAAACAGAAACATAACAGAACAGCAACTAACAAAAGGAATAGAGCAGAATAATAGCTATCTAAGCAAATAGCACTTATCTGCCACGTATCAAAGTGGTAGGTGGGAAAATATCAGACAAGGCCCTATGATGGGTTTTCCTTTTTATAATATTTAATGCATAATATGTGAGTTGGGAAGGGATTAAAATGTTTACCAAACAAAATGGGAGAACAAAAGTGTGGAAACTGGAAAGCACTATAAAAATATTGTTTGGAGTATAAGCCCTGCTATTAAATATTAATATTACAATGCAGTATATCAATAAATAACTTGCAGGTCATGGTTGTATTTCTTTTCGGCTTTATTGTGGTGACCCATCGTCAGTCCTAGTCCTCGGATCTGGGTTCCAGGCATGGCTTGCTATGGACCATGCCAATTTACAGATGATTTAATTCTAATGGTTGGCCTGACATAAATTATGTCCATAATGAATGCTATGCAGATTTTTAGTTTCTCATTCTGATATTGCTCGTTTATTAATTCTTATGCCTTCTGATGGAAGAATGATCTTGAAACGACCCGTGTGAGTTTAAGCTTTCCTAATTTTTTTCATACTGGATCATGTATGTTGCTACAGGTAATAAGTTTCGAAGTGAACTAAATTCCATGACTTGAAGGAGCAGTCCTTAATTGCAGCACACCTTGACAAGATTGTCATGTAAGGAATCTAGCATTTCTTGTCTCGTAAAACAGAAAACCAAATGTACTAATTTTGTTAAGATTTTTGCATCTCAAACATCGACTTGCTTTTGTTTCTTAAATCAAACACTGATGAAAAAACCAGGAGATATCCAAACCGTGCAAATGTATAGTCAAATAGATACATATTTTCTATGCGGCACTTTGAAGCCTCTCCGAGGGTGGAGCTTCAAGCACAAAAGGTTGAAATAACGTGAGTCTCCTCCAACCACCTAACACAGGTGATTCAAACCTTGGTTCTTTGGTGTTGACTCGTGCTCTGGAGTCACGAGCAGACTAAATGGGTCCGCTTTTTTTTCAACAAATCTTAATTTTACGTGGGATTTGAGCCACAGAAAGATGTTATTAGCTGTGGTCTGTGGATTTCGCGCGATTATTCACCTGATTGAGAAAAACAACACTTGGCGTAAAGCGTATTACTATGACTATAATCAAGGTGCACTATTCTTCTTAACGTGCGGCACTACTTTGAAGAGTCTCTGTTTCATGTCATCACGTTAGTTTACAATTTTTCAGTCCTTTGTCCAAAATCCTCAGTCAATTCTATCAATTTTTTTTTTTTTTATTCTAATTTATCCTGTGAATGCATTATTTCTCTTTACCCTTTTATTTCTCTCCTATTACATACAATACAATACAAGTAAGGATCCATTCTCTACTGCTAATTGCTGCTGATGTGAATAAGGCGTGAAAAAGGAAGAAGGCTCGCAATGTGCATTTTACCTTGGGAGTTAAAACCCCAACCAAAGATATCAGCAAAAAGGTCAAATCAAAGAAAATGTCTATATACTGCCGTCCTCATTCAAGCACTTCAGATTCCCATTAACATGCGCTTTCTAAGTCTGCTTCTGCCTTTGATGAAGATGGCGTTTGTGGATTACGCTAATTTTCCAAATTAATTAAAAATGTGATGTTTTTATATAATAAGTAGAATTCTATAAATATTTGTTATCAAATCTTTTTATTAAAAAATTTGATAGCAAAGGTGCTTTCTTCTTTTCTTAAATCTTTCTTTGTCGTGTTATAACCTCTTCTCAAGAGAAGCAGGAGACAAACTCGCATAACTAAATAGATAATAAACCTTTTGCAACAATTTACATGAAAACAATAATCACCCAAGTCAGCAGGTGAATTGGTTATGCTTCTATGCCATGGCCAATCCTACACACTGTAGCTAGTGGAGAGCATTTCTACTTCTTATGCTGTAGTATTAGAAATAGAAATAATAGTGTTCTTTGATTATTACTTTGTCCAATTTCTATTTCTTATTACTTTTTTCTCTTTTTGGTGGACTATAGATAGGTGGTGAGTGGAAAAAAATTTAAAAGCATATCCTTTATTTCCCCTTCATATTCATCTTTTTTCTTTTATTGTTCATTGGAAAAACATATAATGCTATTCTGATACTGGATTACTCGAGTTATGGATTTACCATTTGATGTTCTTGTCACAACCCACAATTTTAAGTATGTTGGCCATAAGACAAATAATTTCCCCTACCATGAGTCTATTTGTATTGATATCCTCCTCCCTCATTTTAAGAAAATCTCTAAGTTGTAGCTTTAATAATAAAAAAACCATAGGTATCATTTCTGAATCATTTTTATACAAAACATATAAGTTTTTCTTTTAGGTGACTTTTGTAGAAATTTCGGCAGAGTCTCCTCTGTAATTTAGACCTTCCGATATTTCTACAATCAACTAGCTAAACAATACACCCAAAAGAAACAAAATAGACATATAGGGATTTGGGGATATCCTATCTATGATTCAGTGGAGCCACATTCTACACTGTTCAGAACAAAATAATTTACATGCATACAAACAAAATACACCCACATGAACAATTGTGGGCTCGCCAAAAGAAATAAACAGAAGATCAACTACTAGTAGGCAGCTCAGGGTAGGCTAGGGTCTTCATCGCTATCTGAAAAATAAATTAAGAAAAGTGAGTTTGATACTCAATGAATAAGCAATGCCAACCCT
Source organism: Erythrophleum fordii (assembly GCA_032878935.1). Taxonomy (NCBI): domain Eukaryota; kingdom Viridiplantae; phylum Streptophyta; class Magnoliopsida; order Fabales; family Fabaceae; genus Erythrophleum; species Erythrophleum fordii. The sequence goes on from JAVQMF010000031.1 coordinate 2,106,257, forward strand.
TAAAAATAGGGACAAGGCCAGTAAAAAATATATATATATATATATATTTTATATATTTAACATATAAAACAAGCCTTATGCAAATCATTTTTTTTTTATGCATCAGAAGTATCTAAGCAGAACCAAATTGAAACAGACGCAGAGCACACAACTCCCGGGGAGAATAACCACAGATGCAAAGCACTCTGCTTGCGAAAATAAGATGACTCCACAGGTGGTAGCTACTCACACGGGGCTAGCAAAACCCCTGCTAGCTAAGGTACAAATCATGGTGCACCAAGGCTAACAACTACTGCTATTAGCTATAGAGATTTGAATAAATAACCTCTTAAAATAATACTTTTCTCAATTTAGTGTTTCAAATAAAGTACCCTTCATATCGGTTCAATATCTAAGTTTCTAGATAACTCAACAGACGTAAATTTGCAAAATCTCACGTTCAAATTAATTTTCGAATAACATGCATATAACAAAACATTTAAAGATGTCTCTCTTTAACTAGTTTCTAAATGTTAGAACACTGCAAGGAAACTTAGTAATAAAATAAGAAATATGAGTTACTCACAGTCCGCATTACTTACTCATCTTCTAAGATGATATCGAAATTCCCTGCCCACTCCTCAGCTATGACTCAATCTCCTGAATACCCTATAATACCCGTTCACCAGATTTTAGAGTGTGAATAACTAAAAATTTATCTCATTAACTTAGCCTATTTAAACAAAATTCTAGGAAAAGCAAGGAACATTAGTATCTATTCTTCATTCCCTTAGCATGCTATAGATATATATATGATTTCAAGGCACTAAATCTACCATTCACTCCTCAATTCCATACCCTCCATACCCATACAACACACATATATAAAGATATAGATTTATATATATACATGTGTCCGTATATGGTAGCAGAGCATTTTGGATTCTCCATTCAAAGACTGAAATTCGTTCAAGGGAGGAAGAAAAATAGAACCATGTCACTTTTATGCCATTTCCTCCCTAATTCCACTAAGGAGCTAAACTCAACAACCAAGAAAGAGCAGAAAATTCATACCACACAAGGCTATCCTTTATCCTATAGCAAAACACGCTAGGGAGGAGCTTATTCTGCATAATCCAGAATTGGCAAGTAAGAAGCACAATGGAATTTGATTTTTGATTAGGAGGTATATGCAGAAAATGAGAGAAATCACCATATAGGAAAGTGGAAATACTTTTTAGCATGAAGGAAATCAAAATTGCTCCAACCAACTCATCCCCTTACACCATTTTTTCTTCCTGCGCAACACTTTCCCCGGCTGGCCACACACACCAAAAAATGCATTTCAGAAATAGAAAAAACAGGGGAGGGAGACGCTGTGAAATGGAACCAGAAGAAGCAATACTTATGGCAGCAACTCCAGGCCTGGGAAAGGATTTGTTTCTAGCGTTAAATCACCAACAACCAGCAACTCAACTCAGCACAACAGAAGAAAGCAACAGCAGCAGAAACTGAACCAGAAATAGCAAAAAAATTGAACCAGAAACAGCAGAAATGGCGATGAACAGAGGAGAGAAGATGCAGTTCTGTTCCAGCGAAATTCTACTCCTTTGTCTGACCGAAGAGATGGAAGTAGGTATAGGTTCAGTACTGCAGAAATTGTGAGAAGCAAATTACGTAAAGGCCAGCTTAAAGTGGATGAGAAAGGGGCATATCAGGAAAGTGCGGAAGGAGGAAATAAAATTGTTACGTGGCAACCTCAAATACCCATTTGAAAAGTCAACTTCCCCATGTGTATGTATATTTGCATGCACGTCGATTTTTACAATCTCTCCCCCTAAAAAAAATTCGGTCCCTGAATTTTTATATATATATATATATATATATATATATATATACTAACCTTAGTTCTCAAATAGATAGGGGTACTTTGCACGCATTTTAGTTTCTACCTCCCACGTAGCCTCCTCTGGTGTGTGGTGACACCATAAAACTTTTACTAATGAAATCTCCTTGGAACGTAACTTCTTCGTTTGTCTATCCAAGATTTCCACAAGAGTTTCTTCATAAGTCAAACCTTCACCCAAAGAAACATCTTGATTTTGTAATACATGAGAGGGATCAGGTAGATACTTCCTTAACATTGAAACATGAAATACTGGGTGAATATTGGATAACTCAGGTGGCAACGCCAGCCTATAGGCCACAATCCCAACTCGCTCTAGGATCTCAAATGGCCCTATATATCTCGGGGTTAACTTCCCTTTCTTCCCAAATCTCATCACACCTTTCATGGGAGACACCTTGAGAAACACATAGTCTCCAATCATAAACTCCAAATCACGGCGTCAGTGATCCACGTACGCTTTTCTGCCTGCTCTGAGCTGCTATCAATCTCTCCTTGATTACTTTCACCTTTTCTAAGGCATCTTGTACTAACTCAGGCCCTAATGATTTAACTTCTCCAGTTTCAAACCATCCAATGGGAGATCTACACCGTCTCCCATACAATGCCTCGAAGGGTGCCATCTGTATGCTAGCTTGATAGCTATTATTATAAGCAAATTCCACCAATGATAAATAGTTATCCCAGCTACCACCAAAGTCCATAACACACAACCTTAACATGTCTTCTATTGTTTGTATAGTCCTCTCAGATTGCCCATCAGTCTGAGGATGAAAGGCAGTGCAAGATCCAATCGGGTACCCATAGCCTCTTGAAAGGCTCTCCAAAACTTAGAAGTAAATTGGGGTCCTCGATCAGAAATTATAAACATTGGTATACCGTGAAATTTCACTATCTCATTTATGTAAAGCTGTGCATATTTTGCAACATTGTACGTTATTTTTACAAGGAGAAAATGAGCTGTTTTAGTGAGTCTGTCTACAATCACCCAGATAGAATCATAACCCTTTACTATTCGGGGTAGTCCCGTTACAAAGTTCATAGTGATCCTTTCCCACTTCCACTCGGGTATCTCCAGCTGTTGATGTAATCCTGCAGGTTTCTGGTGTTCTTCCTTAACTTGCTGACACGCCAAACAATGGGAAGTGAAATTCTCTATATCTCTCTTCATGCCCTCCCACCAGTATACTTGCTTTAAATCTTGATACATCTTTGTAGAACCTGGATGGATCGTATATCGGGAACAATGAGCTTCTTCCATAAGTTCTCTCCTCAAATCTTCCACATTTGGCACACACAATCGAGTACCGAACCATAAAACGCCATTTGAATCCTTCAATGCTGCAGAAATTGTGAGAAGTAAATTACGTAAAGGCCAGCTTAAAGTAGATGAGAAAGGGGCATATCAAGAAAGTGCAGAAGGAGGAAATAAAATTGTTACGTGGCAGCCTCAAATACCCATTTGAAAAGTCAACTTCCCCATGTATATGTATATTTACATGCACATCGGTTTTTATAGTTCTCATACAATTTGTATAAAAAATTGCTAAAACCAAATGTTCGAGTTATTGTGTAAGATAACAAAGCCTCTGTGAATCCTGTCTAAACTATAGGAGAAAATTCTTTTGTACCAACATATATATATATATATATATACATATGTATAATGAAAGTGAGATAGAAGGGCACAGAAAAAGAGATTTAATTTCAACTATCAAACAAACATTTATTCTCCTTATCAAATATATGAAATGGAAGTTAATATTTAAACTATTGTGTTATAGTTGTTGATCAAGGACTGGTTAGTATATACTCATAAAAGATTTTTACCCTAAAAAGGGTTATTTCAGATTTTGTGATAGAATTAGTTTTCTACTGTTTTGTTTTACTTTATGTGCTCTTATATTTTAATCAGGCTAAAGCTTAACAATAAGAAACAAAACCATTGACCCCATGATGAACTCTTAGAATACAGTGCAGCATATTGCCTTTCTGCTTTGACATTCTTTTCCGTAAGAAATATCCAGAGGCAGCAATGAGAATTATCCCTGCTGGAACTGAAATTATAATAATTGTTGTCATGTTCCTTCCTCCATCTGTATTAAAGAACAGAAGAAGAAAATTTAGATTGTCTGACAATAAGTTCAACACTATACTGAATATATGATTATCAGAAGAGATCAAAAAGGATAAAGTTTATTAGATATTTGCTATCAAATTTACCAATGAATATATAGCATGTGAACTTGTTTTGTAATTCAGCACCATATTAACTCTTTAGAAAAAATTTCCATCATATATTATAATTCTATTGAAGAATCTAACAATAGCCTAAAATTGCACCTAAGCAAAGAAACACTATTACTGGCACCGGTATGAGACACAACACATAGCCATATATCAAAACATATAATGCTTTAATAAAATTTGAAGTGTTGTATCACATCCCATATAATTGTTAAATAAATATTGGACACGAACCTGATCTGTTTCTAAAGTATAGGTGCATCATAGAGTCTTCTCTGATTTGAAAAGGTACCTAGTTCTGAGGAGGCTAAACGTATGTAAAGATCAACCCTTCCATCCGAGAAGCTTTGTATGTCAGGTAAGTCTGCACCCCGAAGCATACAGACTGGGCCTTCATCATATGCATAAGCTATGCAAGAGCAATTATTCAGGCATGAAGTCTGCAATCTACATTTCGCTGATGTCTAATTGGTAACCACTCCGCAAAATCTGGTACTTTGCCCTCTCCAGATTCAGAAACCCATCTGCTTTTCTAGCTTGAGAACCATTATTGACACTCTCACCCTGAAGTGCTTCCCTTCTCACACACCCACTGGTCCAGTTCTGCCTTTCCCATTCTTCTCTGTTCTTTGGTTCAACCCCTCACAAGCAGCTACAGATTGGAGAGCTCTGCGAATTGCAGATCCCAAATGGGCCACATGTGCCATAAACATCGCACTCCGAATCTCCACTTATCCGCTCAAGTTCCCATATCTTTGTCTGGAAATTTCAGAGTCGTTGTTCTATTTTACCTTGAGAATTTAACGTATAAGTTCTCAATATAGACTTGTCTGCGAAGTCAAAATATAGGTCGAAAGTCCATTCCCCTTCTTCCAACTGAAACTCATCAAGGAATGACAAAGAAGGCATATCAGTTACCCCAAGAAAGCCTCGGCCGTTCCAGGGACCACTCCGCCAGTAAGGGCGATTTTCTTCCCAGATGAACACTTCAGTAATATTACGAGGTTCAAGACTGAATGAAAATCTTCCATAGGATGGATCAAATGTACTTTTCCATGATGTAATTTGCACTTTCTCGCCTGTTTTTGGATTAGTACCGCGTTTCATGTCTTGTAATAATGTATTACAAGGATGCTGGAAACTCTGCCATACCATTTTTCCAGTAGTTCCATCTATAAGGACTAGGTTTCTGGAATCTAAAAGTTGGGCACTGGAATTGGTTGCTATATTTGAAACGCTTGTTGATCAAACAACCTGTTTTTGCCCATTCAAAACAACAAGATTGCCATTCTCTGATATTGTGAGAATCCCAGAAGAAACTGTTAGTGGGTCATTTCGGTTAGCTACCCAAACGACAGAGGATTCAGACATAAACCAAATTCCCACATAGCGATTTATGGAATTCTGAGGACTGAAGAATCCCAGCGTGAACATGTTATTTGAGCTTAGTGTTTCAGGTTCTTTGATCAACAGAGATGATGTGATGGTGTCCAAGGCACAGACCAGAAAAGAGAACAAATATATAAGAAAAGTATATAACCAGCTAGCAGTTTTACCCAATCCCATCAAAACATGATAATTAATTCGAATTGGAGGCAGAATATGGGTTTTGGAATGGTGTCAACGAAAACCGTTAACCTATTCTACCGTGGTTGTCCGACTCTGCAAGCAATACTTCTGTTACAGTAAGAGTTATATGTCATAGCATCATATATCATATAATAGTATTTGGTTCATCGTATTTGTAATTTTGAAAATATAAAAGACTTTTTTAGGGTATATGAACTTCCGAGGATTTTTACCACAGTTTAGAGAAATGATTAGATTTAATTACAATTATTTATATCTTTATTTTTAAAATCTTTAGTTCAAATATAAAAAATATATAATTTTTTAATAAATATGTAATTTCATTTTAAAATCATGCACTTATTTCCAAAAATCACCCAAAAAAAAAAATCATACACCCATTGTTAATAAAGGATATACACACACAAAGAGTCGAAATATTGTGAGTCTCCTCCAACCACTTAACACAGGTGATTCAAACCTTTGTTCTTGGGTGTTGGCTCATGCTCCGGAGTGAAAGGCAGACTACATGGGCCTACTTTTTTTTTTTTCAAAAATTTTACGTGGCATTTGAGCCATAGAAAGATGTTATTAGCTGTGGTCTGTGGATTTCGCGTGATTATTCGCCTAATTTAGAAAAAACAACGTTTGGCCTAAAGTATATTTCTTCATTGACCCGCCAATCGGAACAGAGATTGATACCCTATGCTATTTGTCCCGAGTCATTACGATATAGTGACGTACTATGACTAGAATCAAGGTGCACTATCGTTCTTCTCAGCTTGGGGCACTCCTTTGAAGAGTCTCTGTTTTATATCTTCCAGTCAGTTTACATTTTTTCAATCCCTTGTCCAAAATCCTCCCTCAATTCTATCTATTTTCTTTTGAATATAATTTATCCTGTGAATGCCTTATTTCTCTTTACCTTTTTATTTCTCTCTTATTACATACAATACAATACAATACAATACAATACAAGAAAAGGATCCCTTCTCTAGTGTTAATTGCGACTAATGTGAATAGGCAATGAAAATAGAAGAAGGCTTGCAATCGGCTTTCTACCTCGGGTGTCTAAATTCCAACCAAAGATATCAACCAAAAAGGTCAAAGCAAAGAAAATATCTATATACTACCATCCTCATTCTAGCACTTCAAATTTCTCATTAATATGCACACTCTAACAGTTTACTTTATCATTTGTTGAAGATGGTGTTCGTAGAGTATGCTAATGTCAAAAATTAATTAAAAATGTTATTTTTTTAAATAATAAGTTAATTCTTTAAATATTTATTATCAACTTTTTTAATAAAAAAAATTTGATAGCAAACATCTGTTTTTGTTCTTTCTTTCTTTCTAGTATGTTATAACCTCTTCTCAAGAGGACAAGGAGACAATAGTGTCCGTTGATTATTACTTTGCCCAATTTGGAAAGGATCTAATCGTACAAGAATAGCAATGGTGATTTTTTTTCTTGGGACTATAAATATGAGTGAAACAAACACTTGAAGCACGTCCTACATTTATAGTTTAAACTTAGTAGTGGAGGGAGGGACAATAACCATAAATACTTTATTAAATGCAATAAACACATCAAAAAGTGTAACCCTTCAAGATAGAAAATTTTTGTGGAAACAATGCTTAGAGCTACTTGTTGAAGATCTTGAAAGTCTATATCAATGAACAATATATTTTAGCTTTCTCAATTGAAAGAGATATTACAGCTAGTAAAACTTTGAGTTTGTATTATGAGATGTGATTTTATATATAATTAAGGGTTAAATCTCATGTATACTTCACCAACACTTTGATATTTAAGCATTTATATGTATTTTGGTTTAGGAATAATGGGTACATCCTCACATCTGTTAGTGATTTTACAGAGTTTAGCAGCAAATAGAAACAAAGACAAGAAAATATGACTCAAAAGTTTACATATTTTATTTATAACAAGTGCTTCAACACATGAGAAAATCACCTAAAAATGGTAATGTTTACAATATGTTTAAGAACATTACTACAACTTTCTTAATTGAAACTACTACCAATCAACCACCAAGCGTAAAAGCTAACAAATTGCCTAGATAATATGATAGCATATGCAACCTCAGCAGCAGCAATCAATTTTTAAAAACACAACTTCTTGAGGTACACTTTAACAATATCAAAATGTAGGGCCAAAGCATGTAGAAATTATATTACAATTTCTTCAAATTTAAAAGATTTCACTAATGAGCTTTCAAAATCACAAGTTACTTCCACTAGCTAGCCCCATTTCCCTACAAATGATCGTAGCTTTCTATGATGCCATAATGGCTTATCTCAATGCAGATGCTCATGTAACACAGTGGAGAATTGGGTATCATGAAAAGGCAAAACTCTTATCTAACTCTTATGGCCAAGTCATCATTTTAAGTCACTTTAATGAAATTGAAGATTTTGCCATATGAAGCTGAGCATGCATTGCAGAACATACTAAAGAGCCTAAGTTCTATTATTGCCTTGATTGCTATTGCATACTACTAGGAAGCAAAGAGTTCAGCATCTAAACCAACCACTTTATCTCTTGCTGAAAGAGTTACTACACCTTGTCTTTGGAAGAAAATCTATTCTATGTGTGTGTAGAGAGAGAGAGAGAGAGAGAGAAAATGTGTGTGTGTGTGTGTGTGGGTGTGTATTTTTGTAGCTTTTTTTGTGTGAGGAACCAAGCTGCTAGCTCCAATCGCTTGTTTAAAAGGTGACTAAAGGCAATCCTTTTTCTCCTCTTGTACCTAACAAGTTTTGTTAGATAAGTGGTTTTGAAGTGCTTTCCCTTTGTCTTCGAGCTAACTCACTTAATGCAACAAAGAAGGGTAGAATAAACAAAAGAAAAACATATACATACACATGTTAGAGATGACTCCTTCTAGAAAGTTATTCATGTCTCCTTTAGACATCTTATTTAGGTAGTTATAATTTGACACTAGCGAATGAAAAGACAACAATTGGAAATACCATTTAGAAAAAAAGAGTGGTGTTGGAACTCTCAAACATTTTCATTCTCATTCATTTCTTCCAATAGTATTAAGACTTTATTAGGGGCATTATAACCAACACACCAGAGGTTCTTCTTCTTGATACTCTTGCATGAGGGAAGGTCTTGTCAATGCTTTAATGCTTATAGAATATAAGTTTTACAAAGTGTTTAGCCCATCCCATACCATTTTAATCAGCTAATAGCCTGATCCTTGAAACATACTATGGTCCTAGGCAATGAAGACATAACAAATGTCAATTTTAGACTATTAGTTTCTCACAATACAATGAATAAAGTCTTGAAGCTTAAAAAAAGAATCCCCTAATAATGTTTCATGCACTATTTTTAGAAAGCTGGTTTAGAAAGTAAATTTTGGTTGTGCTGTCAAAATGTTTCCATAGCTATGGCTACTTTTTACTTCTAGTTCTAATATTCTCCTAATGAAGACTTTGGCCTCCCTTTTGTCTTCTTACTTTTATATGATTGTTTGGCATGATGAATATGTAATGATAAAACACACTAATCCTAAAGATCCACAATCCTTTCATAATTTTGCCAAATAAGGAGAATATAAAATATATTTTTTTATTAATTACTTGAATTGTACCTTATCTTTTGTCTAATATCTAACAATTTGTACTGGTAATGTGAATATATAGTGAAAATTGCAAAAATGTTGCAAGTGTATTTTTATTCCATAACTTCTCATCAACATGTAATTTCTCTCTTTTCCTTTTTCTAGTATGTTTTAACCTCTTGTCAAGGAACAAGAGAAAAACTTGTACACTTAATGATAATAAACCCCTTTGCAACAATTCACATAAAAGCAATAATCACCCAAGTTAGCAAATGACTTGGTTATGACATCATTACATGCCTAATCCTACACACTTTAGTTGTTAAGGTGCATTTCTTATGTTGTAGCACTAGTAGTAGAAATAAAAAGGGCATTTTTTTATTAGCACTTTACCAGATTTGGAAAGGATTGAATAGTACAAGAATAGAGATGGTGAATGGAATGAACACAAAAAACATATCGTACATTTACAATTTAAACTAGCATTTGAAGAAGGGAACATAATCATAAATATGTATTAAATACAGCAAACATACTAAATGTTTAGGAATAGAAAGATAAAAATTTTGTGTAGAAACAATGCTTAGAGCTACATGTGGAAAAACTTGAAAGTATATGTTAATGGACAATATATTTTGGCTTATTCAAACAAAAGAGAAACATTACAAATCCTTGCACTATCTCCCTTCAAAATTTGAGATAGTTACATTATTGATGGAACATAATTCGTCATTGCTTGGAGTTTGCTCTGCAGTACAAGACATGGTTTGCTTAAAGATGAATGCAGGTTGGCTTGGAGGAGGAATATTCATAATCTCACTTTGAAGCATTGACATGACAAAGGCCATAATGGGCCTATCTTTTGCAAGTTCTTGCACACACAAAAGACCTATCTGTATGCATCTCAATATATCCTTATGAAAACTTGGATCATATATTTGTGGATCTATTAAAGGTATAATATTGGCATCGATCCATAATTTCCATGCCTGGAAACATTAACAAGAAAAAATAATAGTAGTTAAAATTTAATGTCATATATGTATTAACAAAGGCATTATAAAGCTTTTACAAGCAAGAAAGGCACAAACTAGAGAGGCTTACAAATCCTAAAAGTGTGAAAGATTCTGCATCTTCATTAAAGCTAGTGTTTTTTCTCCCACTAATAATCTCTAACAGCAAAACACCAAAGCTAAAGACATCAGATTTCTCTGAATAAAGTCCTTCTGTTGCATATTCTGGAGAAATGTAGCCACTGCATTTATACATTACATCTTTGAGCTCTCAATATGATATTATTATCTTGGGCAAAGCAAAAAGTGCACTTACTATGTTCCAACAATTCTTTTTGTATTTGCTTGATCTTCACCGCCTCCAAAAATTTTAGCCATCCCAAAATCTGATATCTTTGGATTCATCCCTTTATCCAATAATATATTACTTGCCTTCAAATCTCTATGTATAATTCTTAATCTTGAATCTCTATGAAGATAGACCAATCCTCTAGCAATTCCCTCAATTATGTTGAAGCGTTTTCGCCAATCCAAAGATTTTTTATTTAGTGGATCTACAAAAGATTATTTAGAGAAAATGTGACAAAGGAAGGGTAATGTTTAGAAGAAAACTCTCCACTCACTTCTTACGATATGTAAATACAAGGTGTTAGTATTTGGTATGCTAGGTGACCTCTTGTGATCTAGTTAAATGTACCGTAAATATTACTCCATAAATAGACTACTTTATAATTTTAGGTACATGGACTATCTCTTTAAATCTCCATGCTCTGTTGAACTTGCAATCAAGAAATACAAAACCACACATGAACTAAGAAACATGGGAAACTTTTAGCTATTATTGTCAACAAAGTGGTAACAGCAAATAAAATAAGAGTTGAACTACCAAACTTGTATTCCTTTAAATACTTATAAATCATCAATCAAGTTTTCTTTTTTCCTCTCTTCCTCTTATGCTAAGTATAGAAACATCCAATTTAGTAAACTATCATATGCATAAAAGATTGAACTAACCAAAGATATGTGCATCCAAACTTTTGTTAGGCATGTATTCATAAACCAAGATCTCTTCCTCTCCTGCGATGCAGCAGCCAAGAAGTCTAACAAGGTTCCGGTGTTGAAGCTTAGAAATTAACTCCACTTCATTCATAAATTCTTCCATCCCCTGTCCAAATGCTTTTGATAGTCTTTTTACTGCTATTTCTTGTCCATCTTCCAACATTCCCTAAAATAAAATGATAAAGACACACTAATTTATTATGATTTACAAAGTGATTAACTTTAAAATATGAAAATCACCTTGTACACTGGACCAAAACCACCCTGGCCAAGTTTATTTGCTAAGTCAAAGTTGTTTGTTGCAGTTGCCAACTTTCTAAAATCAAACAATGATACCTCCTGAATTCTAACTTGCTTCAAGTTCGTGATCCTACTTTTGTCATGAATTTGCATATGCATTTCCCCTGTGTTAAACAAATTCATCTTTTTCCTTTTATTTTTCAACAAAAAACATATAATTCTATTCTAATACCAAATTACTAGAGCTATGAATTAACTATTTGAAGTTCTTATATAATTTGTATCAAAAATGTTGAAACGCAAATGTTAAAGTAACTGTGAAAGATTACAAAGCCTTTGTGAATCCTATATGTACTAAAAGAGAAAATGATTTCTATATATATATATATATATATAGAGAGAGAGAGAGAGAGAGAGAGAGAGAGATATTTAACTTCAACTATCAAACAAAGATTTATTCACCTTATCAGTTACAAAATGGAAGTCAAAAGTTAACAAGGATTTCTACCCTGAAAGGTGATTATAAAAATTTTGTGAGAGTTACATTTTTATTGATTTTTTTTTTTTACTATGTATTTTCTTATATTTAAATCAAGCAAGAGCTTAACAATAAGAAACAAAGTCATTGACCCCTTAATAAACTCTTACAATTAAGTACAGCATATTACCTTTTTGCTTTGACATTCTTTTCCATAAGAAATATCCAGAGGTAGTAATGAGAATGGTTCCTATGAGAACTGTAATTATAATAGCGGTTGTCATGTTCCTACCTTCATCTGTATTAAAGAAAAAAAGAAAAAAATTCAGATAGGCTTCATTTTCTGACAATAAGTTCAACACTATACCGCACATATGACCATCAAAAGTGGTTAAAAAAGATAAAGTCCCTTAGGTATTTGTCATCAAATTCACCCATAAACATGTAACATATGGACTTGTTTTGCAATTCAGCGCCACACTAGTTGACTCCTTAAAAGAAAAGTATCTCCACATGTTATAATTTTATTGAAGAATCCTATAGCAACGTAAGAATTGCACCAAAGCTAGGAAGCACCATAATTGGCATAGATACATGATATAAAAATAGCCATACTACGAAATATATAATGATCAAATAAACTTTGGAGTGTCAAATACTTTAAAGTAAAGGTTTTTCAAAGAGTTCTCTCTTATTGAAAAAGTACCCAGTTCTGAATAGGCTAAACGTATGTAAAGATCAACCCCTCCATCTAAGAAGCTTTGTATGTCTAGTAAATCTCCATTCCAAAGCATACAGCCAAGACCTTCATCGTACGCATAAGCTATACAAGAGCAGTTCTTCAGGCATGGAGTTCGGCAATCTACAGTATTCCTAAAGTCAAATGGTAACAACTCTGCATTATCTGGCACTTTTGCCCTCTCCAGCTTCAGAAACCCATCTGCTTTGCCAGCTTGGGAACCATTATTGACCCTCTCACACTGAAGTGCTTCCCTTCTCACACACCCACTAGTCCAGTTCTGCCTTTCCCATTCTTCTTTGTTCTTTGGTTCAAACCCTCTCAAGCAGCTGCAGATTGGTGAGCTCTGCGAATTGCAGATCCCAAACGGACCACATATGCCAAAAACATCGCACTCGGACTCTCCACTTGTCCAGTGAAGTTCCCATATCTTTTTCTGGAAATTCCAGTTTCGTCCTTCTATTTTACCTTGAGAATTTAACGTAAAAATTCTCAATATAGACTTGTCCGCGAAATGAAAAGATAGGTCAAAAGTCCCTTCCCCTTCTTCCATCTGAAAACCATTAGGGAACATATATTCCCTCCCAGGTATCCCAAGAAAGTCTGTGCCATTCCAGGGACCACTCCGCCAGTAAGGGCGATTTTCTTCCCAGATGAACACTTCACTAACACTACGAGATTCAAGACTGCCAGAAAATCTTCCATAGGATGGATCAGATGTACTTTTCCATGATGTAATTTGCACTTTCTCGCCTGTTTTTCGATTAGTACCGAGTTTCATGTCTTGTAATATTGTATTACAAGGATGCTGGAAACTGTTCCACACCAATGTTCCTGTAGTTCTATCTACGAGGACTAGGTTGCCGGCATCTAAGAGTTGGGCACTGGAATTGGATACAATATCTGACACATTTGTTGACCAAACAACCTGCTTTTGTTCATTTAATACAACAAGATTGCCATGCTCTGATATTGTGAGAATCCCAGCAGAATCTGTTAGTGGGTTGTTTCGGTTAGCTACCCAAACAACAGAGGATTCAGACATAAACCAAATTCCCACATAGCGATTTGTGGAATTCTGAGGACTGAAAAATCCCAGCGTGAACATGTTGTTACTTGAGCTTAGTTTTTCAGGTTCTTTGATCGACAGAGATGGTGTGATGGTGTCCAAGGCACAGACCAGAGCAGTAAAAGAGAACAAAGATATAAGAAAAGTAGACAACAAACGAGCATTTTTACTTAATCCCATCAAAAGCATGATAATTATTCAAATTGGAGGCAGAATATGGGCTTTGGAATGCTGTGAAGGATAACTATTAACCTGTTCTAGTGTGGTTAACGGCTCTGCAAGCAATACTTCTGTTACAGTAATCATATATCATCATATAATAGTATTTGGTTCATAGTAATGTCATCACCAATTTTCTATTCGCTTTTCTATTTGGGTATGACTGGTTCTGTTTATGACTTTGAAAAATGCCTTTTCATCCATTAAAAATAGTTGAAGCAATTGAAAGCTAACTTATTCTGCGAACATAATCATGTAATAGAATTATATGTCATAACATCATATAATAGTGTTTGGTTCATAGTGCTGTCATCACCATTTTTTTTTCCGCTTTTCTATTTGGGTATGACTGGTTCTGTTTATGACTTTGAAAAATGCCTCTTCGTCCATTAAAAATAGTTGAAAGCTAGCTTATTCAGCGAACATAGTCATTCTATATTGCATTGTCAAGTTTATTATGTTCTAGATGTATTTGAGATATCTACTGCAAGTTATTTGACCAAAACAAGAAAGAACGAAGAAACTTGATATAATCTCCATAAATATTGATTAATACGTATATTTAAATTCTATGAAGTAAATTATATTGCAATATCACACTTCTATTACCTCTTTATTTATATTTATCTATTCTGTCATATCAAAAATTGGTGTATATATATATATATATATATATTATAAAGAGTACATTGCATCTAAATTAATTGACCACCAAAGCCACAGCTCATCACCCCCATCTTTTTTAAAAGATGTTCGTGCATCATGCTAGTGCAGTCTAGCCAAATTGGGACGAACATTGGATTGGCTTTATTGATCAATTTGGCTTAATCTAATAGTATATAATAAAAAAAAATAAGGACCTAAAAAATGAAAAATTTAATTTTTTTAAGGCTATTTTATGATTTTAGCAAAAAAATTTTAAACGCATTTTATAAATTACAAATAATTGAGGAGATCAAAGCCTCTGCCAACTCTTTTTAAACATGATTATCATATTTAAACAATAGAAAACAAAATAAAAAAATATATTTTTTTTTATTTTCAAAACAAAAATATCAAAATTAAGATAGTAAATATACACTTTTAGATAAAATAAGCAGACAAACTGCCTTTGACATTGGCATCACTTTTTTGAAAAATTATCCAAAATTAAAAAAAAAAAATACTCCAAATGAACCACTAGGCTCTGAGTTATAATTTTTTGAAATTTTACCCTCTATGCCTGCATTTTCTTTCTATTTTTTCCTTTGGCCCCACATTTTTTCTTTTTCATTGCAAAGATATCGTAAAAACATATCAAAATAAATAGTTATATATTCAAAATGGTCAAATAATTATGAAAACATGAGCATTTAAAGTTTCATAATTCTTAAAAGTTAAAAAAGAAAAATGTTGAAAAGCTTGATCAAGCGCAACTAACCCGCCCTAACCAACTCGGCATTGTAAGTGGCCATACATGGGCTGAGTTGCAAGCCGAAAAATTTAAGTTAGATGCCAAATTAGATCGAACACCAGGCCGAGCATAAACTTATTCTAACCTACCTCGGGTGCACAACTAATAAATAGAAAAACAATGAGTAAAGTCTGTCTACTTTTGTTTCCCCTTACCCTCTCTTTTGTTATGTGTTCCTTTTATGTTTTTTGTTGCAATTTCACTTCCAGATTTGTTTAGAAATGGGAAACACAAAAAACTAATATACTATAAGTCAGTTTGTTTCTTTTAGTTTTACTGTATTGAAAGGACTGTTATCTTCATAATATTTCAACTAGGTACATGGACCTATAAGTTTACAGTTACTGTTAAGTAATATTTTAGTAGGATAATCATGTAAATTATATCACTTTGTTCGACTCAATTTTGGGTATAATTTTATTATTAGGAGTTGTACATATGGGTGGGCCTATTATAAGCAAAAAAAAAAATGAATAATAAGCAAAATGCACCTAAAATCTTATATTCATCTTTATTCTACTACGGACTTTTAGCCATTTATACAAAAAAAAAAATTACATTTGTTAATATGCATAATGTAATTTTTTTAAGAATTGACATTAGGATATAAGTTCGGTTTTCCAAATTTTTATTGTTTCATATCACATTGACGGAAAAAAAAAATTCCCACCCAGTGCATCTCATGGGTACTCCGCTAGTTGACGCCCTAAAAAGAAAAAAAAAAATCAAAACTTACCTCAATATACAGATTAAAAGATACCTTTGCCCGAAAACAAATAAAAATTGTCCGAAGTAGTTTGAATTGATTGAAGACTTCAAGTTGTTTGAACATTTTAATACATATAAACCAAATAAAAATGTACGAATTGGGTTAAACTTCTCTTGCAATTCAACTCAACAATGAACGTAACCGGTGAATTCCTCACAAATATTAAAAATTAATTTATAATAAATATATTTAACAAAAGGTCATAAGAGAGTTTTCTATAGTTATTAGATAATGATATTAGTTTTTGATTTGATTTTAAAATAATATCCCCCAAAAAAACAGAAGTTTTCACTTTATCCATATGACCAATTTCACTTACCTTGGCTGACTGTGAATGCTCTATGTATTTGGGTACTTAATGTGACAATGAAATGTGACAATGATGGGTATGATGAATTAATTTAAAAAAACATATATGTATACGTGTCACAGACAATTTCTTTTCTACTAACGTCCTCCTTTACATAGAATAAGTCAAGTCAAAATTTATAGTCACAGCTTGATACTTAGATGAAAAGATAGCAATTAGAAATAACATTTACGCTCTGTTTGGATGGAGGAGGAGAAAAGCGGAGGAGAGAGAAAAGTGGGGAAAAAACGAGGGAGGTGAAAAGTGGGGAGAAATGTATTCTCCCTTCCTTGTTTGAATGTGGCGAGAGAAAATATAAAGGGAGGGGGAGTGCTTAATTTTCTTTGGATAATTTTGTCCTTCTTGCACTGCGTCGATACATGTCCCATTGTGCTCCAAAAATAATTATTTTATCTTAGTATAGGATATATATATGTGTGTGTGTGTGTGTGTGTGTGTATTAATTTAGAAGTAATTATAGGTACAATTTATATAAATTTAAATTAACACAAAAATCCATTTATCATTTGACACAGGATTATATGTACGCAAAAGATGAAAAAGCTTCCTTTACTCAAAAGAAAATTGTGTTGAGAACGAAAATAGAAAAAGAAAAAAAAAATCACTGAAAATCGAAGAAAGTATGAAAAATATAAAAAAAAAAAAAGGTCCGACTGAAATTCAGTAGAACTTCAGTCAAAAATGTCCGACTGAATTTCAGCCGGACCTTTTCTTTTCTATTTTTCATATTTTTTTTCTTTTTCTATTTTCGAAGGAAGCTTTTGTTGTTGTTTTGGGATTTTTTTTTTTTTTTGCATTTTTCATTCTCTACTCAATTTTTTTTTCTTGGAACATTTATTTTTTTCAAAGAGGAAGACACGGGGAAAAAAATTTATGTTTAGGGACAATTTGGAAAATAAACAATACACATCACGCTGCAACTTCTTTTCTCTCCAAAATCTCCCCACATCCGAAGAGAAAAAAAACACGCAGGACCCACACTCATTTTCTCTCCAGTTTTCTTCTCTCTCCCTCCTTTTCTCCCCATCTAAACCGGGGTAAACATGACCCCTCCCCTCTGATTTTCTCTCCCCCCTCGTTTTCTCCCCATCCAAACATAGTGTTAGAAAAAGACTATTGTTTAAATTTTGAAACATTTTTATTATGTCCTCTCAATGCTCTGACAATTACTGTCATGCCAAATTTTCAAACTACGTATCATTCTGATGGGCCAACTATAGCCTCAAGTGATAGTAAATGCCAGTTTCAAATAATAAAGGAACAAAATTAGACTTAAGCCAACAACCCAAACCTTGAAGGATACTACAGCCTCAAGTGATAGCAAATGCTAGTTTTAGACAATAAAGGAATAAGTTAGACTTAAGCCTCATTTGATACATAAAAAACTTAGTAATAAAAATAAAATAAAAAAGTTGAATGGAATGTAATAAAATAAATTATATTTAGTATGAATAGAAAGTAAAAAAATTATATTTGTAATTGTTTATTTAGTTGGATGATGCAGAAATGAAATAGAAGTAATGAAAGAGAAAAGACAAAATACCCTCCTAGTTGATATAAATATAATAATTATATTTTAATATATATATATATATAGTACTATTTTGATATATTATATATAATAAAAATAATTATTTATTTTAAAATTTTATATTTATTATTTTGACATATATTAACTTTTTCAATATAATATATATAAATATAATAAATATATATTCTAATATTATATATATTTGCATATAAATAATATATACTAAAAATATAATCTCTCTCTCTCTGTTAGCAATCAAGGCCCGATAAACCACTCCAGCACCTCAAGCACCACAGACCCAAGCGTATACAATGAAGCACAGGACGTTAACAAAGGAAGCAGGAGCAGGAAGAAACCCGGGTGGATGGCTGACTACGTGGATTAATTTGCATGCATTCAAGTGGTCCTGCAGAAAGGAGAACGTGGCTGAAGAATATAATACCGTTACAGTACCCTGCAAGATCTTTTGCATCCCGTTTATCGTGGTTGTTATTTTGTCGTTTTGTCATTAGAAAAATAGTATTTATGTACCTCGCATTTCAGAGAATGGGGGAAGAAGGATGAAAAATGAATTACTGGAGTTTACCTTTTCTCGAATAAAGGAACGTTTTCTTCTCAAAAACTTCGTGTGTTGTCTACGTCTTCCTCTGTTTTTACTTGAATCGTGATTGTAGCTATCATTTGGTGCTTTCATTGTTCATGGCTGACGGTACCCGCCTCGCTCGTTTGGAGGAGTCTCTTACGTCCAGTCGGGATGACATGACTGCTTTTAAGAATGACACCAATCAACGCCTTTCTCATATGGACTCTACCATGGCTAATATGGAGGCCATGCTTCACAAACTTCTGTCCTCTTCCACAACGCCTCCCACTCCCGCTAGTTCGTCCGCTTCTGTTCCTCCTGGTTTCCCTGTGTCTTCGGATCATTCTCTTTTGAAGGGCATGAAAATTGACGTGCCTACTTTTGATGGGACCGCTGCGGAGGATTGGGTGTTTAAAATTCAAGAATTTTTCACCATGTATAATACTCCTACTGAGCAACGGATTTCTCTATCTTCCTTTCATATGACTGGTCCTGCCTATAGCTGGTATAAATGGATGAGCAGGAATGGTTTTCTCACCACTTGGCAAGGGTTTTTGGAAGCCCTGTTATTGCGGTTTGGTCGGTCTCTTTATGATGATCCCAAGGCCGCCCTAAAAGCGCTTCAACAAGCAGGCTCTATCGACGATTATCAAGCCCAGTTTGAGGAAATTTCCACTAAGATCACTGGCCTTTCTGAGACGTGGTTGTTGAGTTTTTTTGTTGCTGGCTTACTGGATCACATTCGTCATGAGGTTTTAATTGCTCAGCCTACGACTTATTTCCATGCGGTCTCTTTGGCTAAACTCATTGAACAAAAACACTTTCACCTCCACACTCCTCCCAGCCCATCCAAATCTGTTTCTCTCAAAACCTCTCCCTCCTCTATTTTTCCTTCTCGTCCAGTAACCACTTTCGCTCCCCGACCTTTACAAACTCTTCCCCCGATTCCTCCACCACCAAAAGCACTGCCGGCCTCACCATCTCCTTCGTTTCCTTATAAGAAATTAACTCCTGCTGAGCTCAAAGTCAAACGTGACAGAGGATTATGTTACTACTGCGATGAGAAATTTTTAGTGGGCCACAAATGCAAAAGTCAAATGCATCTGCTCTTGGGTCCTAATGATTTACAAGAGCTATTGCCTATCGACCCACTGCCGGAGGATCCATCTCATGGGATTCAGGACCACTATTATTCCCCTTTTGATGCTCCTTCTTCAGATACTCCTGAAATTAGTTTCCATGCATTGGCAGGTCATTTGCACTCCAATACCATTCGCTTATGTGGTCTATGTAACAAGATTCAGACCACTATTCTTGTGGATGGTGGTAGTACCCAAAGTTTCATCAAACGGGCCATTCTCAAAAAGTTGAAACTCTTACAAGAACCCATCAGCCAATTTAATGTCAAGGTGGGCAATGGAGCATATCTTTTTTGCAACTCCAAATGCCCGAATGTCCAGCTCATTATTCAAGGTCATACACTTCAGTTAGACCTTTTTGTTTTAGACTTGGATGGTGTGGATATTGTTTTAGGGGGCGATTGGTTAAAAACCTTAGGACCCGTACTGATGAATTATCAATCTCTAACAATGGATTTCTGGTGGGATGGTCAACAGATTCATTTGCAAGGAGAAACTCCATTTAATATGCAACCCCTGCCTTTACGGCACCTTAAGAAAATGACCCCTAGCATCTCTGTCTTATTCCAATTACAGGTGCTCCAACCTCAATCCAGTTCTCATGCATCTACGGTTGATCTTCCTTTTCCGGTGGCCCAACTGTTAGACAAGTATCAACATCTCTTTCAGGAACCTTCCACTCTACCACCGAAGAGAACTCTTGATCATCCCATTCACTTACAAGACGGCATGGCTCCTGTGAATGTTCGGCCATATCGCTACCCTCATTATCAGAAAACAGAGATTGAACAATTGGTTGCTGAAATGTTAAAAGCGGGTATCATTCGTCATAGCCACAGTCCATTTTCCTCTCCAGTTCTTCTTGTTAAAAAGAAAGATGGAGCATGGCGTTTTTGTGTCGATTACCGCGCTCTTAACAGGATTACCATCAAAGATAAGTTTCCTATTCCTTCTATTGACGAACTTTTGGATGAGTTACATGGTGCCACCATTTTTTCTAAGCTCGACCTTCGTGCTGGCTACCATCAAATCCGAATGAAGGAAGGCGATATCCATAAAACGGCATTCAGGACTCATCAGGGCCATTACGAGTTTTTGGTGATGCCATTTGGTTTATCAAATGCTCCTGCCACTTTTCAAGCCACCATGAATCAGCTTTTCCTACCATTTTTGAGAAAGTTTGTTGCTGTTTTCTTCGATGATATTTTGGTATACAGTGCTTCCTTGCAAGATCACATTCACCACTTGAAACAGGTTCTGGAGACCCTTGCTGCACATTCATTTCTTCTTAAAGCATCTAAGTGTCTATTTTGTCAATCTTCCATCGAGTACCTTGGTCATTTCATTTCGGGTCAAGGAGTTTCCACTGATCCTGCTAAAATTCAAGCTATGTTGGATTGGCCGCAGCCTACAAACATCACCCAATTACGAGGTTTTCTGGGCTTGACAGGATACTACAGGAGATTTATCAAAAACTATGCACAATGTGCTGCCCCACTGACTGTTCTTCTCAAGAAACATAATTTTCAGTGGTCTGATGCAGCTACTATTGCGTTTCAACAATTGAAACAACGCATGACCGAAGCACCTATCTTAGCTCTTCCAAATTTTGATATCATGTTTGAAGTAGAGACTGATGCTTCTAACTTTGGTATAGGCGCAGTCTTGGTCCAAACTAAACATCCTGTGGCATTTTTCAGCAAACAATTGAGTCCCAAACTTCAACAATCATCCGCTTATGTTAAGGAACTGTATGCTATTACTCAGGCGGTGAAAAAATGGCACCACTATCTCTTGGGGAGGCACTTTCTCATTGTAACTGATCATAGAAGTCTTAAAGACTTAATGAACCAAATTCTCCAAACGCCAGAACAACATCATTACTTGAGCAAATTGATGGGATATCACTATACAATTGTTTATAGACCGGGACATTTCAATCAGGTGGCAGATGCATTATCACAAACTACAGAACCATCCACTGACGCTACTACCACATTTCTGGCTATTTCTTCCCTTCAAACAACTTTAATGTCTCGACTTCAAGCTGAAAATATGCACAACCCTGACATTCGGCAACTACAGGAGCAGGTCCACTCTCATCAAGCATCTCCTCACTTCACTGTTCGTAATGGAATTCTTTTCTTTAGAGATAAATATTATCTCTCACCTACATCTGAACTCATTTCCATTATACTTCATGAATGCCATGATTCTAGTATTGGGGGTCATGCTGGGTATCCTAAG
Source organism: Erythrophleum fordii (assembly GCA_032878935.1). NCBI lineage: Eukaryota > Viridiplantae > Streptophyta > Magnoliopsida > Fabales > Fabaceae > Erythrophleum > Erythrophleum fordii. The sequence goes on from JAVQMF010000031.1 coordinate 2,128,457, forward strand.
ACATTGAAGAGAATTTCAGAAAAATTCTATTGGCCCCACATGCGAAAAACAGTCCAGAACTATGTAGATGGGTGCCTCATTTGCCAACAAATAAAAGTGCCAACTTCTAAATCAAAAGGGTTACTTCAACCCCTACCAATTCCACAGCAACCATGGACCGATGTTACGTTAGATTTTATTACCTACCTCCCTTGCTCTAAAGGTTTTACAACAATCCTTGTGGTGGTTGACAGATTAACCAAAATGGCACATTTTGGAGCCTTGAAACCGGGCTATACCACTTCTGTCGTAGCAGAGTCATTTGTGTGGATGATCGTTCGAAATTATGGTTTTCCGCAAACCATTATCTCCGACAGAGACCCCATTTTCATGAGTCTATTTTGGAAACATTTGTTCAAATTTAGCGGCACTCGACTCCAATTTAGCTCCGCTAACCACCCTCAAACGGACGGACAATCTGAATTGGTTAATCGCTGTTTGGAACAATATTTGCGAGCTTTTACCCATAGTAAACCATCACTCTGGTACTGGTACTTGCCGTGGGCTGAACTTTCCTATAATACAAGTTATCATTCAAGCATTAGTCGTTCTCCCTATGAGGCTGTGTTTGGGTTTAAGCCGCCAGCGCTACCAAACTATTTACTAGGTGATTCTACTGTCCATGCTGTGGATGTCACCTTATTGGATCGTCAAGACCTTATCCAGGATCTTCACAGTCATTTACTTCGGGCACAGACTCGAATGAAGAAGCAAGCTGACATGAAGAGGCAAGATCAGACCTTCCAAGTGGGACAGTGGGTGTGGGTCAGGTTACACAAATATAAGCAGCAAACTTTAGCAGCACGCAAGAATTTTAAGCTAGCCAAGCGTTACTTTGGTCCTTTTATAATCATTCGGCAAGTTGGCCCAGTGGCTTATGAACTGGAACTACCACCAGGGACCAAAATTCATAATGTCTTTCACATTTCCTTACTCAAAGAATATAAGGGACCTACACCTATCTCGTCTGAGGAAGATATCATGAATGATTTGGTCACAGATTTCATGCCCTCCGAAATATTGGCAGAACGAATGGTCCATTATGGCAACCAACAGCGACAACAACTGCTCATTGCATGGACAAATCAGCCTGCAGAGAATGCTACTTGGCAAGATAAAGAAACCATCCGGACTCTTTTCCTCATTTTAACCTTGAGGACAAGGTTCTGCTTCAAGGGGGAAGTAATGTTAGCAATCAAGGCCCGATAAACCACTCCAGCACCTCAAGCACCACAGACCCAAGCGTATACAATGAAGCATAGGACGTTAACAAAGGAAGCAGGAGCAGGAAGAAACCCGGGTGGATGGCTGACTACGTGGATTAATTTGCATGCATTCAAGTGGTCCTGCAGAAAGGAGAACGTGGCTGAAGAATATAATACCGTTACAGTACCCTGCAAGATCTTTTGCATCCCGTTTATCGTGGTTGTTATTTTGTCGTTTTGTCATTAGAAAAATAGTATTTATGTACCTCGCATTTCAGAGAATGGGGGAAGAAGGATGAAAAATGAATTACTGGAGTTTACCTTTTCTCGAATAAAGGAACGTTTTCTTCTCAAAAACTTCGTGTGTTGTCTGCGTCTTCCTCTGTTTTTACTTGAATCGTGATTGTAGCTATCACTCTCTCTCTCTCTCTCTCTCTCTCTCTCTCCCCCCCCCCCTTACACACACACACATATATATATATACACATATGTATATGTGTGTGGCAATGCAAGGCAATACAAATAGCACTATAAATAGTATTGACAGTTGGTATGACTCGGCTGTTAATTGGTTAGACACTTATCGAATGATTTTTAGTCAATTTTTTAATTTAATTTTTAATATTTGTTTATATATATTTTATTAATTTTAATATTAAATAATCTTTTATTATTTTGTAAAATATAATTATTATTAATTATTTATATACTAAAAATTTTTTATATTTTTATATTTTATTTTTTAAAAGTAATATAATATATGATATAATATATTATATATTTTTATATATGTAAAATATAAATATACATAATTTATATAATATATTATAATATCATACATATATATATATATAAAATTCACAACACATTGCCACATTCATTGACTTACATTCAATAGAAATTTTGATCCAATTGAATTTTGGTTGAACAATTCCGACTAAATATGAGTCATTTTTTAATTATTATTTATATAAATTATTATTTTTATATATTAAATATTATTTTTTTGGTTTTATAATTAATTAAAAAACTCTTAAAACTAATTTAATAACAGAAAAATACTTATTAGATTGTGAATTGTCTAAAATTAGACAATTGAAAAAATAGTTAAAGATCCAATTTTTCAAAATCAATATTTTTGCAAAAATTAAGAACAATGTATGTAATATGGCATATTTTTACTTGCATTATTATGGTTATTAATTTAATAAATTAAATGTCTAAATATAATCTTTGTTGAGTTAGGAAACAAAATATAGAAGTTGTAAGATCACAATGGGCAAACTGGACATTGCTCAAATTTCCTCCAGACTTTCTCCTCCCCTCATGCTATAGTGTGGCAAAATGTGATGCAAGTCAACTTTCCCTTTTCATCTATTTTTCTGGCTATCAAATGAATTGATTGATGGAATCAGTTTCCTTTTCCATTTCCTTAGTTCTACCAAACAATGGGTTAAAGCCAAAACGTAGAATCACTTGCTAATGTCTCATGCACTACTCTTGGAAAAGCTAGTTTGATAAACAAGTCTTGGCAACAAATGTTGAAATATCTTCATAGCTATGGGCCTTTCTTAGTTATAGCTCTACTATTCTGCAAATGAAGACTTTAGCTTCCCTTTTGTCTTCTTACTTTCATATTTTTCTTTGCCATGATGAATATATTGTAAGGCAGTTCTAAATTTTAATAATGTGTTGCCTACAAAATAAATATACATAGTAATCCATACATTCTAAATTAAGATTATATTGTGAAAATATAAAGTTATAAATATCTCTCATCATAACATAATATATTAGATCAGAAGTAGTGTTTGTGATAGTGATGAATTTCATTAAGGAGTTCAAATTCTGCCTGGAACCCTCCCACCAAAATGTTAGTTCTTACCATGTGAGGCTTGTAATCAAAGAGATAAGAAAGTTTATCAAACAAAAATTGACTCTTACCCAGTCACCCTCAAATAACTATTTATATGGCATGTTTCTATAATATTTGTGTCATGACATTTTAAAAAGAGAATATTCAATAATGATGATAATTTTAATTATTCTAATTATAATATTTTATTTTTAAAATATCCAACATTCTCTCACTTGATCTAAGTGTTATTTGCCATATAGTACATCCATGGATAAGTTAAACATATATTGCAAAATCATAATGGTAAGTCTTATAATAAACAAGTATTACCTTCCTTACATCACTTGTAACATGCTTTTAAAATTTATGGGATATTTTAACTTCATGAATAAATCTCAAATATTTATTTGAGTTCTATCTATTTTTTAATGTCACAAAATGTATATACCAGAAATTAGAAATAACAAACCATAATTTGAATTTCATCACTTGAACATATTTCAGCTACACCAATAGTAACATAATGTGATCTAAAGCTCATATAAGACACATGATTCTTAAATTCCTTTAGCTGCATACTATTAGTTTAAAGATTATTATTCCTTATGTGTTCTATAACCACTTGACCTTATATAACCATAGTACCCTCTATTGGGCTCAAAATAAATCAATAATTTAAAGCCCATTGATAAAAATTTTTAATTAAATTACCATAAGAATTGCCTCAAAACATGATATAAATTCAACCTTTTATAGTGGAAGTAGCAATCAAAGATTGCTTAGCACTCTTACACTTTTCCATGATATGGTTTATTCATCAAGCATGAAGATGTATCATAGTGTTGATCTCTTAGTATCAACACATCATGAGTATAAATCTATATAACTAGCATCTTTCAAACTATTGGTTATCTTATATATAAACATAAAATCCTGTATACCTTAAAGATGCTTTATAAAAATGATTACAACCTTTAATTTAATGATCTAATCCTGAATAGCTATGACATCTTGAATAGCTATGACATTTATCTAACATTTCTTCATCAAAAGCTATGTCCAAACTTGTACAAATATAAATATACATTAAGCTTATAACTACTAAAATAAAAGGAACTTTTGATATACCAGAAATTAGAGATAACAAACCATAATTTGGATTTCATCATCTAAATGTATCTCAGCTAGACCAATAGTAACATAATGTGATCTAAATCTCATATAAGACACATGATCCTTAAATTCCTTTAAATGCATGTTATTAGTTTAAAGATCATTATTCCATATGTGTTTTATGACCACTTGACCTTATATAATCATAGTACCCTTCATTGGGTTCAAAATAAATCCACAATTTGAGGCGTGTTGATAAAACTCTTTAATCAAATTACCTTGTGAATTTACCTCAAAACATGATATAAATTCAACCTTTCATGGTGAAAATAGCAATTAAAGATTACTTAGCACTCTTGCACTTTTCCATGATATGGTTCATTCAGCAAGCATGAAGATGTATCATAATATTGACCTTTTAGTATTGATAAGTGTTAATTTTTATATATTTTTACCCACATTTATTAATATTTTTAATGATTAATTTGAGTTTAAATGGATTTATTATACAATATTTGAATTTTTGGTCAATTTTGGAAAATAAAATAATTTTGAATTAATTAGTAGAATTTTTGGATTTAAATTGCTAATATTTTATTTTTCATATTTCTTTGATGGATTGAATATTTCCTATCTTTAAAATATTTATTAATTTTGTGCAGAATTTTGGGCAATTAAATTGAGAATTTAAAATGGATCAACGGGTCAATATTGGAGTAGAATTTTTAGTTATTTTTATTAATACTTGATGATGGCATTTTTGTAAATAGGATTAGGTTTTCATTCTTTTGGTTTTTTTTTTTTATGAGGAGTCAGCTGCACGAAGGACGTCAGGCGGTGGAGGCTACTGTTTCATTCATTCTTCTTGCCTCTGGTTCTAGAGACGTTGAGAGTGGGGAGACGCCGAAATCATCAACTGCTTCTTCATTCACTTTTCTGCGCCAAACCTGGAGCTTATTCATTTATCTATCTTCGGACTTCACGAGATAGAGGGCGCAGCTAGGAGGAACGATGGGCTTCTTCTTAATTGATTCTTCTTTGGTTTTTCTGGACTGCAGCAGAGGACACCAGACTTGGAGCAGAGAGAACGATTTGCATTTTCTTCATTCTCTCCTTTTTTGGATAGACCACTCCTCTCTCTCGCTAGACCTGGAGCACGATTGGATTTGCTGCTGCTTCATTTAATTTTTTGGATTAGACCTGGGCAGGGAGAGGGCGCTGAAAAGGGAAGAAGGAGCTGCTTGATCAATTGAATCATTCATTAATTTTCAGACTGAGGAGCCAGCGCCTAGGGGACGAAGGGCTGATTCTTCATTCACATTCTTGGCCTTTTCGAACTATATAGCAAGACGCCTAGAGGAGAATGAGCAGCTGCTTCTTTCGATTTCTCTGGACTTCACGTGGAGGAAGAGTCAACACTGGACCCACCATCATTCAAATCCCTTCTTCTCTCCAGCACGTTAGCCTTCAACACATTACCACCATCATCCATTTATTGTCCTTCATTATCTCTTCATGGCAGCGAGTTTCAAGGAGTTTAAAGAAACCAAATTTATGGAAGCTTAAGGAAGGGTGGTACCAAGGTGGAGCATGGAGGAGGAAGGTTTGAGCTCTTGAATTAATTGGATTGAAGACCATTGGGGAGTTTTCTCTTCTTCCTACCTTTTCCTCTTTCAATTTCAAGAACTTAGAGATTTTCTAGTTTTAGGAATTTCTATATGAATTTAATGTTGAGACCTAGTTTTAGGTTGGACAATTATTTTATCTTAGATTATAATTGGAATTGGTGTTATTTGGGACTGGAATTATGTTTTGTGGTTACTAAAATTTTGGTTTTTAGACCTTATAATGTTGATTGGATTGATGTTTGAGTTCTCTTGCATTAATTTGATTAATATTATGATTTTAATTGCATATCTTGGTCTCTTGCACTACTAGATTGTTGAATTGGGTAGTATAGTTGCTTAATTGTTCAATTAGGTAATTAAAACCAAATTTTTAAAATTAATTGAATCCAATTGTTGAAGGATTTGATGAGTTTAATTAGCTTAATTACTTGCAAATTGCTTGAATTGGCTAAGGGTTTCCTAGTTAAGTCAAGTGATGTGCATTTGAGTTTAGGGTTTCCTATCCTTGGATTAAATTAATTAAATTCATTGGTCTATTGTTTAATCACTTCTCTTGGTCTCAATTAATCTTTGGTAAGTGATGAGAGCCAAAATCCCGTTACAAAACCTTGGTTGCCTCCTGTTAGTTCTTTACATTTTCACAATCATTTTAATTTTAATCTAGAGCAGTTTAGTTTAATTACTTGTTTAGTTTCTTTTCTCTTTTAGTTGAGATTTAATTTCTTAATTCAAAACCCCCTATTTGCATGCATGTAGTTTAATTAATTTTGCATTTAGTGTAGAGATAATTTTTTAGAATTTGCATGACATTTTAGGCATCAAATAATCACCTAAATTCAATCTAGCTAACCTCTAAATTGCTCCTTGGCAAGAATGACCTAGGGTGATCTATACTATATTAAATCAATCTTAGTTTAATTGAGTGTTTAAGCGACTAAGGCATCACCGAGTATCAACACATCATGATTATAAATCTGTATAACTAACATCTTTCAAATTATTGGTTATCTTATATATAAATATAAAATCCTTTATACCTTAAAGATGCTTTATAACAATAATTACAACCTTTAATTTAATGATTCAAGCCTAAATGACTATGGCATCCGTCCAACATTCCTTTATTAAAAGCTATATCTAATCTTGTACAGATATAAACATACATTAAGCTTATAACTACTAAAATAAAAGGAACTTTTTCTATCTCTTCTCTTTCAAGGTCATATCTAGGACATATGATCAAACTAAATTTGCTCATTTTCATAATGGGTATCACATTTTGTGAATAATCTTTCATCCAAAGATATTCAAGTTCTTAATTCATATAAGTTTCTAATAATAGTCACAAGATACCTTGAGATTTATCTTTATATGGATCCTCATATCTATAATATAGGATACCTCACCCATATATTTCATGTCATAATTCTTGAAAGAAATCTATTTTACCTCATGTAACAACCTTAAATCACTAGATATAAGCAATATGTCATCCACATCTATAACCAAATAGAAGATTTCAATCTTATTGACTTGTGGTATATATATTGATTCATGATATTTTCAATGAAATCAAGAAATGTGATCACATCATAAGACTTCAAGCACTACAATCATAAGGCTTACTTAGGTTTGAAAATGAACTTCTTAACCTTCCATACTAAATTTTCCTTAGCATTTGATAAACCTCTTAGGTTATTCATGTATATCTCTTATTCAAGATCATAATTGAGAAAGGTCATTTTCATATTTATCTATTGTTATGCCAAGTTAAACTGGGCAACCAAAGCCATAATGATATAAAATGAACCTTTGTATTGACTCAAGAGAAATTTTATTTCTATAATCAATTTCCTCCATTTTTTAGTAAAACCCTTAGCAACTAATCTTACCTTGTAGTACTCTATGTTGTCTAATGAACATTTTTAGTCTTATAAGCCCAATTATAGCCAATTGCATTGCCTCCACAAAGCAAATCTACGAGGTCTCATACATTATTATTTGTCATAGATTCCATCTCAACTATCATGGCATCATGCCACAATTTGGAATTTATACCACTCATTGTCTATAAAAATATTATAGGATCATTCTCAATATTATGTCATAGTCAGATTGCATAAGGTATACTATGTAAACACTAAAAATTGTCAATTTCCTAACATTTGTTGATCTTCTCAATTCATCCTATTATGAAAGTTGAAGTTTCTCAATAAAAGTATCCTTTATCACAATTTTAAGGTGCCCTTAGTTTATTATGAGGTGCTCATCAATAATTGATAAAATCAAATAAATGTTGATACACCTAGTTTCTAACATGACTAACTGGGATTTTTAAAACTTTATTATGTTTTACGTTCACTCTAACTGGATAAGTGTTATGTAAAACTAATGTTCCATAATAAGTAATAGAAGTTGTTTTCTTAATATGATCATCTTCAGTAACTATATCATAAGATTGATCACTTCCACTAATTGGCATTCTTAAAAGACTTGGCATTTCTAAATTTTACATATCTCATTGAATGTAAAAGACAACAAAATTTGTAACCCTTAGGCTTTTCTTCCATAGCCTATAAATTAAGCAATTACAGACCAAGGATCTAACTTTATCTCATATAGATTATACATTTTAAACTCATAACACAACCTTATACTGTATGTGATTAAAAATGAGTTTTTAACCTTTCTAAATTTCAAAGGTGTTTTAGAAACAACCTTTATTATAACCCTATTTAATGTATATACTATTATCTTAAGTACATATTTCCACAAAGAAAGAAAAAGTTTGGAGTTGCTAAACATACTCCTCATTATGTCCAACAATATTTGATTTCTTCTTTTAGGCACACCATTCATACTAGATGAGCTAGGCATGGTATATTATGCAGTTATATTATGTTATAAAAGGAACTTAGCAAATGAATCAACTGTTTGTCCATCACCTATATACCTGTCAAAATATTCACTTCCTCTATTTGACATCACTATATTTTTTTTGTTTAATTTTTTCTTTACACATCTTAAAGGTATCAAATACCTCACTTTAATTATAAGGCACGCAAATGTCTATGTAGCATAAAAAGCCACCAATAAAAGGAATGAAATATTTCTTACCATTTAAAAAATAAATTAAGACATTATACATTAGTGTATATAATCTTTAACAATTTATAAATTCTTGTAACTCCTCTGAAGGGCACGTTAGCCTTCTTACCTTTTAATATAATCCACACATACATCAAAGCTAGTAAGGTTTTGGGATTTAAGAATCTCATCCCTTACTAACGCCTTGATTCTCTCAATAGAGATATGTCCCAATCTCATATGGTACAAATTAGAAAAATTTTTAATCATGACAAGTTTGAACTATATGAGATTTAAAAGACAATAAAAATAAGAGAATATCTTTTCTTCTCCAATCAAACCTTTCCTTTAGAGCAATTGTTTCTTATATGCCTCTTCTTTTATGGCATCACTCCTTAGAGCTGGTAACTAAATAAATCTCATGTAGGATATCACTACCTTTTAAAATGAGCATATTGTTTTCTAACACACACATGTCCAATAAGACATTTATTGTCCACTTTTCTTTATTTGTGTTTATAAGAAATCTATAATGACCTATACTTATGAGGTAAATATATTAAGGATTATTTGCCTATGCTGATGAGGTATCTTAAAAGAGTTGAGCTGTATAGTTATGTCACGCATCTACATTATGTGCTTTTGCATAACCTTAATGTTAGTTTACTTTATGGAGAACTACTTCACCATAGTGTGTTAGCTAGTGACTTATCTGACAACTTTTAAATTTTATCTATAACTTATAAATCATTGACTTTCTCACATTTGAGTATGAACCCAAGATAGACAGCCCTTGAATAAGATTTGATAAATATTATGCTAAAGCAATTAAATCACTGCTAGCCCTCAGATAGTATTATCTCAACTTGTATGCTAATATTAATGGGTACATAAGGCTTTTCCTATTGTGGAGCATAGTCAATGCCACTTTAAATGAAGGAGGATTGTCTCTTTCCACACTTTATAATTGTCCCTAATCAAAATAATTTTTTAGTAATTTTAGCAATTAAAAGATATTATAATGCTTTAAATTTAGGATTTAATTGTAATCATACTTATACAAAACACTATATAAGGCAATCCATTATTATATTAAATGTATGCTTCCCAATGCAAGACATATAGAACATAAAATTTGTATCACTAAAATGTACTTGTGGGTAAAAATCTTAGCATAGCATAAATTTATGTATCATTTATAACAAAACTAAAAAGCATTCACACTTTTTAATACTTACAAGCTACTTGAAAAAAAATGAAGCAATTTCTATCCTAATCAAGTATATAATTATAATTATCTACTTAGGAGTAAAGACATGCTATGACTACATACTTAAATACTTAATTATAATTGATATTTTGAAATCCTTATGTAATATTTATATTTGTTTAGACACACCAAGAATGTATATTTACAAACATGTAAAGATGTTGTGGCTACTTCTTAATTGAATATGCTAATTATAAGACATCTAAGTTTTTTATGTGCATTAAAACATATACGCTAATATAATCATTACATGATGAGAATTATATAATTAATTAATCAAATTAATTGTATGTGGTTAATTAATTAAAATTCTCCCTAAGATTATCCAAATTTGTCCAAAATAAGATCCATAATTTAGACAAAATGGCACCAAAAATAATTTTACAAAATTTCAAATGTGCCAAAATTGCCTAAAAATATTTTTCCAAAATAGAAGAAAAATTTAAATGGCATTTAAATTAATCTTCATTCCCAAATGAGCCAAAGTTGTCCAAAAATAATAATTTTTCATAATTTATATAAAATTAAATGACATTGAAATAATTTTTTTAAAAAAAAATAAAATCCCCAATATGCCAAAACTACTTAAAATAATCTTCCCAAATAAGACAAAATTTAAATGACACTTAAAATTAATTTTCATAAATTTTTGGACTAAAAATTTGACATGGACCATCTACTAATGACAAAACAACCCTAAAAATTAGCCCAAAATAACCAAAAATGATTTTGTCCAACACCCAGAACAAAGATATCCAAAAAGATTTAAAAATTGGCCAAAATAATGTTTTTCACTCAAAAAAATTATTAAAAAAGGCCCAAAATTGCTTAAAATTGTCCAGGAGCAAAAAACCCATTCGTACCAAAAATCTAGGAAAGATTTTGACCAAAAACAATGAAAATTCAGCCTATAAATCTCTTTTAAAAAAAACTAAAATAGGCCCAATTGTAATTTTTATCAAAAGCCCATAATTATTTGCCTAAATTGCTTTGCTTTTTTTTACCAAAACCAATTCAATTGTTGGCCCATTTTCCTTTTTAAGTGAAATGTATGCTTTACTCTTAAAAGTTTTTTTAAAAAATTTAACCCAAAACAACGTGTCAAGTTATTAAGGATCAAAATGCAATTGTCATTTTGGCAAGCAACCAATATGGCCTATAATTGTGGTCATCTTCTGTAACATCCAGCCTTTCCGTAAACCTGAGAAATACAATGTTTGATTTCTATGTAAACGGCAGAAATGAGCCAAATACAAAAGGAAGTCCCTAAAATAGAAGGAATTGAGCCTTGAGTTACCCAGAAATCAAGGCCAGAGTGATTCGAAAATTTTGTCAAAAGGCCAGTGGCATTTTCGTAAATATGGGTACTTTTTGAAAAACACACATGAGGGCTTTTTAAATGAAAGTTTTGAGTTCTTCGGAGTTCTCAGAGGTTCTAAAAACTATGGAAAACCCCGGGACAGCTAAAGCCCCTCTAGTGGACGTTTTCTAATGTCAGTGTGCTCAAACTTTGACGGATTCATTCGGAAAGGTTTTAGCTCTAATTTGAGTGATTCCAAAGACATTTTACTTGATTGGGAACCTAAATTTTATAATGGAAAAGATAGTTCTCAAAAAGGAGCTAAAACGAAGGATAAATGAAAATGCAAAGTATGAAGGGCCAAATGGGAATTTTTAAAAAAGTTTAACTTATTCTCACTTATATATATGATGCACCCTTCTCCTCCCTTCATTATGCATGACCATCTTCTGCCTAAAACTAGAAGAAAACCCTAGGGGATGAGGCTTATAAGAAGGGGAAGAAAAGAAGGAGAAATCAAAGGATTAAAGTATAGAAATTAGTAGTTTTTCATGCTCTTTCTCTTCCAAACCTCTTCTCCTCCATTCTCCTTTGTTTTCTATGATTAAAATGAGGTTTATAAATCTGATTTAAGGGAGAAATTGAGAGAAAAGTTCTTATTTGAAGAGAGGAGCTCAAAGAACACAAGATTCAAGTGAGAAAAAACAATAAAACAAGGTAATTTCTCTTCCTATGGTTGTCATTTTTAGTCCCCTTCTCTACCATTTCGCCCCACTTGAGAAACCCTAGGAGGAGATGATTTTTAGGCAGAACCAAGTATGAATCTAAGGAAAAAGGGTAAGGAGATTAAGAATATGCAAAGGGAATTATCAAAAAGCCATTAGATTTCAAGATGCAAATTTTAGGGTTTCAATTGCACCTTGTAAAATCTGACTTTGTATGATAATTCCTAGACCTAAGTAAGAGTTTAAATGAGCTCCCAAGATCCCTAAGAGGCTCCCCATATTCTTCTTCCATTGAGAAAACAAAGAAAGCTCCATGGAACCCAATATGCTTCATAGCCTCGGCCTAGATGGGTTCTCCTAGCTAGGGAGAGTTTTAAATTTTTCTGAGGTCATTCTTGAGTCATATTTGATGAATGAAAGTGAGGGGAGGCCATGGAAAAAATTTAGAACTCATAGAAAGTGATTTGGTGTCTTAGGTTCCATATTATGACCTAAAGAAGCAACATGGGGGTAGGCCTTTTGTTTTGATGATGTGATAACTCCAAAAGGTTTACGAGGAGTCAAGAATCATATTTGAAAGAAAAGAATGAGGCCTAGAATTCATTTGAGAGGTGTTGCTTTATTAGGTGCATTTATGGACCATAATGGAGCTTATAGAGCAATCTAGCATCTAAGCAAATTGTATGATCTTAAAGATTATTTCATGAACTTAATTGGCTCCCATAATTTGTATCTAGGCCAAGAGAAACTATCTCCACCAATTTGTGGGTGTGTGGCCGAAAGAGGAGGCTTGAGTCTAAAGGAAAAAGTGTGTAATTGTGTGCAAGGTAGCTCTCTCCATCTTCTCTCATGCATGGATGTGTGTTTAGCTTGTTTTAGAATGTTTGTATGTGTATTTTCAAGCTTTAAAAAGTATGCTAGCATGCATTTATATGCCATGATCCTTGATGCCATGTTATGTTCTTAAATGATTTCATGATGGGTGTATGAGTTTGCTTGAGTGTGGAGAGGCCAAGAACTCTTCCCTTGGGTGAGGATGAGCTAAGAACCCTTAAGCTTAGTTGAGACAAAGTAAAGAGTCTCCCAAAGGCAAAGTGGGCTCCCAAGAGTATGGTTGAGTCCAAAGCTCTTAAAGAATGGGTGAGGCAAGTTCAAAATCCATGAGGAGAAGTGTGAGGTCAATCCAAGCACTTGATGAGCTCTTGAATATATTGTATGATTGATTCATATGCCAAGGTTGTTTTTAAAATGTGCATGTCTTACATTTTTACCATGCATGCATTTGAAAAGCTTACTTTGCACATATTATGTATGATTGAATAGGAGATGAGCTATTGGGATTCTTTGAATCTCATCCCCTCCTCTCCAATGATCTAACATGATAGGTGAACCAATGGGATATGCTAATGGGAGCCAACAACACTAAAGGAAGGAGATTGACAAACTTATGCCTTAGTTTCAGCCATTTTGGAATCATAATGATGGTTCATCATGTATATTATGTTGTAACATACCATGACCCTTAAGACATGTATAAATACACCATTATGTGATGTTTATATATATGGATATGATGTATGACCTCTAGCATATGTTTTAAGTATCTAATGCCAAAGTATGAGAATTGAAAATTTGATGGATATGTGTATAAGTGGGGGTTGAATGGCCAAAATAAGATACATGAGGTTTTGGACCATTTGGGCAGCTCACACAAGTCTTAAATGTACTTTTAAACTTGTCCAAAAGGTGCCAATACCAGGGGAAGACCATTTGGCAAATTTGGTACCTCATATGGAGCCAAATTTGACCATAATGGACCCCTATATCACTTTTTATCCAAATGAGCTAGTCTTGATCTAAAATTCAGCATGCAATTATGTCTCATTGAGAGATTTTTGAAAAGCTAAAGATCATAATTTTTGGAGGTCTAGAGAATATTTGATGAATTTTCAAAGTTGGGATTTTTCATGGATTCTGGTATAGGTACTGGTTATACTGGCAGTTTTGTGTTCTGTGTCACCCGATGGCCAAATGGTGTCTAATACTTGTGAAATTTTATATACACAAACTAGAGGTCATAATATTTTTGTGTCCACTGAGATCACCTTATTTGGGGGTCTGATCAGAAAGTTATGCATTTTTGAAATTGACTGTCAGTACCAGTAGCGCCCTAGGAGTTCAGTTATTGTTCCATCAGTTCCAGATGTCTAAATGTATCTGTTTCATTCTAGAATTATTTTTAGTATCAATTTAATATTTTTATCTTTCTATAATAACTAAATTTGTGTGATTTTGATTTTTATAGAATTAGTTATGAATTTTAGAATTTGGTATCAGTAAACTAAATAGCAGCCAGGCAGCCAGCGACCTCTATAGCATTTTAGATGTCAAACGTCCTATGTGATGAATGTTGTGACCTGGGCATATTTTTAGTGTGAAGTAGACATCTTCAGATTTCCATAATGACCAATATTGCATGATTTTGAAGTTTCTAGATTTAGTTATGATTTTCCAAATTTGGGTCAGACAATGGAGCAAATCTGGCCGAAAATATGCTTGCTTATTTTGAGCTCCTTTTCGGTTTCCATGAATTGTAGACATGTTTTTGTGATGTAAATGAGTTAAAATGATGGAATTAAATATGAGAATGTATAAGATGATCTTACATGGTCCACGTGACAACGAATGAAAATTTAAGACCCAGTACAATGCTAAAATGAGCATTATTTTCCTTGCCTTTTTCATGCAAAACTCATATGATTCATGATATTAAGTTATGTAAAGGCATAAGATGAGTGAGAATGAGCTAGAATTCATGGTGTTACATCTTCTACCTTCAACCAAGTCATTTAACCCAATTTTTTACTTGTTTTGGACCTGAAACATGATCCAACATTTTCTTGCTCTCTAGGACTTCGATTTGGATAGTTAAAAAGCCAAAATTGATCAAAAAAATGAGAGGAACTGATAAAGCTAGAATGGACAAAATTCATTAAGATAATTCCTAGATTTTCAAAATAGAAACGAAACTCCTCCTTCAAGCATTTATATAGTATTTTTCATGCAAGTTTTAGCAATATATAATTATTCAAATAAAATATTAATTATAAACTTAACAATTCTAACAATATGGCCATCATACATGCTACTCATAAAAAAAATAAAAGCATTCAATTTGTGATGTATGATAAATTTCTCAATTTCTCCAACTAACACACACAATTAAGGCAAATCAAATAGGCCAAGCAAGATAATTAGAACCTAGTGCTTTGATACAACATGTAAAGCAATTCTAAATTTTAATCATGAATTCCCTATAAACTAAACATACATAGTAAGCCTATACTATAATACCATAACTTCTAGCTCATTTCATACTATTTATAAGCTTTGTATTATCAATCACACAAGAGCATATGAGAAAGGGGGTGAAAATAATAAACTTTCTCCGCGTTGTGCTATATCTAAAACATTCAATTCGGTGTCACATGGACCATGTGAGCTTATACTATACTTCCTCATATTTAATTTCATTATTTCAACTCATTTGAATCACAAAAATATGCCTACAATTCATGGAAACCAAAAATGGAGCTCAAAATAGACAAGCGTATTTTCGGCCAGATTTGCTCTATTTTCTGACCCAAATTTGAAAAATCATAACTAAATCTAGAAATTCAAAATCATGAAATCTTGCTCATTCTGGAAATCTTAGGATGTCTACTTCACACTAAAAATACGCCCAAGTCATAACATTCATCACACAGGACGTTTGACATCCAAAAAGCTACAGAGTCGCTGGCTGCCTGGGCTGTTGTTCAATTTACTGATACAAACTTCTGAAATTCATAACTAATTCTATAAAAATCTAAATCATACAAATTCAGTTATTCTAGAAATTTAAAAATGTTAACTTGACAGTAAAAATAATTCTAGAATGAAACAGATATGTTTAGACATCTGGAACTGACGGAACAATAACTGAGCTCCTGGGGCGCTACTGATACTGATAGTTAATTTCAAACATGTATAACTCACGGCTCAAACCTCCAAATGAGGTGATCTCAGTGGCCACAAAAATCTTATGACCTCTAGTTTTTGAATATAAAATTTCATAAGCATTGGGCACCATTTGACTATCAGGTGACACAGAATTCAAAACTGCCAGTATGAACAGTACCCATACCAGAATCCATGAAAAATTCCAACTTTGAAAATTCATCAAATATTCTTTAGACCTCCAAAAATTATGATCTTTAACTTTTCAGAAAGATCTTAATGAGACCTAATCACATGCCAAATGTCAGATCAAGACTAATTCATTTGGCCAAAAAGCGATATAGGGTTCCATTATGGTCAATTTTGGCCCCATATTGGGTACCAAAATTGCCAAATGGATTTCCCTTAGTCTTGGCACCCTTTGGGAAAGTTTAAAAGCTTATTTAAGACTTGTGTGAGCTGTCCAAATAGTCCCAAAACTCCTACATCTCATTTTGGCCATTCAACCCACATTTATACACATATTCATCAAACTTTAAACCTCCATACTATGACATTACATACTCAAAACATGTGCTAATGGTCATATATCATTTCTATACATCTAAACATCACATAATAGTATGTTTACATATGTCTCAACATTCATAGTACATATACAACTTCATATACATTATGAACTATCATTATGGTTCCAAAATAGACAAAACAAGACATAAGCTTGTCAATTGTCCCTCTTTAAGGTTGTTGGCTCCCTTCACCACAATTGCTTGGTCCACCTAGCTTGTTAGATCATTGGAGAGGAGGGAATGAGATTCAAAGAATCCCAATAGCTCATCTCCCATTTAATCATACATAATATGTGCAAAGCAAGTTTCACAAATGCATGCATAGAGAAGGTAGAAATCATAGACATTTTTAAAAGCAACCTTGGCAGGTGAAGCAATCATACAAGACATTCAAGAGCTCACTAAGTGTTTGGATTGGCCTCACACTTCTCCTCATGGATTTTGGACTTGCCTCACCCATTCTTTGAGCACTTTAGACTCAACCATACTCTTGAGAGCCCACTTTGCTTTTGGGAGACTCTTTACTTTGTCTCAACCAAATTCAAGGGTTCTTGGCTCATCCTCACCAAAAGGAAGAGTTCTTGGCCTCTCCACGCCCAAGCAAACTCATACAAGCATTATGAATTCATTTAACATATAACATGGCATCAAGGATCATGGCAAATAAAGGCATGCTAGCATACTTTTCAATGCTTGAAAATACACATACACACATTCGAAAATAAGCTAAACACACATCCATGCATGAGAGAAGGTGGAGAGAGCTACCTTGTATACAAGCACACACTTTTTCTTTAACTTTCAAGCCTCCTCTTTTGGCCACACACCCACAATTTGGTGGAGATAGTTTCCCTTGGCCTAGACATAAATTATAGGAGCCAATTAAGTTCATGAACCACACTCTAAGGCTACACAACTTAATGAAACACTAGATTGCTCTATAGGGTCCATTATAGTCCATATTGGCACCTAATGAAGCAACACCCCTCAAATGAGATTGGAGACCATGTGTTCATTCGAGTATCTCCAATGATGGGAGTAGGTCGGTCAATGAGGGTAAGGAAGCTCAGTCCTAGGTATATTGGTCCATTTGAAATCCTTGAGAAAATTAGACCCGTGGCTTACCGAATAGCCTTACCTCCTAACCTAGCCCAAATCCACAGTGTTTTTCATGTCTCCCAATTGAAAAAGTATTTACCAGACTCCTCACATGTCATAAAATATGAGCATGTGCAATTGCAGGAAGATCTTTCCTGTGTAGTGAAACCGAAGAGAATTGTGGATGCTAAGCTGAAATAGCTAAGAAGCAAGAACATTCCTTTGGTGAAAGTGATCTAGAGAGGTCTGATATCTGAGGAAGCAACTTGGGAATTAGCGAATGAAATGAGGCAAAAATATCCAGAGTTATTCCCTTGAGGTAAGTTTTTTAAATTTCGAGGACGAAATTTCTTTTAAGAGGGGTAGAAATGTAACAACCGGGAAAAGGAAAAAAAAAAAAGCAAAGAGAGAAAAAGAAAGAAAGAAGAAAGCTGAAAATTTTCAGAATCTAGAAATTTTGCTAAGTCTCTGATAAGTATGATATTTTATATATTTTAATCCCCTAACTTAGACATTTTAGTTCCAAATATGGCTTTAAAACTTCAATTAGATAAGATTTCATGTTAATAGCCATTTCTATACTTTAAGAATTTAATTGCAAAATTTAGGAATTTTAATGCACAATTTTATTTTAAATGATTTTTGTAAATTTTCCTATTAAATTGTTCTTATTATTTGTGCAGATTTGTGAAGGGCAAATAGCTTAAATGAGTATTTGATTTAAAGAAGAGAAGAAGAAGAGATGAAGGCATGTATATATGGGAGGAAGAAGCAAGGGATGTACTTGGAAAAGAGCCTGGTTGAAGGCGACTTGTGTGCATTCACTCTCATTACCAACCACGTCTTCTTGTTGCTCTGTTCTGGTGAGTAGAAGCTGCTAAACACACACATGCAGAGGCAAAACAACACACAGAAGCAACATGTGGTTTGAAGAGAGGGCTTGACCAGAACGTGAAGAGTTGGAGAAGAAAGAAACACATGCAGAATTACGTCTGGACAGCAGCAAAACGAGGAAGAGAAGCAGAAACAAATACACATGGACAGCAACGTGAAACCAACGTGGAGAACATACAGTAGCTGAACAGAAACACGAGAAGGAGCTAGTCTCGGGTTTAAGGTCCAGAATGAAGCCACGAAGTACACGTGAAAGAGAGGAAGAAAGAGCGTGGATGAGCAAGAGCTGAGCAGAACATGAAGGATCCACGGGCTGGACATCAACACGTCACAGCAGCTTCAAAGTCATGCACACAAGGCAGAAGCTAAAGGGCAAGGCAGCATGCAGAACCAGAGCAACGCATGAAGAAGCACAAGCTAAGAATGGAAGAATGAGCTGGCACAAAGAAGAGCAAGGAGCTGATGTTGAAGGAGAAGGCGAGAGAAGCTGTGGTTTCTGGTTTGAGGAAGAAACACGAAAAGAACGAAGCACACGAGCAGAAACTGAAGCAGAACGTGAAAAGTGGGAAGTTTGCATGAATTGGAATATTATAATAAAGAAAATGAGCTGGGACCCACACCTTATCTCACATGCATTTAGCTACGGAGAATTGGCAACAGGAACAGCACGTGAAGGGAATTAAGAAAGTGCCTTCAGCCGATTGAAATTAGAAAGGAGCACGTGAAGTCATTAGAAAACACGTGAGAAGAGGATACACGACGCCAGCACTCCATTCACCCACGCCTCCATTCTCTCCATCCCCTTCGCCTTCATCCATCTTTCCATTCTCTCCATCTCCATTCCATTCTCCACTTTTCATCCACCGAATGAGGCTTTAATTCATCCATCTTGAGGCTAGCAAGGGAGGAAGCTCTTGAGTAGAAGCTTGAATCCATTGATGAACAACAAATTCTGGCTAAGATTTTCTTATTTTTCCTACACTTTTTCTTATTCTGTACAATCTCGGTTGAGTTGTATTTGATTTGGAATTTATGTAATTAATTAGTGGCTGGTTAGACACTGATTAGGAAACCTTTTTTGTTGATTAATTGGTTGGATTTGAATCTGATTTTTCATTATTCTCTCTAATCTCCCATGTATGCCACGAAGGTGTTCGATGAAATGCATGAGTGAGGTTATGTGTTTAAATGTCTATTTGAGAATTCCTTGGTGTTTAGTTGGTTAATTAAACATTTTTGGATGATAAATCAGAAGATAATTAATTAGTTAATCAATCAAATTGGATGTTCATTGATCTTAAAGACAAGAGTTAACGATTTAATGCTAGATTGAGGTCCCAATTCAACATTAGATTATTAATCTCTTGAATCTTGAATGGTCATTCAAGATTATTTGCTAATGAACATAATTAGGAATTCTTAGGCCATAATTAATCACAATTGGATTAAGATAAGGATGGTGGATACCAAGAGATGATTCCTAAGCTAGTCACAAGACCATTATCATCCACAATTCACAAAATTAGGTAGAAATTAGAAATTTTGATTCAATTTAGTTTTAGGATAGTTTAATTCAATCAAACCCCCTTTTAGTTTAGAAATTTTTAGAGTCTTTTAACACTTAGAAACTTAATTAAGCATTGAATTCCATTTCCAAGGGAGATGACCTAGGTTGTGCCACTTGCTATATTTTTAGATCAACCTAGTTTTATTTTGAGGGTTGTACAACAAGCCCGTCAGTCTCCTCACAACAGCGAGAAATGGTCTCGCTACAGCGAGAGTGCCTGCTCGCAATAGCGAACGTGATTCTAGCTATAGCGAGTGCGGGCAGCAGTCCATACAGAAACCAGGGAGTTGCTCGCCGTGGCGTACGTCATAGCGAAGTGGAGGTCTGGAACTAACACGAGTTCGCCATAGCGAAGGTCAAATCTCGCCATAGCGAAGGTCAAATCTCGCCATAGCAAAGGTCAAATCTCGCCATAGCGAAGGTCAAATCTCGCCATAGCGAAGGGAACTGATACGAGCTCGCCGTAGCGAAGGTTACACCTCGCCATAGCGAAGCCAGATAACACGAGCTCGCTATAGCGAAGGTTAATTTTCGCTGTAGCGAGGGTCAGTCCGGAAGAGAGTAAAATGCGAGAATCTGACTTCATTAAACGCTCAAACTCATTCTTTCTCTCATATCTGCCCTAGACTTCGACCCAAGGAGAGAAAAGAGGCGTGGAGAGTGAGAGAAACCAAGAGAAGGAGGAAGAGCAAAGGAAAGGTAAGCAAGCTCCTCTCATTTCTTCTTAGAATTCTGATATCCTCTCTTTGCCCTCTCTTTCTACGATTTTGTTTGTGAAAATGGTTGGATTTTGGGCATGGGTCAGAAGAGGGAAAGTGGAAAACACCCTTGAATCTCTGTGTTTTCTTTGAAAATGTTGTTTCCACTACCATGGGAGCTTGAGAGAGAGAAAGAGTTGATGGTATTCTAGAGAGAGAGAAAAAACTCTAGGTTCTGGTATGTTAGGAGAGTTTACTCTAAAGATTACATTCTAAGAGTGTAATTGTATGCTTCTGTGTGTCTAGGCTCAAGAGAAACACCTTCATCAAGGTGTGAGTGTGAAACTAAGAAGGGAGAAGAGAAATTGAAAGGGAAGGCTTGTGTTGGCTGAGAAGGTAGCTCTCTTCCCACTCTTTCTTGTTGCATTCTTGGATGTAATAGTCAATGTATGTTTATGTATATGCTATTGTGTGGAATATGCCATATGCTATTGCTTCGATGCATTGATGCCAATGTGCCTGTGTGATGAATTGTGAGATTTGCTCGGGTGAGGTAGTGCCGAAAGTCCCTTGAGATGGGTGAGTGAAGCCGAAAGTCCCTTGAGATGGGTGAGACAAGGCCAAAAGTCTCAACCGAGTGAGGCCAAGTCAAAAGTCCCTAAACTCGGGTGAGGCTAGACCAAAAGTCCCTAAAGCTCATTTTTGGCATTGTTGTGATTTCCATAGCATGTACAACTGTGTTGGATGTTTGAGAATGGCTAAATGCTTATTCACATGCTTTGACTTGTTATATGCCTTGATTGTTTACTTAAATGAGTGCATGAGCTACTGAGATTCCCTGAATCTCACCCCTTCCCCTCCCAACTTAACATGCTAGGTGGAGCACAAGGAGAAGCAAGTGCACACCAAGGAGCCTAGAAGTATGTGTAGCTAGATGTTAGCTTTGTTTTAGCTATTTTGATGAAATTTTGATGTAAAGCGGTGCCAAATGAATATGCACCTTCTATTTTTGAGTTGTACATGTTGTAGCAAGTGTAAAAGTGTGAAAAGATGATGTATAAACTATGTTGATAGCCAAATCAATAGAAATGAGGGTTTTGCCCCTTTTGTTGAATGAATGTAATAGTGTATTTTTTGCCGTAACATAGTGAATTTGGAATATATGTTGATTTGGACCACTTGGACATGTTATATAGACTATTGTTATACTTTTAAACTTGTCCATGAGTGGCTAGAATGTGTGAGAGGCCATTTGGACCCATTTTGGACCTTTTAGGTGCCAAAACCGGTAATTTTGTGAGCTCCGTCAAAGTATGACCGGATGAGCTCCTTTTGCCATGAAATTTGGCATGCCTCTAGAGTTTGTAGAAAGATTCTTGAAAAGCTAAAGTGGATAATATTTGGATGACTAGAGAATATTTGGTGAATTTTTTAAATTGAGAAAATTTGGTAGTTTGGTCATGTACTATTCCTATAGGTCAGAAATGAAATCCATGTCATACATAGACCAAATGGTGGCCAACTGTCATGAAATTTTATACACATAAACTAGACAACTACAGTGACCTATACCAACTAGAATCACCTAAATCGGAGGTCTGTGCAGAGAGAATGAACCTTCTGAAGTTCTGTATCAGCATCAGGGAGCCCACCTGACCTCCATTACTATTCCATTGATTTTCGGGGTGTAGGGGCAGCTGAACTGATCAGAACTTATTTTTTTCCTCTAGTAGACATCTTTAGCTTTCCAAATTGGTATAGTGTGCCCAGACTGAATTTTTGGGGATTTAATTATGGATTTTCGAAGTTCATGACAGTAAGCTGCGCCAGAAACAGAGACAATCAGACCTTTGTCTGATTTTTTATGTCAAACATGGTCCAACCGCTGAGATTTTGATTGGAAATTATTTTTAGTATAAATTTAACACTTAGAGCTTTCTAGAAAACTATAGTTTCCTAGATTCCCATTTTTCTATAATTAGTTATAATTTTCCAAAGTTAGAGCCAAAATATGACTTTTGGGCACAAGTGAGAAAAATGCATTTTTTTTGTTTTTGGCTCCATACCCGTGGCTTATGGCTTGTTTTGTGCTATGTATGATTTGCATAAGTGGAGTGTGAGTAGAAAATGTGAATGATGGATACACAAGACCCACGGGGTAGATAATGAGTGTATGAAACCCTGTTTCATAGCATGAAAATGCCACGGATTGATATGGGTTCTTTGGAAATCATATGGAACTGAGCCCAGAGGGAGACTAGATAGAAGTAGTAGTTTATGGTGTTACACCTTAGATCTGTCCAAGTGTAGGTCGAAATGCTCAAGGAAGGGAGGAAGAAGACCAAGTGAAAGAATTGGAAATACCTTGTTTTCCTTGGATTTCCTTGCTTGATCTTGCTTTCCTTGGCCTCCTTACTTGAAATTCAAACTTTCCCCTCTATTCTCCCTTCAAAATAGCCCTCAATACTTCAGAGAAATCATGGAGAAGAAGAGGGAAAAAGAGGAGAAGAAAGTGGTGGAGAGAAAGCATGAAAAACAAGTCAAATTCCATACCTAAAGTCTTGAATCTTTCCTCCTTCTTCCCTTCTCTTTGTGCGCCACTTTCCAAGGGATTTGCTTCTAATTTGGGTCTAGAAATTCTGAAGTGAATGAAGGAGAGTGTGAGGTGCCACCTATATATAGATAGGGTAAAGTGATTTTTTTTTAAATTTCCATTTTGCCCTTCGTACTTTGCCTTTTTGTTTTTCCTTGGTTTTAGCTCCTTTTTGAGAACCATCTTTTCCATTATAAAATTTAGATTCCCAATTAAGAAAAATGGCTTTGGAATCACTCAAATCGGAGCTAAAACCCTTCCCAACGAAGCGGTCAAAGTTTGGGTCAACTGACGTTGGAAAACTTACACCGGAGGGTCTTTACAGGTCCCGGGGCTTCCCATGGTTTTTAAGGCCTCTGAAAACCCTGGAGAACTCAAAAATTTCATTTAAAAAGCCCTTCTATATGTTTTCCAAAAAGTCCACTTATTTACGAAAATGCCACTGGCCTTTTGGCAAATTTTTTGAATCACCCCGACCCCAATTTTTGGGCAACTAAAGGCTCAAATCCTCATTTTCTATTATTTAAAATTTTATCTAAATTTTATTTGGCCTTGAATCACTCATCTCAGGAGACTTGCTTTGAAAACATGTCCGTTTCTGTCGTTTAACGAAAACTGGACATTACATATACATTCTAATTTGATATTATATTAATTACGAAAACATAAAGTCATAAATATCTCTTGCCATGGCATAATAAATTTGAGCACAAGCAATTTTCAAGTAGAGTTTGTGATCACAATGATGGCCTTAATCATGGAGGTCACATTATGTATGGAACCCTCTCACTAAAATGTCAGTTCTCACAATCTTCTCACCAAAGAGATTTGAAAGTTTATCACATGATAACTAACTCTTACCTACTGACCCTTTGATAACTGCTTATATGGCATATTCCTAGAATATTTGGATTATAATATTTTAAAAGGAGTATATTCCATAATTAAGATTATTTTAATTATTCTAGTCATAAATTTATTTTTAAAATATCTAACATATATGACATTAAACACATGACTTCATGAGATCCTCAATCTTTCTTAATTTTGACAGATATATAAATATATAGCTTTCTCTTACCCTTATTACTTGAATTGTATGTCATCTTCTATCTAATATATTAAAATCTATGGTGGAAAATTGTAATAACTGGTTTTCTAGAATTTGAACTAAACTCGATAAAATGAGATAGAATCACCTTAAAGCAATGCAAATTGAGATTAGAATAATAATTAGAACATCTAAAAATATGAGTAAGAGCCTAAAGATAACATGAAATCAGAGCCAAAATGACTAAATGAATTTAAGAAACAACATAATGGCAAAATCATAATTTCGGGTAATTTTTTGAAAATTCAAAGGATAAAACTTTAAATGGAAAATTTGACTTTCTTAGGGTTCTCAGAGGCCTTAAAAATTATAAGGACCCCTAGAATGGCCAAAATCCCTCCAGTATACGTTTTAGATTATCAATTGATTAAAACTTTAACTGGATAGTTCAGTAAAGTTTTAAATCCAATTTGGGTGAAACTAAAAGTATTTTATGAATTAGAAGACCTAAATTTCATAATGAAAAAAGAAAGTTCTAAAAAAGGAGTTGAAATGAGCTCAAATGCAGAGAACCAAATTTATGAACAAATTGAAATTTTTAAAATATCATAATAAGCCTCCTCCCTTCTTATTTAGCACGTCCCACTTCTATCTCATATCCAAACTAACTTTTATTTGACTAAAAATAAAACCAAGGGCAATATTGAGTGGCGCACAAAAAGAGGGAGCAAGGGAGGAAAGAAACAAGGTTGAAAGGGTAAGATTTTGTTATTTTTTCATACTATTCACTTCACTAATGTCCTTATCCTCTTTCTCTTCTCTCTTCTCATGGTTTTGGTGTCTTAAATGGTGATGTTTTATAGCTGATTCAGTAGAGAGAAAAGAGGATTTGGAGAAAAGCTTGGAAGCCTAAGGAAGTGCATTTGCTAAGAAAGCTAATAAGGTAAAATTCTTTTTGCATAACTTATTATCTTGTTTCTCCCATGGGTGCACCATTTTGGCTAAAGCTAGAGGGCTATGTAGGGAGTTTGATTTTGATCCAAATTTGATAGAAATTAGGGTTTTGAAGTATGGAAAATCATATAGAAGCAATAGAACTAAAAAAGAGGCTATAGATAACAAGTTATGGAAATTATGGTTTTGAATGTACCTAGGGATTTATGAAACTTTCTAATAATAATTTAATAATATAAAAGTGTAATTGAGTTCATAAGAGACCTAGGAAGCTTCACAAGTGCCAATTCCTTAAGAAAAACAAACAAAGCTCTATGGGTTTTCGAAGGTGGGTGTGTCTAGGCCAAGTACTAAAGGAGGTACCTAGGGAGACTTTTCCTTGATTCCAAAAATAGAAATAGTCTAGATATGAATTATAGACACCAAAAGAACCATTGATTTAAATTTAGGAATTATATTTTAGAAGTTCAAAATGTTGGGTTCTATTATACATAAAGAAGTAACTTAGTGTTAGGCTCCTTAATTTGAGTTGGTGATGACTTTAATGAGTTTAAATGGAATCATGTGACTTAAATTAAGTGAGAAATTAGAGTTAAGATAATGAATTATATGAGTTGCTTCATTATACTCTTGTATGGAGTCATATTGATACCATAAGCTAGAATTAACTTATGTAGAGTTTATGTGAGGCTAGAGATGGTTCTATTAATGTATTTATGTCTTATTTGATGTACCTAGGCCAAGCAAAACAAGCCTCTCCTAAGTGCATGTGTGTGAGGCTGAACCAAGGAGCTAGAGAGCAAAAAAGGGAATTTGTGCTTTTTGACTCAAAGTAGCTCTTCATCTATTTTTGTATGCATATCTTGGTTGTTTAATTGTCATTAATTACTTGTTTGTATATTTAAATCATGAAACATGTTATTGGTTTGATGTTTTGGTATTATTATACTTCTTGAATTGCATTTTGAATGTGCAATGACTCTTGATGGGTGAGGTAGTATCAAAAGTCCTTTGATTTGGGTGAAGTGAAGCCAAAAATCCTTAATTAAGGGTGAGACAAGGCCAAAGTCTAAAAAATGAGTGAAACTAAGCCAAAAGTCCTTAAAAAGTGGATGAGGCTAATCCAAAAGTCCTTAGAGATAGTTTTTTATCTTAATGTATCCATATGACATTAAAAATATAATTATGTTTAGTATTTGGAAGTATTTGATGCATACTTATTTTTGTTGACATGATAACATACCATATATGTATACTTGAAAGGGTGATTGAGTAATTGGGATTCTTTGAATCTCACTCTCCCTCACTTTATATCTAACCTTGTTTAAAAAGCTCTTATGGAGCAAAGGATGGAGGCCAAGAAGCTTAAGTTATATTACTTTGTCACTAGAATAGAATTTGATATAATTTGATATCAAAGTCTAGTTGTATAAGTTATATATGTGATGTAAACGTTCTCACAATGTAAAAGTATGAGTAAGTGATGTATGTATCATATTTGGAAGCATATGTATGGGAATATAGATTTTTGACATGTAAGTGGCTTGTAAAGTTTGTGTATGAAGTCAAGTGAAAGAGTAATTTTGAGTTTTATGATGCTTTGGATCTGATATGATACTCTTATATGCTGTATTTGAGGTTTTGGACATGCCCAAATGGTCACAATGCATGTGGAAAGCCATTTTGAACCATTTGAAGCCAATTGTACACCATTTTGAGCCATAATATTTCCCTAAACCAAAACCAAATCAAGTGGATGAATCTTGGCATGAAATTTGGCAGGCATTTAGATTTCATTTAGAGATTTTCACAAAGTCAAAGGCCACAATTTTTGAAGCTCTATAAGATTTCTTATTCTTTTTCAAAATTGGCTGAATTATGCAAAAACTACATGTGCACTATTCATTGGGTTAGTTCTGATTTTTTAGGTATTTAAGGGGTCAAATGAAATCTAATACTCATAAAATTTTATGGGCTATAGTTGGCATTATAAGCTTTCTGTAGCTACTGAGATCACTCAATTTAGAGCTATGCAACTCAAGATATAAAATTTCAAATTTTCTAGTCCACACTTGGGGTGAAATTCTGACAATGGTACTATTATATTAGAATTTTGTGGATCAAATGATATTATTTTAATTTGAAATTTTTATAGCATATAATTATGTCCTAAGCTTTTCATAGAGTCCTAATTTGTGTGATTTAAAGTTTTCTAACTCAAGTTATGAATTTTTGAAAGTGATAGTAGAATTATGGAAGCATGATGATGGTTGCATATTGAGCTATCTTATGATGCGTGGCTTAAATCTGAATTCTATGCTTCTTTTTGTGATGTTTCTACTTGAACAAATGTATTAAGAATGAAATTTAAGATTGGTAAGTTGAAATTGTACATTTAAGGAAAAATTAAATATTTTGACTTCCAATATCAGTAAATTTCGCTGCTAAAAGTATTAAAATTATAATATCAGTAAATTTCACTGCTAAAAGTATTAAAATTATAAAAATAAGTTCCATAGGCACTTTGTGAAATGAATTAAGTGCTATCTATTTATAGTATTACACAAATTCCCAAGATTGAGGCTCTTTTAGACACTTTAAGTAATGAAAATTTGTACTCCTACCAGTTACCTCTTGAGTTCACTTATTTTTTAAGTTAAGCTTAAGTTTCAAGTTACTAGCATTTTTTTATATCACATAGCTAATTGCTTATAATGTGAATATGTAATGAATATAGCATAATAGTTACAATTTGCATTTTCTCTTTAGAGTTTAAATCATAAATATAGACAAAAATTGCCAAATTAATGAAATATGTAACAAATACTTTAGTTGGCAAAGTGCATTTTTAATAAATAGTATTATGTCCACATTTAGAAAGAATCCAATAGTCTACTAATATAAATGGTGAGTAGAACCAACACAGAAAGCAAATCTTGCATTTTTAGTTTAAACATGGTGTTAGGACATAACCATAAATATTAATTAAAGACAACAAACATATTAAAAATCAGGAACTAAATGGATACAAAAACAATGCTTAAAAGTTAAAAGTACTTGTTAAAGATATTAGGAGTATATATCAATAAACAATTTGTGTATGTGTATGTGGATATATGTGTGTGTATGCATCTTTTTCCAATTGAATGACCAACAATATAAACCATTGCACTATCTTCCTTTATAATTTGTAATAGTTACATTATAGGTAGAGCATAGTTCATTAAAGCCTTGGGTTGGCTTTACAGTACAAGACATGCTCTCTACCCGAGGATAAATGCAAGCTGCTTTGGAAGCGGAATATCAATAATCTCATTATGAAGCATTGAAATTGTAGTGGCCTTAATTGGCCTTTCTTTTGCACACATAGAACACCAATATGTAAGTATGCATCTCAATATATTATTATGAAAGCTTGGATAATATATTTGTAGCTCTATTTATGATATAATCTTCACTTTATTCTATAATTTAAATGCCACAAACATTAACGAGCAAAAATTATAACTGTTAGAATTCAATGTTCAAATCACATCAATAAAGGTAGTAGAGCTTTTGCAAACAAGCAAAGCATGAAAAATGGAGGGATTGACAAATCTAGGAGGTGTCAAAGATTTTGCATCCTCATAAAAACTAGTGTTTCTTTGCCCACTTACAATCTTTAGCAATAAAATTGCAAAGCTAAAGACAATATATTTTTTTGAAAAAACCCTTTTGTTAATTATTCATGACAAATGTAGCTAGTAAGGAGTACATATAAACCTTACATCTTTAAGCTTTTAGTATGTTATTAACATTATTATCTTGGACAAAGTAGGAAGTATACTTACTATAAATGTTCTAATTATTCTTCTTGTATTTGTCGATCTTCATTGCCTCTAAAATTTTAGCCATCCTAAAATTTGATATTTTTGGATTCATCCTTTCGTCCAACAAGATATTACTTAAGTTCCAATCTCTATACATGTGTTTTAGTCTTAAATCTCTATAAAAATAGACCAATCCTTGACGTATTCCCTCAATTGTGTTAAAAGGCTTCCTTAGTCCAAGGATTTCTATTTCAATGGATCTACAAAAGATAATTTCTAGTGTATCATGAAGGAAGGAAATCCATAAAAAGAAAACTCTCCATTCAGTTGGTAGTTTTAAATATGCTAGGTAGGTAACCTCTTGTGATCAAGTTACATGTACCTTAACTATTTCTCCATAAATAAGCCACATTAAATATATACATCTTTTCCTTTTATTTTTTTGTTGACAAATATATATAATGCTATTTTAATAGTAGATCATTGAATTTACTATTTGAAGCTCTTGTATAATTTGTATAAAAAATGCTGAAACCTTCAAAGAGAAAAATCTATCAATATATACTCTTATATATATATATATATATATATATATATATATATATATATATATATTAAGGAATTAAAATGAGAATGGAGTAAAATTTGGAGTAATAAATTATATTAGATATGCCATAAAAAAAAAGAAGAATACCTTTCCATTTGTATATCTGGTAGAGTGGAAACAATATGTAAGAATGGAAATGAAAGCTATAAAAATGACCATAATAACCCTAATGTAAAAAAGTAAAATATTCATTTTTTATGTATAAAATAATAAAATATTCATTTTTATTTATAATTAAAAATATTTTTTTATTTACCAATAATAGGAGGAAAATAATAAAATGTACATTTTTGTTATTTATTCATAATAAAATATTATTATAGGCATATAGGTTAAAGGCAAAATGGACATTCCATCCACCATTTTGTTGAGAATTTGCTCATTCCATCGACCCAATGAAAGGCTGCTCATTCTATCACATGCTAGAAAATTGACTATTGAGAGAAGCCAATGTCAACCTACTAAACATGCTTAATCATTGAATCCATCTCCCTCCTCCTTTCATCATCTTCCTTTGCAACCTACAAATTACAGGAGGGCACTAGAATTAGATGCAATATCTAAAACATTTGTCGACTAAACAACTTGTTTATGTCCATTTAATACACCTAGATTGCCATCCTCAAATATTATGACAACCCTAGAAGAATCTCTAAGTGTTTCATTTCTATTAGCTATGTAAATGATATTGGATTCAGACATAAACTTAATTCTTACATAGTGATTAGTAGAATTCTAAAGACTAAAGAATCCCAACATGAATGAACATGTTAATTGAGCTTATTGTTTTGGGTTCTTTGATCAACAGAGATGGTGCGTTGGTGTCAAAGACACAAACCAAAAATTCCAAATCACATTCCATGGGTGAAGCTTTGTTAATGGCCTATCACATAACAAATAGATTACCATCTAAAAAATTCAAAATGATATTGTATGAATTATAAAATGGAAAGATACCAAACTTAAATTATCCTAGAGTTTGAGGGTGTTTAAAATATTATAAAGTGCTTAATCCTAAAAGAAACAAGTTAGCATTGAAAGCTGTAATACCTTAAAAATAATAATCATTATATAATAAAATAAAATAAATTATTTTAGGCTATTAAAATAAAGAATATATGTTTTTAAATTAATTCTAGAGTTTATATAATTTCTTAGGGATTTTTTTAAAATATCTTAAGGACCATATTGAAGTGCATAAAAACCTTACAAAGTAAAAGAGCAATTTTAGCTTGGGGCAATAGTACAATTTGAGCTAAACAATAAAATATTACTTCACTTTCTTTTCTTCATCTTTTCTCTCTCCCGAACCCCACTTTTTCTTGTCTCTTTCATGTCTTCTGCCTAGTATTTTGTGCTTGAGTTTTTTCCATCTTTCGCATACTGTAGAACCTCTGTTGAAGGATCCATCATTCTCTTCTTGTTGGACACTATTACCCACTCACCTCTGACGGTTTGAGTTGCCGTAGAACTCTTATTTGGTAAATATTTCATCTCTTTTTTCCTTTTCTTTTTCTGCTATTTAGCCATGAAAAATTTTGTGGATTTTGTGAAGATTAGTTATTCCATTCCTTCTTTCATTTTCTTTCATCAATTTTCATCATCCTCCATGATTTATTGAAGCTTAAAGGGTATTCAGTTTTTGTTGCTCAATTTGGCCATGGGTGAGCTTCCAATTTAGGAATTTCTTGAATTCCAACATTTAAATGTAAAATAACACTTCCTATTTTATCTTTGAAGCTTTAAGAAATGAGTTTTAAATTTAATTTAAGTTATGGAAGTTTAAATTGAAAAACTCTAAATTTAGGGTTAGTATTTAGGATAAATAAAAAATAAAAAAAAATTAGGAATTTATATTTTAAGGCGTTTATTAGGTTACATAAATAATTATAGATATTATTGGAGTGGTTAAAATAATTAATTTATATTAGTCATAATTTTAAGTAATACTAGGGAAACTTATTCAACTGAAACTTGGCACTAAACAAAAGAAATTATTAACTTATATTATTAGTCCCAACTAGTAAGTGTGTAAATAATGGAGTGAGATATCTATTTTATTCCATTTTATATTTCTATAACAAAAATTTTATTTATGTGATTTATGTGCTCTACTCCTTGGAAAAACAAATCGGTGTTTTCAAAACTTCAAAATAAGTGTGTGTGTGTGTGTGTGTGTGTGTGTGTGTGTATATATATTCATATGATGAATTAATAAATTTATTAAAGCAAATAAATATTTGAAATGTGGCATGATACACCCTTGTGGAATACAAAAAAAAAAAAAGAATTGGATGGAAAGAAAGTAATGGTGTGTATATATATTTATTTGTAAGAGAAGTATTTTATGTTATTTTGTTGTTTCATATGTTACAGTGATTCTATTGAAAGCTAATTTACCTTATTTAATTATTTTATTTATTTCATTGATTCCTTGTTTATTTTAGATAGCCAAATGCCAATTTAGCAAATTTTATTTTTCACTTTTTTTTAATAATAGATGGAAATCTAATTAGGACCCTGCAGTCTTTAGTGGCGATAACAACTTAGGTGCACCTAGAATAAGTTGTGAATTGTGATAACACTACAATGTGATGTATCAAGTGCTATGATCTGAGATACTAGATGTATACTGTAAAAGTGATAAGATAGGATAGATTCAAAGAAATGACAAGATATATAATGTTGTAGTTTGATAATTTGGTTCCTCTCTATGATATCTATTTACATAATATTTTTCTTATACTTAAGAAATATGGATTTTATCTAAAAGGTTTTTTATATATTAAATAATTATTTTTCATTTCAATTATAAATTTTTATTGCTTAAATTATTCAATAATCATTTGATTTTTAAAAAGTCTAACATGCATTTGTTTTCCCTCTGCACACTTTATTATTTATACACTCACTAAACTAGCGGTAAACTTATCCCTCTTCTTTCATTATTTTACAGACCAGCAAGTAAAGGAATGAAGTGATCTGAGAGCTTGTGTGTTACCAAACTCTTAGAGTATATGCTTAATTTTGTGAGATTATGTCAGATTCTATGATATACTAACACTTAGATGTAGAGAAAGTATTTTGGAATTGGTGTATGTTATATGATCACTTAAAATGTGTAAACATTGTTTATACTTTTTTAACTAGGTGCTTTGGTTGTATGTAATTTATTCATGCTGGCTGAATTTATTTTATAGGTTGGGATGTTCAATTTTTAGCGGAGATATTGCTGAATTTTCAACAGCCCCCTAATGACTCAATTAAATAAATACTTAATTTTTCAAAACTTGTAAGTTGTACAGGCTAGCTTAAACGTATGATATAATAGTTGACTATAAATTTTTAAAACTTTGTTGGCTAATCCAATTACCATATTAGTTTAGCCTATACGTCGATTGTGAATCAGAAATTGAATCATGACAAAAGCACTAAAATTTGCCTTTATTAGGTATGCTAAAAATTCAAAAATATATAGGTAATTACATGTAGAGTCTAATGTCATAATTGAATCAATTAATGGATAGTTCTTTGAAAACAAGTTTATCACTAGTTCCACTAATCAAGGAAATGAACAAACTAACAACTAACAAAACGTAGACTATTCTTCTAGTAGAAAACAAACAACTAGTTATCCTCTTAGTGAACTTTGGAAAATTCAATGGGCTAGAAAAAAGAAATACTTAGGGTTGGATTTCATATCCTTACATAACCAATAGTCTTAATAAAAGAAGATAGGAAACAAATTTAGGTCAAATACCCTCTTTACTTCTTATAGAAGAGGATCCTAAAACCTATGGAAAAGCAATAGCATGAAGAGATATTAGTTTTTGGAAGAAAGCCATTAATGATCAGACAAGTTTAATCATGTCTAATAATACTTAGGTATTGGTTAACTTACCTCCTAGGTCCAAATTAATAAGATGCAAGTGGGTATTTAGAATAACGTACTAACAAAACAATCCAAACCTTTAAAGCTAGGTTAGTAGCTGAAGAGTTTAAGTAAAAGCAAGGCATAGATTACTTTGACATATATGCACCTGTAGATAGGATAATATCCATTAGGTTACTGATTGCATTAGCATCCATTTATAATTTGAGCATATATCAAATGGATGTAAAGATTGTATTTTTAAATGGTGAATTAGATGAAAAGGTATACGTGGATAAATTTACAATTCAAGATAAAAAAATCTTAAGGAAGTGGATACTATTTTAAGTATTAAAGTTAAAAGGCATAGTGGAGGTTTTTTCTTGAATTAGTCTTTGTACATTAAGATTGTAAACAATTATTATTAAAAAGGGCGATACAACATAAAAATTAAAAAAGAATTCTAGAAGATTAGTTGCATAACTTGAGTATGCTAATGTCATAAAAAGCCTAATTTATGCCATGTATTGTACAAGACCTAATATATATTTGTGTTTGAAAAACTTACTAGTTATACAAGTAATCCTAGTATTGGTTGTTAAAAGGCTATACCTAGAGCCCTAAAATACTTGAAAAGTGCAAAAAATCTAGAATTATTTTGTAACAAATTTCCTATTGTACTAAAAGGATATACTAATGTTAGTTAAATGACTGATACACAAGATTGTAAGTTTATATTTGGTTAGATATTTATCACAGGTGGAGGTGCCATTTTATAGGTATCAAAGAAAAAAACATGTATAACTTATTTTACAATGGAATATGAGCTTATAACTTTAGTTTCATCAAGTAAAAATGCTAATGATTGAGGAATTTATTAACAGTGTTGTAGCTACAATTAATGTTAGCCATTCTTTTACATTGTGACAATGAAACTACTATATCTAGAACATATAATAAAATATATAACAGGAAATTTAGACATATTAATTTGAAACATAAGCATATCTGACAACTGACTAATGATGGTATTATCACGATACAGTTTGTAAGAGCACAAAATAACTTGGCAAATCCTTTTATAAGAAGATTATTTAGGAAAAATGGTGTGAAAAATATCATTTGCATTGGGCTTAAAACCTATTAACTAAAAGTACCAATAATAGAAACTCAACTTTTTAGGTCAATTATAACAATAAGTTATTGATTAGTAACTATGGGACATTAGGAAATTATCAATTAATTCAATCATAGTATACAATTAATGATAAAAGACGAGTGCAATACTCTTAATGAAGCCCAAGGTAAAATTATAAGGTTTTTTAGGAACCTTTTGCCTATGTAAACATTTAAAAGTAAAGACACTCTTCTTAAAAATAAAAGTGAAATATTTGGAAATGTTCATGAAACTTTAGGGTAATACATGACTAAAATCACACTATTTTTTACAAGTCTGTTAAAGGTATTTACGATCATGTAAGTATGTAGGTATTTAACATCGTGTAAGTATGTCATGCCTAAAAATGGAGACATGAGTGGCATGAAATATGAAGAGAGCCTCTACCTGTAAACTTAACTATATAAAAATTGTATATAAATTTTTTAATGCATGATTCCAACATTTCTTTCATTTCTATAAATTTCAAGATTTTATAATTTGTTATAATCGTATCAAATTATATTGACTTGTTATAGAAAATGCAACAAAACATCTTTAGCATATCTCATATCATTTACAACAATTAACCAATTAAATTAATGAAAAAAAAACTCCACTCTTATTTTTCACTCAAAGACAAAATATAACCAATAGATCAAAGATTTTTCAAGTAGTTTGTGGAATATACTCTAAAGTACAACTAGACATATACCAAGACAACAATTCAATAATACTAGATGAATTGACTATTAATTCTTCACTAATTCTCTCGAACTAAACTTGAGGAGCATTGAACACAAATTTCTTATATACAAAAATAAATAATGGAATAAGACGCATTTCTCAGTGAATAAAAGATAAAACATGATAACTAAAAGAACACATAGACATAAAAAAATTTTCTAAATAAAAATAAATTTTGACATAATAATAAATAAAAGAAACTTAAATATGGAGAAGTATGAAATAATTTTTACAAGGATTTAAATTTTTAGATCTTTAAACAGAACAAGATATGAAACAATTCATATATATATATATATATATATATATAAAGTCACAAGGTTTGGGTTAATGGAAAATTGATGTTTTACATTATTAATGCCATAACATATAAAGAACATATGTACATATAATATTTTAATCAAAATATAAAATTAATAGAAGAAAATTATAAATAAATAAAAATTAAGTTCAAATATTTAAAAATTTAATACTAAACAAGAAATAATTGTTATATAAAAAATAATTTAATAAAAATACTTCATTAAGAAAATCTATATAAAACTCTAAATTCTAATATATACATATATATATATATATATATATTACCATGGATACACAGTCCATATGAGTAAATAATCATATATTCAAATATAAGCATTTAGCCTATGAACCCTTAATAACATTCAACTCAATACCATTCTAGTATTCAATTATAAAAATCACATGATAATATCTAGAGTGTGCCAAGAGCTAATAATATTGCTATTAACGATCAATGATAAACACAATCGTATCCTATATGTGTGTGTATCATATAATACATATATTTATATATAAAAATCTTTTAAAATAAGTGGTTTGAAAAGCATAGTGCACAATTAATAGTATAATATTTTCAAAATTATAACACTTAAGTAATATCATAAAAGTTTATTAAAGTAACTTATCACCTTTCAAATCTTCTAAAAATCACACATTCTATCAACATATCATTTCATGTCCATTTCAATAACATAACACATAGTATTTCATAGTCTAGAAGATTTAATATAATTAATAATATACACATTGAAACACTATTTAAGATGCCCATCCCAACTAAAACACAAAATACAAACAAAATTGAAGAATGTAAAAAATAGGAATGAAAGTTAAAAGCATATCATATTTTATAATCTACTTAGAGTAATTTGTTAAACAGTAACAATTCCTCCAAACAACAAACCGTTGTCAACCCACTAAATAGGGAGAAAATCAAAATGTATTCCTAAAATGCATAATCACAACAATCCATTCAAATTTCAAGGTTTTCTTGAATTCTTTTCCTTTCTCCATTTTAGTTAGCCTATTAACCTATTCTAATTAAATCTTACTCTGCTTAGTTTAATTCTAATTAGTTAATTCTTGTTTTAGTATTTTGTCCTAGTTTATTACTTGACTTATTTTAATAGACTCATTACTTAGGTTAATTTTTACCACAATACTAGCCCTAGGTAAATTCATATTTCGTTTTGATTCTTCTGTAGGGTATGGGGTTTTAAAGCTTGTCTCATTAGTCCTTATTACACACTAGCTATAATTTAATTTACATTTCCTACATGGTCTTTTCAAAGTTTAATATAGTAATTGAGTAATGATAAAGGCCACAACTCTCAACTAAAACATCACCTATTAAAAAAAAAGAACCCTTGTTAATTAGTTCCCACTTCAAACTTCGCCATTAACGAACCATTCCAACCTTAACTGTTTGTTTATTTGCTTACAATTCTTTAAAAAAAAAAAAACCATATCCTGATTCTTATTATCATCCTCCCAGTAGCTCCATGAATAACCTATATGGAATTTCCAGAATTTAATTTACAGAATAGAAAGGGTAAGAAATTAAACTAGTCACCAACTATGACCCACCAAGGAAGAGGTAGGAAATAACTTACCCCAAAGTCTCAATTAAATTTGTCACCAATTTATTTAGCCATTCTTTCAAGTGTTAAGCTATTCACTTTTTTTTTTTAATTTTAAATATGGGTTCCACTCATGAATTCATCAACTCACTGACAAGCATGTCACAAAAAGACTAAATGAGTTTTAAGAATTCTTCAGTTAAGATTAACAATAATTGGAAAAGAGAGGTCTTACCCAAATGGAAGAGATATTCCAAGACTCCCAGTCATTTCCACCGCCTTACAACCCACTAGCTACCCACACCACACGAGCTGAAATAGGGGCACAATTGGATGAGAAGCTGTTTGCGCAGCAGAAGGAGTTGGGAAGGCTATCTAATACTGCTAGCATGATTTCAGGTGAGCTGAATTTAGAAAAGACCCAAGGACATCTCTCCTTCACCCACTCAAGCTTGTTGCAGAACAGAAAAATTCCTCCGGATGAGTTCTTCTCAGCTTAAATTTGAAGAAGAATAATAAAAGTTGGGGATAGTGAAACAGCAACTTCTTAACCGAAAGGCGGCAGAAAATGGACGAAAATAGCAGTCCACAAAAACCTCCAGCTTTCACGAAAGAGACGAAGAAAAATGGAGAAGTGGTTTAAAGCCGACATTTGCTGCTGCAAACACACCCAAACCCGACGTCTTGCTCAAGGAACTGCCCAGAATTGGAAGTTCAAAACTCCCAAACGAAAAGGCAGAGCAGAAACAGAGAGGAAGGGAGATAGTGGGTAAACTGTTTTTAGAGTAATTTTTTGTTTTTAAAAATAAAAAATTTTATTTGATAATATATTTTTAATAAATTATTTTATAAAATAAAAAATAAAAAATAAAATTTTATTTTTAAAAATAAAAAAATTAAATATATTTTAAATATTTTGTAATTTTTATTTTATAAAATTAAAAAAAAAAATAAAAAATAATTATTTTTAAAATAATAATTTAAATAAATTTTTTAATTTTTAAAATTTATTTTAAAAAAATATCTATTTCAAAAATAATAAAATAAAAATAAAATCAAACAGGCTCAATATCGTTGGTTTCCCTTACTCTTTCCGCAGCTAACGTGAAGTAGCAAGACACATAGCAGGAAACGAAATCAAAGAAGGAGAGCCTCATCACAATTTGATGCAGAAACGAGGGACATGAAATGTGAAGAAGAGGACTGAAGTTTCAGGATGCAGACTAGGATGAAGACACGTGTACAAATGCTGAAATATCTAGAGGACCTTTCGGTAAATAAAGAAAAATCAGGGGACTGGAAGCAATAAATAAAACTTGCATCTTGGTTCACGGTATAGCTTCAGTTCACTTTTGAGAAAAACAGAGAAAACGAAGGACAGTAAAGAGAAAAAAAAATGCTGAAGTGGCATTCTCAAGACTGAAGCTTGGGTCCCATGGCTTCCATAACGAGAGAGAGGAGGAGGAGATGGGGTTTGACCTTTGAGATCATTACCATTGTGACTCAAAGGTCGCTGGCCCATGACCTACTATTCCAATTTGCCAACAGCCTATCTTGCCTCCACTTCTTTTGATTTTGTCACGGATATCACTTAGTGTATTTTAATTAAATATTATTATTATCAATATTATTATCATTGTTGATTTTATTAAATCCTCAATTTCTAATAAAGATTATAATTAAATTATTGGTTTTAATAAATTTCTTTATTATTTCAAGTTTTTGATTTCTTAGGTTATTGCATTTTTTTATTTTAAATTTTAAATGTATTACTTTAAATCTTTTTCTTTTTCTTTTTCTTCTTTTTATTTATTTATTTATTTATTATTATTATTAATCCTAATTATTTAAATCCTCAATTTTAGTGGCCATTACAATTTACAAGTAATAATTAGTTTTCTTGTTATTTTCAATTTTCAATTTATTAGGAGTTCTAATTTTGATTGAAGAAAAGTAGTTCAATGCTTAAGCAACCATTTATTTGTCGAAACTTTAAATTATTTAAACTAATAAAAAATTTAAGTTATAAGATACTTCTTATGATGTATAGTTTAATAAAAAGAGATATTATTTAGTTTTTCAAGCCAAGTAGGAGATTATTAAAAATAATTTGAAAATCTAAAAGGAAAACCAAAATCTAATATGGACCTGTCGACTAGTCCAAAATATTAGTCAACTAGGGTATAAGAAATAAGTGGGTTAGTTTCAAGAGGACAGTAGTCAACTAGTGGAGATTAAAATTGACTGATCCTATGCAAAATAGATCAAGTCATGTTTTTGGAACTGATAATCAATTAGTGTGATAAACTAGTTAACTAATTGATGACTCCTTAATTTATGATTAAAAAGAAATATATTTGATACTAAATTAGGGAAGTAAAATACTTTTTTCTTGATTAATATGGTTAAATATATATTTAATCAAATAAAATAAAGAAAGTGTTTCAATTGTAACATTTTTATCAGTTTGAGCCTTATTTTATGATTGATTTCAATTTCAGGGAAAAGTGAAAGATTGTAAAAAGAATTGAAAAAAAAGAGGGAAGCTAAAAAGTGAAAATGCAAATGGAACAAGTCTTCTCGCTTCAGCTAGAACACAATTCGCTATAGCGAGGTTGCACTTTCCCTGTAACAAGGAAGGCACTTCGCCATAGCGAAGTCGCATTACATAGAAATTCCAGGGAGCAACTCGCTATAGCGTGGCAATAGCGAAAGCAGCAGAAATCAAGAAACTTATGAGCTCTCGCCATAGCGAGAGTCACTCTTCACCATAGTGAGATCAGCTTCTGAAACGCACAGTTTTGATTTACAAGTTAAAAAAGAGGAGAGGAGGCTAGAGCTTCGAGATTCAGTAAGCAAGGAGAGTTCTGGCTGACTAGGAGAGGAGGAAAACGCACAAGAGGTGTTAGGGAAGCTCCATACTGATCGGGAAACCATTGATTCTATCATTTATTCTTTCGATTAGGTGTTTCTACTCCATCTTCCCTTCTAGTTGATGATTGTTAATATGTTTGTTGAGATTGTTTGTGGATTTCAAGTCATGAGTGGCTAAATTTTGTAACCCTTAGGGATTCTATGAACCTTTAACCTTTGAAGATTGTCTCCCTTGATATTATGTTAGATTATTGAAGATTTTAGTATTTAATCTGAATTATAGTTGCATTCTATTGATTAGCCTCATTTAGTTTGATTATGGGTTTGGTAATTAACCTTTGAAAGAAGGGAATTGCTTATAAACCATTGATTAAGCAACTTATGATTAGACATAGTTTGATTTGCACTTGAGATAGAAATATACTTAAGGGCCCTAGGTAGTTTGAATAAAGTTTGAGCGTAATTGAATATTAACTACTCATTTGAGATATCAAAGAGTCAAGTTGATATAGAGATTAAATAGATCGAAAGACATTTATACCCAATTAGATCTTTGACTTTAAATTTGACAATAAGCCAACTAATACAAAAATGGATGATTGACATTGTGTAAAAAAAGGATTAGAATTCCTAGGGTGTCTTTAATTGTTTAATTTCGATAAAACCCATCTTTCATTATTTTTAATTGCATTTGAACTAATTTTCATAAAAACCCAATTATAATTTGATTTGTTTAACTAAAATAAATATGAGAACTCTAATGCCTAGTCACCAATCATACTGATTCTCTGAGGGAACGATTTTGATTTATCACGTACTACTCTTACGACCCGTACATTTGCAGTGTCATTATTCTGGTAAGCATCACTAATCCAAGATAAAAAGATGGATGTCCACTTTTGTAATAGAATGGTCAATTGATGATTAAGAATTAATTGACTGATCATGTTATAGCAGTCAATTAGTGATTAAACTAACTAACTAGTATGCCATTAGAAAGCAATCTTGAAAGTGACCATTGCACAACAGTTGAATGGTCTTCTAAAGCAGTTGACTACATGAACAGAAAATGTCAGAAATGTGAAAAGCTATTATCAATTTTGGTATCTTTTGGTTTGAATAATCATACTCTTTTGTTTAAAACAATCAAATCACTATTATTGAATTTAGTTAAGATGAAAAGTTTCATTGAAATTCAAACTCAATTAAATGGAGAGATATGATGGTTGACAAATGAGTCTATACATATACATAAGTTCTGATTTTGTCAAATCCAATGAAAACATTCTCTCATCTTTCCTATTCTTTGAACCTTTTCCATATTATAGAAAGTAAGACACCTTATTTGTTGAGTATGATTCTTTAAAGAGTTTTATATCAATTCTAGAAGCATATTTATTTATACCCTATAATATTAAATAAGCGGTAAATGTTGCTTTAAGGATAGTGTGAATTTTACATGTTTTAAAGCCTACAAACTTGTTTTCTAACTTTATATTCCAAACTCTTATTTTTAATAAGAAGAAAATGGGTGAATTTCATAACAATAAAGTTTGTGAAGAAGGAGGTAGTAGTAACAGAAAAAAGAATATGATGATGATTACAAGCTGTAAGAGGTGTAAAAGGAGTCGGTTATGATTGGAAGGTGTAGACACATTGGGAGGAGAATTCCTTTGGAAACAAAACATGTGAGCTATCATGGGATTATATGTTAAGGGATGTGGAGATGGA
This sequence comes from Erythrophleum fordii, assembly GCA_032878935.1. Taxonomy (NCBI): domain Eukaryota; kingdom Viridiplantae; phylum Streptophyta; class Magnoliopsida; order Fabales; family Fabaceae; genus Erythrophleum; species Erythrophleum fordii. The sequence goes on from JAVQMF010000031.1 coordinate 2,170,783, forward strand.
TTGTAACAGAGAGGAAAATGGGCTAAACACTGGAAGCCCAGAAGAGATAAAGAGAAGTGGACTTAAGGAGACTAAAGTTCAAAAGGAAGCTTATAAAGAAGGTACTTAGGAATGAGTTGTGATGATGAGTCCAAGTTAATAAAGGAAAAAACTATGGTTTATAAGGAGATAAAAATTGAAGAGCTAGAGTCGAGTACTCATAATGTTAGCCCAATAGGATATATATTAGAAATACCATCTGATGAAGAGGAGGAGGACAAAGCTATAATACTGATTATGAAGTCTAACCAATTTTTGGAAGGCTTAATAAGATTAATTTGAAAAGCAATGTAGAAGAGCCTAGCATTCCACATAAATTGAAGAGGGTGAAAGTGTATGAGAAGTTTATCAGTGGCAAAGCTAGGGTCTCTTTCTACTTTATTAAAAATTAGAAATCACTAGTAAAGAAGAAGAAACATAAAGGTGACTTAAAAAAAGTTAAGAAGGAGAGGATGGGAGAAAGTATTTAAGACGTAGGACTAGTAGACATACCTAAGAGAGAAACAAAATTGTTCCCAGATAACTGATTTATGTTTGAAGTTGGAGTGGGTGAGAAGATTGACTGTCAAGTTGAGAATGGCTCTTTTGAATGGCCAGTTGCAACCACTAAAAGGCCATGAAGCTCATTTTCTAGAACTACCAGGGACTTGGAACAATCTTGGTAGGAAAGAACTTAAGGGAGGTATGTAAGACAAATAAACATTGCTTGATTTTTTTGGGCTAATTCACAAGGTTTGTTTGATCCCTACTACCTAGAGCACATTATCCTATTGAATAAAACCATAACAGATAAGAAGATATATCATCTATTTTTACCATCTAGACTAATAACTCTTTGGATATGTTGAAACAAATATAATTATGGGAAAATGTGAAAGTTGTATATCTCATTGAAAGTGAACTTACAACATCATACCTCCCATTGGAATATTCCTTTTGTTGGAGGCTTTAGTTCTCAAGTGTTTCAGTGAATAAATATTGGTGATACTCGTTAGTAAAGGGCAAAGATCTATTCAGTTACCCCCAGTCTCTGCAACACTTTTGCCATAGCGATAAAATGTTGAAGGCCTAAGAATGCTTGCCATAGTAGTAGTCTTCAACATTTTTTCGCCAAAGGCAAAACCCTTTGCTGAGACACTAGTGGTAAGTAATGCACCTTCTCCTTATTCAAATCTAAATGTCATTGAGATAATAGATAGATCATACTCAGCTGGCAATCCTTCAAATATTGATTCAATGTGTTCATTGGTAGAAGCTGGATGTCTTACAAAAATCAAAGCATCCACTGCAGATTTAACCTTCAACAAGTACTCATTCATAGTTATGGATCCCTTTTAATGTTATGAAACTACATTTTCAATTGCTTAATCTTTGCTTTCATTTGAGTTGCAAAGAATGCCAGGATGTGTTCCCATACCGACAATGTTGTTTCACACTCAACTACTCTTGCTAACATAGACTTTAGCATGGATGAAAGCAGCCTTGACATTAATAGCTGATCCTATTAATCCTATACTAGAAATGCTTCGGTGATTTTACCAACTAGTTCATCATGTTCATTGTTATATTTCGGCGGCGTAGCATCCTATTCTGTCAGAAATCTCTGCGACTTGTACCCTCGAGTGGCAGAGCAAATATGTGGTTTTCATAGAAGGAAGTTGTTTTTGTCCAACTTTATTAAGGAAGGATGAGTGGATGTTGAAAGATCATTCTTCATGAGTGATTGCAGAGTTGGAGTGGTTTGTACGGATTTCTATCATGATCACCACATGTTAAACAAGGAAATGCATGGCAGTAAGCTAGAGTTAAGAGTTTTATTAATATCAGAATCTGTTATGGTCTATAACGAAGAAGACGAAGATATTCAAAGAGAAAAAGGGGAAAAGAAATACACAGAGAGAAACTTGCCAATACAATTCTTGCCCTCCCACTCACTCTACTCTAGCCTATATAATAGACTTATAATCCCTTAGCCTCATAGAACACGTGCGTCTTCGGGTACCATGCCTAACGGCCTCAACGTGCAATTCCTCGAATGCATGATCTACTGCCACCTGTCCCTCTCGTATTTCATGTGTTGCATCCATATTTTCCTTTGTAACCTTTATTGCATCTTTATCCTTGTCATGGTCTTCATCCACATCACATATCATGACACTACTCCCCTCCTTAAAATTGACCTTGTCCTCAAGGTCAAATGAAGGATTATGCTGACGTAGATAGTGCTCAGCTTCCCAAGTTGGAGCCGTATCATCATTCCATTGAATCAAAAATTGCTTGACCTAAGTATCACAAAGCTGTACCTCTCGAACCTTGAGAATGCCAACAGGAGAGATGATAGGATCATGTAAATAAGTCAGTAGTGGAAGAGGAACATATTGACTGTGAGGGTCGCCTTCGCATTTCTTGAGAAAAGAAACGTTAAAGACATAGTGAATATGAGCTTCAGGAGGTAACAAAGGTCTGTAGGCGATCGACCCAATTTTCTCCAAAACCTAAAAGGGGCCAAAATAGCGAAGGCCGAGTTTCTAGTTATGACAACCTTGAATTGCAATATGACGATAAGGTTGAAGTTTCACAAAGACCCAATCACCAATGTCAAAGTGAACTTCAATGCGACGAGAATCAGCAAATTTCTTCATACGAACTTGGGCTTGCCACAAGTTAAGCTTAAGTTAATCCAATAAAATATCAGGTTCATGTAATTGAGTAAGGACATCCAAAGGAACTTCGATGTCTTCAGCACAGCAGAGGATGATCAGAAGGTCACTTCCGTAAACTACCTTAAAAGGCGTCATGCCAATGGATGATTGAAAAGAGGTATTGTACCTTTATTCAGCTTAAGGCAGTAGCTAAACCCAGCGCGCCAGAGTATCATGGACAAAATAGGAAAGATGCATTTCAAGACAGCGGTTTAATGCTTCACTTTGACCGTCAGTTTGAAGGTGGTACACGAGCTCATTTTAAGGGTGGTCTCCTACAGCTTGAAGAGGTGTTGCCAAAACGAGCTTACAAAAACCTTATCACGATTAGATACAATCATACATAGAACCCTATGCAATTTGACAACAGTTTAGATAAAGGATTCAACAACCTGATGACTTTTATAAGTAGCTCGAAGAGGAGCAAAATGGCCATACTTGGTCAAATGGTCAACTACCATCATGACAATAGAGCAGCCTCGAGAACTGGTAAACCAGTAATAAAATCCATTGTAATGTCTTTCCAAATGTTATCAGGGATTGGAAGAGGACTTAGTAATCTACTGGGGTGCATTTGAGAAACCTTGGCCGTTTGACATACTTGGCATTGTGAATGAATGTACAAATATCCTTGCATATAATAGACCAAAAGAAATTGGTAGCAACATGGTTATGAGTGCGCAAGAAACTAGCATGGCCCCTTATTGGAGAAGAGTGATACTCTTCAAGAATTCAGTTAATCAAGTTAGTAGCTATAGTAGAAATGACTAGAAAATTCTACCAAAAGAAAAGCCTATCTCAAAAAGAGTTTTCTGGCATTATAGTAGGGTCTTTTTGAAATTTAGTAAGCAATTGTTGAGTGTCAAGAAACGTGTGGAAAACCTGACGAATATTGTCCATAAGAGACAAGTAAGAAGTAGTAATGGCCATATAATAAAAGCGAGACAGAGCATCAGTGGCCAAATTTGTCTTACCTTGATTGTAGCCAATACTATAACGAAAGCCCAAAAGCTTTGGTAGCCAAGTTTCTTGCTGAGGAGTTTGAATAGTTTGCTTAGCTAAATGCTTTAGACTCTTTTGATCAATATGAATAATGAAATAAAGACCAAATATGTAATGCCAAAACTTAGCAATAGCCTCAGTAATTGCATATAACTCACGGACATAAGTTAATTGTGCTTGCATTTGAGGAGAAAGCTTCTTAGAAAAGAATACAATGGGATGACCATTTTGAGACAGTACATCTCCAATTCCACTGCTGGAGGCGTCAATCTCAACAGTGAAGGATTGAGAAAAATTGGGTAACGCTAGAATTGGGGCTTCAGTTCGGGCCGACTTCAACTTATCAAAAGCATGTTGGGCCTTACTAGACCATTTAACCTGATTTTGTTTAAGTAAGTTAGTAAGTGGATCGACCAGAGTTGCATACTTGTGGATGAAGCATCAATAATAGCCTGTTAGGCCTAAAAATCCACAAAGTTATGTAACACTAGTTGGAATGGTCCAGTCCAAAACCGCCTGAACTTTGTTATGATCCATACTCACTCCAGTGACTGAAATCACATAACCCAGATAATGGATTTGGGCTTTGACCAAAGGAACATTTCTAAAGCTAGGCAAACAAATGATGGATCTGCGTAACTTCCAATACTCGGGTCAAGTGATCCACATGGTCTGACCAAGATAAGCTATACACCAAAATGTTGTCAAAGAAGACGAGGACAAAATGCTGAAGAAATGGTAAAAAACGTCATTCATCAAAGCCTAAAAGGTGGTCGACGCATTTGTAAGACCAAACGGCATCACGATCCACTTATAGTGTCCATGGTGAGCTCAAAATGCTGTCTTGGGTCGATCCTCCTCCTTCTCCAAAATTTGGTGATAACTTGAGCATAAGTCCAATTTAGAAAAATAGCAAGCGCCCTTGAGTACCTCAAGCAATTCATCGACAATAGGATTTGAAAATGAGTTCTTAATGGTAACAACATTTAAGGCATGATAGTTTGTGCAAAATCGTCAGGTACCATCCTTCTTTTGAACTGGTAAGATAGGAGCAAAATATGGGCTGTTACTAGGTTGAATAGGACCCTCTTCCAGCATCTCCAAAACCATGGTCTTAATAATGTTCTTCTGACTGAAGGGGTACCAATATGGCCTCACTTTAAATGGAGTAGTTCCAGTTTGCAAAAAGATAGCATGATCATGAGATCTTGGAGGAGGTAACCCATTGGGTTTCTCAAACACTTGACGAAATTGATCGAGAAGGAAACTTAGGTCCGAAGGTGTCCCTTCTAGTAATGGTAGCAGCACTTCTTCATATTTGTCTGTTCTTTGCCACTGTAACATGTAAATTTCAAAAATGGCGCTAGTGTTGAAAAAACATTGTAAATGGTGATATTAAGCCACCTCTGGCATAAAATCCCTTTCGCCCTTAAGTGTAATAAAGCCCTTTGATGTAAAGAATTGAATCGTGGCTGTGCTATAATCTACAATATGAGCCCCCATTGTAGCTAGCCATGCAAACTTGAGGACCACATCTGAACCTGTAGCTGATAATATATATATAGTTACCAAAATGTGATGGCCCTGTATCATTAAAGGTAGATCACGAACAGCACTGTCACCATGTAAAAAGGTTCTGTCTCCCATCATTACTTTGAACCTTGGCACTTGTTCCACGAGCAACTTAGGGTGTTTCACCAAGCTCATGGAGTTTCTTAATTTCAACTGCAAGTTCCTTCATCTGGGTGTTCTTTGCCATTTAAAGCTCTCAATGAAAGCACCTATGTCACAATCACCACACGTTAAACAAGGAAATGCATGGAATCAGTAAACTAGAGCTGAGAGTTTTATTAATATCAGAATCTGTTACGGTCCATAATGAAAAAGATGAAGATATCCAGAGAGAAAAAAAGGGAAGAGAAATACATAGAGAGAAACTTGTCAATACAATTCCTACCCTCCCACTCACTCTACTCTAGCCTATATAATAGACTCATAATCCCTCAACCTCATAGAACGCGTGCGTCTTCGGGTACCATGCCTAACGGCCTCAACGTGCAATTCCTCTAATGCATGATCTATTGCCACTTGTCATTCTCATATTTCACATGTTACGTCCATATTTTCCTTTATAACTTTCATCGCATCTTCATCCTCGTCATGGTCCTCATCCACGTCACGTATCATGACAATTTCTCCAATCCCAACGCTCAGATACCATGAAGGATATTGCAAAGGATTTGGGATATTATAGAGAACTAAGGAAGGAGATGAATTTAGATTGTATCATTCACTTTCTTATATTGAATAATGAGTACAAGATACAAACAACTCTAACAATGCTAACAAACCATAGCATAAGCTAACTCACCAGTACAACTCATATACACTTCTATAACAACATGTATTCATAGATCAAGATCTCTTCTTCTCCTTCGTTGCAACAGCATAGAAGTCAAACAAGGTTCCTGTGATGAAGCTTAAAAATCAACTACACTTCAATGATAAATCTGCCATCCCCTGTCCAGGTAATCTTGATAGTCTTTTGAATGCTATTTCTCGTCCATCTTGCAACTTTCCTAGGAATAAAATGATAAAAATGGGTAATTGCTTTTGACTTGGAAGATATTGAACTTTAACAAATCAAAATGACCTTTTATACAAGGCCAAAACCGACATTTACTAGTTTATTTGATGAGTCAAAGATGTTGCGTTTGCCAGGTTTCTAAAATCAAATAATGATAGCTCTTGGATTCCGACATGCTTCAGGATTTTAATCCTCCTTTTGTCGTGAATTCACATATGCGTTTCCCATGTTAAACATACATATCTTTTTCCTTTTATTTTTCATTGAAAAACGTATGATGCTACAGTAATACCAGATAAGTAGAGCTGTGAATTTACCATTTTCTATTTATCATATATGCTGAAATTACATAAGATAGAGCAGTTGTGTAGGCATACAAAGACTCTAAATTCTATCGAGACAATAAGCAAATAAACAAAATATATACTAATCTTCAAAATCAAAAAGGATTTATTCACTTTATTAAAAATATAATTGAAGTTAAAAGTTTAATATTCTGTTTACTATCTATCAAAGACTAGTTAGTATAACCTTATAAAATAATTTTACCTACAAATGTAATCTAGTGAAAGAATTCCCTTTGTTTTTCTCTACTTGCTCTTATATTAAAATCAGGCAATGAGCTAGATAATAGGAAACAAAACCAATTATCCCTAAATCCACTTTTACAATAGCTTACAGCAGATTACCTTTTTGTTTTGCAATTCTTATCCATAAGAAATGTGTAGATAATGAAAATTATTCCTACCAGAACTGTAATTATAATAGTTGTTGCCATGTTCCTTTCTTCATCTGTACTAAGGAAAGAACAAGAAAGTTCAGAAATTTTCATTATCATACGTTAAATACAACAATCTACTGCACATATGCTCAACAAAAGAGATTTAACAGGGTACTGAGTTCTAAGTAGGCTATACATTTGTAAAGATTAACTTCTCATCTGAGAAGCTCTGTATGCCAAATAAGTCTACACTTCAAAACATATGGCCAACGCCTTCATCATATGCATAAGCTGTACAAGAACTGTTCTTCAGGCATGAAGTTCTGCAATATACATTTTGCTTGTTTCGATAGGTAAGGGTTTCTGCAAAATCTGGCACTTTTGCCTTCTTCGGCTTCAGAAACCTGTCTGCTTGGCCAGCTTAGGAATTATAATTCACCCTCTCACACAGCAGTGCTTCCTTGCTCACACTCATACTGGTCCAGTTATTCCTATCCCATTCTTCTTCGTTCCCATTTCTTTGTTTGGAAATCCCAATGTCTTTCTACTATTTCACCTTGAGAAGTTAGAGTAAAACTCCTCAATATGGACTCGCTTGTAGAAAAATAGGTTAATAATTCCTGCCTCTTCCTCCAACTAAAACCCATTGAGGAACAAAGTAACCATCCTGGGCATCCCGGGAAGGACATGGCCATTCCAGGGACAACTCTGCCAGTGAGGGTGATTTTCTTTCCAGATGAACACTTCAGTAACATTACGAGGTTTAAGACTGCAAGAAAATCTCCCATATGATAGATCAGAGGTACTTTTCCACAATGTAAGTTGCAGTTTCTCACCTGCTTTTGCATTAGCACTTCATTTCATGTCTTGCATAATGTATTTGAAGGATGCTGGATACTCTCCCACAACCCCTTTCCAGTACTTCTATCTACGAGAACAAGGTTTCCCGAATTCAAATGTTGAGCAATGAGCACTGGAATTAGATGCAATATTTGAGACATTTGTTGACCAAACAACCTGATTTTGGCCATTCAATACCACAAGGTTGCCATCCTCAGATATTGTGACAATCCCAGGAGAATCTCTGACTGATTATGGATTCAGACATAAACCAAATTCCTACATAGCAATCTGTGGAATTCTGAGTGAAGAATCCCAGAGTGAACATGTTGTTATTTGAGCTTAGAGTTTCAGGTTCTCTGATCAACTGATATAGTGTGATGGTGTTCAAGCTGCAGACCAAAAATGAAAAAGACAACAAATATATAAGCAGAATAGATAAAAAGTTGGCATTTCTAGTGTATCCCATCAAAACAGATGAGTATTATTGGAGGCGGAATTTGGGCTTTGTAATGCCACGAAGAATAACCTGTCCTACTATGTTATATAGTATTTGGTCGTCAGTCCTGTCGCCAGCATAATTTGCCTTTTCTTTTTGATTAAATATGACCGGCTTTGAAAAATGCCTCTTGATCCATTAAAATTAGTTGAAGCAGTGTTAGAACTATCTTATTCTGCATTCGCAGTCATTTCTGTGATGCATTCTCAAGTTTGTTTATATTGTTCTAGATGTGTCTTGAGATATCTGCAAGTTATTTGACCAAAACATGAAAGATCCAAGTAACTTCACAAAAGCTATACTGAAATTGAGTTCCATTAATTTTAAAATTTATAAGAATAAATTTTATGAATCAAATAATTTCATATTATTAGTCTTATCATATATTAATCAATATAGAAATAGAACTATGCACTCTTACCATTCATGAACATGCTCTGCCAAAAATGATCGACAATATAAAGAAAATATAAGTATTCAAAATGAACTTTAGGATCAATACGTTATGTCTACGTTCCATTGTGTTTGTTACTTACAAATTGGGCATTGCCTGCAGGAGACATTGGTCAGAGTTTTGATTCAAATAGGACGCTTATTGACTATGAAATGAACCCTAGAAAAGGACAAAGTACGCTTTTTGTTGGAGACCTCTCTTATGCAAATAATTACCCAAATCATGATAATGTGAGGTGGGATACTTCGGGAAGGTTTGTTGAAAGTGTTGCTTATCAAACCTTGGATATGAACTGCAGGGACCCATGAAATTGATTTCGCTCCAGAAATTGTAAGCTTATCATAGAAGAATGATTTAGTTGAGTTCTACTTGTTTCACACTTTTAAATATAAACACTCACATTGTCCATTTTCCATATCCAAATTTTGTACGTATGTAACCAGAGAATGATAATTTGTTGAGAGGGAGAAAACGAGCCTTTCAAACCGCATACTCACTGATACTACGTTCCTTACAGAGCATGATAGAGTACTAAACCCTTCTGGTATTCTATCAAGAGAGCTTCGATACATATCATTGTCTTGGTGTCATATTCAGCATATGGTAATGCTAGATTCATCTTTTTCATATCACACAAGTATGTGGAGAGCACTTTAGCTGATACTATGGTTTTTCCACAAGGAAAAATCTTAGGCGTAATTTTCAAGTGTTTTGCTTTAAGTTTTCCTATAAAATTATAATATGAGGAGAAGATTTTTTTTTTTTTTTGAAAGCAATCAAGTAATATGATAATTAGTAACAAAAAATGTCCACATGTTATGCTTTAATTAAAAAATATCATAGCAAAACACATAAGGAACTTCAAAATAAATATAACTATCTTAATACAAAAAATTAATAATTACTAAAAGTGCACTTTTAAGTACTTATTTAATTAATACAATAATAAAATTTATTAAAATTGAAAAAAAAGATACATAATAATAAAAAATTCAGAGAAATATAATAACATTAAAATAAATATAATTGCCCTAATACAATGAAAATAGGTACTAGAAATAATACGATATGTATTAGCTATTGTACTATTTGATTCTCAATTGAACAAAGTTCACCTGTAATCTCTTCTATAGAAAATTTTTTTGCAATCTCTTTCTTAATATAAATAGTCAAATTATTTGCAAGAAAATTATTTTTATTTTATTACAAAATACTATTTTTACAGTGAGTAAAATGTATAGTTAAAGAAACTAAAAAAAAAGAAGGAATTATGTCAGAGTGAGAATCAAAGAGTAGAAAGTATATTACTAGCCATTCTTAAAGAATATAAGTAAGAAACATTTTGGAGAAACTTTAATATATTTTACTTGTTTTATAAAATTTACTTTATGATCAATATATGAAACAACTATGTCTTCAAAAGCATGTGTTTGAGACCTTGAAACATTAAGGGGCAGATAAAGAATTTTAGGGAGGTAAAAAATATTTTATACATATACATATATATACATACTACATATAAAATTTATTTTTAGAGGGGACAGCTGCCTCTAAATCATGGAAGCCTAGTTCATCCTTAGCCTCGTACCTATCCTCTTATGAAGAAGGAATGATAAACTATTATGCCCCTATTACAATCTATTCATATGGACATGATCCCTGGGAAAGAGCCATGAAGTGGGTTCCCACTACAATAGCAAAACGATCAATTCTTGACGGGTTGAATGAGGATAAGATCTAAACACGTAATGAGCTGTCACATCACCCTTCGCTGCCCAAAGGAGGAAGAGAAACAACTAAGTCCTAACGCAAGTGCAACATCATCACAGGGTTGAGGTATGAGCTCAATGATTTCATTAGCAAAAAAAAAAAAAAAAAGCAATAAAGGAAAATAACACAGCAAAAGGTACATAAGAAAATTTGATCTTTATTAGTGATTCACAAGATTCCACAAGAAGTTTGCACAGCAAGATTTTACAAGTTTAATTCATAGAGCTATAAGAAACTTAAACCATCACCTCTTAGAGCCACAAGAAATTCAAGAGGGGAAAAACACAAATGACAAAAAATTCAATAGGACCACCAAAAGCGGCGCGTCAAAGGTAATTCACCCAGCACTCCAATTAATGAGGGTTTTGCCCGGGGCTAAAAGTGGTCTTTCTATAATCAATTGGTTTTCACTTTTTCCTTCCAATGCTAGGACCACAAAGTCAGCTGGGAGTATAAATTTTTCTACCCTAACCAACACATTATCAACAATTCCCATTGGCTTCTTAACAGATCCATCATCCATTTGCAACACAACATGTACATCTCTCAAATTTCCAAGGACTAAGTTCTCACACACTAATAAGGGCATCATATTGATACTTGCCCCTAGATCACAGAAGGCATTAAATTGCAGAGAATCAATAAAACAAGGAATAATGAAACTACCTGAGTCACTTCGTTTAAAAGGAACTCTATTCTGCAATGTTGCACAACAAAACTCTTATAATTGAATGATTTTACTACTCTCTATCTTCCTATTGTTGGAGAGCATTTGCTTTAGAAACCTTGAATAAACAGGCACTTGTTTAAGAGCATCACTAAACAGAATAGTGAGTTGCAACTATTAAAACAGTTTCTTGAATTTTCTCAGATTGCGTGTCTATTTTATCCTTTTTCAACCTAGAGGGATAAGGTAAAACTACCTTATTTTTTGGATTCTCCCCGTTAGAGCTAGACGATCCAGTCACTTCAAGAGTTTGAGACTCCTTAGGTTGAGGTTGTTCCTCAAGTGAGCTAACTTGTTCAGGTAGATCATAATCTACTTCCTTGGTTAATTGTGGTTCATCAAGTGACTTACCACTTCAAGGTGTATTCAAAGTGCTTCTTTTACTTTGGAATCATTACTTATTAAGTTTGTAATCTCTTCGAGTTAATGCTCAATGGACCAAAGGGTCTCCTCATGATTTTGTAATCTAGATTCATTATTCCTAATAAACTTAGAAACTACTTCTAAATTTGACTTCCATTCCGCCATTAAAGGTGATTCATCTTGAGAATTACAACTATGGGTTTCACTAGAGTCACCAACTAAAAGTAAATCTTTCTCTTGACATTCATCAGTGATATGACATTTAAAACCACATAAAGTACAAAAAGTAACAGTTTAGAGGAATCTTCTTTGTTTAATTCTTTCATGTTCCCTCTTGCATATCCACAGTCTTTCTTATCATATTATTTACAATTTCTACATAGAATTACGATCTTTATTGAATATTAGCAGCCATATATATATATATATATATATATATATATGTATTTCCAAAATTGCATAAAATGCATCTTGCACATATTTAATCCATTTCCATTATTCATATTTATAAAAAAAAAGTATATACTTAGATCAGATAAAATGAATGGTGACTTTCATAGTCAAGATAATCAAGAGCAAAGCCTATTGGAAGAAAAGAAAATTTCCCTCTCAACATCTTGCCTAGAAGTTTCAACATTTCATCAGTTTAAATCGAACAAAGGCCAAATTCATAATGTAACTACAACTATGCTAACAGAATTATACTATTTCTAGCTAATCTATCATACTCCTAAATTAACAGGCTACTTATGATCTAACAAAATAAATTCTAAAAATGCCAAGCTAAAACTATCTAAATTAATTAACTGCCCATAAACAATATGATATGGAAATTAGGTGCACCTTTAAAATTTGACTCTAATGTTAGTTGTGTAAAAACTGCTATGATTTTTACAAAAATGTTGACCATGTAGAAATTTACAAGGAATAAGAAAAGAAAATATTTTTGGTTTCCTTATCACTTAGCAATTCTCAAGTGTTGAAATTCTTTGGGCAAACCATTGCACCAAAAAATATTAAAATTTTCAACAATCTTAGGTGACAGCATCAAAAACTTGATGTGCTGCATACCTTTTTGAGTATTGAACTTATTTTAGCCAATAATAATAATGATAATCATAAGTCACAATGCAAGTAATTGCACTAGTCATATAAGTAATAAAGTGGATAATGAGTTTGAATATTGATCCCACGAAAATTATTAGGCAATAATGAAAATTTTTTATTACCAAAGAATAAAAAAATAAGGAACTACTTAATTACAACTAGATCTAATCATGGGTTAGAAAGCCTGCCTAGCCCTAAAAAAAAAATTGGATATGAGTTTGGAGAAAAAACCTAACAAAAAACAGGCCCATTTAAAAAAACTAAATATAAAATGGGTTGAGTTTGAATTTTTTTTAAAGTTTGACCCAAGCCCAAGCCCAGCTTAAATAACATTTTCTTAATTATATTATTATAATAGATAGAAGCATAAACACATAAAAGGAAACTTATGCTAATCTATGTAGAATGCAAGCAGCTCATCTTATCAAGGGGTGTCTGACAACCAACCTCCTATTGAGTTTGTATTAAATATTAGTTTTTGAGTTTTTAATATGGAATTTATACTATACCAAAAATCAGAGCTCCAATTTATGTTTGTTTGGCTCTATTTTTCAATTCAATTTTTTATTCAACGTGCTTTTTGACTAACAACAACAATGGGAAGCACCTGAATCCTGGTTTCTCAAAAATGTAATTTTCCTTAGGTTTTTATTTTATGCAATGTTAAATGGAAGGATGTGAATGGAAAGGTTCTTTAATGAAATTAAAAACACTACTACTTTTATTCATCAACAACAAAAGGGAAATAGAACAAGTTGAAAAAAAAAATTAAATTGGAAAATTTTCATAAATCTTTGATTTCATTTCAATTCCATTATGTTGCCACTAGCTAATCATATATATTGCAGGTACCACCACATAATGCTATTCACTTATTGATTTTAGTGGAAATCAAGTAGTAAATTGGACATAATGTGAGTACCAACGAAAGAAATTAAGTTGAAGTTCAATTCACAATATTAATCAAACAAGAAGTTTATTAATTTTTCTATTCCTTATTTTTTACCTACATTTAAACCTAACAAGCTATTTGAAAAACCTAGAAATATGCCTCCCCCTTTTTTTGGGAGAAGAAAACATGAATAACAACCAACCTAATTTTTTTTTTGGAAAATGAACTGGCCTGGGTTGAGCCTGAGCCTGAAAAATGGGAAAAAAGAAAAAGAAAAAAAAAGAAGGAAGACCTAGGCCTAGCTTTTCTACAAGTTTTTTTTATGGGCCCAACTCTTTTTTAATATGTTTGGCCCGTGGTTAAGTCTAATTACAACTAATTAAGTTACATGCTAGTATAAATTTGTGTTATAGACAAGTATAAAAGTATAAAATAAAACAATTAAAGGACTTAGAACTTAAGGGTTTAGACTATGACTCTAAACTCTAACTAAAAAGAAAAGAACGACAAACTACATATTTGATGTTGGTTTATTAAAGGTACAAAACTCATTACATTGTGTTATATTACTATGGAGAGCTTAACACGAATGTGATATAATAGCCAATCAAAGTAGATATCTTATCTTATTCTAGACCTAGCCTTCCCCCATCAAACTAGAAGCAAAACACCCTAAGTTGGACTAATCTTACAATGCACTAAGCATGTGAATTCTTACTGCACCAACAGTCAATAATGTAGGCCTACTAAACTATCATAAAGCTAACTTCTACTTAAGTGAACTAAATACAAATCACGCCTAGATCTACTTAACTACAATACTCCATGAAGTTTGGTGAATTCTAGATTAACTATGAAAGATTTGACTCCCTCAAGGGCAAATTCAAGTATATTAATCCTAACTATTTCCATCATAGACAATGGATGGTTTGCACCCATCAATAATTACCCGCATGCATGGCCAGCAAAATAGACCCAAAATCATATGAACTCAATTGTGGTATTATTCTAGAGGTAATATTAACATAACTAATTAACAATTGGATGAAATTAAAGTGCAATAATTAATGTCATTAAGAAACCATAACAAAGGCATTAAGACACCAAAAGCAAATGCATACTCCATATAATAGTATAATATAAATTGTTACAACAACCCATATATCTTTGTCAAATACACTAATTTTAAATTAATACAAGAAAATAGAAAATACAAATAAAAAATAAATGTAGATAGAAATAACATACATTACTCAGGGCAAATATCCCAAGTGATGATTGCAAGAGACTACAAATCTTCAACCTTCAATAGTTCTTATGGGTCCCTGAGCATCAATAGCAGTTCAAATTGTTAGATATTCACTCTAGAAATGTAACAACACTCCACTGATGTCATTCTCCCCTTTTTCACGTCATAAATGGGATATTTATAAGCTTATAAGAGAGAAAAAGCACTGACCAGCATCAAATACGATTCTGCCACATATTATTACTATAAAAGATATACCTTCTACAACTATACAAGTCCTTCAATGCATAGGGTTTTCATGGTTCCTTGAATTGCAGCTAAGCAGAATCTTTCTAACACAACTGTTAAGGCATCCTGCTAGGGTTTTTCTCACTTCAAACTATAACAACGCTAAATCCTTCTAACACAGTTGCTAAGGCATCTTGCTCAGGTTTTTCTCACTTCGAACTGCAATTGCATAAAATTCTTTTAACACAACTGCACAACATATCTTTCAGAGTATCAGACATTTTTTGCAACATAGCCGTGATATTCACCAAAATAATGACACCGCAAGTGTACGGGTCGTAAGAGTAATACGTGATAAATCAAGGTCGTTCTCTCAGAGAATCAGTACGATTGGTGATTAGGTATTAGACTTCTCATGTTCATTTCAGTTAAACAATCAAATTGTAATTGGTTTTTTTATGAAAATTAATTCAAATGCAATTAACAATAATGAAAGATAAGTTTAATCGAAATTAAGCAATTAAAGATACCCTAAGAATTCTAATCCCCTTTTTATACAATGTCAATCATTCCCTTTTGTATTAGTTGGTTTATTGTCAATTGTAGAGTTAAAAGTTTAATTGGGTATAATTGTCTTTCGATCAATTTAACCTCAATATCAACTCGACTCTTTGATATCTCAAATGAATAGTTAATATTCAATTACGCTCAAACCTTATCCAAACTATCTAGGGCCCATGAGTATATCTCTATCTCAAATGTAAATTAGACTAGGTCTAATCCTAAGTTGTTTAATCAATGGTCTATAAGCAATTCCCTTCTTTCAAAGGTTAATTACCAAACCCATAATCAAGTTAAAGGAGGCCAATCAATAGCATGAAACCATAATTGAAATTAAACACTAAAATCTTCAATAATCCAACATAATAATAAGGGAGACAATCTCCAAAGATTAAAGGTTCATAGAATCCCTAAGGGTTACAAAATTTAGCCACTCATGGCTTGAAATTCACAAATAATCTTAGCAAACATATCAACAATCATCAATTAGAAGGGAAGATGGAGTAAAAATACCTGATCAGCAGAATAAATGATAGAATCAATAATTTCTCGATCAGTACGGAGCTTCCCCAACACCTCTTGTGCGTTTTTTTCCTCTCCTAGTTGGCCAGAACTCTCCTTGCTTACTGAATGTCGAAGCCCTAGCCTCTTCTCCTCTTTTTTAACTTGTAAATCAAAGCTGTACGTTTCAGAGGCCGATCTCGCTATGGCAAGGAGTGACTCTCGCTATAACAAGAGCTCATAAGTTCTCATATTTCTGTTGCTTTCGCTACTGCCATGCTATAGCGAGTTGCTTCTTAGAATTTCTATGCAATGCGACTTCGTTATGATAAAGTGCCTTCTTCACTACAGCGAAAGTGCAGCCTCGCTACAGCGAATTATGTTCTAGCTGTAGCGAGATGACTTGTTTCATTTGCATTTTTACTTTTTAGCTTCCCTCTCTTTTTTGAATTCTTTCTACAATTTTTTACTTTTTCCTAAAATTGAAATCAATCATAGAATGAGGTTCAAACTGATAAAAATGTTCCAACTGAAACAATTTCTTTATTTTGTTTGATTGAATACACATTTAACTATATTAATCAAGATAAGAGTACTTTATTTCCCTAATTTAGTGTCAAATATATTCCTTTTTAATCCTAAATTAGGGAGCCATCAAGCCGCAAACCTCCTCTATTCAATCCTAGCTGACTTGCAACCAACTTTTTCCTTACATAGATAATTACATCCCTAATTAGACTTATTTATTTAATAATTAAATAAATATTTATACAAAATATTAAAATTAAAAATGTGGAAAAACTCAAGAAAACACTAGAAAATCTACTAAAAATCAATTATAAGTCCTTAAAATTGATATAAAAATATAAATATAATTGAGACATATCAAAGCTTCTCCAAACTTAAAATTCAAAACACAATAAAAAACTAAAAATAAAACTAAAAATAAAAAGGATCAAGAGTTTAGAAATTCTCATTATAGCACAATCTCTTTCTCTTGCAATTCAAACCATGTTTTTGATTCTCCCTTTGCAGTCCTGAAACAAGAAATTGAAGCTTATGAGTTGATACAAAAATATTGAGCATAGGAACAACACAATTAAGCTCAATAAGCTTCTCTACCATTCAGGTAAAATCATCAAGCAAATGTCTTAAAAATTCACAAGAAAATTTTTGCATAAAGACAAAATATTGCTTAACAAAATCATGCAAAATTCTAGCGCCAAACATTACTCAAAAAAATTAGAAAGATCAATAAAGAAATGCAAATATCACACACAACATTTGACAGAAGTCTTTCTATATGGTAACTAACAGATTGGAAAATCCCCACTCTGTATTCTTTTTATGCTACGATGCGTTTTAAGTTTGTATAGTGAAAGGAATCACTTGCATTTTGTGAACACAGCAATGGAGGGGCTAGAGAACATGGCCTTAATTGCCAATGCAGTGAGCCTGGTGACTTATTTCTTTAGGTACATGAACTTCAGCTTAACAAAGTCAGCCAGCACCCTCACCAACTTTATGAGAACTGCATTTATACTAGCATACCTTGCTGTTTTCATCCGTGATACCCATATCTGAAGGTTCAAGACTTGTGTCCTCTTCACATGCATCGCAATACCGGTAAGCTCCTATTATTGTTTATGTGAGCTTTAATTCCCCATTCAACATCAAAGACATAATCACCTCTCGCTAACAAAGTCCTTGTGATTTTAACCATAATAATTAAGGGAATAATGGGTTATGCGAAGGAAATAATGGGAAATGAAACCCAAATGAGTAAGCATTACTTATTTGTATTGAGGGTCTCTATGATAGTCCTGCTCCATTATTGAAACCAACTGAACCCTATAATTCACTAGGATTGACCCCAGATAGACAGCGAAGATGAAGCTTAAATTAACATAATTATAATCCCATATAGTCATCATCCACAGCCTAACACCACATAATCATACCCATATAGCGATAATGGATAGATTTTCATGACCACCAAAAAAGAAAAAATTTATTGGCAAGATATGATACTGAGCCCAAGGCAACAGCATAACAATGGAAAGCTCAATGAAATAGCAAACCCACTTCAAGCTTTAATAAATTTAGCAAAATTCGAAGCAAGAGGTTCATGAATTTACCTTCCCCAACCCCAAAATCCGAGAAGTCTTCGGTGGTGTCGGCTTGGAGGTTCCCAGGGCAGCAACGAGATAAACGATAGCCTCGTGGTAACAGTCTTGCGGCGACGATTCTATTGATGTGTAAAGAACCCTCAAGCCCCCTCAATGATTCACTCTCTCAGTTCTATTCCTCTTTGTCGTCCCCTGTCTGCTCCTCTCGCATTTTTTTATCCGATTCTTGAGCTATTACATGTGGTTTCTCGGCTTGCTCTTCAATCTCAGTATATGCCGGTGAATGTGGGAATCATCCCCCTCTCCCTCCAGCCACCTCCCTGTGAACGGCGGTGGCGGGTTGAGCTGCCGAAGCTGCTAGAAGAAGAGGGACTCGTGGCTGAGAGAAGAATAGGGGTGATCAAGTGGCCACTTGGTTGAGCTCTCCCGATGATGTCTAATCACATCTGTGGGAAAAATAAGGCATACAAAAATGCAAAACGAAAAAAGAAACTTTCAGTGAAAAACAAAAAGCAAAATGGACAGCTATTCCTGATCCTGTTGATCTCGTGTCAACATGGCTAAGTCGTGTTAAATTTTGAATGGCTCCAAAGTAATTAATGCCATTGTCTATTGGAATGCTAACCTCTTGGCTTAAATAAGCTGATTTTATAGCATTTATGTGCGTTAATCCTTGTGTATGGGAAAATGTCCCTGTTCCGTAGAAGGCTACTGTTTGATGAATTAAGATTTCCCGTCCTATGCACAAAAGTCATTTAGCCACATCACTTTTATTTTTCCAACTGCTATTTTTCATTGGAAAGATAATCTACATTTTAATTTGTTTGGCCATTCAAATTTCTAAGAAAATATATGTGATATATTGTGTTATAAAATTTTAATCTCTCAAGGGATTGAAATGATATCTTATGATAATTAAATTTTTATTATATTATTGAAATAATATTTTATTTTGTTAACTGCACTCACATATTGATATACAATTTTTTATAATAAAATTGAATAATTTATATATATGATTTTGTAAATGCGATGGGATTACATTAATTAGCTCAGGGAACGTTCCAGAGAACGGGAGATGCGTTCCCAATAATTAAATCGAACCGCAATTATTGGTATTGCTGCTACCCCATGATCCTTTTCCAAACACGTGAGAAATGGAAATTTCATGGCTTCTCATTATTCTTCTTCTTCTTTCTCTTCCACCACTTTCTTCATCCTCCCACTCATTATCCGAAACCTTCAGGCATTGTCTTGTGAGCCATTCTCACCCCTCTCATCCCATATCTCCAGCAATCTACACCCCAAACAACCCTTCTTTCTCTTCCATCTTGCAATCCCACAGAAGAAACCTTCGCTTCAACTGCACCACTACTCCAAAGCTATTCCTCATCGTCACTCCCACCCATGTCTCCCACGTACAAGTCTGCATTGTTTGCGCTCAAAAGCACTCCTTTCACATGACAATACGTTCATGACTACGAGGGCGCGTCGTACGTGGCCAAAGTTCCATTCTTCATCCTTGACATGTTTAAGCTTGGAGCCATTGAGATTGACGCCAACTCTCACACTGCGTTAGTGGAATCTGGGGCTAAACTTGGTGAGCTTTACTATAGAATTGCTGAGAAAAGTAGGACCTTGGTTTTCCAGCTGGGACGTGTCCAACGGTGGGCGTGGGAGGGTTCATTAGTGGAGGTGGGTATGGGAATATGATGAGAAAATATGGTCTCAGTGGATAACGTTATTGATGCACAAATAGTCGATGTTCAAGGCAGATTGCTGGATAGAAAATCCATGGGTGAAGATCTATTTTGGGCCATTAGAGGTGGTGGTGGAGCCAGCTTTGGCGTACTTCTTTCCTACAAAATCAAGCTGCTTCCAGTTCTGGAGACGGTCACCGTTTTTAAGGTTTGTACTTTGTAGTAACTATCAAAAGGGAAGGGATATTTTTGCCTGCAAATCTTCACCTCTTGTCCAATGCAGGATAAGACTTGTTAGAAAAGAAAAAAGACAAGAATTGGGTCATTTCGCCGTGTCTATCACTCCCTTATATAATTTTTTTAAAATTGGAGAAAATTTGTATCTTTTTATGCATTTTAAAAAGTCAAATAAATTTATTCTAATTTAAATTTAAATATATTAAAACTAGCTTCAAATAATCTTTTTAAAAACGACTCATAACCATGAATTTTTTTTAAATATATAATTTAAAGACATAAAAAATACCAAAATTCTTTTGTATTCAATAAAATATTTTTTTTAATTTTTAATTTTTATTATAGATTTAATATCCAATAGAATATTATTTCTTATTATTTTTTAAATTTTACCACATCATTTGGTTTCATTATTTAAATTACATTTAGACAGTAAAATATTATTTATTCATTTGAATAAATGCACGTATTTGAAAAAAAATCCAAACAGATCGACAAGACTCAGCCCTCTGACGTTCAAAGCCTCTGTATCTCAACCCATAGGTATATTCGGCGCGGTAGTTAACACTTCAGTATGTGGTGACATAAATTACTAATTAAATATTCATTCATGAGTCATGTTTATTTACAGACATGAACTGCACATTCTAGGCACACATTGTAATTAATCATTTAAAAAAATAAAATAAAATTACTACTTTAAACAGGTTGGGAAGACGCTGGAGGAAGATGCTACAGATATAGTTGACCAATGGCAGCATGTTGCACCGAGCATTGATAAGGATCTCTACGTCAGAGTTATCCTGGACGGTGTCAAAGGTAATACTCAAAATGGAACAAAGACGATAAGAGCGACGTTCATGGGGTTATTCCTTGGTGACTCCAAAACACTTGTTCCTATCTTGAAGAAAAGCTTCCCTAACTTGGGCTTGAAGCAATCAGAATGCATTGAAACAAGCTGGATTCGATCAATACTGTTCTGGGCAAAATTTGATGTTGCAAAAACGCCCCTTGAGGTTTTACTTGACAGAATTGGAGCACCTCAATCACTAATTTACTTGAAAAGGAAATCTGACTATGTGAAGAAGCCTATTTCCAAAGACGGTTTGAAAGCGATTTGGAAGAAGATGATCGAATTGGAGCATATCTCACTACTTTTCCATCCTTATGGCGAAAGAATGGCTGAGATTTCGGCGACGGCGACTCCTTTCCCTCACCGTGCCGGTAACTTGTGGAAGATCCAACATAAAGCTAATTGGAAGGAGGCAAGAGAAGAGGTAGCAGATCGCTACATAAACTTGACGAGGGAGCTTCATGGGTTTATGACTCCTTTCGTGTCGAGTAACCCTAGAGAAGCATTTTACAATTATAAGGATCATGATTTGGGTATCAAGGACAATACAAGAGCTTATGGTGAAATGTATTTCAGGAAGAACTTTGATAGACTGGTTCAAATAAAGACAAAGGTAGATCCTGTTAATTTCTTTCGGAATGAACAAAGCATTCCTGCTCTGCCCATTATTCCAAAGAATTATTATCAGAATAGTGCCTTAGAAATGCTTAACTTCATCATACTCGTGGATTTATTATGCTTATGGCTCTGGCGAAATTTTGGGTGCTCATGCAGCAAACGCAGGGTCTCTAGAGTGAAAATTTTAAGGTAAATCTACTTTATTAAGAATCTTATTATTGAGAAAAATAAATAATTTTATGTATTCTTCTAACTTCTATGTGCAGTGAAAACTAATACGATGTCATATAATTTATTTTATTACTTTTCATTTTTTATTTATTGCATTTTTTGTTATATTTTCCTTTCTTTCAGATTAATTAAAAAATCCTTCAGATTAAATCTTTTTTTTTTTTCCTTTTCAAACAAGAAATAAACTTCAAATATCTTTTGTAGGTACTTTTATCTATCAGATATTTGAACCGCCCTTTTTCTATTCATGTCAGCATTTCGTATAGTTAAATAGTAGTAATTTTAAGGATTTCATAAAAAAATTAAATCAATTATAAATTGTCATGTGGAAATATATTAGATATGGATCACATATAAAAAATTAATAACTAAAATATACTTTTGATTTCTCAACTTTATTTTAAATTTTACTTTTATTTTTTAATTTTAATTTATTTTAATTTAGTCCATTAAATTTTCCTCATGTTTCACTTTTGGCTTTTAATTTTATTTTGTCCATTATAGTCTTATATCTTGATCTTAAGTTTTACTTTCATCTATTAATTTTATTTTATTATAATTTGCTCATTTACAAAAATAAATCACATGTTTTCTTTTATCATCAAATTAAAATTAAAATGCTTAACGAAAAAAGTCGCGTTAGTGTTAGATGAGAGGAAACATCTAAGTAATCTTTGAAAGTTAAAAGGCCAAATTAAGACAATGAAATTTATGAACAAAAATAAAATTTTACATAAATTTAAGGGATTAAATTAAAATTAAATAAAATCAGGGGATAAAAATAAAACTTAAGGTAAAATCAAATGATTAAATTAGAACTAAATGAAGTTAAGGAATGAAAAATTAAGAAACAATGGGAAAGTTAAAGGACCAAATAAAACCAAATAAAATTAAGAGATAGAAATGAAATTTTAGATAAAATTAAGAAATAAAAAATATTTTCATCAAAAATTAATAATATACTTATATATATATATTTATTATTTATATTTATTTCATTGATTTACTTCTAGGCTAATTAATTCTATTTATGCATCATTTGATAATTGGAATTGTCCACAGCCCAATACGGATGAAAGAATATAAAATAATTGGCTGCGAAGTTTAAATTTTGGCCTAACATAATTGTGTGGTCCTTTTCCTTTGGGACATATATATTGGTACTAAGGTGCAAATGGTCATCCACAGCCTGGCCACTCTGGTCTTGTACGATCAGATTACATTGGATTAGGTTAGGTTAAAAAAAAATTGGGGTCTCGAGCCAATCCTATAAATTTTTTTTTTAAAAAATTATTTTATAAGAATTTATATAAAAAATTAAATTTTTAAAAATATTATTTTAGAATTTTTATTAATTTTTTTTAAAAGATTTAGATAATCTAACCCAATTATTTACTAAACCAAATCAGGCCAAATCCAATTTTGACATAAAACTTAAAAAGCATCTTAATATAAAATTAGACTAGACATTAAACTAAGTCAAAATCTTGCCATGTAATCTATAAACACCGCTAAAGAGAAGGGCCTCGATGGGTTTTCATTTTCAAAATTGCCTTTCTGTGCCTTTCAAATCTATACCTTAATGGACAGAGGACATATTGCAGCATGTGTGGGCCCCGCAAGCTTTTTCCTTTTTCACTCTACTGCTTTCCTTTCCTTCTTAAAAATATTATTCCTCTCTTATTTCCTGTCCTTTTCTCTTCATTACACCCTACCAAACGAATCAGTGTAGTTTACATGAATACAAGGTTATTAAAAAAAAAAAAACTAAAATATGAGAATTTCATCATCATCATCGCGGTGCATTACATAACTTTTTATATGTTAATCTGTCATCGCCAGCAACGCTCCTGTGTTAATAACATCTTTTATTGGAAGGGGATTAGTGCAGTTTGTAAAGACAGCTATAAAAATACAGTGACTTTTTAAATATCATTTGACTTAATCAAATTTTAGAAGTAAATTATTCTGGTATGTTAGCCAAAAGAAAAATTATATAAAAGAAAAAAAAATAAATTACACTAAAATTTGTGAAGTTCAATTGATATTCTTCTTGTTTTATAAATTATATTTGACTTTCTTTTAAATTTATTTTCTGTTAATAAAATTGACTTTTGCAAATAGTATATTTTTTTGAAAATAAAATTATTTTATTATCTTTATTGTCATATTAAAATTAAAATCATAATCTTATATTATGCAAAAAGTTAATAGAAAATAAATTACATAAAAAGTTTATGCAATACACATCAAAATGTTAAAGAAATTAAGTGCAGTTTTTAAAAATAAGAAGAATATCAAATATAATTAAATTAAATTTTAAAAAATTAATGAAAAGTGACTTTTAATGTCTCTAGGATGGTTGACCACAACAGACTTTGACATTCATATCAGAGTTTATTTTAGTCTCTGGTTTCCAAAATGAATTAAAAAGCAAGCATGACTCAATGTTCTACTTTTTCGAATATATATATATATATATATATATAGTACTAAAATGTCATTTAAAGAAAATTATTCTCATGTTCCTTACCTCTGGATAATTTATGTGAATTTGTGTTTATTTTAAAATAATTTTTTTTAGATGGAGTTTCATAAGAAGCATAATAAAACATATTTATATTTGATAAAATCAGTTGCTAAGTATGTTTATCAATATTTAAGAAGCTGCTTGTGTGTGTTTGAAAATATTTTTTTCCTTAAAAAAGTACTTTTTACTATTAAATTATTTAAAAGGACATGCATTTATGAAGGTAAATTAAAAAGGTTTGAAGTAATTAAAGTGAGTAATGATTTTAAGTGAGGGAATTTTTATCCTTTAAAATAGTTTTCTATGCTTCTGCTTCTAAAAGAGAAGCTTCAATTTAATATTTTTTTAAAATTAAAAAATATTTTATTACCATCCAAATGTAGCTTTTTTTTTAAATAAAAAAGAAGTTAGACCAAATATCTTATTTAACAAAAATAAGTACTTTATTTAAAAAAATGAATAACTTTTTCTATCCTAAAAGTTTGGCCAAATAGATTATAGGCCTCTCCGATGATTCAGGAATATTATTGAAAGAAATAGTTAATCAGAATGTCTTAGGCACTTTATTCAAAAATGGTATCTCAAAATTACACCAAAGAAAATAATAAAATCTCGTAAAGTTTTGTTATATACTTATTATTCCAACACTTCATATTGAGTATCTGTGACCTCAAATCAAAGAGAATATTATTTGATGATTGAAAACACTTTTTTTATTTATTTGATAACTGAAAACACCTTGATTCCAATGATCTTTTGCCAATAATGTTGTAATATTTTGTAAATTAATTTCCATTTTTAACTAGATACTTCGATAGCCAAACGCGGCCTGGAGATATCAAAAGGCCAAAGGGCCATTTCACAAAATAAATTATACTGATAGTTTTCATGGTTTTTCATTACCGAATGTGTGCATGTATGGCTTAAAGGCCCTCAAGGCGATCAATGCGTGACAAAAGAGATCATTTCAATGACCATGCTTATGCATATTAGAGGGATTTCGGATATTTATTTGCACAACAAACTAAAATTTTAAACTTTTTGTCCCATAAAATTTCAATCGGAATCATAAGGGAATTTCAGTTTAATTTTCACAACAAATTCTCCGCAATTCAGAAGAATGTTTGGTTCTACACAAAGAGACTCTTTTCTCTATGTCTTTTTCTTGAAGAGTAAGTTAAATTTTTTTGACAATATCAATAACACCTTTTCCTAAAAAAAAAAACTGATATTTTAATTTTGAAATTCAAAATAATTAATTGATTAGGTGTTAAATTATTATGTTATGGAATAATCATCTAACATTGTGGAGACCATGTCAAACGCCGAATTGAGACAACAAAAACTTAAATATAAATTAGAAATTAGAATGTAATCTTAACTATATATAAAGGACGAATTGACTGTATAATTTTAAATGGTCAAGGCCACTGATCTTATTTTATTGACTTTTTATTAGTTTCTTTTGATACATAAAAATTTAAATATGAAAATAAAAAAAAATTTATAAATAAAAAATATTTATAATATTTTTATTTTTAATGATTGAATAAAAATTAGTAGATAATATTAAATAATAATTAAGTAACAATTATAAAAATAATAATTATTTATACCAATTGATGGTCAGCAAGAAAATCTGGAGCAGATCCAATCCCGAATTCAAAGCCATTCAACATTTCTAATAAACCATTGATGCCCCCAATTCTTAGGACGTCAGTGAGGAAGGCAGAGTGCAAGAGGGTTGAGTGCGTGTTTGGAACCTCATCTCAAAATCACGTTTATATAGAAGTAACAAATTATTGCTTCCTGAAAAATATAGTTTTAGATCCTGAAAACGCAGAAACACACGCCATGAGAGGTTGTTTTGTAACACTATTGGTTTTGGGGCAGAGTTGAGCCGGACACATGTTGCTCTTAGAATGCGTGGATTGTTGAGGAGGGAAGAATTAGAGTTGAAGGTATTGGAAATTTCGGAGACGTTTTGGGACCCTTCCATGTTTAGTACCAACTAAAAAAGTTTAAGAAGATGGAATGATTTTCAAAAAAGAAAAAAAGAAAAATATTTATTATATTTTTATAATTATTATTTAATAATATATATTTTTTATTACTTTTGTTATTTCTTATTTTATTTACTCTTTTTGTTTTTTTCAATCATTTCTTACGTATCAAACCTGACCTATGGGTTTAGAATATAGATAGAGACTTACTGTTGGCTTTCTCTTTTGCTACGTAAGAGCAATTATGCTACACTGAGAGATTGTTCCTCAGTTTAGCATTTTAATTCTATAAATATGCTGATGAGTGAAACAGAGGGTATTTTCCTACATTTTCTTAGGTTTTCTGTATGGTTTCTAAAAAGTGAGAATATAAAAAATGTCATACAAAATACTTGTTTAATATTTTTGAAAGTCTCCAACGTACCAAAGCTTCAATAAGTACAAAATAAAAAGACAAGATATAAGGGGTTTGCTTTCTATTTTTTGTTTTTATGTTCTTAAAACAGTTACATCAAATTGTTTTTGAAAATAAGAAATAAAATAAAACCTGCTAGAATAATTCGTTTTAAAATCACATTTAAAAAAAGATAAAATAGTTCATTTGAAAAAATTGATTTGGAAACGAGTTTTAAAAATATGAAATTAAAAAAATTTATTTGATTCACTTGTTTTATAATTTTTTTCTTCATGTAATTAATATTGACGTAATTTGTTTGATAATAATTTAACATCCATATGATATTAATGATTAATCCTACGTCCTGAAGTGCATCGCCCATATGATTAGTCCTACTTCTTTCTTTTGCACAAGAAATTCAATGGTGTGCTTTTCACTCTGTGTCACATGCTCAATTATTTGTGGGGCAACATAATCACCCCCATTAAGATCTACATGAACACCGCCATTACGATATTAATTTTCAAGTTCAAACTCATTTGTAGATTAGTGGATCTTGTATAGATGCATAGTGAAGTACACTAATAACAGTGCCTCTGTTGAAGATTACACCCAACAGATTATAATGTTTTAGTCCTTGCTTTTAATGTTGTGAAGCCTCAAGAAGTGCCTAAAAATATGTACAATGAATCATCTATGATATATACACTATCTAGAAAAGAAATTAAAAAGTCCTAAAATGGTTATATTTCAAGATATAGCTCTTCGAAACTTTGTCAGCAGTAACTTTGTTGGCATCAACATATCAACCAACTCAGTGTGTTGTAGTAGTAGAGAAAACTCTCAATGCTTTCCTTGCAATGTATTAAAATTTTGCTTTATTTGTTTCAAATTAAAAGAGCGCCCACCTTTAGTGTTCAACTTTTTTGACATGATTCTCCAAACTTTAGGTAAAAATACATAATTGTTCATATTCCCTTTTGTAACTTTTTTAAACATGATATCTATATAAGGTTTAACTAAATGCTTGGTCCAGAGTAAATTCTCCTGCAAAGGCATTACATTGCAACAATCATATGTTACAAAATGAAAAACATAGTCAATTACATAAAGAAAAATTTAGTCAAAGAATCAATGATTCCAGAAGTACATAACTCGATCAGGAAAGTGGGTAATTAAATAAAATAGGAAGCTCATCGAAGAGCATCTCAATAATTAAGGTTTTGTTCTTGATATGTAGCATTATCATGTTGTTATTTCTTCTCTTTTCTCCGTGTTCTTTCCCCCAATCTTCCACCTAGAAATAATATACCATGTTAATGACATATATATAATGGTGTATGTATAATTCTAGAATTTAATTCTTAAATTGAAATGTAAGCATAGAAGATTGAACCATATAAGCTTTTGCAGAACAAGTGTGATTTGTTATCATGCTATTGTTAGATAAAAATCAAAGTAATTAGTGGAATAAAACTAAAATAAGAATAATACTTTTTTTCAAGGAAAAAATCTTTCTTTTCACTCTTCTTTATCTTTAATTTTTTTGGTTTATAAATTATACTTTAGCAAAAGAAACAAGAAACTCAAAAAAATAATGTGTAATGGCTAGAAATTAGAGAGTGGGAATGATTCGTTTCTTTTATGTGCTTCAACAATACCAAATATACATAAAGGAGCTTTGGCTTAGTGCTTCTAGATACCATCAAATTCTCCTTTTTTTTTTTTTATTTGTTGAAGCCAAATTCCATTTCTAAAAAGTAAGGTTGCACATGGGTTGTGCTGAACAATGGCTTAGCCTGGTACTCAACTTTATTTTAATCAGGTTTCAATTTTGAAGCTTGATGCTTGGGTTCATCAAGCCCTTTTTTATTTTTAGTAAAAATTATTAAATAATTTCTAAAAAAAATAAGATTTTCTTATAAATCTCTATAAAATTATATTTTTCCATTGAAAAAAATTAAAATTTTTACATAAATCATTATAAAAATATATTTTGTTAATTATATGATTTCACCTAGCCATAATATATATTTTTTTTTGCTTGGCCTAACTTGACTTGCTATGGCAAGGTCGAACTAGGCTCACTAGGTAGTTGGGCCAGATAAACATCCCATTTAAAAAGACCCAAAGCATACAATGCCACAAACAAAGTGTGCTCATTTAAAGGGTGAGGGCTAAGGTAAATATCTTTAATATTTAACCAAAGGAAGCTTGCCTGGGTTGGAAATTGCAACTTCCAACCTAATTGCTGTAGTTGAAACCATGTATGGCTAAATATTCTAAATTAATTTTCACTTTCCTTCTTCATCTTTAAATTTTGTTGTGTATACATTAGACATTAGGAAAATGAAATGGAAACCCAAAAAATTGCAAAACAGGATGAATTCACATATATGTAATACCCTAAAAGAATTTTAAAACTTATAAGTAGGTCCCTAATGGATAATAACTAAAGTAAGGAAATTAAAAAGAAGGTTTAGTAATGTAAAATAAATTTTTTAACATAATAAACAAAGATTGGATAATTTTAGAATAATTGTGAAGCTTGGAAATTATCTTAAGGAGTTACTTTAGTCTTTATCTTGTATCTATCAGGATACTTTATTTTTAAGAATTTTAAAACAAGTTAGCCTTAAGAATTCAAATTTTTGTGAGGCTTTTATTTCATTTTTAGTGTATAAAAAACAATTCTTCTAGTGTCTCATTTTTATCCTAATGGAAAAATATTATGTACTTCCACTACTTTTCTTATTTTCCTTTTCTTTTTCCTTTTTCTTTCCTTTCCATTTTATCTTTCTTCTCTTCCCATTCTATTCATTAACAAAGCTTTAGTAACATTTCTCCTTCATTATGTGATGCTCCCATTTCTTCAAAGTATCATAGATCTTCATCCAAGCTAAGAGTTCTTCCATTTTCTGCCCTTAGCCATTGTCATCCTCCTTTCTCTCGTGTGTTAGAGAGTTTTGCATTTGTCATAGCCCACCCTATCTTCTTCCTTCATGTTCTTTCTTTTTCTATGCTTGTTAAAGCTTGACTGTTGTTGTAGCTCTTCCCCCTCCAATGTTGTCATGATTGAGCTCTCAAATTAGGGTTGTTCTTGTTGATCCTTCAAAGTGTTAATTGTACACTTCGATCTACACTTCCATCTTCCTCCATAAGCTCCATAAGGTAAAATCTAAGCTTAGTTTAAATTATGGAAGCTTTAATTAGAAAACCTAGACTTAGTTTGTGGTAGTAATAGGAAACCTAGATAAAACTTATAACTTTAGGTGTTAAAGGATGTATTTGGTTAAATTGATAGTAGTAGATGTTAATTGAGTGGCTAAATCATAAATTTTATGTCAAATGTAATAACATTAAGGATACTCCATCAACTGAAGTTCAATCATAAGCAATAAGAAAAGGAACCTCTACTATTAGTCCTTACAATAAGTATATAAATAGTAAAGTGGCCACTTTCATTTTATTCCTTGATTATGTTTACATGCCCAACGTTCATTTTTTATGTTTTCACAT
Source organism: Erythrophleum fordii (assembly GCA_032878935.1). Classification (NCBI taxonomy): domain Eukaryota; kingdom Viridiplantae; phylum Streptophyta; class Magnoliopsida; order Fabales; family Fabaceae; genus Erythrophleum; species Erythrophleum fordii. Next base: position 2,201,242 of record JAVQMF010000031.1, read on the forward strand.
TCTACAGGCTTAAGGGAAACAAATAATTAGTTTTAAAACTTTTATTTGTGTGGTGTGATATGTGTGTGTGTGTGTGTAACACCATATTTACATAATTCATCTTATCCCATTTCTAATTCATTTTCCTTGGCCAAGGAACTTTCAATAAGAATATTCAATTAAAAATATTGTATTATTTTGCGTTGCGTAGCGGATAAAATTTTCATTTTGCATTTGTGGACCATATGAATTTCCCCATGTTATTTTCCTGTTTAATTATATCCATACAACTCAAAATCATCTCAAAATGTTGCCAAAAACTTGAGCTCATAGCATACATACACAAAATAAAGAGGTTTTGTCACGGGTCCTGCTGCCAAGTTCTAAGTGTCAACTTTGGCAAATCATAACTAAATCTAGAAAAATAAATATCCAGCAAACCATAACATTTTAAAAAGCTCTATATGTTAAATTTATACTAAAAATAATTTCAAGCCATAAAAATATCATTTGGACCATATTTGACAATATAGAAATGACATAGGTCGGACTATCCATCATTTTTGATATAGTTTTCTGATATAAACTTAAAGAATGCATAACTAATTTCACAAAAATCCAATTGAAGAAAACTATATCAATTTGGAAAGAGACAGATGTTAAATTTAAGAAAAAAATACTTCTAGATCAAGAAAGACATGTTTAGCTACTAAAAACTAATAGAACAATACATGGACTTGGCTGGCACTATTGATATTGATATAGAACTTCAAAAATTCATAACTCTCTACTCAAACCTCCAAATGAGGTGTTTCTAATTGCTACAAGTCACTGATAATATCTAGTTTATACCTATAAAATTTCACATTCATTGGACTGTGTTTGGCCCATAGATGACATAGAAATCTAAATTGACCATATGAACAATAATTATATCAGGACAGCAGAAAATTGGCAACTTTGGAAATTCATAATTAATTCTTTAGAGTTTTAATTTTTCTGTACTTTAGCTTCCAAAAAAGCTCTAGATAAGATTTACATGCATGCCAAATTTTATAAGAAAGCTCATCCATTTGGTCATATTGGGGCATAGGGTTGTGATTTGCTCATTTTGTGTCATTTAAGGGGTCTTAAATGGTCCAATTTTGCTTCCACTACCTCTAAAGCAACATGAGCACATGGGAAAGTATGAAAAGAACCTATTAAACATGTTTCAAAGGTCCAATAACCTAGATCTTACAAAATCACTCTCCTATTCCAAGGTGTACACAATAGACATACATGCATATCTTGGCATTTCCATGACAAAATCATACAATATCATTCATTTGAATCCAATTCTCATACATACACCTCATATCTATATATTTGTACATATTCAAAGGGTTATTCATACATATATCATGGTGTTACATTCTTGACATTATCATGGTTACAAAGAAAACAAAAAACACATCTTCTTACCAATCTCCTTCCTTTAAGCTTGGTGGCTTCTATTTCTTGGTTCACTTGGTCCACCTAGACATGTTAGGTAATGGGAGGGAAGAGTGAGATTCTAGAAATCCCAATAACTCTTCTCCCTTTCAAACACACAATATGGATACAAATTCAAGTCTAAAAATGTATGCATAGCTTTCTTGGAAATGCTAAACATATATAGACCATTTCTTTTATTCAAGAGGTCACACATAACATACATAGGCTTGCCAAGACAATGATTTAGGCTCAGCCATTCTCTTTGGGACTTTTGAACTTGTCTCACCTATTTCTAAGAGACTTTTGACTAAATCTCACTCTTTTTAGAGACTTTTGGCTTTGTCTCACCCACTCTTAGGGATTTTTGATTTATCTTCACCTTAGCTAAAGGACTTTTGGCTTCACCAAGCTCAAGCAAGCTAAGAACATACATAAAAGCATCTTACAAACATATAAACATAGCAACATGGTACCATGGTATGTGATTTCATGGCTTTAAATATACGCACACACATTCAAGACATGAAAAACACCCAAGCATGCATGAGAGAAGAAAAGAGAGCTATCTTGTGCACAAACACACACTTTCCTCCTTGAAAATGGTTCCTCTCCCTCGGCTAAGCACTTACAAGAAGGTGGAACTTGATTTTTTTTTACCTAGATGCATCATATGGAAGCTAATTACACTCTTGGAACAATTTCTAAAGTTACACATTCATTTTAAAAGTTAGGTTGTCCCTATGGCTCATTTATGGTTCCATAATACACCTAATGAAGCAACACCCATAATTTATGATCTTGGTTCCATTCTTTCCTTCCATCTATAGTTCTTGACTCCATTTAGATCTCTTAGAATCATCACACAATCCATTTGAGGAGCCTAACTGCATGTTGCTTCTTTAAGTCACAATATAGAACCTATGCTACCATCTCACTTCCTAGGCTTCCTAAATTTTTTCCAAGGCTTCCTCTCATCTTTTTCCATTATTTATGATGTAAAACCAAGCATGGAACCAATTAAAACACTCCCTACTCTATAGTTCTTGTCACACACTTCCTCCTTAAAAATGGTTTCTCTCCCTCGGCCAAGCACTCACAAGAAGGTGGAACTTGATTCCTCTGACTTAGACATATCATATGGAAGCTAATTACACTCTCGGATCAATTTCTAAAGTTACACTTTCATTTTAAGAGTTAAGTTGTCCCTATGGCTCATTTATGGTTCCATAATGCGCCTAATGAAGCAACACCCATAATTTATGACCTTGGCTCTATTCTTTCCTTCCATCTATGGTTCTTGACTCCATTTAAACCTCTTGGAGTCATCACACAATCCATTTAAGGAGCCTAATTGCATGTTTCTTCTTTAAGTAACAATATGGAACCTATGCTACCATCTCACTTCTTAGGCTTCCTAAATTTTTTCTAAGACTTTATCTCATCCTTTTCCATCATATATGATGCAAAACCAAGCTTAGAATCAATTAAAACAATCCCTAGTCTATAGTTCTTGTCTTGGCTAAAACTAGCACACCATTTAGGGCCCATGGAGTTTTTGATTTTTCCTTGATGGGAGAGGCACTTGGGAAGCTTCCTAGAGATCATAAGAACTCAAACAAACATTCACACATGCAAGAAAATTCATGTGTCAAATCAGTTCTTACAAAGTATTCAAGAGCTCCATACTTCCCTAACTTGAATTTCATTTGGTTTCCTTCCTATTTCTTTGCATTTTCTAACTCTTCATGATCTAATTCATGGGTTTCATACTTGTTCTAAGTCAGAACCTTACCCTTTCCCTTAGCTCTCAAGTTTGGCTGAACCACCTTCATAGAAGGAGCAAAGGGAGAAAGTAAGAAAGTCATGGATTTACCTTAGTTTTCTAGCCTTCTCAAGAGCTTCTTCCTCGGCTATGACATCTCCTTGAGAATTTTGAACTCTCCCCTCTAAATCAAGCTCAAAATAGAACCATATGAACATCCAAAACCATAGGAAGATGAAGCAAGAAAAGGAGAACAAGGTTTCAAGAAGAAAGACCATGAAATTCCTTAAATTTCCATACCTTTCTTTAGCTTTTTCTTCCTTCTCTTGAACTCTCTTTGTGCGTCTCCCTCATGCAGTCTCTCCCTCTATTTTGGATGAAGCACAAGGTTGGTTAGAAGAGTAAGAGAGGGGGATATCCTTTTATGTAGAATTTTCAAGAAGAAATTGTTAAAAGAAATGACGTTTATATCCTACGTTCATGACATTTTTGTTTTAGTTTCATTTTAGCTCCTTTTTAAAAACTAATTTTTCCATCATAAAATTTAGTTCCTCAATCTCATAAAAAGCCTTTGGAATCACTCAATTTGGATCTAAAACTTTTCCAAACAAAGAGGTCAAAGTTCAAGTCAACTATTATTAGAAAACGTACATCGGAAGGGTTTTAACTATCCTAGGGCTTCCCAAGGTTTTCAGGGCCTCTAAAAACCCCAGAGAGCTCAAATTTATCATTTAAAAAGCTCTCATATGAGTTTTTCAAAAGTTACCCATATTTACGAAAATGCCATTATACTTCGTCCCATTTTCGTAAAATTTTGTTTGCCTGTTCTGACTCCAGTTTTAGGACATCTCAGGCTTCCTAAATTCATTATTTAAGGTCTAGTTTATTATCCTAATTTTTTCAGACCTTAACTTATCCATTTCGAGAAACTTTCTTTTTGCATTCATTTACGTCGTTTTTACGAAATCCAGACATTACATTTCTCTCTCCTTAAATAAAATTTCTTTCTCAAAATTTGGATAACATACCTCATGGGAATAACTGTCAATATTTCTTTCTCATTTAATCTTCCAACTCCTAGTTGGCTTTCTTAAGAGATAACCCCTTCCAAACCATTTTCACCAGTGATATTGTCTTATTCCATAATTGCTTGAGTCTAATATCTATGATCCAATCTGGTGACACTATATAAGGCAGATTATCCTGCAACTACACATTTTCATATTCTATAACATGTGAGGGGTCGAACTGGTATTTCTTAAGTTGGGATACATTGAATACATTGTGTATTCAATGTATGCCACAAGTCTGTAAGCCACAAGTTCGTAAGCCACAAGTCCTACTTTATCAAGAATTTGGAATGGACCTATGTACTTTAGACTGAGCTTTCTACTTTTAATGAACTTACTTATTCCTGTGACTGGAGACACTCTGATAAAAGACATGGTCTCTAACCTCAAACCTTAACGGTTATTTACGTCTATCTGCATAATTCTTCTGTCTACTTTGGGCCATTAGTAGTTTCTTTCCTATTGTCTCAATTTGCCTAGAGGTTTAGTCCACTAATTATGGGCCTATGAGGCACCTCTCTCCTAGCTCAACCCAGCAAACTGGGGACCTACACTTCTTCCCATACAATGTCTTATACAATGTCATTTGAATACTAGTATGATAGCTGTTATTATAGGCAAAATTTGCTAGAGACAAGTATGTATCTCAATTCCTTTTCAACTCTAAAACATATGCCTTTAGCATGCCTTTTGGGTCTATATGGTTCTCTCTGTCTGGTCATCTATCTAGGGGTGATAGGTTGTGCTAAATCTCAATCTAGTTCCTAAGGCATCTTGTAATGATCTCTAGAAGTTTGAAGTGAATCTAGGATCTTTATCTGACATAATGCTCTGAGGTATCCTATGTAACCTTACTATCTCCTGGATGTATAGCTGAGCTAATTTACCTAAGGTGTAAGTCGCTTTTATTGCTAGAAAATGTGCTAATTTCATTAGTCTATCTATTATCACCCAGATAGCATCATGCCCCAATGATATCTTAGGTAAATCCATGACAAAATCCATCACTACATTATCCCACTTCCATTCAGGGATATCAAAGGGTTGAAGTAACCCAACTGGCTTCTGATGTTCTATCTTAAATTTTTGACACACTAAACATTAGGAGACGTATTTTGCTATCTCTGCTTTCATCCCTGGCCACTAGAACAACTTTTTAAATCATGATACATCTTATTACTACCTAGATGAATAGTGTATTTACTCTTGTGTGCCTCCTATAATATTCCCTCCTTAATGTTTACATTCCTAGGCACATACAGCCTATCCTTGTATCTCACTAGCCCATCCTTAGATAGGTTAAACTTTGGAGTGCTACCTTGGGATATCTGGGCTCTAATCTTCCGTATTTGTTCATCTTTTAATTGGGCTTCTCTTATTTGACTGCTCAAGTCATTTTCTATTCGGGTTTCACTTATTAATAACTTTTCCAAATGCACCTGACATGAGAGACTCATATTCTTGAATCTCTTAATCAATTCTTGCTCTCTAATCATCATGTAGGCCATATATATGGATTTCCTACTCAAGGCATTTGCGACCATGTTTGTAATATCCAGCATGTTGTAAAAATACCGAAATAAGTCAGTTTGAAAAGCAAGTCCCTTGAGATGAGTGATTTAAGACTAAATAAAATTTGGATAAAATTTTATATAATAGAAAATGAGGATTTGAGCCTTGAGTTGCCTAAAAATCGGGGCCAAAATGATTCAAAAAATTCATCGAAAGGCCAGTGGCATTTTCATAAATAAGTGTAATTTTGGAAAAATACACAGAAGGGCTTTTAAATGAAAATTTTCCGTTCTCCTGAGTTCTCAGAGGCCTTAAAAACTATAGGAAACCCCGGGACCGTTAAAACCCCTCTAGTGTTTATTTTTGAACGTCGGTTGACTTGAATTTTAACCCTTTCATTTGAGAAGGTTTTAGCTCCAAATTGAGTGGTTCCAAAGCCATTTTATAAATTAGAGAACCTTAATTTTATGATGGAAAAAATGATTCTCGAAAAGGAGCTAAAACGAGCCTAAAACGGAAATGCCACGCACAAGGGATGAAATCGTCATTTTTTTTAGAGCAATTCTCTCTTACTTTCCCATTATATGTGGTGTCCCATACTTGGCTCCCCTTAATCGACTTACTACAGTGTCTAAACAAGAGAAGAGAGCTAAAGAGAAGAACGCACAAGAGGAACTAAAAAGGAGGAAGGAAAAGGCTAAAGAAAGGTGAGAAAGTTTAGAATTTTTACACTTCTTCCTCTTGAAACTTCACTTTCCTCTTCTTGCTTTATCTTTCCATAGTTTTAATGAAGTTTTTGGTGCTGGTTTGGGGTCAAACTAGAAGAGATAAATTTCAAATTCAAGGAGGAGGAAGGGGGAAGAGGGATTTAAGGTAAATTCTTGCCTTTCCATCACCTCTCCTTCTTGTTCCCTTAGTGTGTGTGTTCAGTCAGACCAGAGCCATGAGAAGGAAGGAGATTTTATTCTGAAATAAGAGAGAATTGAGGGTTTTAGACCATGCAGAGTTGGGAAATGCCAAGAAATTGTATAGAAAACTAGTAAAATGCAAGTTAGGAAAGTGTAGAGTTCTTGAACATAATCTAAAATCTAGGTTGATTCAAGAATTTCTTAGCATATGTGAGTGTTTGTTTGAGTTTTTAAGACTCCTAGGGAGCCTCCCAAGTGTCCCATCCATTAAGGAAAAATTGCAAACTCTATGGGTCCCTAATGAAAGCATATTTTGGCCAAGACTCATAGAAATAGCTAGGGGATGTTTTAAATTGTTCCAAACTTGATTTGAGACTTTATATGATAAAAGAAGGTAGGAGAAGCCTTTGGAAAAAATTTAGAAGTCTTAGATTGAGAGATGAGACAATGGCATCCATAATGTGGCCTTGTGAAGCAACATATATCTAGGCTTAGGAGAGTGAGTGTATGATGGCTCCAAGGACTTTAAATGAAGTCAAAAAGCCTAGATAAGGGAAAAAATTGGAGCCAAGAACTTGAATTATGATATGCTTCATTAGGCCATAATGGAACCATTATGTGACCATTAGGCAAAGTGTGTGTCTCAAGTGTGAGTTTGATATTTTAGCTTACTTCAAGAAAGTAATTGAATGTTATTTATGGTGTTTAGGCTAAGGAAGTCAAGCTCCATCTCATTGCGAGTGTGTAGCCAAGAAAGGGAAGGTGTAGCCAAGTGAAGCTTGAAAATTCCTAAGGTAGCTCTCAACCTTTTCTTGTTGCATTTCTTGTTACATATGTGTCATTGTGTGCTTGTGTGTATATTTATATTTTTGAGACATGCCACTTGATGCTATGTTGTTCTTTTGGTACCAATATGTCTTCTTGAATGTCTTTGAATTGTGGCAATGGTTTATAAGGGTGAAGTAGTACCAAAAGTCCCTTAATATAGGTGAGAAGATGCCAAAAGTCTTATGGCATGGATGAGATAAGGCCAAAAGTCCCTTGGATGGGTGAGGCTAAGTCAAAAGTCCCTAAACCAAGAGCGAGGCAAATCCAAAAGTCTTAAAAATGAGGTGAGGCCAAACCAAAAGTTTCTAGAACTTATTCTTATACTTGACATGAGTTTGTGGCATAAAAATGTGAAATTAAATGCTTCATAGATTGGTTGGTTGCATACTTGTACCCTTGACATGTTGTATGCCTTGAAAATGTGCTTGAATAGGTATATGAGCTATTGAGATTCAATGACTCTGACCCCTTCCTTTCTCTTATCTTATATGGCCTAGGTGGAGTTCAAGATCCAAAGGATGGAAGCCAAGGAGCTTAGATATCCATTTCTTGGCAATCTTGCTATTTTTGATGTACTAAAATGTCAAAGTATATATGTATATGTTATTTTTGAGCCATGAAACCTTGAACGAGTGTAAAATTATGTAATGATGGTGTATGTATCAAGAATGGAGCTAAATGAATAGAAATGTGCAATTTGATCACTTGAGAGCCTACTTGTGCATGTATGTTTATGGATGTGTCATGATGAAGTTGAGTTGCATGATGGTCCAGACCTTATGAGAGACTTCTTTGTGCTGTATTTATGCTTCCTTAGTTGCTCAAATGGGTGTGGGAAAGTGTATGAATTATTTGGACCAAATTTGCCCCCATTTTGGATCCAAAAGTGCCATAATCTTGAGCTATGACAAAGTTTAACTAGATGACTTCTTCTTGGCTTAAAATTTGTCATACAATTAGATCTTGCCTAGATCTTTTTGGGAGGTCAAAGACTAGGTCATTTGGAGGTCTGTGGAATTTTTTATAATTTTTCAAAGTTGGTATCAGAAATTCGAATTTGCAGAATCATTGTTCATTTGGTCAGTTGTGAATTTATATTATCTGAGGGGCAAATGTGGTCCAATGGTTACGAAATTTGGTAAGCATAAATTGGACATTCACAATGTCTTGTAACAACAAGAAGCATCTCATTTGGAGGTCTGAGCTAAGAGTTATGCATTTTTGAAAATCTGGAACAGTAACAGTAGTGCAGCACGACCTTGATCACTGTTCCATTGAATTCCAATGGCTAAACATGTTTTTTTTTGTCTAAATTTATTTTTACCATAAAGCTAACATCAATATATTTCCATATTAGTATCATTTTTGTAAATTGGATTTTTTTGAAATTAATTGGATATTTTTGAAGTTTATATAAGAAATTTGTAGTAGTATTAGTAACCAGTCGAACCTTTATGCCTTTTTCAATGTCAAACATGGTCTAGATGCAATGTTCATGACTTGGAATTATTTTTAATGTAAATTTAACAATTAGAAAATTCTATGAAGCTATAGCATGGATGATTTTGATATTTCTACATTTAATTATGAATTTTCAAAGTTGCTACACAAAATCTGCAGACTGAACCCGAGGCAAAACCATTAATATTTATGTGTGCTTGATGTAAGCTCAGGTTTTTGGCAATTTTTTGAGATGGTTTTGAGTTGTAATGGTGTAATTAAATTTAAGAATGATATGAAAGAGTCCCCAAGGCCTACGGAGCCAAAACGAAGAAATTATGGATAACGTAACGCAATTAAATTGTATTATTTCTTTTATTTTCTTGGGAAAATTCATGTATGAGACTTGTGTATGTAAGGAGGCTAGCTAAAATAGCTATGGTGTTACAATGTTTGCCTTTCCTAGGTGGTGCTTCAAAGTAAAATCATAATCCTTTAAAAATTCTAACCACCTTCTCTGTCTCATGTTCAATTCTTTTTGTTCAAATAGGTATTTAAAGCTCTTATGGTTACTATAAATCTCTATGGTTACTCCATATAGGTAATATCTCCATATCTTAAGTAAAAATACCATTGCTGCTAGCTCTAAGTCGTGTGTGGGATAATTCTTCTCACAAGGTTTCACTTGTCTAGAAGCATAAACTACCACTCTGCCTCCCTGCATAAGCACACATCCTAATTCCTTCTTTGAGGCATCACTATAGATTACAAAAGTTTCTCAAGGTTCACGAAGTACTAAGATTGGGGCTATGGTTAACTTATATTTCAATTCCTGAAAACTCTTCTCACATTTCTTATCCCACACAAAAGGCACATTCTTCCGAGTGAGCCTAGTCAGTGGTATTGCTATATGAGAAAAGTCCTAAATAAACCTTCTGTTGTACCCTGCTAAATGTAGGAAGCTCCTAATTTCTGTCACTGTCCTAGGTCTCTCCCATTATAACACAACCTCTACCTTATGGGGATCTACTATGACCCCTGTCTAGGAGATCATGTGACCTAGGAATTGATGCTCAATGAGCCACAACTCACATTTATTAAGTTTAGCAAACAACTATTTCTCTCTAAAGGTTTTTAAGACTAATCTCAGATACTGCTCACGTTTCCCTCTGCTCTTGGGATAGATAAGAATATTGTCTGTGAAGACCACTACAAACCTGTCTAAGTATGGCCTAAATATCCTGTTCATATAATCCAAAATACTGCAGGTGCATTCATTAATCCAAAGGGTATAACCAAAAACTTATAATACCCATACCTGGTGCTAAAGGCTGTCTTAAGGATATCCTCAGCCTTGATCCTAAGCTGGTGATACCCTGACTTGAGGTTTATTTTGGAAAACACTGATGCCTTTACTAATTGATTTAGGAGGTTACCTATTCTTGGGAGAGTGTATTTATTCTTAATGGTTATCTTATTGAGCTCCTTATAGTCTATATACAGTCTAAGGCTCTTATCTTTCTTCTTTACAAATAAGACTGGAGCTCTCCATAATGAGGCACTGGGTCTAATAAAACCCTTCTCTAAAAGTTCTTCTATTTGCTTCTTTAGCTCTGCTAGCTCGGTGGGAGCCATCTTGTACAGGGCCTTAGACACTTGACCTGCCCTAGGTACAATGTTAATAGGAAACTCTACCTCTCTCACTAGGGATAGTCCGCTAATCTCCTTAGGAAACACTTTAGGGAACTCTTTCACAACTGAAATTTCCTCTATTCCCTCTTCTACCTCAGTCTGAACTGAAAAGAAAACTAAAAACCCCTAATATGATACATATATAGTGCAGTAGCACCATGTGATGTAATGATATGATAAAAGTGCAATGGCACTAACTGTGATAAATACACCATGTGATGACACTTCATGGTGAGATGATGTGATAAAAGTATGGTTGCACTAATTGTGATATGTCTACCATGTGGTGGCACTTGGTGGAGATTATATTGTGATAAAAGTTGGTAGCATTATCTGTGACATCTACACCATGTGGCAGCACTTAGTGGTGGTGATGGTTCTTTTCTATGGTACTCTTTCCATGTGTATAAATATATTTATATTTTAAGTTATATTTCAAATTGAGGAATTGTTATCTAAGTACATTGGAGTATTCTTAGTTTTATTTATAAATTGAAATTTAGTTTAATTATTTACTCAAATGTTCGATTGTGAAAAAATTTTATGTGTGCTTCTTTTCCCTTTCACATACTTTGTTATTTATACACTCATTGAGTTAATAGTAGATTCACCCCCTTCTTTATGTTTATTTTTTAGATCAATAGGTAGTTGATTGAAGTGTTTTAGGACCTATAAGCTTCTTAAAAGCTTTAAGTATGTTCTTTTAATTCATGGATGTTTGGTAAAACTCCAATATTATGGATACTAATGGTCAAGTGTTTTTGGTTGTATGGGCATGATAATCTGTTGTTAGTCATGTAATGGCCTTTGTGATATTACTTGGGCTTTATATTGAGAACTAATGTTGTATTTGTGTTGAATATGTTCTAAGAAAATGCATTTGTTAAGTACTAGGCTATGGACTATTATATAAATATGATATATCTAACTTTCTGGAAAGGTATTGTTGGATTTTTGGTAACCTACCAAGTGATACTACTAAAATATGAGATTTGAAAGATTTGATTCTAAAGTGTGGTATCACTATTGTGTTGTTCATGACTTGTCATGGTTTATGTGTATGAGTATTTAGTTTGTTTAAGTCTTTACAACCATAAGATTGGGAAGTAGTAGGATCTTATATGTAATTGTGTACCTAGCCAACACGCTTCACATGCAGAAAGCTATTATTATTGAATCCAATCATAGAGTTTGAAGTCATAGTTTGTGTTAGTTTGGTTTTATTTTTTATTTTAATTAAAATCATTACTTATGTTTACTTAACTCTTATCATAGGAAGGAAGCCACTAAGAAAATGGATGACACCATAGAGATTTATCACTAATGAGGCCTTTAGCTTGCCTTATGACTTTACTTGGCTTTTAGAGGCTGAAGGCATGGTGGTGGTAGATATCGTGGTGGTAGATATCGTGGAGGTAGTGGTAGCAATAAACTTGGTAGAGATTAAAGAGGATAGGCTACTAAAGTAGTGAGAAATGAGATACTTAAGGCTAGATAGGCAAACTTAACCTTCGTTAATGTCATTGCTAAAATACATGGGATGTAGCAAATTATAAGAGAAATGTTAATCATGATGGTGGTACAACAACAATAATAAAAGGAGAGAACATCATGTGCACCTTAGGCCTAAATATGAGGCTAGGTGTCATGACCAATATTTTCACTAATCTCTAGACATCAAAAGAAAAGCTAATTAACATGATAATGAGAGACTATAGGCCTAAGTAAAATGAAAGGAAAAGGCTAAAAAGACAAAAATAGTAAAATAGTAGGAAAAATGGTCCAGTCAAATTGAAAACAAGGAAAAATTATGGATTTAAGAATAATAAGATTTAATGTGAGATACTCATATCCCTAATCAAAATATGATATAATAAAATTAGTAGATTAACTAGATAAGGTTAGAATAGTTAAATCTTTGATGGAGTACATTTTAATGTTCCCAGTTATGGTATTCTTGACTAGACTTTTCTAGAATATTGTAAATCCTAGAAATTCCAAAGTAAATATTTTTTATAAAATAGAAAGCCTATATTTTAATATGAAATAGATGTTTCCAAAAAGGATTTAAAATGAGCTTAAACGAAAGGGTCAAGTATAGGTACATACATGGAATTTTGAAAAAGTTTTAAAATATCTGCTCCTTTATAGTATATAACATGTCAATCCCTCTCTGCCTTTATAGAACTGACTTAAATTAGCCTAGACCAGTAACAAGAAAGATGTGAGGGAGAGGAGGAAAGGGAAGAAAGAAGAACCAAGGTAGGTAAAGAATCATGCATATTTTCATCTCATGCTAGTTGGCAATCTCCTTCTTCTCTTCAAGACCTTCCTAATAATAGTTTTGGCTTCTTGAAAGGAGGACTTTGGTCACTAACCACTTGAGAAAAAGAGGGAATTTGGAGTAACCAATTGTAGCATAGGAATCTTCATCCAACAAGCTTGCAAACAAGGTATGACATGAACCAAGAATTTGTTATTCTCTTAATCATCTTTTCCTTCTTTAATTCAACTAGAGAGAGAGGCAGAAGAGAGAGAGCTTGTGTTTGATGAAAAACTCGATAGGAATAAGGATTTATAAGTGAGGAGAACAAGTTTATACAAAGAAAACAACATAGAAAGCTATAGAAAGCCACTTAGGGTTACCTAGTGTTCCAAATGAATTATGGAAGATATAAAACCCTAAGAAGATGTTTTAATCATCTAAGACCAAACTTGAATTAGAAAATGGTCAAGGATATTCCATATCCATCAAATTCTCCATGAAAATGACAAAAGCACCATTAGGCTACCAAAGGTGCTTATCTCAGCCTTGCATAGGATGAAGTATCTAGGGAGTGTTTTTATGAGTTCTAAGATTTTAAGAGGTCTAGGTATAAATAATGAACACCAATGGAACCATTGAATTAAATTTAAGAGCCTTATTTTGAAAAGTGAAAATTTAGGATTTAAAAGGGCCTATTGAAGCAACTTGGTATTTGCCTTGTTTAAACTTGCATATAATGACCCTAATGAGTTCTTTTAGAGTCATATGGTTCATATCAAGTGAGATTTTGAAGCCTAGAAATTGAATTATGAAAGTTTCTACTTAAGGAACTTAAAATAGTTTAAATTGCATTTCAAGTTCTAATAAGCTTAGGTGATAGTTAAATGAGTTAGAACAAATCTTAATGAGTTACTTTGCATTGTCAATTGATGTATGTAGGCCAAGTTAGTCTAAGTCCATTATTTTATAGGTGTCAAACCAAGAAAGAACAAGGAAAAAGGGAGGGAATAAGGGAATTAGTAGTAGCTAAAGGCTTCTAGCTCCATAAGAAAGCTATTTCTTCTTATCTTACATGCATTTGAGTGTATATATAAGTTGAGATGCTTGTATATTTAGTTATTTGATGATTTTATGAGTTATGTTTTGAAATGGCTTGTTTCAGCATGAATTTTATGCATTAATAAGTTAAACTTGGCTCTTAGTGTGAGATGGCAGGGAATTAAGTGTAATAATTTTTTCCCTAGCCTAAAGTTGAGTCTAGCTAGTATGTTTTTATACTATGGCTATATGAGTATTAAAGTTCCATGCCAATTTTCATGTTTGAATTACTTGATGCATATAACCTCCATGCTTGTATTTTCTCATTCACATTCATTGTGTGCATTAATGTGGAATGAGATTTGCTACTAAGATTTTCTCAAGAATCTTACTCCCATTATCTCCTACTAACTATAATAGGTTCTTCAAGTAAGGAGAAAGAACCCAAGAGGAATTATACCTTTAGAAGCGATGTAATAGGAAGCTTTTGTTGTTTATATGTATTTGATGTATATTATAGAACCAAATGGATAGCAAACATGATGTATACTATGATGATATATAATTAGAACCTCATGCACAAGATTATGAATATGAGTATATGCCATTTTGATGTAAATACAAGTATAAGGGACATGATTTGCCATGTTATACATTATAGGCTCTATCTGCATTATGGGATGTGAGATAGTGATCTTTAATAGCTAGTCTCATTATCATGGAATGGTTCATATGGAAATGAAGTATGAATGGATTAAAATTTGCCCAAGGGAAAAGATTACATATTATATCCCAAATTGACCACTTTAGCCAAAAAAATTTGTCTAAATGAGCCATAAATTGCAATCTTATCTTTGATAGTCCAAAATAATCTAGTTTTGAGCTAAAATTTAAGGGACACTTAGAGAACATATAGATCTTTCCAACAAGTTAAAGTTGGCATTTTTTTTAGCTCTATGGAATATTTGATGAATTCTTGAAATTGGTCAAAGATGAATTATACAGTTATTGTTTACTCTGCACAACTTTTGGTTTTTATGTCTTTTGAAGGGCCAAATAGATTCATTTTACTTTGAAATTTTTATACCTTAAAGTTTAAATCATAAGCTTTCTATAGACTTTTAATTTGCATAAATTAGAGTTGTATAACTAATGTTATAAATTTTTGAATTTCAAACATCAATTATGGTTCAAAAGTCAAATTTGGCTATATGTCTCCTACATGCAAATGGGGCTTATACCATGATCATGTTGAATGAATATGAAAAGAAAATCAAATTTTGACTCACATAATTCCATTTGACATATGAAAAGGCTAAATACTACAATAAGTCTTATAGTAGTTGTCTTAGGGTATTTGATGTTGTTTGAACATGAAAGTGACTATATAGAACATGTTATGAACTAGGCCAAAGAAAAAGCAATTGGCACCTTTAGAATTTATGAAACTTAAGCTCCTTTACTTTTTAGGTATAGAGGTAGGTGAAAACTTAGAATACTTTTTTAATAAGGTAGGCTGACTATGCAAAGCATTAGGGTCTTCCCTAACTAGAATAGTGGAATTAGCATAGTTTTGTCTTATGGGTATGGCTTAAACATAGTATGAGACTATGATGCAAGAAAAGCTATAAGATTCACCTCTTATTGGGGGAAAAGTTTATAGAATTGTTTATGAAGGATTTCCTCCTAGAAACCATTAAAGATGCAAGAGCAAAAGAATTTGAATAATTAAAACAATCAAAGAATATGACAATAAATGAATAAGATAGGTTGTTTACTTAGTTGTCACATAATGCTCCGTACTTGGTGACTATAGAAGAGATGTGAGCAAAAAGGTTTGCCTTGGCCCTTGAGATTACCTATTTTGATTTATGGTAAATACTTGATATGATTCATATAAGGATATGGTTGAGTGTGCAAGACTTGTCAAAGCTCATAGTAAAGAAAACATAAGTTCATAGAAGTTGCATAAGTTGTATGTTTAAAGAGTGTTTGGGATAGCCATGAAGGTTGACATAGTGGCAATGTGGGAATAGAGGCTACAGTAGGACATCAGAGAAGCTTCCAACCTTAGAGGGGCCACAATGGGCACTCCTCTAATATAGTTTAAAATGGTGGAAATGATTTGTCATTTATCTCTCACCCTAGTGATGGAAGAGAGTGATCTTTAAGGACTATTCCTCCTTGTCCTAGTTGTAGGAGGATTAATGAAACTATTTTTTATAGGCCAAGAAAAGCACGCTATTATTATGGTTAGTAAGAGTGCCCATTGTGATTTGTTCTTTTAATATATATGTTCAATATAGGGTTACAAGTATACTTTTATTTTGTTCTTTTAATGTGCATGTTTTGGTTGACCCTTTGGCTATGCATTATTTTGTATCTCTATTTTTTGAATTGCAATTTGGTAAGGATGTATCCCATTTATATAAGCTATTAATGGTGGCCACATTGATAGGAGCTTCAAATTTAGCCAAACATTTGTATTAAGTCATGTGAGGCTCTAGTAGAAGGTAATCAATTGTTAGTTAACTTAGTAATCCTCAATATGATGGACTTTAATGTGACTTTAGGTATGGACTGGTTATCTTCTTATCATGCCATGCTTGATTACCACAATAAAGTTGTGATATTTTAATTATTTAAAGGAAAAGCTTTTCCCTTTCAAGGTGATCAAGCTTAATGCCTAATAATTTGATTTTTTCCTTTAATGCTAAAAGATTCTTAAGAAAAGGTTGTAAAGGGTATTTGGCAATGGATAAAGACATGTGAAAGACAAAAGAAAGTTTGGAGCATGTGCTTGTAGTGTGTGAATATCCCAATATTTTTTTTTAGAAGAGCTATCGAGTTTACCTCTATAGAGGGAGATCAAATTATGTGTATACTTGATTCTTGGTACTTAGCCTATATCTTTACTTCTATATCATATGGCTTTTACAAAACTTAAGGAGTTGAAGGAGCAATTGCAAGATTAACTTGACAAGGGTTTTATATGCCCTAGTTCTTCTTTGTGAGCTATAGTAATGTTGTTTGTAAAGAAGAAAGATGATTCTATGCAGTTGTGCATCAATTATAAGAAGTTGAATAAGATGATCATAAAGAATAAGTATTTGTTACCATGGATAGAAAACCTATCTGACTAACTTCAAGGAGCTAAGTGTTTTCCTAAGATTAACCTGAGATCTAAGTATCACAAATTGAAGATTAGAGGGGAGGATATCTCAAAGACCACTTTTTAGACTGGTTATGAGAATTACATGTTCTTAGTCATGTCATTTAGGCTTACAATGCCCTAATTGCTTTTATGAACTTGATGAATAAAGTCTTTAAGCCATTCCTAGACCACTCTATGATCATTTTCATTGATAACATTCTTTTGTACTCAAAAAGCAAGGAAGAGCATGAGTTACATTTAAGAATGGTTTTGCAAATCTTTGAGAGAACATAAGTTATATGCTAAATTATCTAAATGTGAATTTTGGTTGGACATTGTTGCTTTCCTAGGATGGGATAAGTATGGATCTAAAGAAGATAAAGGTAGTTTGGAATTGGCTTAGACCCGTTATGGTGACTAAAATACATGGCTTTCTTAGGTTAGCGGGATAGACCATTGGTTTGTTAAGGACTTCTCCAAGCTTGTGTAGCCCTTTTTACTAAATTGATGAGGAAATGAGTGAAATTTTAGTGGGTGAATTCATGTGAAGAGATTTCCCAATTGTCTAGCCTTAACATCTATATTGATTCTCCCTTTTAGTAGTGATGGTTACACAATTTATTGTAACACATCAAGGGTTGGCCTAGGTTATATGTTAATGCAACATGGAAAGGTGATTGCTTATGCATCTAGGCAACTCAAAAAGCATGAACAAAATTACTCAATTGATGATTTGGAAATGGCCACGGTTATTTTTTCCTTGAAGATATGGAAGCACTACTTATATGGCAAGACTTGTGAAATTTACATTGACTATAAAATCTTAAATATATCTTTCAATAATGGGACTTGAATTTGAGACAAAAAGAATGGAATGAGCTTTTAAAGGACTATGATTGTATTATTTTATACAAAACTAGCAAAGTCAATATGGTTGGTAATGCACTGAGTAGAAAGTCCATGGATAGCTTAGCCCATAAAGTCGAATTAAAAGGCTAATAATGAAAGAATTCCAAAAGCTTGTTGAAAGTATAATACAATTTGAGATCACAAGATCTGGTTCATTATTAACCTATGTGTAACTTCGTTCATGATTGGTGGATAAAATTAAGGCCATGTAATTTAAAAAAGATTATAGAAGAAGTTTAAGAAGGAAAGGAAGCTATATGATGACTCAAAATGTGTTTTATTATGTGTTCATAGGTTGCGTGTACTGAATGTGGAAGATTTGTAGAGAATAGTGTTGGAACAAGCTCATCACTCGACCTATACTCTTCATCTAAGTCCTAATAAGATTTATCAAGATTTGAAAGAAATATATTAATAAAAAGGAATGAATAAAGATGGAGTGGGGTTTGTATTTAAATGCCTAATGTGTTAGTAAGTAAAGGCTAAGCACTAAAAGCCTAAAGGTTTGCATCAATAGATTAAGATACCTAAATGAAAGTGAAAAAGAATCGCTATAGATTTTATGAATAGCTTACCAAAGACCTCTAAGTGTTATGACTCAATTTGAGTAATTGTGGATTGCTTGACTAAGTCTGGGCACTTCTTACCTATGAAGATCATTTACAATGTGGCATAATATGCTAAGCTTTACTTGGATGAGATTGCCTCTCTTCATGATGTATTGGTATGCATTATCTCAACTCATGGATTACAATTTATTGCTAAATTCTAGAAGTTTTTCCAATAAGCTTTAGAAAGCTGTTTAGATCTAAGCATTACTTCTCTTCTTGAAATAGATAGGCAATTAGAATGTATAATTCAAATATTGAAAAATATCTTTGCACATATGTCTTGGATCTTGGTGGGAGTTAGGATAAGTATTTGCCTTCGATGGAGTTCACTCACAACAATAGCTATTAATCTAGCATCCAGATGACACCTTTTAAAGCGTTATATGATAGGCATTGTTGGTTACTAATCAGTTGGCTCGAGGTAGGTGAGCCAAAACCTTTAAGCCTAGATTTAATTCAGGAGTTCGTAAGTAAAGTGCAATCGATCCATGATAGGTTGTTGACTACTCAAAGTAAGCAAAAGGCCTATGCTAATCACTAAATATTACCTAGAATTTGGTGTTGAAGACCTTGTGCTCTTGCTAGTGTCACTAATGAAAGGCATTTTTAGATTTGGATAGAAAGGAAAGTTAAATCTTGGGTATCTTAGGCCCTTTTGACATTCTTGAAAGATTAGGAAATTTCTTTACTAGTTTTCAGGAGGTGAGATTTTGAACTAGTTTTTAAACTGGGTTTTGTAAGGACTACTAGATTGAAGGCTATTTTGCTAGGGATGATGTTATGCATGGTCATGTCATTGATTGTTGATAGGTCAAAGGGGTGTATTTATTTTGAACTAGGGTTGTTAGTCCAATGCCTTGATGAGATATGGAATGGATATTAGGTTGTTGAGGTGTTAATACCACGGGAGTTATATTGATCTTTGTTTTTATTTTTTCTTTTGATTTGTTTTTGCTCATATTTTCTCAATCTATCTTTCCTTGCAAAAATTCTCTTGTTAAAAAGTGTGGGAGGGAACTACTCATCCCTTTAATATGTCAAATGTCAAAATTAAAGCAAGACAAAATAGCTTGTTATCTTGTAAAAATATGTTCTAAACATCTTTTTGTAAAACATCTTTGGCTATTTTGCAATCTATTTTAAGTGAAAATCCTTTACTAAGTAAATCATCTTAAAACTTAGTGATGTATAAAACTATTGAAAGAATTTCTTTTTAATAGTTGAATATTTTTGTTAAGCATCTGTCCATGATCCAAAATGGTATAGTACACTTTGTTCTTTTTCTATTCCTAAGAGAACTTGCTTAAGGATCCTTCCATATCTTAATTCAGAAGCATTAGTTTCTACTATCACGAATGCTAGCAGGTCTGGAATACCTAGACAAGGAAGGCTCTTAACCTTTTCTTTAAGCGTTTTAACTCCTTCAATCATTTAAGAATTCCATACTAGTGGATTCTTTCTAAGTCTTTTCAATAATGGCTTGCATATTATCCTAAGATTAGGGATAAACTCTGTTACATAATTAAGACATCTTAATAATCTTTAAAATCATATTTTGTCCTTAATTTCATTAGGGAATTTTTTTGTAAACTCTATTGATCTACTAATAGGTTTAATTGTTCTTTGATATATTTCAAATCCTAAAAATTGTATTTTGTTTTGAAATAATTTCATTTTTCTAGCAGAGACTACTAATCCATTTTCTTTAATAATATTGGATAATTGTTCTAAATGGTTAAAACATTGTTTTATAGATTTTGAAAAGATCAACACATCATCTAAATATACTATCAAAAATTGGCTATAAGGATTAAGTATATTATTCATTATATGTTGAAATTCTAATGGAGTATTTTTTAGTCCAAAAGGCATAACATTCCATTCACCATATCCAAATTGTTACACCATAACATGTCTCTTATTCTTACCATACACATGTGGTTATTTAAGACAATTTTACGATAACAATTAAACCAAATATTGATATATCATATAGCAAAACTTAATATCAAAAGGAAGCAAAGATGAAACATGAAACATATTAATTTTTCAAAAATTAGGATCTTATTAATTATATTCAAATATCCTTTTATTGTACTTGTAAAAAAACCATAATACCCACTTCCTTGCAACAAAATATGGGAAAACAACTTAAATGAAGTACTTACATGGAGATATCTTTCTAAGTGATCAATCAATTTATGTGAAAATGACTATTACCAAGACCTACATGTCTAAAAATGTGATAGAAGATATATATCCAGAGTTAATAGGTGCCCCAAAATGAAATTCATTCACTTTAAAGGAATCTTGTCATTATGATGCTCAAGTATCATGATAGCATCATTGTTTGTCCGCTTCAAAACTTTCCTCTTCCATCATAAGGTTTGGATCCACATTTGCCAATGATAGCACAAAGTTGCAATATTAAACTGATTCTTTAAGAAATTTCAATATTAAATTGGTTTATAAAGCAATCATGACCAATTCAAATACTGAATCTCAAGAGATAGCAATTTATTACCACTTATCTTATTATAATCAACTTCGACTATGATAGAATAAATCAAAATTAAGAGATCCAACACCTTATGACAAAATGCATTTCTTCCCTTAGATGTAATCATCAACAACCTAAAAAATTTTTTCATTTCCTCTCAAATTGCATAACCATAAGCCATTTAACAATTAGCCTAACCCTAGGTAGTAGTTAACAGATGTAAAATCAAATTAGACAATAATAAAATTATCTTAATAGTTGTAATTAAACTAGATATATAATATATTGAATCAGTTCAAAAAGCTCATTGAAGTTTAAACATGGGAAAAGAAAGCAATGAATTGAATAAGAGAATAATGGGGGAAGAAAACAATAGCTTGTAAATAAAGGAATATACATTCCTTACCTTAGTATTTTCTTTAAGAAGTCCAATCATTAGTCCTATCAACTTATGGGCATTGGATGCTAGTTTTAATTAGATGCATTTTTGGGCTAAACTCTTACATGCTTTCTATACCTTTGTTGGAAAAGAGGGAAAATAAATAAATTATGTAGAGCTCCATCTAATAAAACATGTGTATGTGTAACAAGATTTAAAAACTCAACATTTAACATTTGAATTTGAAATCCAAATTTTTTTAAAATGGGTTTGAATGAGTTTACTTGGACAAGTAGACATATCATGTAAACCAAGGATAAAGTTTTGGGTACACACTTTAATAATAAGGTGCAATCTATAGGCAAAACGACACTTGATTTCAAACTAAATTGTTTTATTAATTAAAAAATTAATATGATACTAGTCCACAAAATGAGTGTATATATATAATGGCATATATATATATGGATAACTATTATTATAAAATTTGTGACAGTTGTTAGATAATATATTTAGTTAGGAAAAAAAAGTCATAGATATATCTATAAAGTGTCTATATATATGTCTAGGTGCAAAAAGAGTAGAAACCAGTTTAGGGGACATTGCAAAATTATTAGTGAGTGTAAAGTTACAAAATCAGAAATTTGTGTATGTTATCTACTTTTTTAAAATTTTGACTATTTTAATTTGGAACATATGATTAGGTAGATAATTAAACAAATAATTAAGTAAAATCTTAACACATCAAGTAAAAGTATTAAGAAAATATTTTATTTGTCGTTAGAATTATAAATTAAAAAATATTCATATATGTGTGCACAAGCACACACATAAAGTAATAACTTATTTTACTTAGTCATTCCCATATCATCTTTTGTTAAATGTAGAAAAAAAAAAACAATTGCGGCAAGACTTTAGCAATGATTTTCCAATCATTTAATTCCTTAATGCACCTTCAATGTCTAAAAGTGGAAATCTTTCCATTTTAATTCATAACTTCCATACACATGTTTGTTTTGACCCATATGGTCATAATACAATGCCTATTTGCATAAAGGAATCATATAACCTACTTTGACCATTGTTATATAATATGGCCCTAAATTTCAAAAGTTCGTAACTTTGGCTCTACAAGTTCAATTTATGCAAATTAGGAGTCTATAAAAAGCTTATGATCTAAACTACATGCTATAAAAATTTGAAGTTGAAATAAATCCAGTTAACCCTTGAAAAAACATAAAACTAAGGTTATACTAATATGAACAATAACTGCTATTTGACAACTTTTTGGGGCCAATTTAAAAAATTCATCAAATATTTTATAAAGCTAAAAGAAATACAAATTTTGACTTGTTAGATAGCTTCGTATGTCCTTTAATTACTTACGAAAGTTTAGCCCTAAACCATGTCATTTGGGTTGCTAAGGGTAAGGTTGTATTTTATGAACACTTGGACCAAATTTTGGTTCCAAGTGGTCCATTTGGGTCCTAATAAGCAATTTCTTACCTTGAGCAAAATTCATTTCATTTATATATCATTTCTAAAATGGTCATTATATGAAATATGCCTAGCCTCTAAAAATCTCCATCTCACATGTGACCATGCATATAGAACCAATGACATATCACCAGGAAAATCATGTTCTATATACACATATATACATTAAGTTGGCATCATTCCATAGTCTTATGGCTATAAATAACTTGCTATTACATGTCATCATCATAAACATCATGGTTTGCTACCATTTCAAACAAAATATACATCAAAGTTCTATATACAGCATAAGTACTCTAATTACACATTCTTAGAGCTCTATATATTTCTCTTGCTCTTTCTTCTTGCTAGCTCCACCTGGTATGGTTAGTAGTAAATAAAAAGGGATGAGATTTTGGGAAGAATCTCAGTAGCTACACTTAATCCTAACTAATGTATACAATGGTGAATTTAAGAATGAAATGTAAGCATGTAAGGTTATATGCATGTAAAAAATCCTAAATATGGAATTGGCATTAAACTTTTATACTCATCTAGCAATGACATGAAAACATACTAGTTAGACTCACCTTTAGGTAATGAAAAAACTACTGTGCTCAATTTCCTGTTACTCTTGCTTAGAGCCAAGCAAAACTCATATATGCATAAAAACTCATGATAAAAAGCCAATTCAAACATAAACTCAAGCAATCATAAAACAACCAATACACATAATGCATCTCAACTCAAAGGCAACCAGATGCATACAAGGAAGGAAGAATAAGCTACTTTTGGAGCTACAAGTATTGGTCTCTTTCTAACGTATTTGATCGTTCTCCCTTTACTTTGCTTCCTTTAATCACACACACACACGCAAGGGTGTGGTTACTTCAACTTGGCCTAAACATATCATTTGAGACACAAAGCAACTAATTAGGACTTATTCTAACTTATTCCATCATAACATATACTCATTAGAACTTAAAATAAAACTTAGGTTTCTTAGAATTCCATAAGAGGTAACTGTTAAAATTCAACCTTTAGGCCTTAAACTCTCACCATGTATAAACTAGGCTCTAATAGAACTCATGAGGACCATCATAAGCTTGCTTAAACATGCTTAACATCATATTGTCCATTTAGACATCTTTGAGCCCAAACTTTTCACTTATAAAAACAGAGCTCCTAAATTCATTTCAATGGTTCCATTAGTGTTCATATATCATATTAGGACCATTTAAAACCTTAGGATCTATAAAACAACTTCCTAGGTGCTTCATCTTTTCTTTGGCTGAGACACACACACACACACACACACACACATGCACTGCATGGAGTTTTTGGCACTTTCATGCACCTAGGCTTATTCTAATCTCTTAGATGACTCACTAGACTCACTTTGAGCTCAATAAAGGTATCAAATACAATGATAAGACCATGCAAGCCCATTTTAGCCTTCTAAAGTTTTACTTGAACACTAAAATTTTAACTTTCACAATTGGCCCAATTTCTTGAAACTAATGCTTTCCCTAGTCTCCATAAGAACTCTAAATACCATGGATTCATTAAACAAGCTCATATACCCCAAAAATCTAAGGGGTAGCTGAGATGGTGCTATCATGCACTCTCTTGGATTTTTCTTCCTTATCTTGCTACTTTCTTGTCTTTTCTTGCTATGGCTCACTTCTATAGTATCTAATATACCATAACTCATAAAAAATGAAGTAAGAGAGGGGATTTTCTCTCTCTAAACATGATATTTAAGGAGTTAGGGCTTTAAGCATATCTATCTTCTTAGCTTATTACATATATTGTTTGAAAGCCCTCCTAAAGTGCTCCTTTTTGCACTAGTTGTAAAGCCCTCTTTCTCTCTTATTGAAAAATCTCAACTTCCTCCTTTTGAAATTTTAAAACCATAGATGAAGAGCTTAGAAGGAGAGGAATAATTTTTCTAACTATGAAAATTGTTAAAAATAAGTTTTTTTTTACCTCAAATCCCTTTATCTTTCCTTTCTCTCTCTTCTTCTCCATATGACTCCATTAAAGGATGTCCATAAGCTATTGGAAATTTAGAATAAGGTGGTGGAAGAGAATCTTGGATGAAATATGTATAAAATATGGCATTAAGTGGTTGACTTTTTGACATTTTATAACCACTTTGCCCTTGCTTCTTTAACTCACTAATTTTTTGCATTCTAGCTCAATTTTTCTATAAATTTAGACTCCATATTCTTATTTAGAAGATCTCAAAACCCTTAGGTCAATCTTCTTAGGCTATAAAGGCTCAAAATAGTGTAAAATAGCTCAAAATGGCATTGTGCTACAAGCTTTCTCGTTTTTTATGCCATTAGTGATTTGACCTATTTTATACTTCTTGGGTCTTCTGATTAGCTCATTTTACTCATATATTGGGAGAAGTAACTTTATCTCACTCTATTTTACTTTTTTTTAACTCCCTACTTTTTCAATTTTACATTGTACTACCCTATATAGGTATCCCTATTTTTTATTCTTTCACAACTTTTCTTTTCATTTTCTTTCTTTAGTTGGTTTTCTACTCCTTTTCTCATGTTCTTGTGACTTATTAGAGGGACCATACTCAACCTATTGTGACTACTTGTTCTGTTCCAGTGTATATATATCTTCCATGACTGTTCCATTATTTTTCTTATTACACCACAACCTATTGCAACTACTTTTTCTATCCCTTTTCTCATTCCTAGCCCAATCCTTCATCTTATTAGGCTTTTAATCCCTTTTTAATTCGTCATCTTCCTCCTTTCTAGGAGTTTGGCCCAATATAGAATATTAGATATGACAGACACCCCTAAATGTACAAATCAGAATCAAATTCTTAATCATAATTAACATTTCTCTACTTTCTACAAATATCCCTAAGTTTATGAATTCAAGGTGATGAGCAATTGTTCAGTAGCAAGGGCCACTGACTAGAACAACATGATTGAAATTTCTCAAATATAAAACTGCATAGAATAGTCAAATGTATACATAAAACAAGAACCAGTTTAGAGTATCAAGATTCCATATATGTTAAACAAGAGTGATAAATTAAGCATTCTTAAATCATAGCTAAAAAAAAAATATTTATCTCATAACCACTAACTCAATTTGAAAGACCTAAAGACATTGTAGTGCCTAAATAAGAAAATACATAAGTTTAAAGATGGGATGTTAATTGTAATGGCATAGATTAGAGGAGGATCTTGGAAAATCAAAGAATAAATCCTGGCTAAACAATTTATATAAATAATTAATGTATATGTATAATCCTAAAAATCCTACAAAGTCAGAGGAATCATATAATTTTTCCAAAACGATTGCTTCTTCTGTATAAAATGATAATTATTGTAGATGTTACCTTATTTAGTGGATAATTGTGTCCTTATTTCCTGTCAATCTCATATTATTTTCCCTAAAAAACAACTTGCATTCGAGCATATTAAGTTTCTCTAGCTCTTCCATTGCCAACCAAAACAAAATAGAGATATGAAACATCAACATCAGGTAAATTCATAACATGATAAATATCAATGTTTTGTTAGTTAAGAAAAATATTAATTTAATCCTAAATCAATACTATCCTTCATATTTTATTAGCAAGTTTTGAGTACCATTTTGCACTTCTTCTAGGATACATTCTTCTTCAACTTAAAATTCACATTTCCATGCTCTTGTACAGTAGCTAAAAATCTTATAGAAGTGTCTAAACTCTAAAAGTATGCAGACATGTTAATTGAATTAATTAATGGATAAATTGCATCATTAAAGACATAGAACCAAAATCTATCAAGTTTTTTAGCATGAAGTTCTAAAGGTACCATATTAACCAAAATAATCAAACAAGCATACCCATGATTGTCCTTTATATGTCTATTTCCATTAATCTACTAATGCATATAATAACTAAGCATTAAATTAGAGAAGCCAAGACATCAACATAGATGGCAAAACTATCAAGAGTATATAACTAAAATGTAGATAATGGCATTTAGTAGTCTATGTAATGCTAATGTGAAGGGAGCCGTACAATTTGCATAGATAATGGCATGACCAATAATTTGATAGTTGCAATGGAACAGCAAACCACCATATTTGCACAAATAGAAATATATAACCAAAATCTATGAAATTAGTTGGTATAAAGTTCTAAAGGTACTGTATTAACCAAAATAATCAAACAAACATACCATTGATTCCCCTTTTCATGTTTATCTCCACTAATATGCTAATGTATATACTAAATGGACATTAAAATAGAGAAGTCAAGACATCAACATAGATGGAAAAACTATCAAGAGTATATAACTAAGATGTAGTTAATGGCATTTAGCAATCTATGTTATGCCATTGTGAATAGAACTATACATTTTGCACAAATAATGGCATGACCAATAAATTGATAGTTGCAATGAAATAGCAAACCACCGTATTTGCATAGATAGACATATTTCCAGATTTAAGTTAGACCTATTTTTAACCAACTATGAAAAAAGCATATGTGCAACACTAGTGTAAATAGAACTATACATTTTACCAATAATCAAGATGCAATCCCATCACTAACTTTAGAATAGGTTCAAGAGATAAATTAGATCAAGGAGTATAGCAATAACAATGCATTTATATGTTAAATTGTTTTCCATGATGTGAAAAGAAGGTAGTGAGTAAAAAAGAATAACTAATCTAAATGAGCCATATATTGTCATTCAAAAAGTTTCAAAGTCATTTTCAAATTACAAGATTGCATATCATAGCCTACGATATAGATTTTGCAATTATGATGATAAAATGAAAAAAATGAAAAAGTTACTTTTATGTTTCAACATTGAAAAAGCCATTTTCAAATTACCAAAGTGCATATCACACCACATTATAGTTTATACTTTGAATTAAGATAGGCAATCATGTTGCTTACTATGTTATCTATTATAGTAAAAATGCATGTTAACCATTGAAAGTCTAGATAGACCTTTAAGATCTTCAATTTATAAAAAACATAAAAGAAGTTACAGTTAGGAATCTAATACAAACATCCATATCAATAGCAATCTTTCATAAGCTTCCCCATCTTATCTTTCATTTGAGGAAGGGTGTTTGGCATAGCTAAGTTTTACTTTCTTTAGTATGCCAAAAGTACAATTATTGCAATATAATTCCTTTTGATGGCAAAGCAAAAAACCACCCAAAAATTGATTATTCATAATTGGGTTTAGGTCCATGAATCCTGTAACACCATAATATATTAACACTATCTAGCCTTTCTCTGGGCTCGGTTCCATATGATTTCCAAAAAAATCAGTACCAACCGTGGCATTTTCATGCTATAAAACGAGGTTTCAAACACTCATCTTCTGCCTCGTGGGTCCTGTGAACCCATCATTCACATTCTTTACTCACACTCCATTTATACAACTCATACATAGCATAAAAAAAGCCATAATCCACGGGTATGAAACCAAAATCCAAGAATGTGCATTTTCTTAAATGGACTCAAAAGTCAGATTTTGGCTCTAACTTTGGAAAATCATAACTAATTAGAGAAAAATGAGAATCTAGTAAACCATAGCTTTTTGGAAAGCTCTAGGTGTTAAATTTACACTAAAAATAATTTCCAACCATAATCTCAGCGTTTGGACCATGTTTGACATCGAAAATGAGATAGAGGTGTCCCTGTTTCTGGCGCAGCTTACTGTCATGAACTTTGAAAATTCATAACTAAATCCACAAAAATCCAATCTAGGAAAGCTATACCAATTTGGAAAGTTACAGATGTCTACTAGAGGAAACAAATAAGTCCAGATCAGTTCAGTAGCCCTTAGACCTCGAAAACTGATGGAACAGTAACAGAGGTCGGATGGCTTCCCTGATGCTGATACAAAACTTCAGACAGTTCTTTCTCTCTTTACAGACCTCCGATTTAGGTGATTCTAGTTGGTATAGGTCACTATGGGTGTCTAGTTTATTACTATAAAATTGCATGACAATTGGACTCCATTTGGTCAATGAATGACATAGAATCATTTTCGGACCTATGGTAACAGTGCATGACCAAACCATCAAAATTTCCCAATTTCAACAATTCACCAAATATTCCCTAGACCTCCAAATATTACCCACTTTAGCTTCCCAAGAATTTCTCTACAAACTCTAAAGGCATGCCAAATTTCATAACTAGAAGAGCTCGTTTGGTCATACTTTGACGAAACTCACAGATTTGGCGGTTTTGGCACCCAAAACGGTTCAAATGACCTCCCACATATTCCAACAACTCATGGACAAGTTTAAAAGTAAGAAAATAGTCTATATAACATGTCCAAGTGGTCTAAATCATCATACATTTCAAACTCACTATGCTACGGGCTAAAATACACTATCACATGCAAGGCACAAAAAGGACAAATCCCACATTTGCATTACTTTGGCTATCTACATAGTTTATACATCATGTTTCCTTACAATTGCACTTGTTACAACATTTACATCTCAAAAATAGAAGGTGCATATTCATTTTTGGCACCTCTTTACATCAAAAGAGTCAAAACAAACTAACATTCATCTAACATTCTCCTAGGCTCCTTGGTGTGCACTTGATTCTCCTTGAGCTCCACCTAGCATGTTAAAATGGGAGGGGGGAAGGGGTGAGATTCATGGAATCTCAGTAGCTCATGCACTCATTCAAGGAAGCAATCAAGGTATATAATAAGTCAAAGCATGTAAATAAGCATCTAACCATTCACAATCATACAATACATGTTGTACATGCCATGAAAACCATATCAATGCCAAAAGTGGGCTCTAGAGACTTTTGGTCTAGCCTCACCTGAGTTTAGGGACTTTTGGATGGCCTCACCCGATTTTAGGGACTTTTGACTTGGCCTCACTCAATTATGAGACTTTTGGCCTTGTCTCACCCATCTCAAGGGACTTTCGGCTCTACCTCACCCATCTCAAGGGACTTTCGGCACTACCTCACCCGAGCAATTCTCACAATCCAACACACAAGCACATTGGTACCAATGCATCAAGACAATAACATATGGCATATCTCACACAATAAGCATATACACAAGCATACAATGACTATTACATCTAAGAATGCAACAAGAAAGAGTAGAGAGCTACCTTATGAGCCAACACAAGCTTTTCCTTTCAATTCCTCTTCTCCCTTCTTAGTTTCACAATCACACTTTGATGGAGGTGCTTCTCTTGAGCCTAGACACAACAAAAGCATGGAATTACTCTCTCATGCAAATAAACCTTCACAAGGCTAGGAGATTGAAGCCCTACTTCTTCCCTTCTTTAACTTTACTAGCCCTTCTCCTAGTTCTTTGCATTTCTCAACTTAACACAAGGGTTTCTTGTTCATTCTAGGTCAGACTTCCTCCCTCTCTCTAGAATTTCACCACCTCTTCTTCACTCTCAAGCTCTACTCAAGGAAAGCAAAAAAATGCAAGAGTGGTTTCCACTTTCTCTCTTCTGACCCATGTCTAAATCCCAACAAATTTCATAAGCAAAACCATAGAAAGAGAGGATAAAGAGAGAAGAACAAGATACTAAGAAGAAAGGAGAGAAGCTTGCTTACCTTTCCTTTGTTCTTCCTCCTTCTCTTGATCTCTCTCACTCTCCACGCCTCTTTTCTCTCCTTGGGTCGAAGTCTAGGTCAGATAATAGAGAAAGAATGAGTTGGGACGTTTTAAAAAGTCAAATTCTCACTTTTTACACTTTTCTAGACTAACCCTCGCTATAGCGAGATTTAACATTCGCTACGGCAAGCACGTATCAGTTCCGGACCCCCGCTTTCGCTATGGCGAGCGCTACGGCGAGCAGCCCCCTGGTTTTTTTATGGAATATCCGCACTTGCTATAGCTAGAAGCATTTTCACTATAGCAAACAGCTACTCTCGCTATAGCTAGACTCTTTCTCGCTATAGCGAACAGGTACATTCGCTATAGCTAGGCCATTTCTCGCTATTGCGAGCAGACTTAAAAAAATTTCTAGATTTCGAAAATTTTCAGCTTTCTTCTTTCTTTTTCTTTTCTTTTTTTTTTCGGTTGTTACAAACCTTTACTATAACAATGAAAATCTCATTAACATGCATGAGATATACATGTTGAATATCAATTAGCATAGTAGTGACCTATAACTTTTGTCAAGACAAAACTCAAAAGCAAATCTCTTACATCTACATCTTGAATACTATTATGAATATGCTAAACAATCTTTTATAGTTATAAGATTTAGATAAGAAAGTTTAAGACAAGAAACATGATTTTTGAAACAAATTTATTCAAAATTTCGAGCTCATGAAAGATAAAAAACTTTATTACCTATGAAATCTGCTTAATAATTTGATACCTATGAAGTTTGTCTCTCTACAACTCAATTTATAGTATTCAAACCATTGTCTCCCTCCATTTTATTGCCATCGAAATTATTCATCCAATAATGACATTCCATTTTCATGGATGATCCATTTTAGTTTATATAATGTAAAATAAAAGTGAGTCAATAAAAGAAAATTTTGTAAATCATATATATATGTATATGAAACTATAGTTTTTCAAAACCACAATTAAGATAAAGGCTTAACTACAATTTTTCCAAAGTTGCAAGTATGCCACTTTCATAAAACCCTATAGTTAGTTATGCTTAAACTCTTTCCCATTCACATCATAGCCTCCACCCATCATACACCATCTTTAGTTTGGGCTTTGGGCTCCACTACCTTGTATCCTCCATTGTCTCTCATCATTGCCTCTTCTATCAGCCATAATGGAATGTGAAATTGGCTAATGCAGGTGTAAAGGCAATGAAAGAGCTCTAAAATCAATGATGAAGGCGTAGTGTTTTGAGAGAGTCAAAGAGGAAGAAAATTGAGGCTGTGAAAAGCAATAAGGAATTGAAATGATGGATATCAAGCACGAAAGCTGTGATGAGGAACTAAGAAAAAAACTGAAGAAATAAAAATTGTGAAGGATTGAGAGAGGTTGAAGGAGATTAGAGAAATCGAAATTGAAGCCTATGTTATTGATCATAGGTAAACTTATTCTTCATCTACTTATTTATGATAGTGAAATTTGGCATTGAATGATTGATAATACATATAGGTTGTAGCTTTTCCTTGCTTCCTGTCTATTAGTTGTTGTACAGGTCTCAAATAGGTGCATAGTAAGAGGAAGAAATGCATATGCATCTCATTAAAGAGTGCATTGACCCTAACCATGGCATCAACATCAATGCCTCTATCATCGTCCACCTTACTTTTGCTTGTCACGCCCTTGCTAACATCTCTAAATGCATATGTAATTATTCATTCGTAAACATCAAATTGATGTCTTTCAGATTTTATTTTTAGATTTGGTTGAGTTGTTCTTATTTCAGATCTTTTGCCTTTAGCACTTAATTCTTCTAAGGCTAAGGTGTTTAAGGGATTTGGTCAAGCTACTTAGACTAACAATTCTAATTCCAATTCCACTTTAGTTACACCTAGTGGTAATTCAAAGCCTAATCCCAGTGGATTTGTTTTGATCACCAAATGCTATAACAACTCCTTTCTCTGTCTTGCTAGAGGTATTGTCCTTAAAATTTGAATATTTTTCCTTACGTTATTATCTTGGTTTTTTCCCCTTTCTTCTTAAGTGTAGCTTTCTAGTGGAATCGGCCTATTTCTTGCGTGTATCAATTGAAGTATTTTGAGGAAAAAAAAGTGAACTAAAAAAATAAATGCTTTCTTTAAAAAAACATAGAAAAATTCAAGAATTTTTTTTTGAAATATTTGATACTTTGTAGAAATTTATCATGTGATATTTCATTTGCTTAGGCTAAAGAAGCATAAAAAAAGATAGAGAACCTAAAAGAAGAAGGAAAATCAATGCCTAAAATAAAAAGAAACAATATAAGCTTTAGTGTGTTTTTGTGTGTGCATTGTGGTTATTATTGTTGATATTAATCTTCTTCGATACAAAAATAGCCACAAAATATGCATGATTTAGCTATGTTTCTAATTTAAATACTAGTGAAAATTTTTGTGTATTAATTTTGGTATATGTTAAAATATGTTAGAGATGCACTAGTTTATTGTGTCTATATTTTAGTAAAAAAAATTTGTAAATGATTTTCCTGGTACTAGTAGTGATGCTTATTTTGAGTATATCCAAATTTATATTTTATGTTCTCTAGATGCAAAAGCTGTAAGTTCAACTCCATTGGATTTGGCTAGATCTAATTTGGCCAAGAGTGGACAAGTTAGTAGGAATGTTCTTTGTCCATGTAGTTCTAAGAAGAGATACAAATGGTAATTTTGCTCTATTTTTAATTTCTCTATATGATAAAAGGTTATTAAATTAACATATATCGTAATTCTCTCAGAAAATTAAATATTGATTAAAATTATGTTATGGATTTATAAGTTTAAATAAAGAATTCATCCTTGATAAGTGTTACTTCTTAACCTTTGATATTCAGTTGATTGTCTTACACAATATTTTAATCAAGTGCATAATGATCTAGCTATATATAGCTAAGCAAACAATTTTGACAACTCCTTCCTTACCTATAGTTGGCTATCTTTCTTTCTTTTTTAATTGTATTAGTTTGCTACCTATTTTTTCTTTACTTCCTTACGTATTTGTATTCATCTTATTTCTAGAAACTTAGTTTTGTACTATCCGATAACATCTTAATAAAAATATGATGAATTTAGTATTTGAATATGCATGTTAAAGTGTAAAATCTGTTGTGTTTGATTATCGATGGTAAACTCTTAGACAAAATACATTGGTAATAAAATTTCTTTTTTTCAATTATGTAATTTTCTTTTAAATCTTTCTCTCAGGTTTCAAACTTTACATTAATTTTAGGTCAGAATTGACTTTGTATCTAGAAGCACCTTCCTATCTCTGGGTTACATTTTCTCATTTGGGGAACTAGCTCTTATCTTCTTGTAAGCAACGATGTAAACACCATGTTTCTTGTAACAATCTTAACTATTAATTAAGTTATTTATGCACAATTATGTTCTTAATCAGTCACAATTAAGATTAAATTTAAATAATGATTCAACAACAATTAAGACTATAGGAAAATTTGAACCTTCATGTGTAATACCATATTAAGACAACATTTAATATATATCACAATTGGCATAAAATGTTTATTTTTACCAAATTAACACTTTTAGCAGTAGAAATAACCATTATCAAAAGCCAAATTAATTCATTTTTGGTTATATGAGCCATGTGGGTTTAATAAAGTCATCTTCCTTCCATATCATACTTATTCAACCAGAAACATCACACTTTGAAGCTTATATCTTGGGTTTGGACCAAGCATCACAAATTCAAGAACAAACTTGCAATTTCCTTGCTTTCATATTCTGATATGAACTTTAAAAATTCATAACCAATTTTAAGAAAATCCAAACATGCAAATTATGACTTTCTGGAAAGCTTAAGATGTCCTCTAACTACATAAAAATTTTAGATCAAAACAATATGATTTGACCCATGAAAATCCAATGGAACAGTAACTAAGTATAGAGGATATCCTACAGCAAACTAGAAATTTCAAAAATTCATATCTCCTTCTATAGAACTCCAAATTAGGTGCTCTTGGTAGCAATGAAAATCTTATGATATCTACTATATGCCTATAAAATTTCATAAGTATTTGATTTCATTTGATTCTTGAATAACACCAAAAACCAAATTGACCATATGAATAGTAATAGTGACAGTTTCTACACAATTTAGCCAATTTTGAAAAATCATAGTAAAATTTTTAGAGCTCTAAAAATAGTGCTATTTAGCTCTATAAAAAGCTATAGATGGGACCTATATATTTGCCAAATATCATGCAAAAATTCGTCCATTTGGTTAAATTTTATTTTAGAGTATGAATATGGCAAAAATTGGGATCAAATTAGCATCATATGGTACCAAAAAGCATACCATGACCATTTGAGCACATCCAAAAGTTTAAACACAGCATATAAAAGCATCCTAATAGGTCCAAATCAACATAGAGCTCAAATCCACCACCCTACTTCCATATATACATATAAAATATCACGGCTCAAGGATGTCAAAATCATTCATTCTCATACAAGTGGTTCCAAATTTGGTTTATATAACATATTTACATGCTTTTACATGTGCTTAAGGGTTTACTTCTCATATATAACTTGTACATACATATTTTGACATTAATTTACATAAAAAATTATCTTATTGTCAAAGTATCACAAATTATGCTCTTTGGCTCCTATTTTTTGCTCTTTGGGCTTCACCTAGAAAAGGTTAGATGAAAAGTGGGGGAGAGTCAGATTCAAAGAATCTCAATAGCTCTTTCACCCTTCAAGGAAGTATACATTGCATATAATCATGTCAAAAAATACAAGTATGCACCAAACACTTTCAAAAACCTTTCAAATCATGGGTTTAAGATTATATAAACATGTTAAGATCAAAATCAAGCTCTAGGGATTTTTTATCTAGCTTTATCCAATTATTTAGGACTTTTGATTTAGCCTTACTCATTTTTGAGACTTTTGGTACAACCTCACTCATAAAGAGTAATTTCACATTTCACAAGCAATTCAAAAGGTATAATGGTACCATAACATCAAACTAATAGCTATAAGCATGTCTCAAGATTCAAACACACATACAAACATTCAATGACAATCAAACAAATAAGAAATACATATAAAAAAAGATGGAGAGCTACCTTGATTCAAGAAGCACAATTTTCTTTTTTGAATTCTGCCTCCCCTTCTTGGCGTCACACCCACACCTAGGAGGAATATCAAACAAGATACAAACACATCGATGGAACTATCTCTAGCTTCACATAAACTTTACACAAGCTATTTCTAATTGATGCCATGGTTATGGTTCCATACAAGGGCATAATGAAGCAATTCATATAATTCAAGATCTTGGCTCTAATTTCTCACTCAATTTAAGTCACATGACTCCACTTAAAATCATTAAAGCCATCATAAACTCAATCTAGGAAGGCAAATATCAAGTTGCTTCTTTATGCATAAAAGGAACCTAAACTTTCAACTTTCAAAATATGGTTTTGAAATTCAAATCAATGATTCTTTTGGTGTCTATTATTCATTTCTAGGCCATTTGTATCCTTGAAATTAAGAAAAACCCTCCTTAGGTACATAATTCCTTCTTAGGCCGAGATATGGAGCATATTGAGAGCCTATGGGGTTTCCTTCCATTTCCTAGGGAATTTTCCACTTGTGAAGCTTCCTAAATGTCTTGAGAAGTCAAACATAGTCTTACATAGTCTAAATTATCATTAGAAAGCTTCATAAATTCCTAAGTATAATCAAAACCCTAAATACCATAACTTGTTATCTATAAGTTCTTTTTAAATCATAATTGCTTTATCTGATTCCTCATGCTTTAAAACCCCATCTCCTATCAAGTTTGGATCAAAATAAAGTCTCTAATATATCATCCCTGATTTGGTTGAAATGAAGAAGACAAGAAAGAGCCAAGAAGAAGCACTTTAAACCATACTTTCTTACCTTATTTATAAGCTTTTCAAGAGTGCTTTCTTATGCTTTAAAGCTTTCCTTCAAACTCTCCCTCTCATCTACTAAACTATTCATAAAACATACCCAAATAAATCATCAAAACCATGAGAAGAGATGTAATATCCAGTTCCTTTGTAAACGTGAGAAACACAATGTCCAGTTTCTTTGTAAACATACAAAACACACCGGATATAAAAGGAAGTCTCCCAAATTGAATGATTTGAGATCCAAAAAAATTAAAGCAATAGTCTAGACCTCAAATAATAAGGATCCAAGGTCAGAGGTACCTTGAAAATAAAGCCAGAATAATTAGACGAAATTTAACGAAGATGCAGTGGCATTTTCATAATTTCAAGAACTTTTTAAAAAACTCAAATGAAGGATTTTCAAATGAAAAAAAAATGAGCTTCCCGAGGTTCTCAGAGGCCCTAAAAATCATAGAAACTTCTATAATAGTTTTAACCCCTCCAGTTTACTTTTTAAAGTATCAATTAACCTGAATTTGACCAATTTGTTTGAGAAGGTTTTAAATTCAATTTGGATGAAACCAAGGTATTTTATGAATTAGAAGACCTAAATTTTATGATGGAAAAGTTAGTTCTCAAAAAGGAGTTGAAATGAGCTTAAACAGAGTAAACAGGCGTGTAGGGGCAAAATGATCATTTTGAAAAATTGTAAAAGAAGCCTAAGTAAGATTACACCTCATCACTTTTTCTAAGCTTCCATTTTCAGAAATTTGAATAGCCATGACGTGACATTAAGAGGGGAGAGAAAGAAGAAGTTTAAGCTTCTGTTTAGGTAAGTAAACAACCCCATTTTATCCCGCACCAATTCAGAAAGTTATTCCTTTCTCTAAGAGCTCTATAGTGGTGGTTTTCTTTTCTTGAAAACTTGAAGACCAAGCCAAAAAGGAACTCTTTTTAAGAAACCAATCTACGCGAAGAGAGCTCCATTTTAAGGTAAGATTTTACTTGAAACACTTGTAAAATCTTAAATTTTCAAGCCATTTAAGCTTCGGTATAGAGAGAAAAAGTGAGGAGGAGAGTTTTTCTTCATGTGTTCTTGATGGAACCAAGGGTTATGGAGTGTGAGGATTAAGAGCATACAACTAGAATTGAAAAGGAAGCTTTAGAATGCAAGTTATAAAATTTAGAGATTTGGTTGTACCTAGGCTAAGATGAAGCTTCCTACTAGTAATTTAAGTTGTCTAAGAGTATATATGAGTTCTCAAGATATCTAGGAAGCTTCACAAGTGCCAATTCCCTCAAAGAAAGCAAGCAAACTCTATGGGAGCATAATGCACTTCATGTCTTGGCCTAACCCACTTCATGCACTTAGGGAGTGTTTTAATTTGTTCTAAGCCTTGAATGAGACTAAATATGATAGAAGAACATTAGAGGAAACCTTAAAAAAATTTTAAAAGTCATGGAATGTGAAATGGAGGTGTAGGCTCCATAATGTAATATTATGAAGCAACTTATAACTAAGCCCCTTAAAATGAATGTGTGATAACTCCAAGGAGTCTAAAGGGAGTCAAGAGACCTAGAATGAATGAGAAATGGGAGCCAAGACTAGGAATTCTCCTAGTTGCTTTATAAGGTCTTGCATGGAAGTATAATGGAGCCATAGAATAAAGTAGTTTCATATAGAGTTTGTATGATGCCAATGCTAGATTCCATGAGTGATTTATGTCTCTGTTAATGTGTCTAGGCTAAGAGAACCAAAGGCCACCTAATTGTAAGGCTTAGCAAAGAAAGGATAAGAAGAATTTCAAGAGGAAAGTGTGGTGTTTTTACTTCAAGATAGCTCTTTAACCTTTCTCTCATGCATGGCTTAGATGTTTACTTATCTTTGAGTACTTGTGTATATGCTTGAGTTATTAAAAATGTTTCTAGCCTATGTTTACATGTTATAGTACCATTATGTTTCTTGAAATGTATTTATGATTGCATTATGGCTTGGATGGGTTTAGTTGTGCAAAAAGTCCCTTAGCAAGGGTGAGGATGAGCCAAAAGTCTCAAGAAGAGTGAGGCTTAGTCAAGAGTCCCTTGAAAGTGGATGAGGCAAATTCAAAAGTTCCAAGAAAAATGGGTGAGGCTAGACCAATGCCCTTGAGAGTTTATGCTTGTTATGTATGAATTTATGTGACAAGGAAAATACCTTATACATGTTTACTAGTTGCTTAAATATCATGCATGCATTCTTTGACATGTTTTAGCTTCCATTATGTATGTTTGAAAGGGTTAAGAGCTATTGGGATTCTTTAAATCTCACTCTTTTCCCACATATGTCTAATCATATCTAGGTGAGCTAAGTAGACAAGGAAATGGAGGCCAACAAGCATAAGAAGCAAGATTATGAAAACAAGATAGAGAAATAACTTGTTTAATTATATTTTGATGTCAAACTATGTACCCATAAGATGTATCTATTATGTAGATCCTTAAGCATGTTTTAATATATGTACAAATAGTGTATGTATCAATATGAAAGCTAGATGAATGAAAATGTGAGATTTTACCACTCCTTTGCCATTATATAACTTGATGCTCTTGTATATATATGGATATGGCAACGTGGGATTGAGCTCCATGGTGATTTGGATCATTTAGCATGCTTTTATGTATGGTATTTATGCTTTTAAACTTACCCAAGTGGTTGTGAAATGCAAGAAGGGCCATTTGGTGTCTTAAGATGCCATTTTGAACTTCAATTTTAACTAAAATGGTGTGTTGAACCAAAGTATGACCAAATGAATGAGTTTTTTATGAAATTTGACCAGCAAGTAGGTTTCATCTAGATATTTTCATAGATTCAAAGAGCATTCAATTTAGAGCTCTATAAAATTTATTATGATTTTTCAAAATAGGCCAAATTATGCAAAAATGATATGGATATTGTTCATTTGGTCAGTTTGCTTCTCTGTGTCACATGTGGGCCAAATGAAGTTTAATTCTTGTGAAAGTTTACGATCATAAAGTAGACATCATAAGCTTTCCATAGCCACTGAGATCATCTCATTTGGAGTACTGCAAAGAAAGATATGAATTTTTGAAGTTGTATGAAAGTACTAGTAATACAGCCTGACCTGTGTTACTATTCCATTGATTTCCGGTGGCTTAAGGCTACTACATTGATCTGGACTTATTTTTACTCAAAATTAGACATCCATAGCTTTCTAGAATGATATGGTTTTCTTGAGTTTTATTTTTATAAAATTAGTTATGAATTTCTAAATTATGTACCAGAAAAGTGAATTTTGAACCCAAGAGCAAACCATGGAATTTGTGTGATGTAGCTTCAAACCCGAAGTGAATGAGATCAAATGTGATGAGTATGACTTGTATGGATGTGCTATGACTAGAAAATGATGTGGATGAGTTCACATGGTCTATGGAGCATAAGATGAGGAAATGAAACCTTATGTAACACAAATATATACATTTAAATATTCAATATTTTCTTTTATGTTAGGCATGTTCTTCCTTAAAATGGTGCTCTGTCATGCGTGTTATGAATGAGATAGCTTATGATACTAATATATAAGGGTAAAGAGACTAAGGTATTACATTTATTGGTATTAAAGCAAAGTTCCAGGCCTTTTAGAGTTATATATGGCTTGAGGAAGCAATGTTGCAAGTATATATTAGCTTGTTTGGGGCATTCTAGGTGTGTGAATGTGGCACATGTCTATATTTATGTAATGTAAGTTATAGAATGGTCTTTAAGTAGGTAGTGGACATCAAGAGAGGTAGGCTTTTGGGGTTGAGCCAGTAAGGCTAGAACATAGTGGATTGATCCTATGGCTAGAGCACTATAGGCTATGGTAGCTTGCTGGGATTCGTGGCAAGCCAAGTGTATTAGCAGCAAGAGGCTATTACTATATAGTTGTAAGAGAGGCTTGCTTAGAGAGAGACCATGAGAGGCCTAATCCTCCTCGATTGTCACACTCCGACCATTATGAGATGTTTTGCCTAAGGCGGAGATAGGTAGTGATGCAGTGCAGTATGGGATGAAACTGTTGCTACCTAGGAATCAGTTAGAAGGGAAATGAAAGAGAGCTATTCTCCCAGCCATGACACCCAGATGTATAGATAAATTAGAAAGTCTAAAAAATTATTCCCTTAAGCCAAAGGTTAAAGTTTATAAGCAAACTCCATAGAGTCCTGACAACCCAAATGTACCGTTTGGTTATACATAAATAATGCAAGGGGCAGAACCCTTTAGCCTTGATGGTGGGTTGAACATAAAGGTAGTTGAGGCTCAAATCGTGTAGCCAGAAATGAAGTGCCAGTGATAATGGAGGGTATTGTCATATGGAAGGCCTTGTTGGTCATATTCAGGTTTAAATAAGAAAAGAACTATTATATTAGACAGAGTACAGAGAGTAAGATCCCTAGTGTGAGAAAGACAAAAAGAAAGATAAATGACCCACTAGCAGATGTCAAAAATAATTAAGTAATAGATGAGTATCAGGCTTAGTACATAAGTCTAAGAAAGAGACTAGCCTAGCTTATGAATGAGCCTAAGAATATTTAAGATTAAGTAGCACTTAGAGCTAGCCTATTGGACACAAGAGTAGAAAGGTTGTTAAGACCCGCTCACAAGGCGTTGACTCCAACCTAGAATGCTATTCTATATGTCAATGAACGATAGGCTTTCACTGTGAGCCTACGCAAAGCATGCCACGGGTATATATGTAAAGGAAAGATACATTTATGTAAAGGAATGGGTGTCATACCTCCATATATTATATGTTATTAGTCATCGTTAAAAGATCTTGTACTCACTAGCAGGACAACCCTATTGACAAGGTCTCAAAATTTACATTATAAAATGCAAGACCTTGTCGACAAAATCTTGGATCTTGGTGACAAGATGTCCTCGTAGCCATTGAATCGACATGATTTAGTGTTAATAGCATTAAGAATGTAGTGAGTTTACGAGAAAGGTATACCTCAGGGATGATATCCTAAGACGAGAATGAGATGTAATGAGATAGAGGACCACCTAATTAGTGGTCAGTAACTCTCCAAGAGGTAAAGCCTTGATTTAGTAATTACATTAATAGGGGAAAGGTGAGAAAGAGTTGAGAAACTAGTACTTAGCAAAAGATACCTTCACCTTAGTAGTGACTAAAGGAGAGTTAATAGAGTAAGTATAGTAAAGATAGTCAGGTAAGAGTTTAGTACTTAGTCAGATGAGCTTCCTTAACATGAGACTCGTATAATGTGAAA
The DNA here is from genome assembly GCA_032878935.1 of Erythrophleum fordii. Classification (NCBI taxonomy): domain Eukaryota; kingdom Viridiplantae; phylum Streptophyta; class Magnoliopsida; order Fabales; family Fabaceae; genus Erythrophleum; species Erythrophleum fordii. The sequence goes on from JAVQMF010000031.1 coordinate 2,243,055, forward strand.
GCTCACAAGTAGTAAGCTATTAAAAGGAGCATGGAGTCACCGATAAATAGATTTAGGACATTGAGAAGATGTGTGACCTAAATTAGGTTAGTGCAGCCCTAAAATTAGTAAAATGTGCTTTTAGAGGTAGAAGCAAAAATTCTAAGCAAAAAGAGAGTACACCTAGCCCCTAATTAGAATGTAGAGGGGAGTAAGGTTACGGTAAGTAATAAATGCTGCAGCATTTCCAGGGAAGCTAAAGAAAATTAAAAGCCACCTAAGAAGGTGAGCTTTATGATTATATAAAGTAGTAAGGTAAGCTACGAGCTTTAAAGAGAGCAAACTCTAGGGTTCACAGGGAGCAATTCCTTATAGAGGAACGGTCTAATTAAGAATAAAGTAAGAGAATAAGAAGAATTAGACCTTTCTCCCTTTTATAGAAAAGTGAGTAAGTAAAAGTGAATCCAGGAGGAATAAACATGCTTTTAAGCATAGAGAAAGTATGTGACAATGTCAGAACTGATGACGTAATGAATTAAAAATAGATGAGTAGATAACATGAATGAGTGCGTTAGCAAGCACCGTTGTCCTTGGTACAGATGTCAATGAAGCATGATGTAATGCCAGCTGGGCAATATGAATGACCTTATGATAGTACAATAAATGATATAAGAAATTAGAGAAAGAGTTCCCTCTCCCTGAGTGTCATTTGAAATAGAGAGAAATGAAGCATGGTAATAGGAAGGTACTTTAGATTATTGGAAAACTTGTAATATACTAGCGATAATGGCTTGAGCTCAATCATGATGCACCTGTGTATTAGTGATTAATGCTATGGTTTACTTGCAATAATGGTTGAATGATATTGAGTTTAGCTAACTCAGTAGTAATGTAACTTAAGTACGTAGCAAATAATGGCATAAACCATAAAGAGTGTCCCAATAATCTAAGAGTATCCTAGTTAGTTAAATCAAGAGATAAGCTAAAGAAAGAAAAGTAAAAGATTCCAGTAATATCAAAATAATAAGAAAAGTATGCTGAAAAGAATCCCTAATAAAGAACAATAATGCAAAAGGGAATGTGCTAGCAGTATTAGAATGTTAAAAGTCAGAGTCCCTTATGATATAACTAAATGAAGTGAAAACGGACTAGCCTATGACCTCTATCCTACAAGAGATGTTAGATACACTCAATGTGTATGATGCCCTAGTGCGGAAGGCACTTGAAAGCAGAACAGGGGCACAGTTAAAAATTGTGAGATATGAGAGGAAAGATAGAAAGAGTACAGGTAAAGTGTAGTAATCCAGTAAAAGTGAAGAAAGAAAGCTTAAGTGAAAAAGCTTAAACTGGGAACCTGAGGATCCCATAAGGAGTAGTAAATAAAAATCAAAATACTCCTAAGTATTGTTCCAATAGAATCAATAAAGAAATAAGTGACACATAACCCACTTCACGTGAAGAGCATAGTAGACATCTGAGTTTAGCCTTAGCCATTACGAGTGATGGTTACCAGACTTAGTGAGCAGGTATTTTTCAATCAGATACAGTGATCTTAAATTTTAACATCCCTTAGAGATAGATTACAGTAGATCCTAGAATAGTATAGTGAGTTGCAGTAGACTCTACTAGGGCTTAAAAAGGTCGTAATAGACCTAGGGATCACAATAGATCCCACAGAGATATAGAGAGCCCACAGTTATAGTACAATAGTTTTCTGGGGAGATGACAGCTTGAGATAGTTTTCCCAAATTAGTTAGTCTCAGAGACCAGTATAGTATTAGATAGTTTTCATCTCAATGACTAGAGATTTCTTAAATTTGGTAGACTATTGCCACAGATATATGAAGGTTTTACTCAAATAATTAGACTACTAACTAGACCTCCTTAAGGGATAAGCATAGTGTGTAGGATGAAGAAAGCAAGAAAGTAGCTTTCCAGTAATATAGCTAGATGAATCACTACCCAGTAGATATTGAGCCTGACCAAGGGATAAAGAGATCCCTATATACCAGAGTCATATGTTCAGAAATGGGTTAAGTATAGTTTATCTTGATGGGGTAAGTGGTAGACTATGTCTCCATCAGCTAAGATTATGAAAAGTTAGTATCCCACAAGAATTCAGTAGTAGTATGTGGTAGTTGCTCTTTAATGTTAGTACAGGAAAGAGTATGAGTTATGATGATCAGCTATTAAACTAAAAAGTTAAATAAGACCCACTCTCAAGTGAATAAAGAGAGTAAAATACAATTCAAGCCTAAAAAGGCAAGGGTTAAAGTAAGAAATGAAGCTAGGATGATTAAGAATAATAGCCCTTTTAAAAGTAGCTATGATCCTAGTAAGTGATACAAATATGAGACCTACGATAGAAAGAAATATGATGATGAACCATGGGATGAGCTAGTGAGAATAGTGGACTGAATATCTATGTAAGTTAAGTAAATAGACAAAGGTCTCTGATGGCGGTTAATAAATAGAGAATGATAATAAAACTTTATAGAAAGCCATTAAGAGATGATTTAATACTAAGTAAGTTATCTCCCAAGTCATGTAAATAAGTCCACTAAGCAAAAAAAAAGATAACCCCTATGAGTGGGTGAAGAATAATCGGATGCGAAATAGTAAGCTCCTTTAGGAAATAGGCCAGAATTATGAGGGTAGGATTTAGAGTTAGAAATTCTTTCCCTTATGAGAAGAGCTAGTATATGCTCTGTAGCAATAGCACAAAAAAAGAGAATCAGATATAGTAAACTAGTGACCTAAATTCCTTAGCAGAAGAGCTTAGTCTCTAAAGGAAGTAAATAGAGCCAGGAAAAAGGGAAAGAAAATGCCAATTAACGAGAATATAAGAAAAGATAGATGAAGTTATACCCCTAAATTTTGAGGACAAAATTTATTTAAGGGGAAAGGAAATGTAACATCTGATTCCTCTATAAACATGAGAAATGTAATGTTCGATTTTTTCGTAAACATACGAAACACACCGAATATAAAAGGAAGTCTCCCAGATCGAATGATTTGAGATTCAACAAAATTAAAGCAATAATTTAAACCTTAAATAATAAGGATCCAAGGTAGAGGTGCCCAAAAAATAGAGCCAGAATAATCAGACGAAATTCAATAAAGATGTAGTAGCATTTTTGTAATTTTTGGTTCTTTCTAGAAAACTCAAAGGAGGGATTTTTAAATGGAAAAAATGAGTTTCCTGGGGTTTTCAGAGGCCCTAAAACCATAGGAATTCCTAGAATAGTTTAAACCTCTCCAGTTTACGTTTTAGAGCGTTAGTTGACCCAAACTTTGATTGGTTCATTCGAGAAGATTTTTAATTCAATTTGAATGAAATCAAAGTTATTTTATGAATTAGAGGATCTAAATTTTATGATGGAAAAGATGGTTCTCAAAATAGAGTTGAAATGAGCCTAAACAGAGCAAACAGGCGCATAGGGGGAAAATGATCATTTTGAAAAATTATAAAAGAGACTTCTTAAGTAAGATTACGCCTCATCACCTTCTCCAAGCTTCCATTTTTAGAAATTTGAGTAGCCATGACATGACATTAAGAATGGAGAAAGAAAAGAAGTTTAAGCTTCTATTTAGGTAAGTAAACAACCCCGTTTCATCCCGCGCCAATTAGGAAAGTTGTTCTTCTCTCTACGAGTTCTCTAGTGGTGGTTCTCTTTTGGGAGAATTATAACAAAAGACCCAAAAGTGAAAAAAAAATATTTTTAAGGACCTGTTACCACTACTATTTGTTGCTAAACTCAGTAGTAATCAATCCTAAAATAAGTGGTAATAGATCCTTAAAAATAAATTTTTTCACTTCTGGTCCTTAAATATAATTTTACCTTTTCTTTTCTTGAAAATTTGAAGATTCAGGTCTGATCCAAACAAAAAAGGAACTCTTTTCAATAAACCAATTGGTGAAAAATAATCTACGCCAAGAGAGTTCTATTTTAAGGTAAGACTTTACTTGAAACACTTGCAAAATATTGTGTTTCCAAACAATTTAAGCTTCAATCTAGAGAGAGAAAGTGAGGAGGAGAGTTTTTCTTTATGTGTTCTTGATTGAACCAAGGGTTATGGAGTGTGAGGATTAAAAATATACAACTAGAATTGAAAAGGAAGTTTTAGAATACAAGCTATAGAATTTAGGGATTTGGTTGCACCTAGTAGTAATTTAAATTGTCTAAGAGTATATATGAGTTTTCAAGACATCTAGGAAGTTTCACAAGTACCGATTCCTTAAAAGAAAACAAGCAAACTTCATGGCTCGGCATAACCCACTTCATGCACCTAAGGAGCGTTTTAATTTGTTCTAAGCCTAGAATGGGACTAAATATGATAGAAGAACATTAGTGGAAGTCTTGGAAAAAAATTTATAACTTATGAATGTGAAATGGAGGTGTAAGCTCTATAATGTGACATTATGAAGCAACTTATAGTTAGGCTCTTTAAAATAAATGTGTAATGACTCCGAGGAGTTTAAAGTGAGTTAAGAGACCAAGAATGAATGAGAAATGGGAACCAAGACTAGTACTTCTCCTAGTTGTTTCATAAGGTCTTATATGGAAGCATAATGGAGCCATAGAACAAAGTAACTGCATATAGAGTGTGTATGATGCCAATGCTTATTTCCATGAGTGATTTATATCTTTTTTAATGTGTCTAGGCCAAGAGAACCAAGAGCCACCTAATTCAAGGCTTAGTCGAGAAAGGGAAAGAAAAATTTCAAGAGGAAAGTGTGATATTCTTGCTTCAAGGTAGCTCTTTAACCTTTCTCTCATGCATGGCTTGGATGTTTACTTGTCTTTGAGTACTTGCGTATGTGTTTGGGTTATGAGAAATGTTTCTAGCCTATGTTTACATGTTATAGTACCATTATGTTTCTTGAAATGTGTTTATGATTGCATTATGGCTTGCATGGGTTTGGTTGTGCTAAAAGTCCCTTAGCAAGGGTAAGGATGAGCCAAAAGTCCTTAGAAATAGGTGAGACAAAGCCAAAAGTCTTAGAAAGAGTGAAGTTTAGTCAAGAGTCCCTTGAAAGTGGGTGAAGCAAATCCAAAAGTCTCAAGAAAAATGGACGAGGCTAGACCAATACCCTTGAGAGCTTATACTTGTTATGTATGAGTTTATGTGACAAGGAAAATGCCTTATACATATTTACTAGTTGCTTGAATATCATGCATGCATTCTTTGATATGTTTTAGCATTTATTATGTATGTTTGAAAGGGTTAAGGGCTATTGGGATTCTTTGAATCTCACTCTTCCCCCACACATGTCTAACCATGTCTAGGTGAGCTAAGTTGACAAGAAAATGGAGGCCAATAAGCATAAGAGGCAAGATTATAAAAACAAGATAGAAAAATGGTTTGTTTAATTGTATTTTAAGGTCAAACTATGTACCCATGAGATGTATCTATGATTAAACCCTTGAGCATGTTCAATATATGTACAAATAGTGTATGTATCAATATGGAAGCTAGATGAATGAAAATGTGAGATTTTGCCACTTCTTTGCCATTATATTACTTGATGTTCTTGTATATATATGAATATGGCAAGGTAGGATTGAGCTCTATGGTGATTTGGATCATTTGGCATGCTTTTATGTATGGTTTTTATACTTTTAAACTTGCCAAAGTGGTTGTGGAATGAGAGAAAGGCCATTTAGTGGCTTAAGATGCCATTTTGAACTTCAATATTAACCAAAATGGTGTACTAAACTAAAGTATGACCAAATAAATGAGTTTTTCCATGAAATTTGGCTAACAAGTAGTCTCATGTAAATATTTTCATAGAGCTAGAGAGCATTCAATTTGGAACTCTAAAGAATTTATTATGACTTTTCAAAGTTGGTCAAATTATGCAAAAATGGTATGGTTACTGTTTATTTAATCAATTTGCTTCTCTGTATCACATGTGAGATAAATGAAGTCCAATGGTTATGAAATTTTAAAGGCATAAACTAGACATCATAAGCTTTCCATAGCCACTAAAATCACCTTATTTGGAATTTTGTAAAGGGAGCTATGTATTTTTCAAGTTGTATGACTGTACCAGTAATGCCACCTGGCCTGTGTTACTATTCCATCAATTTTTGGTGGCTTAAGTCTACTGCATTGGTCTATACTTATTTTTAGTCAAATGTAGACATCCACATATTTCCATAATGGTATGGTTTGCTTGATTTTGATTTTTTTAGAATCAGTTATAAATTTCCAAATTTTGTATCTGAAAACTGAATTCTAAACCCAAAAGCAAACCATGAAATTTGTGTGATGTAGCTTCAAACCTAAAGTGAATGAGATCAAATGTGATAAGTATGACTTGTATGGATATGCTATGACTAGAAATGATATGGATGAGTTCACATGGTCCATGGAGCATAAGATGAGGAAATGAAACCTTACACAACACAAATATATACATTTAAATATTCAATATTTTCTTTATATAAGGTATGTTCTTCCTTGAAATAGTGCTCCATCATGCATGTCATGAATGAGATAGCTTATGGTACTAATATATAGGGGTAAAGAGACTAAGGTATTACAAGAGAGAGGAGGAAGAGGAGAAGAAGTTTGGTAAAGGAGAAGGCATGAAAAAGTATGAAATTCTTATACCTTTTTGCTTAGATTTTCTTCTCATTGCTCCCTCACTTGGTGTGCCACCTTGAGCTGCCCTTGAATCTGTTTTGGACCAGAGAAATGTCAGTTAACAGGCTAGGCAGAAGTGGCTCATGATTTAAGGGGGCTAGGAGTTCATTTATGCACTTTTTCAAAATTTCAATTTAGTCCCTCATCTTGGTTTTTTCCATTTGGGCTTATTTCAACTCCTTTTTGAAAACTGCATTTTCCATTATAAAATTTAGGTCCTGTAATTTATAAAATGTCTTTGGTTTTGGTAAATTGGATTTAAAACCTTACCGAATGATTCAGTCAAAGTTTTGATCCACTGACACTCTAAAATACAAACTGGAGGGGTTTTGACTATTTCATAGGTTTCTATAATTTTTAAAGCCTCTGAAAATCTTGGGAAACTTAATTTTCGCATTTAAAGATCCCTCCTTTGAGTTTTCTAAAAATTTCCTGAAATTACAAAAATGCCACTAGCCTCTATAGCTTTCCGTTTAGTCTTTTTAGCTTTGGTGCCGAGCTAACTTTAGACCCTAATTCACATTTTAAGATGCTTTAATTAACATCATAATCTCATTTGTCCTTAATTTACCTTGCTTTAGGGTGTTCTCATTTCAATTTATTGGGTTCAGCTCATTTTTGAATTACCAGGTATTACATCATGCTATCCATATTCATCGTAAAGGCATACAAGAGGATTTATGTTCTTAGGAAATCAAAATTTTTGTGAACACTTTTATCTCATTCAAATTACCTCCAAAAAACATAGAAATCTTACACATTGGATTATTAGACACCACTGATCACTAACATGTTCAAAACCACATTTTTATAGTTCAATTGGGGGTTTTAGGACTTAAACCACAACTTAGAATGGTTAGGCCATGGCCAATTTGGTCACTGTAATTTCTAAAAGTTAAATTTTACATTTATGCCGTGACTTGAAGAACTTGTGTCACGGCTAAAGTCGAGTTTGGATCAATTTTTCCATACAGACATGATTTGCACCACAGTTAGAATATTTACATTATGGCTAACTAGTTGTGCCATGGCCAAAATATTTGTGTTGCAACCAAATTAGCTATTGGACCCTTTTTGCATTGCAGCTTTTTCACACTACAGCCAAACATCTGCACTACAGCCAAATTTGCTACTAGAACATTACTAGCTCATTTTGGTTGCAACTTCAGAAAATTTGCAACTCAAATACCTATTACACCTAAACACTTAAATAAATGAACCAACAAGTTGCTATCACCTTAAGATCAATCCTATGAACTTTTAATGGCTAAAAGGTAAGGTTTTTAAAGGATTTATATTCCTATAATCTCCATCCAAATACTTTACATAACCCAAGGATTTAAATGCTAATCACACTAATCAAAATATATACCATATCAGCACAAGATTCATTCATGACAACAAGGCAAGATATAACCCCAAGTGGTAACTCCAAAATCCCCAATACACTAGCCAATGTCTCCAAATCTCTTTGAGCAAATTTCAACTAACTAATTAAACTTGTCAATAGTCTTAAAAGCTTGAGACATTTCCAATTTCAAAATATGAGTATGAAACTTCCTAATGTCATATATAAAGGCCTATAACAGCAAATGGGATGATATGGCTTCTAATGACAATCTAAAATCCTCATTATACTACCTAAGATTATCAAACAACTTTAAATAAGTTTCAATTGACAACTTAAACTTGCTTACATCCCTTAACACTTGATACAATCCTAGGTTCAAGATATGATTGTGCCACACCCCAAAATCACCCAATAATGAGTTATGATAGCAAAATCTACTATGGCAAAACAAAAGGGATGAACCATCTCGCCTTCCACACGATCAAGGCAATAAAAACACACTCCCAAGGCTCCAAAATCACAACCAAACTCATAACCACAATTGGTCAAGCATTGATGTCTACTTTACACCTTATGTGACAACAAAATGACCATAATGATAGTAAAATCGAAGAGTTACTTTTAAAACTTTCAAGTGATAATTTAAAATCTAAAATATACCTCCTAAATTCCTGTAAACACTTGGAACAATTATAAGATACCTATTTAAACTATCCTAAACATCCAAATCTCTTATACTAATAGTTTAAACATTAATTTTGTAATGCTAAATATTTAGATGTCGTATAATTTCAAGATAGTCATTAAGAATCATCCAAATACAATCACAAGTACTAATTCCATGATGACTCAAATTATATACTTAGTCCATATACTTAGCAATATATGATGCAATGTGACAATTATATAACATAATAAACAATAATAGCATGCTTACTATACAAACTCAATTAAATAAGGCATTCAAACTTATATACTACTAAACCATCATGGGAGGCTTGTATTAGCTTCTCCTTACTATTAAGAGGTCTGATCCTTGAAAATGTTAGCCCACAATTGGTGTGAGATATAAAATTTCAATAATAAGAGGCAAATTTCATATACATATATAGATTAATCAGCATAATATTTTTTTATTTAGAGAAATGCCAAAAGCATTAATATAATTAGCAAATAAACTAGTTAGACTACCAGTGACTATTATCTCATGCTAACAATTACATATAACATGTTAATGGCTAAAAATATAGGGAAAGGCCCGCCCATGGCACCAACTCCCTATTAAGCATGCTCATGGCTTGATGCATTCCATTGAGTTTTATCACAATTCAATGCACGATCACAGCATAATGCATAAGTGGTGGCATGATCACAATACCACCAAAGACACGCTTATGGTCCAAAACAAACAAGTTGCCAACCAATCATTTAGTATAGAAAATTATAAATATATACAACAAATATAAGACTAAATTGAACATATACATGAAATTAGAAAAACCTCAATTACTTCAATGAAACCCAATTACTCTTCCTCTAACTACCAACATAATTCGAAAACCTACCAAGCCTAAGACAAGCATAATTATCATCATTTAACCATCATTAGCAAAAGAGCTTTCTATCCATTGATTAATTTCATCAAAAATCCATTAGAAATCACTTACCCATGTTTCTAAAGAGTTAAACCACCAAGAGCCAATAATGAGTCACTTCCAACATCTCTATTTTCACACATGTAACAGCCATGCACAAAAAATTGACCCAAATGATAACATTTCAGCACATACACATCACAAAATGATAGGAGGCACTTACCCAATCTTCCATATAACTAATGGTATTGATTTGATGCCAAAACAACTTGAGTTTACAATGGGTTACTTTCAATATCTTCATTTACGCACAAACACCCAATCATATGCCAAAATTAGCTTATAGCATGAAATTTAAGCAAGGTTATATTACATAATGAAGGTAAACACTTATGCAATGGTTCTACTAACTCCAAGCTCCAAAAGACTTAAAAGGAAGCATCAAAATTCCCAATTTTCAATACCTAGAGTTCGATGAAAAACCTCTAAATGACAAGTTGTTTGGTTCAAAATGTAGAGAAAGATGAGTAGAGCAAGTTTCTTTTCACTCACCTTGGCCAAAACTCGTTTTTTCTTAGCAAATCGAAGCTTAAAAGGTAAAGAATCATGCCCTTCTTCTCTCTTTTGCATTTTTTCCCTCCCTTTGGCTACCTAACATGTAATTTTTCTAAATAAGTGAAGTGGGCAACACTAACTTTTTTCCCTCCTTCCAAAGTGCCTCTAATAAATTTCTCCCAAGTAAATTCAAAATCCACAATTAAATTTTTTTCACAAAAAAGTATTAAATAATTATTATTTGTTTCAAAAATACCCAAATAATTATTTTCCTTGAAAATTCCTATTTTCTATAATTTTTCTTAATTATCATAATAATTCCTTATTTTTTCAAATTAAATCTTTAATTCTTCATAATTCCAGTTAATTAATTTTGGAATGTTATATTGTTTGTCTAAGTCATTGCAGTTACACCTGCTCAAAGGAAACCACTACAACAACAATTGTAAGCCTAGCTCATTCTCCATCACATGCTAATTGTTAGAGTAACTTTTCTGACAATATGTTTTTGCAGCTTTGATATTTCTTGTTGCTCTTGATGAGTTTTATCGAATATGGTATGATCTTTTGTACATTATGTATAAACAAAAGGATAATTTATGTAAAGGATGAATGTGATGCTACCATGAAAATGCCCTTTTTCCCTTTCTTTTCCAAGTTTTTTCTCTCATTTTGTATGAATGGAATTTATTAAAAGAAAATTAATTTATTGGCGATTTAGACTGTTGCTAATACATTCGTAAATAATTTAATAACTTAGCTGCGGTTTAGTAATCACAGCTAAACCTCTGGTGTCATTGTAATGAGTAAACATAGTAAATTGCAGTTAAACCACAGTATTCTAGCAATTGCCCCAAACTGTGACTAAACATGTTTTTACAGACCATTTTGCCCTTTTGCTGCAATTAAAACTATAGCTAAAGCCTAGACAAACTGCGGTTAGGATTTTGTTTTTTTTAGTGTGTGTATATAAAACCAGATTTAAGTACAGTTTTCCAATAAAATCATAGCATATTTGTTAAAGATTTTTAAATTCAATAATGTGATGTTGAATTAAAAAAATATGCATTTATCTATAAAAATTATATATTTATATAATCTTTTTATTAGAGAAGATAACATTGTATACTTTTATTAGAAATTTTGATAATAAAAATACAATAAAGTAACTAAGTTTTATATATATATTTATATTTTTTAATTCATTTAATATGTTAAAAAATAACATTCAATGAAGAGTTCAGCAGTAATTTCCTTTTGTAATCTTATTAAAGATAAAATAAGAGAAACTTGCATCATGCATTAATTGCTAAATGAATCCGTAACTTAATTCAAAACATCAACCGATCTTATCCTTTGAATAATTCAAGTCATAACATCACACTCTTTAGTGAAAATGCACTCATTTATTCTATCAAATGCTGCTCGATTTAGAGCAAGATTTGCACGATACGAATCTTGGGACCATCTACAAAGTTTTCGAGGGAAACCAGAATACGATTTATCGTGAACCCATACCCATACTTTAGTTTTTTTTTGGCTCGTTGGTTGAAGAAACGGAACCCTAACAATGGATGTTTAGCGATAAATTGGGGGATTTGTGTTTTGGTATGTTCAAACTTTTCTTTTAAAAGAAAAGGTAAAATAAAGTTTGGTACTTTGTAATTTAGCTTGATTTTACCTTAATACATATGGTTTAAAAGTTGGCAGTTTAAAATTTAAATTGTTAGCACATTAATCATTCTGTTATCTTTTTTAAGGAATCCATTAAAATTTACTTTAAATTTCTAATTTTCTTACGAAAACCATAGTTTTCTACACATGGAAAGCCAAAGTTCTTCTACTGGCCAATTAAAATCTCAAATTTGTCCCACATAGCTCAATATCTCATAAATTTTATCCCTAAACGAAATCTCTAATTTTTTTTCTCCAATTGATTGAATCATGCCTGTTAAATATTATAAGTTTTTTTCTTCTCCTTTTTTCCTCTTATTTATTATTTCTCCTACAATAGATCAAAATATTATTTATTTTACCAAAGACTGAATGTTAAACATAAAATTTAACATTGCAAGAAAAATGCCATTTAGCAAGGGATTTTGGTTAGGGACATTATCCCTATTTAGTAAGAGATTAGTGAAGGATAGCAAATCCCTTATTGAATGCCTCAAGTTTAAAACGTAAAATAAAAATAAAAATAAAATAAATCCTGCAAGGTCATAGTGAAGAACATTTCTCTTGCTAAGTCATGTTTCCCTTGCTAATTAGTCGTTGAGGGAAAATTACCCTCACCACTACCATCAATTAAAAAAAAAAAGTTAGCAAGAAATCAATTCTTTATTGATCCCTCACTAGTTATAAATATTATTATCATACTTTGTCATTTTCGTTCTCTCTCACTCAAAATTGTGTCTTTCCTCACTAGAACTCTGTTGTTATGAAATTTTAAATAAATATTTCTATTTTTAATTCAATTATTAGCATACACCTTACACCATGCATGAAAAAATATATATAGCTCGAGAAGAATGATTTTTAAATATTAAAATAAATGAGTAAAAAATAAAATAAAATATATGTGTATAGCAAAATAAAAATATTAGTCACCAAAATTTCCAAAATGATACACAATCAAAGATTATTGATTTCACCAAATAACACAAAATAAAGATGTTTGGAGTAGTTTTATTGAGATTGATATGTACGTATAAATATGAAATTAAAAGAATTCATCTTCATTAATTTACTATGTATCTTTGTGAAATATTGCTAATAGTTCATTTTACTATACAAGGAAAAAATATTTTCCATCTTAATCTGCACTTCAATTAATATTAATAGAAATTTTCAAAGTTTAGCCAATATTAGAAATCTCAATTCTTAAAACCATTAGTATGATTTTAAAACTTTGGAAATGCTATAATCTAGCTTGGCTGACAATATTAGAAATTTTTGTTAAAAAAAAAACATTGATATGACCCATAAACCATCTAAGTTAGGATCAATATATTAGTGGTTTCAAGATTAGTATATTAATTAAACTTGGGTTAAGATGCACATAACTATTCTAAACTTTGGATCATATGTAAGGAATCCGTAAATTTCAAAAAGTGACACTAAACTCTCTTAAATTTTCAATATTATGCATAGAACCTCCCTTTGTTAGTGATTTTGTTGAATCACTAACAAAAGTTACTGTGTGAAACCCAATTTAACACATGAAAGATGGCAAATATGACTTGGATTGCTACATAATACAAGTAAAAATCTCCTTATTCCTAAAACATAGTGCACAACTTTACTTCTCATTCATTTTCCCTGTATTACTACGACTTTACTTCTAACTTTATCTTGGTTGTTCTCTTTATAGGGTAGGGCTCCTTGATCTCACCCATTATGAAAATGCCAACAAACTCCAACATCTCATAGCCTGTCAAAGAGAAATTCAATCTTAATTCGTAGAAAGGGAAAATCTATAATACCTGTTGATTGGGGAATTAAAATAATGATAATGATAATAAAAATTAATTTAAATTATTTAAATGAAGGATGGGTGAATATGTTATGAAGGGAGTGATTAACTCAAGCCTTAGTTATAGTTTTGGTGACTAACTCTTACTTGGGGATTGGAAAGACTTGAGCTTGAATCTGAAAAAGAACTCGTTGGTCCATTTTTTTATTTTACTTTTCCTCAATATGACATTTTAACTAAAATAACCTCATTCTCCTTGTCAATCTCAAACTTTTCCATTAGGAAAAAAAAATCTAATAAGGGAAACTTCAAGAAAAGCCACATGTATCCTTTCATCTCTGTTAAACTTGTTGCTTTTGTAGTTTAAAGATTTTAAGTTTAGCTTTGTATACTAGTTCTGTGCCTTTTCCTCTTTGGTTCATCCAACTTGGTCAATTTCCTAAGCTTGAGACCTAGCGCTTCTTTTGTAGCTTCTATTTGTGTTTGTGGCTGCCACTTTCATTTAACTAAACTCCTTCTTCTTTCTTCTTCCTTTCCTTTGTGCTTTAATGGGTTGTGTGTCTGTTTGTAAGTTATTTAGGCATTAATTTCTTTTAGTGTGCTAGGAAAAATTTTGTGCTCCCTCATCTCCATTAAAGCCCTATCTTGTGAATCTTTTTATTTCTCCATATAAGCTTTGTGATCCTTCTTCACAAATTACACAACTCTAGATCATGTTTTAGAGCTCAAATCTAGGTTCTCATCTTTTAACTTCTATTTGTGTTTGTGGCTGCAACTTCTATCCTTATTCATTTCCTTTGAAAGGAAACCCTTCATGTTTTTGGAACTGCTAAAATTACCCTATTTTCCTATGATGTTCTAGAATAATCTCATTGATCTTGCTCATTAGACTCCCACATATTTCTTCCTTCATTTTAGCATTTTCTCTTCCATCTTAATGCTTTATTTTGTCTTTTTAAGCGATAGCTCCTTGTCTCATGGTAGATTCTCATTTCTTATAAGGCTGACTTATCCACCTTTATCCATTATTTCTCATAACTACAACTCTCCTAGTAGGTGCTATCACAATTTTTAGGTGAGTACTATCCTTTCGCTTCTCTTTTCTGTCTCTTCATTTACCTAATGGCTTTGTTGGTGTTTTGGAATTCCTCAACAACTTAAAATCATTTTCCATACTTGTAATGATCTTATACAACTTTTCTTTTTCCTCTTGGCTATGAGTTTAGTTGAGATTCTTACATGGATTGCTAGTAAAGCGTGGAAGGTGTTAGGCAATGGGCATCATGAAATTTAAGTAAGGTTACCTATCTCTTCATTTAACCTTCTTTCACTCATATCTTGATAAAATTTGAGCTTGTTATGAACTAATAGGGGGAATAAATTAAGATAAGAAATGCTTGAAGTAAGAAACAAATTAAATAACAAATGAACCAAGGAAAGGTAAGAATTAATTTAGGGTGAGCACCAAGGTTAAGAACTAATTAGGTAGATTTTAACTAAACTAAGCCTAATTGAGTTTAGGATAATTTGGTTAAGGAAAACAATGAGCAGGATGGTAGATAGTGTAAAATTAAAACTAAAAGTAGGACAGTTAAATTGATTAACTTTAGGGTAAAAACAAAATATATTAATTGAGTTCTTAAAATTGAATGAATTGTTATGATTGTGTATAGGAAACCTTTTGGATATTTGATAGGATTGATTAACAGTGGTTTAGTGACAAAGGGTCGAAACCTATACAATTAAGCTTTCTTTGTGAGTAGACTATAAATCATGAAACATTTTTTATTTCCTTCCCTATTTTAAATCTTTCATTTTCTTATTTGTTACCAACATGTCTGTTAAAGTGCACTTCCTAGGTAATATCTTCTTGCATATGAATACATTGGATATTAAATCTTCCAAATTATGTTATGTCAAAACATCATTGTGTTATTAAGTTGAATATAAAATTATATGTTATCTTAAGTGTTATTTTGGAAAAAAGAAATATAAAAGGTTTATCTTGTTATATTTATGTGAGACCTACTCAAATGATTTATAGTTATAAAATATTATATTTTAAACTATGAAACTTTATTGCAGATTTCATCTGGGAGATTCTAGTTTATGGAGTTTGTTTATTATATATATATATATATATACATATATATAAGGTAGGAATATGTAGAACACCAGTTGCTAGCAATAGTACTATTAGCCCTTGGTGCACCTTAGATATTATCATGTGATTTCTATAACTAAGTACTTGAAAGGTATTGAGCGAGATGCTTTCTGAAGGTCTAGGGGTTGTAAAGATAGTGGTAAGTAAGGATAGTAGTAGTAGTCCTGCCTATGATTCTCACCAACAGTGCTTTAAGATTGAATATGTGACTATTTACCCTTGTGGGCTGTGTGCCCATGTTATTATTTATATCTTAGATCTTACAGTTCTGCATGAACCTTCCTAATGATGTGTCATGTTAAATCGTTTTTGATATAACTACTCTTTTCTATTCAACAATTAACTCTTAAATCTTTGAATGTGATTTTTCTTCTTTTATCTAGTTTATTTATTTTTCACAACTATCCCCTATAAATTTTACATCTTGATTAGAATATTATGCGCTCATCATTTCCTTGCATTTTAATTCAAGAATAAACTAATGAATTAATTTCTACTAACTCAAATTCTTTAACATTTTATTTATATTAATCATCTTATATATCTTTCTATTTAAAAAATTTATAAATTCAAATTTCCATAAGAAATTTTATATGTATTTCCATGTTTAAATTTCTTATTAATTATTATTATATTAAAACCTATTTTCATTTAAAAAAATATTATGTCGCTAGTCTCTTTAGCTATTGTGCTTTATATTTTACTCATGAAGTACTACAACTTATTTCTTTTTTTTTTTATAGATAAAGAACTTGCACCCAAAGTTCCTTTAGTGTAGTTCAAGAGAGTTGTTAGTGAAGAACTAACAGTCTATTTGTCAAGTACTATTGAACTATTGTCTTTGTATATATCTAGATGTACTTTAAAGTCTACTCCACAAACCATAGGCAGGATCCATGCCCTATTAGTTATGTATTTTTATTGAGTGATGGTAGATAGTGGAGCTCTCTTGTTGTGTGGCTACTTGAATGGGTTGTAGGTAATTTGGGCTATCCCAATTTTAAGTGAAACTCTGTCAAATTTCCTATAACAAGCAAATTGTGATTTTGATATAAAATATGGTTAAGTTGTGAAATTGTGATCTTGACAAGAATAAAGCAAACTTATAAAATGATGTTTCAATGATCATGAATTATAATTATATAAGGATTTGTGTGATTGTTAGTCTTGGAGTGTGAGATCTCCTCAATCTCATGCTTGGTTGCATTTCTATCTAGGGTGTGGCAAAATCCAATCTCGCATGTTGTGGAAAGCCTGATCTAGCCATGACTTGAGTGTGACATTGAGTCCAATTTAGGGTGACAAGGTGTGGGTTGAGCTTGAATGGTAAGGATGTCTTAGGCAAGCTTGACCACACCAAATTGGAGAGTAATGGGGGTTAATGAACATAAGGCCACAAGTGTTATAGTGGTAGCCTTATTTAGAAGTGAAGGGGTAAGAGTGGCAAAAGTGGGTATTAGCTTAGGAGCATTAGGTTGAGTGGTCAATAAGGTCTCTAAGGATTGTGACTTAGACAATAGGGGTTTACTTGTGGATATAGGCCCAACAAAGACCCAAAGAAGCATCTTTTTGCACTGGGAAAACCAAAAGATTTGGTTTGGGTGATTCATAGGTTGACTTAAAAGAAGAAAAGAGAGATGAGAAGCAAAAAAACAAAGGATAAAAGAAGTCGTAAGAGGAATTTTTCTGTGGGAGAATGGAGGAGGGATAGAGATTGTAATACCATAATTCTCTAGCTTACCTCTTGTTATTTCCATGCCTTATTCCATGCAATTCATAAGGAAGTAAGAAAATGGCATTAAAATAATGAATAAATTTGCGTTGCGTAGCGGATAAATTTTTCATTCAGTGTCTTGTGGACCATATAAACTCACTCAACTTATTCTCATATTTAATTACACAAATACAACTCATAACCATCCCAAGAAGTGGCCTAAAACTCGTGTAAGTGGATGGAAAACATAAAAACAATAGGTGCAGCCTTAGCCAGAAATTCTAAATTACTATCATAGACTTTGAAAAATCATAACTAATTCTAGAAAAATTGAAATCATTCATACTTTACAATTCTAGAAAGTTACATATGTCTAATTTATTCTAAAAATATCTAGATCAAAATAGGGACTGCTAGCCACCAGAAATTGATAGAATAGTACCAGAGGTTGACTGTCATTATTAGTACTATCCTCTAACTTCAAAAATTCATATTTCTATGCTCAGAGGTCCAATTGAGGTGATCTTGGTGGCTATGGAAATCTTATCATGTCTAATTTATTCTTCTAAAATTCCATGAGCATTGGACATCATCTGGCTCTCAAATGACATAGCCCAAGTTTCTGACCATATGAATAGTGTATGCATCAGTTTAGCAGAAAAATGCCAAATTTGAAAAATCATAATTATGTCCATAGCACTCCAAATAATCTGATCTTTGAATTTTCAAAAATCTCTAGATAAGATCTATATGCATGCCAAATGTTATGGGCAAATTTGTTCATTTGATCAAATTTTGACATTAGGTTGTGAAATGGTCCATTTTGTGTCATCAAATGGGTCCAAATGATCCATTTTGAGTTCTAAGGCAACCATGACTATTTAAGAATGTGAAAATGTACCAAAATGACTTTCTAAACTTGTCTCAAAGGTGCATAAACCCAAAAATCAAAAACTCACTCTCTCACCCCATGCTATACACAAGATTACACATGCTTTACATTGCCATCCAAGGTTCAAAAACTACACTAGCATTCATTTGGCATAAAAACTCATACATGCATCAAACATTTGGGTAATTACATATGTTCATATGATTGTACAATAATTTCATCATAGGATTACATCACTTGCCATATATATGACTACAAAAAAAGTAAAACTAGGCAAATTGTTATCAATCTCTTATCTTCCAACTTGATGGCTTCCATTATCTTACTCATGTGGTCCATCTAGCATATTAAGACATTGGAAAAGAAGGAATGAGATTCAAAGAATCCTAATAACTCATCTCCCTTTCAATCACACATAAAGAATGCAATTCAAGTCTTAAAAATGCATGCATGAGTATAATGAAATGTATGATCATTCAAGAAACATTCTTGACATTTGAACAAGTCAGAAAAAGCATACATAGGCTTGCCAAGTAAGTGGATTAGCCTCACCCATTCTCTTATAAATTTTGGACTTACCTCACCTATTTTCTCTAAGAGGTTTTGACTCAACCTCACTCTTGGAAGACTATTTACTTTGTCTCAACCAATGTTAATGGTTCTTGACTCATCCTCACCATGGCTAAGGGTTCTTGGCTTCACTACACTCAAGTAAACCTTAGCAAGCATACTAGATATTATTTAAAAATATATTATAACATCATGGTACCATGGAACAAATGCATATCTTAGAACGCTTTTCATGTCTTAAAATACACATACATACATTCAAAGACAAGGTAAGCACACATTCATGCATAAGAGAAATAGGAGAGAGCTAATTTTGCCACACAAGCACACTTTTTCTCTTGGAATGATACTCCATTCCTCCCTTCCTCAGCCTCACACACACAAGGGTGTGGGATTTATTTCTCTTGGCCTAAACACAATATGTGGAAGCCAATTAGATTCTTGGAATCATTTCTAAAATCATACATCTTCCTTAAAACACTAACTTGGTCTAATAACCCTTTTTATGGTTCCAAAATGCACCTAATGAAGCAATATCTATCAATTGAGTTCTAGGCTCTATTCTTTCCTTTCATTTATGATTCTTGACTCCTTTTAAACCTCTTAGAGTTATCACATAATTAAAATAAGGAGTCTAACTAGGTGTTACTTCTTTAGGTCATATTATAGAGCCTATGACACTAATTCTTTTCCTAAGCCTCCTAAATTTTTCCCAAGGTTTCCCTTCATCTTCATTTATCATATATGACTAAAAAATAGGCCTAAAAAAATTTAAAACTATCCCTAGGTACATGGAACCCTCTTGGCCAAGCCATGCTCCCTTCTTAGTATCGATGGAATTTGCTTTGTTTTCTTGGTGGAAGATGCATATGGGGAGCCTTCTAGGGATCTTAGGAGTTCATCCAAACACTTGTTTAGGCCTAGGAATTATTGTATCAAATCAGATTTTTCAAGGGACACTTGAAACCCTAACTTTGCTATCTTGATTTTACATGGTTATTTGTTAATTCTCTTTGCATATTCTTATTCTCTTCCCTTAAATTCCTAAGATTTATCCTTAGTTTACCTAGAAATTCAACTTCTTAAGGCTGGCCATGTGTAGGTCAAACCACCCACAAGAGAAGGAAGGAAGAAGATTAAGTGAAGAGATGACAAAATACCTTGATTTCCTTGGTTCTTCTTACTTATTTTTCACTTTCCTTGGCTTCCTCACCTCAATTTCAAAATTTCTCCTATGTTCTGCCCTCGAAACAGACCCAAGAACTTAAATAAAACCATGGGAAAGAAGGAAAAATGGAGGAGAAGAAGTTTACTAAAGAGAAAGCATGAAAAAGACCAAGAAAATCCATACCTCTTCCTTGTTTTTCTCCTTCTTGTGCACCTCACCTTTAGAGGGTTCTTTCTCTGATTTAGGGTAGAAACAAATATGGCTAAATGAATGAGGATGTGGGGTACCTCATATATATATATATATATATATATATATAGGTAGGTTAAGAAAAACTTTTCAAAAATTTTAATTTTATCCCTTCATTTTGGCATTTTTTTTTTCTAGTTCGTTTTAGCACCTTTTTTAGAACTATATTTTTCATTATGAAATTTAGGTTCTCAATTTAATAAAATGCCTTTGGAATCACTCAAATTGGAGTTAAAACCTTCCTGAACGAATTCGTCAAAATTCAGGTCAACCGACGTTGGAAAACGTCCACTGAAAAGGTTTTAACTGTCTAGGGGCTTCCCATGGTTTTTAAGGCCTTTGAGAACCCTAGAGAACTCAAAATTTTCATTTAAAAAGCCCTCTTATGAGAATTCTAAAATTTGCTCAAAATTTTGAAAATACAATTACATTTTGTCAACCTTTCGTTGAAATTTGTTTCTTCATTCTAGCTCTATTTTTCTTACTGTCTGAGCCTAGGATTCTCATTTTTAGGAGTTTAGAATGGTACTTAATTTTTTTAGAACCTTAACTAATTTATTTAAGGAGACTTGCTTTGAAAATGTATCTATTTCTGTTATTTGATGAAAACTGGACATTACAGAAATGATATTGCATTTTAGTAGAAGAACCATTATTGGAGTGTGGAGAACAATAAGATGGGTTTGGCAATGTTCATGAAAAAGTCTTGGATTTGTTTGTACCTAGTGAATTTCAAGGCTAAAGATAGATAAACATTGCTAGTAACAAAACTAAGGATTGGTAAGTGTGAAGGAGGGTTACATGGCAAGGAAGAATATGCTTTAAGTTGCAATGCAGTTTTGCATCAATTTCATATTAAAGCCATGTGTTGCATGTATTGTGGGGTAGTGATTTAATGAATTTCTCCCTTTTTACGAAACAAAATTGAATTTCTCTCAAGATAGACTATGGGATTGAACTGCAATATCATTGGCATGTTTAGAATGGACAAGATGAAGGAACCATAACCTATGGAGAGAACAATTAAGATAAAGTGAGTAGTGAAGTCATGATATAAGGAGAATGAACGAGAAGTGAGGTTGTGCTCTATATCTTATGAATTAAGGGATTTTTGCTACATATTATGTGGCAATCCATGTTATATTTCATATGCTTAAGCCTGGTATAATATGGCAATTTATGTTAGTGATTTAACAAAATCACTAATGGAAGAAGGTTTTGTACATAATATTAAAAGTTTAAAGAAGTCCTATGTCACTTTTTGAACCTTAGGGAGTTTTTTGTACATTACCCAAAGTTGAGAAAGGTTATATGCATTTTAACCTCAAACTTGTGAGAAAGTTGTCAAAGATTAAAATTGCTAATATTCTTTGTTAACTTGTAAAATTAAACTTTTCTTTTGTTTATATTTTTTTAATGAAAGCATAAGATTTTGAAGTATTTTCTTTTGTCTGCCATATTTTACAACTATTCTTATTTTTTAAATTAGTTAATAAATTACTTATACATGTTATTACTTTAGTTAAATTTACAAATATAATTTTATCAAAAAAAGTTATAATATAAATAATTTTTTAATTATCAATGTTAAATATAGTTAAAAAGTATATCAAGAATAAAATACTAATTAATTTTAAGATCAAATCCTTTAAAGAACTTGCATTGTAAAGGTAAAATGCATAAATTTTACTCACCTACAAACCTTTTTGCTGAAACTATCACAAATGCACCTCTGTAATCTCTTCTCCTTCCTTTTTTTCCTCGCCTATTCTATCTCCCATCTCCCATATCCTTTCAGTTCTTTTTCTCCTTTCCTTCAATAAAACTCTTGTACATATATGTGTGTGTGTGTGTACTTTCTCTTCTCACATTCTTTAATCTCTCCAACTATAAAGATCTAATTCAAAAAATTGTAAGGTTTAATTTGAAAATCGAGAAATCAAAGGGACTATATAGGTAATTAAACCAAAAATTAAAGTAAATACAAGATATCGGTGCAATACCCCACTAATAAAAAAAATCATAAATACAATGTATTATAAGAAAAATGATTGAGAAAAACATTAAATACTTTATATTTAAAAAAATAGTTAGTGTATGCCATCTTTCTAAGGAACAATAGTAAAAATACATTCTTTAAACTAAATTTTTCTTAAACTCCCACAGCAAAATTTTGAAATATTCCCAGTGACTTAGTCACCAAAGACTTTTAGATCAGCTAAATCATTTTACTTTTCCATGTGCTACAACAACTTTTGAATCTTCTCATATATCCGTTAGTTTATAGTGAAGTGTGACCATTCATCAATGTCCTAGTCTTCTAAACAAGTTGCAAATAATCATAGTCTTCTCTTATCTTTTAGAATAAATTACATAGATTTTTTTTAGTTTTAAAAAAATTACATAAATATCCTTTTATTTTCAAAAAATATATAAACTTTTTTTAAAATAAAAGTTATTCTACATTTTAATCTAATTTTACATTTTTAAATTCTTTTTAATTTAAATAAAAGATATTTTAGTTAAAAAATTTTAAAATTAAATAGAATTATATTTTATTTAAAAAATATCTATATAAGTTCAGTAAAACCCAAAAGAAGTCTATGTAATTTATTTTATTTTTTAAATATTATGTTCTTGTTGAGTTTTGAAAGAAAATCACGTTTTTAGAGTATCTAGCAATGCCCATGATCTTCCTGATGGAGAAGATTAAAAATCTCACATACTTGACCTTTCTTTTACGTAAAAGAAATTGCATGGCTTTACAGATCTGGTTTCACAGTTGACAAAATTGCATACTTCCTAAACGTATAGCCATTAGCCACTGTATTTGACGTCTAATCTGTAAAGAATAACTCACCATGTTTCTCGAGAGCAAAAACATTACAAGTCATAGAATGATTCCCCCCTCCCCCTGGCCAACTAAAAAAAAGAAAAAAGAAAAAACTGGGGAAGGAGTAACCTCTTTTCTGGAATACTACAAACTATACACGTACACTAAGAATGAACACATTCTAAATAATTTCAATGATAGCATGGTATTGTAGCTATCTACCATGTATGTTTGTAATGCTAACACCATTGTTGGAAAACAATCTATAGCTTTCTTCACCAGATACTGAACATAACTGACTCTGCCACTGGATGAATGCAGGCTGCTTTGGAGGAGGAAGATCGACAATCTCACTATTAAACATAGAAACCACAATGCTCATACTTGGCCTATCTCTTGCAATTTCTTGCACACACAAAAGTCCAATGTGTATGCACCTCAATATATCCTTCTCTAGGGTTGGATCAGATATTTCAGGATCTATTAAGGTTACAATATTCTCTTCATTCCACAATTTCCATGCCTAAAATATATGATAAAAAAATGTATAAATAGTAGCATTGAAAAGCTTGAAAGATGAGTTAAATCAACTGTAAATAATAGAGCCTTATAATGGAGTATTGAGAAAGGCAATGAATTGTAGAGACTTACAAATCCTAAAAGGCTGAGAGAATGCTCATTGTTATAAAAGCTTGAGTTTCTTCTTCCACTAACAATCTCAAGTAGTAAAACTCCAAAGCTAAACACATCTGATTTATCTGAAAACAATCCTTCCATTGCATATTCTGGGGACATATAGCCACTGCATTATTGAGTAAAACAATTAATTATTAGAGCATTCACTTCTCAGTATGCAACTATAATATTGGACAATGAAAAAAAACTTACTAAGTTCCAACAACTCTTCTTGTGTTAGCATGATCTTCACTCCTTTCAAAAATTCTAGCCATACCAAAATCTGATATTTTTGGATTTAAGTTCTCATCTAGCAATATATTGCTTGCCTTTAAGTCCCTATGTATAATTTTCAGTCTAGAATCTCTGTGAAGATAAAGTACTCCTCGAGCTACTCCTTCAATTATGGCAAAGCGCTTTCTCCAATCTAGGAGTTTACGTGTTGGTGGATCTGCAAAAGCAAAGAGGAGGGACATATTAGTTTTGAACACGATAAAAAATCCCCAAACTTGAATTAGTTTTAAGAAACTATACTAGCTATAATTGTCTTATTTTTCTTTTTTTTCATTCCCATTCAATGTATATGTTGAATATAGAGAAAGATAAAAGTTTGAAAATGCATATGACATAGGTAGAAAAGAAGAGATCAAGAGAACTAACCAAAAATAAGTGCATCCAAACTTTTATTTGACATGTACTCATAGATTAACATCTTTTCTTCTCCTTCAACACAACAGCCTAGAAGTTTTACAAGATTACGGTGTTGGAGTTTAGAAATGACAATAACTTCATTCATAAATTCCTCTAGTCCTTGTCTAGATGCTCTAGAAAGTCTCTTAACTGCTATTTCCTGGCCATCTTGCAATATCCCCTTATAGAGAGCACCAAGAAAAAATGATTACACATAATGACAAGAAATAACAAATACACACAACAGAATTGATGAAGTAAACATGAATGTATGTACCTTATACACTGGACCAAAACCACCCTGCCCAAGTTTATTAGACAAGTCAAAATTGTTTGTAGCAATTGCAACCTTTTCAAAATTATGCATCAATAGCTCTGGTAGTTTAACTTGTGAAAATTCTCCAATCATGATGTCACTTGTTTTTTTTGCATATGCTTCACCTTTGTTTAATCGAAAGAACCATTTGCTCGTCCATCTTTTCGCTGATTCAGACCAATGAATCGAATTTAGAAAGAGTGAAGAACATGGAAATACCCCATAGGAAAATGAAAATACATTAATTACCAAATAACATTTTAATAATATGAAAATTGTATTTGAATTTATTGAGATGATATAAATGGTAATGTACCTGAGTGTTTAGCTATCCTTTTCCATAAAAGATATGCACCACAGACAATGATAATGGTTCCTATTACTACTGAGATAGTAATGATCTTTGTTACATGTCTCCCCTTTTCTGCATTTCACAGAAAACAAAGTCATAGAAACAAGTCAGTCCAAATCCATAAATAGGTATATGTTAAAGAACTAGATTTTAAGAATTTGACAGAAACAAAATTAAGATACCAAGATCTGAATAGGCTAGACGAATATATAGATCATTTCCTCCCGTTGAAAACTGTCGAATGTCAATCAGATCTCCTGTCCAAGACATACAGCCAATTTCAGGACTGTATGAGTACGCTACACAACTGCAATTTTCCAAGCACTGGCTTCGGCATGTGTCTCCTGAAACTGAAGAAAATTCTGCAAAATCTGGCACTTTAACCGTCTGTAACATCAAAAACCCATCTCCTTTGCCATCTGCACTCCCATTTCTCACCCTCTCACAGTGCAGAGCTGTCTTCCTAAAACATCCATTAGTCCAGTTTTGCCTATTCCATTCCTTACTATTGCTTGGTTCATACCCTCTCAAACAGTTGCATATCGGTGAACTATTTGAGTTGCAGCTTCCAAATGCCCCACATAAACCATAAATATCACATTCCGAGTTTTGAACACTAAAATTCAATTGCGGTTGTATCGTATCATTAAACCAATCTCTCTCGTATAATAGGCCTTGAAAATTCAAGGCAAAGGTCGTGAATTCAGTCACATCAGGTAAACTATAAGTCAAATAAATAGTTCCCTCCCCATCATCTACTATAGTGAACCCTTTAAGATAAAGGGAATTCATAAAGGATATACCCGTAAAGATCCGGCCATTCCAT
Source organism: Erythrophleum fordii (assembly GCA_032878935.1). Taxonomy (NCBI): domain Eukaryota; kingdom Viridiplantae; phylum Streptophyta; class Magnoliopsida; order Fabales; family Fabaceae; genus Erythrophleum; species Erythrophleum fordii. Next base: position 2,269,110 of record JAVQMF010000031.1, read on the forward strand.
GGACCGCTGCGCCAGTATGGGCGAGTTCCATTCCAGATGAACAGTTCAGGAATATCTAGGCGTTCAAGTCTGATGTAGAAGTTCCCCATGGATGGATCGGACAAACCTTTCCATGATGTAATTCTTAGCTTCTCACCTGTTTTTTTGTTGCTTGTAAGTTTCAAATTGGGCAGGTATGTATCAGAAGGATGCTCGAAACTTTGCCATAACGTGTTTTGTGCAGAGTAATCTAGGAGGATAAGGTTACCAGAATCTAAAAGCTTGCAAGTAGAATTGGATGCTATATTCGATACATTTGAAGACCAAATGATCTGCTTCTGTCCATTTAATACCCCAAGATTGCCATCCTCAGATATTGTAACAATTCCAGAAGAATCCATCAGTGGTTGGTTTCTGTTGGCTACCCATACGATATTCGATTCAGACTTGTACCAGATTCCCACATAGCGATTTGTAGAATTTCCGGGGCTGAAGAACCCCAGTGTGAACAAACTCCCATTGGAGCTAATAGTTTCAGAATCCTTGATGAATTGAGATGATGTTATGGTGTCTCTGGCACTGCAAAAATCAAAACAAGAGCAACCGAGTATGATCAAGACACAGAATAAGATTGTATGACTGCAAAAGAATCCCATTTCTTAAGATGAAAAATTCTTGAGATGCATGATCAAGAAAGATGGTTAAAACTTTACTTTGATGGGTTGGCCCTCCTAAAATTCAACAGACTCTATCTTCTCGAACACTGCCGCCAATTTTGATTATTATTAGTTCTACACTCCGGTTACGACGATTGTCGGTGGCTCGGTGTTTCTAATTAAATATGTATTTTCCTTCCTGTAATAGTTGAAAGTCAAATAAAAAATTGTAATAAGCCAAAATATTTAGGAAGAACAAGTTTAGACGTAACCGGATTCGGATCTGCTCAAGTTGCCGCGGGAACAGGAGCGCTCATTTTGCCTTTACCATAGCCGCTCAACAGATCCAAAAGATACGCAGCTGCCATGTCGCACTAGCACGTCGAAAACTGAAAAGCTGCGCTTAACTCTTTTTTTTCACTCAAATTGCATCCCAAATCGAAGCCGTTCATGCAATCAACGATGGAGCAGCTGCCACATCGCCTCCATCCTTCCCAAAACGCGCATTTCAGAGCTGATATCAGAACTATTTGCTTAAGTTTTTCATCTTGTTGTGCCATTACAAACTTGGCGCGAAAAGTTCCTCCATCCTGCACCTTCCTTCTCTGTAAAAAGTAAACCAACATCTTTACAATTTGAGAATCAACCTATTCCACCTAATATTGCTTGACTATTATGAAGATGTGATTGTCTAAGCCAAGCTTCTCACATTCTGCAGCACCTTAGGATCATATATCAACATGGATTCGAGTTTCACTTTGATAGAATTAAATCCATATTATATCCAAATGAACAAACATTTCAATCTTAGATAATAGTCATATAAGACAACAGTGAGTTCCTACTCCACGTTACAAGCAGAACCACGAGCAGCTTGCTTTAGGCAACATCAAGTATTCCAATAATGATATAAATAATATTCATTCAATATTAATATATATACATGTTTCTTCATATATTATATCTCCTTTCCTTGTTTACTTCCGCACATCAATTCTCCATTTTGTTGACACAAATTAATGTGGGGGAAGCAAGGGTGCTAGTTTTTAAATATTGTAGTATCTTTAGGTGACAACAAAATAACTGATCATCAAAAGGGAAGGGAAAAAAGAAGCATTGGGAAAATAACTAAAGAACAAATTTTTATCACCTGCAAGTCCAACTTTTCACCAAGCAAACCATATCTTGAGAATTCAATTATCAAGAACACATAGGGAAATGCAAAATTGAATTTTGAAATAAATTTCACTAGAATTTTTTAAGTTGTCTTGCCTAGAATAAAATTATAAAAATGTCAAATGATATTGACAGAGAATTAAACCAAGACGGGTGGAAGTGTGAAGATGCAAATGCTTTCATTTATGCAGTAGAAAAGAAATCCACACAACAAATATGGAATGGGTACCCAACGATCCTATGCAATCCGAACTAGCAAAAAGCATAGTATCAAGCAAGCTAACCCATTATACCCATCAATGTTCATGGCACAGGAGCCACATATTCCCTCCTAGCAGGACCTGCAGAAAAGTGAGAGTGGGATCGATATGGGTGTTTGGTGGTGTTCATCGCGTGAAACAGGCGCAAAGCAACGATCAGGGAGGAAAAAACAATTGAAATGAGGGATGGATTGCTATGTTCAGCATTGAAGCTGATGTTTGGGTGAGGAAAATGACGGTAGACACATGGCAACCTCTTGTGCATCCATTGATTGAATGGTTTAGATTAGGAAAGCAGATTTAAAAGAAAAAGATAAAATGAAGCGTTTCATTAAATAAAAAACGTTGCGTTTTTTTACTTTAAGCAACGTGGCACTGCACCATCTCTCGGATCGCTTAAATGGTAGATATTGGACCAACATGAGCTCTCAAGTTCGCCCGCAAACTTGAGCAAATCCGCGTCCGATGTAACCTGGAAACAGAACCTCTAAAGTCCCATGTGCTTGCAGTGCCCCTACAGTGTTTTATCTACGCCGTCCGTTCCATAAACGGTTGAAAATGAGCCACGTCTATTCTTGCCATAAGGGATGAGGCGCTGCATCAGGGAATAAATGAGTATGAAATGCGGTAAAGCAAGAGCTATTGATGGAACAGATGGCTGAGATGAAGGACGACCTTCTCTTGCTGAAACGCACCGTATGAGCTGCAGCAAAATGGTGATAAAAAAATCCATTTGAATCAGGCATAGCTCTGTACGTAAAGTGTCTTCCCTCTCATATTTTTCTCTCATTCCGGCGCCATTTTCTCCTTAGCTGGAAGGAGCTTGCACCATAAAGAAGGAGATTTTTTTCTCTCTCAGAGCTTTCCTCTTAGTTCGGACATATACCCATTGTATGAGAAAAAGTTTTCTTTTGTTTGTTATATGATAGAAACCTTGTAAGATTTAGTCAAACAATGGAAATAGAGGAAGTATGGATTCTTGTAAGATTTACTAAAACTTCTTTATTTTCTTTTTATTTAGTTTAGGTGTATTATTTATTTGAAACAAGTATTAGCCTTTTGATGAAGTAAAATACAGTTTTAAGAAGTAATGAAAATTTAAAATATAGAATAAATTTATTTATTAAAAGATGTTATTTTGAAATTTGATGGAGTAATTATCATGTTCCTAACTTACCTCTATTGGTTGGATTCTAATAGTAGCAAAATCTATCAACTTCTCACACTTGAAACAACTTTAGCTTATTCCTCCAAACAAGGTTGATCAATTTTGAAGGATGAAAATTTAAATGTAATTTTAAATTGTTGATTATTAAAATTTGTAATAAACTTAAAAACATTATGTGAATATGAAAATGTTATATTTGGTTGAAGTCGTGCAAAATAAATATAATGATGAATTTGGTGATACTAATTAAATATGATGATAAATATGTTATGTCCCATGCAGAACTTCCTCCACAACTATTTGAATGGCTTGCAAAGAGAATTCGAACATCACCAATGACTTTTCAGAATTCTTTAACCATTGTTTAAGAACTATGTAAGTGTTATGCATTGGTTATATATGCATGCTTAAAAATTGTTTATGTCCTTTTAAGATAATATATCTATATATGATTTTTAGGGAATTAAGTGCATTTAACTTTCCATTAGCTGAAAATGCTAATCTTGAGGTTGATGAAGCTTTAAGTGGTAATGATATTTGATAGCTTAAAGGTAACTTGGAACTTCTAGGTTGATTATGGTGAAAGAGTAGGATTTGGAGTTAGGAAACAATAAATAAACAAGAGCAAGAAAGACGATTCTATAACCACTTGCAAATTTGTTTATTGAAAAGAGAGACTTTGAAGGGAAGACAAAAGAGATTATTTAACTATTAATCCTCAGTCAGAGACTAGAACAAATTGTAAAGTAAGGATGAAAATCACACATATGGGTGGAAAATTTAAAGTGCCTGACTTGTAAAAAAATATAATCGTGAACTTCATTTCCCAGAAATGACCTATATGTTGGCATCTTAGCGTAAGTTATCTGAGGTTTAGGGCTAAGAGATTAAGTTAGCAAAGGATTTCAGGCTTTAACAAATAACATCATTTGAGTTTATAAGTAGGCATGTAAGAGAAAGAACTAATCTAAGCTATACCCATTTGGACCAAAAGAATTATCTTCAGAACTAAAAGATAGAAAAGCTTGGTATATGGGAAGGCAGGTTGTTTATTCAATACTTCCAACGACAGTTATTAGAAAATCCCTCATTCTACCATGCATATCAAATGGATGTGGAAAAATAAATTACTAATGTATTTTAGGATAATGGAAAAATGCTTATTGATTATGGCTACTTTGGTGATAATGTTTGCCTTGACACAATGTATTGTACCAACTGTCAACACAGAACACTTACTTTATTCTCAGGGTTTAATCATTATAAGGAAGTGGTGATCTTTAGGGTAGCGTTATTATATGATGAGGTAATTGAGTCTTTCAAGTGGTTGTTCGAAACTTTCTTAGAAGCCCACCGATAAAAAATTTTGTAAACTATCTTTATTGATCAAGATCAAGCAATGACTAAAGCAATACATGAGGTGATGTCCAACACTTGTCAGAGACTATGTACATGGCATTTGCTACATAATGGCATGAAACACTTAGGCAACTTGATGAAGTATGGCTCTTACTTCTTAAAGGATTTCAAGGCTTGCATGTTCAGATATAAGGGTGAAACACAGTTTGAGGTGGCTTGAGGTAGCTTGTTGACTAAATATGATGTGACTGAGAACACATGGTTGAGATCAATTTATAACATAAAGGAAAAATGGATAGATTGTCATATGAAAAAGCTTTTACCTTTAGGTATATGGAGTACACAACTTAGTGAAAGTTTAAATTTGGACTTCAAAAGTTGGATAACTCCAAACTTAAACATCATACAATTTTTCAAGCACTTTGAATAAGTGTTGGAAGATAAGTGGATAATGAGTTAAAGTGTGAATTTGAGTCTATGTAAAAAATGCCAAAGTTGAAAATTCAAAATTTGCCCATGTTGTGCCAGCTTGCACATATTTACACATCCACAATTTTTGACTTATTTCAAGAAGAGTTTGACCTCTACTTAACTGCTAATGTAAAGTATAAAAAATGAGACTTTGCCATTGTTTGAGTATGCTATTACTATAATTAGCAAGCAGGGAGAATGTAGAGTTTTATTTGACCCATGTGACAAGTTGATTTCTCGTAGTCATGGAAAGTTTGAGGCTTTTGGTATTCTATGTTGTCATGCTTTAAAGGTGCTTGATTTAATGGATGTAAAGTTAGTGTCTGATCAATATATTATGAAGAGATGGACAAAACAAGCAAGAAGTGGCATTATAGATGACGTAAGGGGAAATGAGATTCAAGGAGATGCCAAATTAGTTACCACATGGCACTATAGAGAAATTTGTCCCCAACTTATAAGATAGCAACTAAAGCATCTGAAAGCCAAAAGGCATTCTTGTTTGTATGTAAGGCTCTTGGTGAATTGAGTAAACATTTAATGGAGATTAATAGTGATTAAACAAGTATGGACAACGACACAAGTGATATCCCACTAAATGTAATTGGTAGTGAAGTCATGGCATAAGTGAAGGGATTGAAGAAAAGAGAGGGTAGAAAGAGTAAAAAATGCCAAAAGCATTGGGTTGAGAAATAACCAAGGAAAAAAAGAAAAGCTCTTTGTGTCAATGTTACACTAAGTCAAAGACAATCATATGTAATGTCAAACATTTTGAATTAATAAGCCTTAACTTTTCTTTACTTTCACTAGATAATCCATAGCTTTTTATTTTACTTGTAGGACAATGAGGTTAGCCCTAGTCAAGTGCAATATAGAATGCTCTCTCTAATAGCTCCTCCAACTACACATGTTCAACAGAGTCAACAATCTATGATATATGTTGTTATGTTTTTCACCATTCAATTAATCTACTTAGTTGCTTTTATTGAGTAATTCATAATATTTTATATGAACTTGTAGGATAATGAAGTTGGTTTAAGTCAAGTGCAATATGAAATTCCCTCTTCAATAGCTCCTCCAATTGCACATTTTCACTAAGGTCAACAATCTATGATATATGCAATTATGCTTCTTACCATTCAATTAATCTACTTAGTTACTTGCATTAAGTATTTCATAATATTTTATTTTCTTTGTAGGATAACCAAGTTACTCTAAGCCAGGCACTATATGAAACATCCTAAACCTACAAATCAATATAGTATTATTGGTTTTACTAGTCTTTTAATGGTAAGATTATTAATTAGCTTCTAGGCATTACTTGATCGTGGTAACTAATCTCCATGTTCTGATTTTTTTCCTTATTTAATATAGGTACCATTTGATCATCCTGTACAATCACTTGAAGTAGTAAGCCTCTATGATAATATTACAGATATAAGCAACCAAGAGTACTACCAAGAACTAAATGTGCAGAAATAGCTTTGTTACATTGAAGAAATTATTATTACATTTGTATACTTGTAATGTACATTTCCAAGTAATGAAAAGCCTTAGCATTTTATTGCATTTCAGCATAATAGGACAAACAACATTGTCACTTTATTACAACTTCATTCCTGTCCTACTCCTCTTCTAACTTTGTTACAATTCTGCGTAAAGAAATACAACATTGCAACATAAAGCATTGATCTCTATTCCTATCCTCCTCTTTCAATATTTTTTGTTCAAGTTATTGTCTTGAAAATTCCTTGGCCATGTTGCTAATAATACTTCAAATAGCAACAAGAAATGTTAGTACACCTTAGGCCTTCTCTTCAACAAGTAAGATTAGTACAACTTCAAGTTTTTAACCTTTTCTTTGTTAGCTTTTTCACTTCTCAAAGTGTGCTTTTTATTATGTTGTACAAATGTTTCCCTCACAAAGTTGCTATTGTAAAATAACCTATGCAAAAAACAAGACCATTTAATCAGATGAGCAAACTAGCATACAATTACAATGGCAATATTCTAAAAGATATTAAGATTGAGCAAACCGTGAGACAAAAATGATGCTATTACTACTACTGCTAACAAGGTTCTATTGACCATAAAAGCTAGTATTGTAAAGTCAAAGATTTGCAACTATGTTCTATTAACCATTAAGTATAAAAGCTAACACAACCTCAATTCAGTATAAGTTTAATTTCATTATAACATGAAAGCTACCATTCCATTATAAATTAAGTAAAAACCAAGACTTTTCTCAAAAAAAGGCATAGCAAAAACAAACAGTATAATGAAATAGTGAATGACATGAAATAAGTTAATAATATAAAAGGAATTATGAGATGTGGCAATGAAGTAGTCTTCTAATTTTTATTAAGACAATTAAGAACAAATCTTCATCTATGAAAAGTGGAAGCCTTAATAGAATCAATCCAAGACAATCAAGTCATTGTCCTTCTTAGTTGAACAACAAATAAATTTCCCTAACCATTATTGATTTATGAATCTAATATATCATTTTAAACTAAGACAACTAGGAACTACTTGAAATAAAGCAATACCAATATGTTGTTCTCTAACAAATCCAAGATAAACATATATTAAAGGCAACCCATAATCCAAGATGATCAACAAAGTGGCAATGGCACAATCAAATAAAAAAAGAATGAGGAATTATTTAAGTATATTAGAAACAACATTGCTTTTACACCATTGACCAAATAAATTTGCAAGAATTGTAATTGACAATAAGTGTTACACCCTATACCCATCATCTGATGATTTAATGTCCGAATTACTTGAAAGAAGACAAAATTAAGATATCAGCAGAAAAAAAAAAAAAAGGAAATTAGGATCTAAGTATTACAGAGCTATAAATTACATTTGGAAGGAAAGAAAAAATAGAAGGAATATTGTATTTGGCTGAAATTAGAGATGCATAAAGCTGTGGTCGAATCTTAAAGCTACAGAAGCCATGGCTAAATCTTTGAATAGAACAGAAGTTGCAAACATAAAGCATCTTCCCTCAATATACAAATAGAATAAATCCGAAGATGTGAATTAAACAAAACAAATTTGAAGATGACAAATCGTCCTCCCTAGAAGCTACAAATGGAAACAAATCTTCTAAATGGGTTCAAATTGATACCAGAGCTACGTGCATCTACTAGTGTTTTATTCTTAAGTTTCATCCCAGCCGTTTGTTCGATCAATGACTAAAATTATGCCACATCACCATTACTTACAAAACGATACGTTTTGAGCTTATTGTAGACGCACTTCACGGCTCCCTTATTGTAGATGATCCGATTCCCATAATTGCCCTCCAAAACAACAACAACAACAACAACAACAACAATAACAACAATAATAATAATAATAACAGTAGTATGGCGTAGTTAAGGAATCCCAAAGCATTCATGTTCAATCCTTAGGAAGTCCCTTCTTTCATTTTTTTTTTTCTTAGGGTGGACTAGACAGTGTAATACCCAAATTTAGGATGCCATTTTCTCTTGTGTAAGGTATCAAACTCATCCTCCATTAACCTCCTTGCAACTTCTTTATGCTAAACCTCTACTTAGCTAGAAATAATGCAGACAGTGGTGATTTGGTCTGCAACTCTAAACCCATAAATCCCTTAGATTAGTTAGCTTTCCCTTGCATTTTCCTTCTCGCTTCATCTTGCTCAACCTCCTCTTTTTTAGTATGAAATTTTGGTTTCATCTTTTCCTATTTTGTACCCATTTGCAGAGTCATGTCTCCTTAGATATGAAGTTGGTTCTTTGCTCTTGCATGGTGGCTATTTAAGGTGGGTTGGCTTTTGTTCCCTCCTTTCTTTGTTTTGCATGGTTGGTGGTTGTTGGGTTTAAGGACCAAGCATATTATGGGAGGATGAAACTTTTTTTTCTTTTCTTTCATCCTTGTCTTCCTTGCTTGAATGTTTTAGCTTAAGGCAAATGGGTTGGAAGTTAAGGATTTTGGATAACTTCTTTTTCCTTCTAAGTCCTCTCCTAGTTGTAAATGTATTGCCATTAATTACTAAAATTTTTTCTTTCTTTTTCTAGCAATTGATTTTCTAAGGTGAGCTCACAAGATGAAGTGAACCATTATGAGTTTTATGGTGTATAAGTAGATAAGTTACACATAGCCTAATTCCTAGTTTAACCTCCTAAGGCAAATTTTAACCCACTTAATATGTTGGCAATGTATGTGAAGAGACGTATGTTAAAGTTAGATTAAAGCATAAAACTTTAATCACGGAATGGGTAATCTATTAATTAATATAGGGGGAATTTTGTGATATCAAAAATTTTCATTAGAAGCTTGTTACATTTTGGAGCTTTTGTTTGGCTTGAGGAATTATTATTGTAAGAATGAAAACAAGCTACAACATTTCAGTGGATCACATATATATTAAATTTTGATTTTGGCCTTGAAATTCACAAGCAATTAATTAAGAGAGTAACAAAATAACAACAACAACAACTTGGACTATAAGTTCTAATGGGTCATGAATGACTTAGGTGATGGTAGAGTTACAACTTTAATTATGTATTCTGTATTGGCTAAGATGTTAGGTTAACATTGTCATTGTATTCGCCTCCTTTATGGACTTCGTGGGTTTTATTGACTAGTGATTGTAATTAAGTTCATCTAAGGAAAGTGTTTCTGAAGGCCCATATATATATATATATATTAGTAGTCACATGTGCCATTGATCGATGATTATTTATAGCTTTATCCCTTCATTTGAAACTCATGGTAAACTAAGACCATTGTAGTTATACACCTAAGTAACAAGATTTATGGGCTAAGTTCTAAGGAATTTCAAAGATCATGCATTGGAAATTGTGGGGAGTGAGACTACTGCATCAATTTCTTAGTGAATAAATAACTTTGTAACATCTTATAAATAATTTATATAGGTTATAAAGAAAAACTAATTATATAAAGAGTTATTGAAGGAAAATAAATAAATTAAGAATTATTGTGAAAAATAAATTTATTTATGATTTTTAATTAATTGATAATAAATTATATTAAGAAAAACAAATTAGAGCCTATTATTCCATAATAGTTAGTTGAAACATGTTAGAAGGGCCTTAAAAATTAAAAATAAGATGTAACCCATCAAGAAAATGAAAGCCCAAGATCCATGACCCAGCTTGGCCCATGACCTATGAATTAAGTCATTTAAAAACACCATCTAAACTTAACCCCTCTTCTTCACTCTAGTAAAATGCACAAATAGCCAAAAAGAAGAGAGAAAACCACAAAGAGAAAGGAAAAGCTTGAAGGCTGCATTCAAGGAGGAAGACACAACTATTAGCTCATGTGAGAGTTAAGAAAAGTGAACTCCTCCTTTTCCTTTTTCTTTTGAACAAAACATCTTCTAATTTGGTGGTGGCTTGTGGAAACCTAGGTTAAGGAGATTAAGGATTTTAGTGTTGTTTAAGGCAAAATAAAGAAAGAAGAAGCTAAAGCATGCATTGAATAAGTGTTTACCCTCTATTTATGATGTTTTTCTGCCCAATATTCATCTTGAAGTTTGATTTTATGATGGCTCTCTTATGTGCAAAAATTAAGAGACCTATTGAGAAGGCTTATATCTTGTGCTCAAATTAGTATTTTGTGACTTTTAAAAGTTTGGATAAGGTAAAACTAATAACTATCTAGAAAGTAGTCGACATCATTAAAGGTAACCAAGGTTTAATTCTATTCATATTTGTTGTAAAATCATGTTTAGTTGCTTATACATGCATATGTATATTTATGTGATGCTATGATTAAGTTTGACTAATGATATTATATTTTATTATAGACCTTATTAATATATTCTGATGACTATCATGGACTTGAATAGTGTTTTAACAAAGTAGGAAAGTCATGAGGCCTTGATATACTTGTATTTGACTATATTGAGGGGCCTTGAATAGTGCGCTCAAGTTATTAGCTAATCACTATGTTGTATACATTGCTAGTATGAGATAATAGTGGTATTATTACAAAACTAACTTCTTTAGGTTTATGGAACATGACATATTTGGCAATTTCCTATGTAAAGCACTAATAATGATTATTCTTATATAAATGTGAATGGAAGTTGCATATTGGTTATTGGGATTATATCTCACTTTGGTTGTGGGCTAATCTAGTGAAGGTTCGAGCTCTACCAAGGATAAGAAAGTGGAGACTTGACAAGCTACACTAGGCATAATGTAACCTATATTTTGGATTGTATATCTTGGTAACTTGCCATCATCTTACTACTTGTGTTATGAAATACGTGTATAACTTCTTATATTTTTTATTTTTCACATGTAAGAATGGTAACTAGGATCTTAGATGAAGTTAATTCTTTTGTAAAGGGATCTGATATAACACCATTACATACTTACTATAGAAAGATACGTGGTAAAACAAAAAGTGACAAAACTAAAAATGGGAGCATGTTAACCGTTATGGCAAGTCAAGTAGGGATTAATGTATAGTGGAAGTAGAGCACATGGCATAATGGGGACAACAGCAGTACTTGGTGGCTGACTCTCTTGGCCATATCCCGAATAACAGTCATATTTGATTGTATTTCACTTTTATGCCTTATGGTATTTCTCTTCTAGGCTTTAATATTTTTGTGTAATGGGAGATTAGTCCTCCCTATATACACTACTTAACACAAACACTTATGTTCCTCTAGCCTTTTCTTGTAAAATTATTCCTATTTATTTTGTTTAGATTCATAAATTTCCATGTCTTAATCATTTCGGTATTAGAGCATAGTTAATCCTTGATGGCTAAAACTAGAAATAATAATTCCTAGATTGAATCTACCCTACCAAATGATCTAATTATACAGTAATTATCTACCATAGCATCTAAATTGGAAACCATCAACACATTAGTTACTAATGTTGTTACTCTCAAAGCTTAAGCTAGTGATTCATATCGCATTGCAACTAGTTAGGGAATTCAAGGAAAAGGCAAATTAACATGGGCTGAAAAAGAAGAGATTGAAAGTCAATGGTGGAGTAAGAATCCATTGTGTCATCCCTACACTAAAATGGAGTTTCCCAAACTTGAAGGCAATGATCCTAAAGGATGGATATTAAAGGTGGAGAAATATTTTTGCTATTATCAAACACGTGACAAGTTGGATATCACATCTATGTATTTGGAAGGTAATGTATTGGATTTATCGGCCTAGATCAATAATGACTGCATACTCTTATATTAGTAGGAATTGGTGAAGGAACTTCAGGAAAATTATTGGCCCATAGAATTTCAAAACCTAGATGAGTATCTATGCAAAGTGAAGTAAACTAGGAAATTTAAGAATATTGCTAAAAATTTGCAAAATGTGCAGCACATATCCAAAATTGGCCCAAGCACTATCTTTTAAGTGCTTTTCTTCATAGGCTAAAAGAAGATCTCAAAGTTGATGCCTACATTCACAAGCCTAGATTTTTTTATAAGGCCATGAGTTTGGCTTATAAATTTAAGACTAAACTAAGCCTAATGCATCATAATAAAAAGCCCAGTACTACCCTAACCTATAAGCTAACTCTTCAAGTCAATGGGTTACATGTGAGACTACATTAACATAAACAAGAACAAATCCTTCTACTCGTGTAAGCTAGATGCAACAATAAAAGACTTGGGGAGCAAAGAACTATCGAGATTTTAGACAGGATTGTTCATAGCAACAAGAAGTTTAATCTCAACCATTGCAACAAGTTGTCAACCTTCACTTTATTAGAGCTACAAATTGGCAAGATTTCTCTTAAATCACACTTTGACATCAAATTCGAAGAGCATAGGCCTTTAGCAGACATGGTTGATGTAACACCATAACATCTAGCTCATTTTATGTCAGTTATAAGTTTTATATCATCAATCCCACAAGAGTATATGAGAAAGAGGATAAAAATAATAGACTTTTTCGCGTTGCGCTACATCTAAAAAATTCAATTTGGTGTCACGTGGACCGTGTGAGCTTATACTATACTTCCTCATATTTAATTTTATTATTTCAACTCATTTGCATTACAAAAACATGCCTACAATTCATGGAAACCAAAATGGAGCTCAAAATAAACAAACATATTTTTGGCCAGATTTACTCCATTTTCTGACCCAACTTTGAAAAATCATAACTAAATCTAGAAAATTAGAAATCATGAAATCTTGGTCATTCTGGATAGGATGTCTACTTTACAGTAAAAATATTTCCAGGTCACAAAATTCATCACACAGGACGTTTAACATCCAAAAAGCTACCGAGACTGCTGACTATATGGGCTAGTGTTCAGTTTACTGATACTAACTTCAAAAATTCATAACTAATTATATAAAAATCTAAATCTCACAAACTTATCATTATGGAAAGCTACAAATGTTAAATTGACACTAAAAATAATTCCAGGATGAAAAAGATACGTTTAGACATCTGGAACTGATGGAACAATAACTGAGCTCCTGGGGCGCTACTGATACTGATAGTTAACTTCAAGCATGTATAACTCTCTGCTCAGACCTCCAAATGAGGTGATCTTGGTGGCCACAGAAATCTTATGACCTCCAATTTATAAATATAAAATTTCATAAGTATTGGACACCATTTGGCTATCAGGTGACATAGAATTCAAAACTATCAGTATAAATAGTACCCATACCAGAATCCATGAAAAATCCCAACTTTGAAAATTCATAAAATATTTTCTATACCTCCAAAAATTATGATCTTTAGCTTCTCAGAAAGCTCTTAATGATACCTAATTTCATGCCAAATTTCAAATCAAGAATAACTCATTTGGCTAAAAAATGGCATAGGGTTCCATTTTGGTCAATTTTGGCCCCATATTAGGTACCAAAATTGCCAAATGGATTTCCCTTGGTCTTGGCACCCTTTGGGCAAGTTTAAAAGCTTATTTAAGACTTGTGTAAGCTGCCCAAATGGTTCCAAACCTCATGCATTACATTTTGGCCATTCAACCCACATTTATACACATATTCATCAAACTTTAAACCTCCATACTATGACATTACATACTCAAAACATGTGCTAATGGTCATATATCATTTCCATACATCTAAACATCACATAATAGTATGTTTACATATGTCTCAACATTCATAGTACATATACAACCTCATATACATTATAAACCATCATTATGGTTTAAAAATAGACAAAACAAGACATAAGCTTGTCAATTGTCCTTCTTCAAGGTTGTTGGCTCCCTTCACCACAATTGCTTGGTCCACCTAGCATGTTAGACCATTGGAGAGGAGGGGATGAGATTCAAGAATCTCAATAGCTCATCTCCCATTCCATCACACATAATATGTGCAAGCAAGTTTCACAAATGCATGCATAGAAAAAGTAGAAATCATAGGCATTTTAAAAGCAACCTTAGCATGTGAATCAATCATACAAGACATTCAAGAGCTCACTAGTGTTTGGATTGGCCTCACACTTCTCCTCATGGATTTTGGACTTGCCTCACCCATTCTTTAAGTACTTTGGATTAACCATACTCTTGGGAGCCCACTTTGTTTTTGGGAGACTCTTTACTTTGTCTCAACCAAGCTTAAGGGTTCTTGGCTCATCCTCACCCAAGGGAAGAGTTCTTGGCCTCTCCACACTTAAGTAAACTCATACAAACATCATGGGTTCATTTAAAAACATAACATGGCATCAAACATCATGGCATATAAAGGCATGCTGGCATACTTTTCAAAGCTTGAAAATACACATACACACATTCTAAAACAAGCTAAACACACATTCATGCATGAGAAAAGGTGGAGAGAGCTACCTTGTATACAAGCACACACTTTTTCCTTAGCTTTCAAGCCTCCTCTTTTAGCCACACACCCACAAGTTGGTGGAAATAGTGTCTCTTGGCCTAGATACAAATTATGGGAGTCAATTAAGTTCATGAAACAATTTATAGGGCCATGCAACTTGCTTAAACCCTAGATTACTCTACAACCTCCATTATGGTCCATATTGGCACCTAATGAAGCAACACCCCTCAAATGATTTCTAAGCCTCATTCTTTACTCTCAAATATGATTCTTGACTCCTTTTAAGCCTCTTGGAGTCATCACATCATTAAAACAAAAGGCCTAGCACTATGTTGCTTCTTTAGGTCATATTATGGAACCTAAGACACCAAATCACTTTCCATGAGTTCTAAA
Organism: Erythrophleum fordii; assembly: GCA_032878935.1. Lineage (NCBI taxonomy): Eukaryota > Viridiplantae > Streptophyta > Magnoliopsida > Fabales > Fabaceae > Erythrophleum > Erythrophleum fordii. Next base: position 2,284,370 of record JAVQMF010000031.1, read on the forward strand.
TTTTTTCCAAGGCCTCCCCTCATTTTCATTCATCAATTATGACTCAAGAATGGCCTTAGAAAAATTTAAAACTCTCCCTAGCTATAAGAAACTCTTTAGGCCGAGGCTATGGAGCTTAATGGCCTGCATGGAGTTTGCTTGGTTTTTTTGAAGGGGGAAGCTTGTGGAGAGCATTTTTGGTGTCTCAAGAACTCATTTATACTCTAACTTAGACCTAGGAAGCATCCTACAAATTTAGAAATTAACAGGTGCACTTGAAACCCTAGGTTTTGCATCTTGCTTTCTAATGCCTTTTTCTTAGTTTTCTTTGCATATTCTTATTCCTCTCCATCAAATACCTAAGAATCATCTTTGGTTTAGTTAAAAATCTGAATCCTTAGATCTGTCCAAGTGTAGGTCGAAATGCTCAAGGAAGGGAGGAAGAAGACTAAGTGGAAGAATTGCAAAATACCTTGTTTTCCTTAGATTTCCTTGCTTGTTCTTGCTTTCCTTGGCTTCCTTACTTGAAATTCGAACTTTCCCCTCTGTTCTCCCTTCAAAACAGCCCTCAAAAATTCAGATAAATCATGGAGAAGAAGAGGCAAAAAGAGGAGAAGAAAGTGGTGGAGAGAAAGCATGAAAAACAAGCAAAATTCCATACCTAAAGTCTTGAATCTTTCCTCCTTCTTCCCTTCTCTTTGTGCGCCACTTTCCAAGGGATTTGCTTCTGATTTGGGGCTAGAAATTCTGAAGTGAATGAAGGAGAGTGTGAGGTGCCACCTATATATAACTAGGGTAAAGTGACTTTTTTAAAAATTCCTATTTTGCCCTTCATACTTTGCCTTTTTGTTTCTCCTTCGTTTTAGTTCTTTTTTGAGAACTGTCTTTTTCATTATAAAATTTAGATTCCTAATTAAGAAAAATGGCTTTGGAATCACTCAAATCAGAGCTAAAACCCTTTCGAACAAATCGGTCAAAGCTCGGGTTAACCGACATTAGAAAACTTACACCAGAGGGTCTTTATCAGTCTCGGGGCTTCCCATGGTTTTTGGGGCCTCTGAGAACCCTGGGCAACTCAAAATTTTCATTTAAAAAGCCCTCTAGGTGCTTTTCCAAAATTGCACTTATTTACGAAAATGCCATTGGCCTTTCGACAAATTTTTCGAATCACTCCGACCCCGATTTCTGGGCAACTCAAGGCTCAAATCCTCTTTTTTTATTATTTAACATTTTATCCAAAATTTATTTGGCCTTGAATCACTCATCTCAGGGGACTTACTTTGAAAGCGTGCCCGTTTCTATCGTTTAACGAAAACTGGACATTACAGTTAAAATTTCTCTCCATGTATTCTTGGTAAGGCTTCATGTATCACCATGAAACTCTAATGCAAGTTAGGTTTGAAACAAGTAATTATCTTGTTGGATAGTGGCCCCACAATTTCATTTTTAAGGTTGTTGTTGAGGAATTTCATCTTCCAATTCAATAAATTGCTCCTTTTAGTGTATAATTTGGAAACAAGGAAGTGATTTGTTGTAATACAATTATCGAGCTGTACCATCATACAAGATTACTACCTTTTTCAATTAGAGGTGTAGATTTGGTCTTTGGCATCAAATGGTTAGATTTCTCAACACTATAGATGCTAATTGGAATGAAATGTTCATAATTTTCGATTTGGATGGAAAGCAATACAAGCTACAAGGTGTTTAATCAACGAACCCATAAAATTCCTTATTCCAAACATTCTAGATGAAATTTAAAGGTACTTTTGTTGATCCTCCTATACCTAGATAGGTTCTATTACATGAATTTGAGTATGTGTTTGTTAAACCTACTTTAGTACCTCTTTTTTGTTCATAAACACATGCTATCCCTCTCATACCCAATGCCAAACCACTTAATCTTGGGCCTTATCATTACCTATATCATTAGAAGGCTAAAATTGAAAAATAAATGGCTACCTTATCAAGTTTAAATTTCATATGCCTTAGCTTAAGTTCATTTACTAGCCCTATCTTATTGGTTAAGAAAAAGGATAATTCCTAGAAGTTTTTGTAAGCTATTAAAGCTTGAACCAAATTACCATTCTGGACAAGTATCCCATACCTAACATAGATTAATCAAACCAAATTACCATTTCACACAAGTATCCCATACTCAACATAGATAAGTCACAAATGAATTAAATATTGCTACTATCTTTTCAAAAAGAGACCTTTGTTTTGAGTACTATTATATCCATGTCAAACTAAAAGATATCTATAAAATAGATTTTTGTATGTAGTTTAGACACTATGAGTTCATTGTAATTTCATTGGATCTCATAAATGCACCACCAACATTCCAGTTGGCCATGAATAACTTTTTTAGACCATATCTTTGAAATTTCATCTTATTTTTCTTTAATGACCTTTTAATTTATAGTTTGACCTTTAATAACACCAAGAAAACCTTTAAACTACTCTTCATCTTATGTTCACTCATTCCTTCTTTGTTAACCCAGAAAAATGTTTGTTTAGGCAACAATAGGTTAGGTTTCTTAGGCATATGGTTTCACATAAGGGAGTTGTAGTGGATCCTAACAAAATTATAGCAGTACTAAATTGGCTAGCACCTAACAATGTAAAAGAACTTTAAGGCTTTTTAGGACTCATAGGGTATTACCAATGTTTTGTTCAAAATTATGTCATCAACGTGCACCGACTAACATATTTAACTAAAAAGGACACTTTCTAATGAGTCCTAAAGCTAAGATTGGCTTCCAAGTTGTAAAAATGCATGACTTTAGTTCTAGTGTTAAGTTTTCCTGACTTCTCTTAATAGTTCACCATTAAGTTTGATGCTTAATTAGAAGGCTTAAGGACCATCTTGTTATAGCAAGGTCATCCTCTTGTCTATTTTAGTACAAGATTCTCATTTTCCAATAAAATAAAATCTATTTATGATTGTGAATTATTAGCTTTAGTTCTTGCATTGCAAAAATGGAAACATGATCTTTTGGATCATCATTTTCCAATTAAGACTAATCATTGTAGTTTGAAATATCTCCTAAACTAGTGAGTGACCATTGTTAAATAGCAAAAGTTATTAATGAAGCTTTTGCCATTTGACTTCACTATTATTTATAAAGCAAGCAATTCTAATATAGGTGCAAATGCACTTTCTCATTGTCCTCAGCATGCTTACTTCTTAGCCTTTGCAATGCCCATTTTATTGGAATTTGGCAACTTTAAAATGCATTACTAATAGATCCTTATACCAAGCAAGTTATGGATTAGCTCACCAATGACCTAACATCACATCTTGATCTCTAGGAGGTTACAAATAATCTTACCATAAATAGCAACTAGTATTTCTTGATTATCCTTATTTAAAAGCTAAAATATTGGGTAAAGCACATGCTTGTCCAACCAATGGTCATGGTGGTTACTAAAAAAACTCTTGAACAAGTGTCTACTAATTTTTTCTAGCCATATATGAAGAAAGATGTGAAGCTTTTCATTCAAAATTATTTGATTTTTTAATAAACAAATATCAAACTTTAGTTCCAACCAACTTTTTGTAGTCTTTATCAATACCTAAACATGTATGAGAGGATATATCACATGATTTCATTGTAGGGTTGCCTCCTTTAATAGTATATGATACATTGTAATAATGGTGCATTGCCTTAGCAAATATAGTCATTTTCTTGCTTTATCTCACCTATTTATTGCTAAAACCATGGCTACTTTGTTTTACAGGGAAATTTTATGGCTTCATGGCATTCTATGATCTATTTTATCTGATCAAGATGCGAACTTTTTAAGTACCTTTTAGCACAAACTCTTTTATTTTAGCTGTACTCACTTACAAATGAGGACTTCTTACCACTTGGAATCTGATAGCCAAACTGAGGTGGACAACCGATGTCTTAAAGCCTATTGGAGGTGTTTTGCACATGAAAAACCTAAAACATGGTATCAATTTTTGTCTTATGTAGAATATTATTTCAACACATGATATCAATCTTTATCTCATATGACTAAAACATGGTATCAATTTTTGTCCTAGGTAAAATGCTCTTTCAACACAAGATATCACTCTTCATCTCATATGATGCCATTTCAAATTGTTTACGGGCGAGAACTTCCAACTTTGCATCTTTTTGTCCTAAGGGAAACCAAAATTATTAAATTAGAAGAACATCTTCTAGACCATGATAAAATGCTATATGCACTGTGTGATAACTTATTGAAGGCTCAGTTATACATGAAAGCTCAAGTTGATTCAAAAAGGCAAAAACTATATTTGAGGTTGGTGATGTTGTCCTTCTACATGTGCAACCTTATAAGCTTTAGCTAAACATCATTTTGAAAACTTGTCATTAAGATGCTATAGTCCCTACACAGTGTTAAGGAAGGTAAGGCCTATAGCCTATGAATTAAAGTTTCCTCCTACTTCTAAAGTGCATCCCATCTTCCACATTTCATTACTTTGGCCAACAAAATGGAACATGATTACATTTGTTGCCCCACCTATGCATATCAATATAGAATAAGAATTTACTATTAAACTTAAAAAGATATTGGCTTATTATTAGATAAAAGATTTCAGTATCCTCACACTTGAATTATTAGTCCAATGGCGTCATCATCCTATTGAACAAGTTAGTTAGGAATCTTATAATCTTTTAGCTGCCTGATTGCCTCACTTTCGCATTGAGGACAAGGTGCATTATTGGAGGAGAGTATTGATATAGCACTACAACAAACTTATTATAGGAAGAGAAGTGCCAAAATTGAAAGTGGTAAAAGTGAAAGTGGGAGCATGTTGGTAGTGATGGCAAGTCAAATGGGAACTGATGCATAGTGGGAATCAAAGCACATGGTATAATGGGGACAACTACAATACTTAGTAGCTGACTCACTTTCCATGTCACCAATAGTAGTTGTGTTTTATTATATTTCACTTTTATGCCTTATTGTGTTTCTCTTCTAAGTCTTTAGTATAAATTTTGTATTTAAGAGGCATTGTAAAAAGGAGCAAGAAAAATATTTTTGTGTCATAAGAGATCAATCTTCTCCATACGAACTACTTAATGCAAGCATTTATGTTCCTCTAGATTTTTCTTGTTAAATTCTTCTTATCTATTCTATTTACATTCATAAATTTCCAAGCCTTTATAAGGATCTTACATGTAATTAAGTTTTACATTTGATTGACTTGTGAATGATGATGGAATTTGTAGACTCATAACCCTTTGAGCTTGAATGGCCTTATATGTGTAACACTCAGTTTTCGTAAAAATGACGGAAACAAGTTAGTTATAAAAAAGAGTCATCTCAAAACGAATGAGTTGAGACCAAATAAAATTAGGATAAAACTCTAAATAATAGAATATAAAGATCTAAGGCTTAGGATGCCCAGAAACCAGAGCCAGAGTGGCTAAATAAAATCTTATGAAAGGTAGTGTCATTTTTGTAATTTTGGATACTTTTTACAAAACTCAAAGGAGGGATCTTTAAATGAAAAATTTAAGTTTCTCAGAGAACCTAAAAAGTATAAGAACTCCTAGAATTGTTCAAACCCCTCTAGTTTACATTTTAGAATGTCAATTGTCCCAAAATTTAACCTTTTCATTCAAGAAGGTTTTAAATCCAATTTGATCGATTCCAAAGTCATTTTATAAGTTAAAGGATCTAAATTTTATGATGAAAAATATGGTTCTTAAAAAGGAGTTGAAATGAGCCTTAAAAGAAGAAACCAAGAATGAAGGACAAAATTAGAATTTTAAAAAACTTCTAATGAGTTCCCTACCTATATATACCACATCCCTCTCCTTCCCCTCATTGTAACCAACCTAAATTCCATCCAAACCAAAGGGAGACTAGCTAAGAAAGGAGCACCAAAAGGGAGGAAGAAAGGAAGAGAAAACCAAGCAAAAAGGTAAGAAAATCCTTGGTTTTTCATGCTCCTTCCTTTAGCAAACTTGTTCTCCTTCTTCTTCTCTCTTTTCCTGTGGTTTTGATGTGTGATTTGGGACTGTTTTGAGACTTATTAAAAGGGAGGAAGTTAGAATTTGAAGAAGAAGCTTGTAGCAAGTGGAAGAACTCTTAAAAAGGCTAAGAAACAAGGTAAACTTCATAGCTTTTCTTGCTTCCTACTCCTTGTTCCTCTATGGATGATTTTCGGCCACATAGAGAACACCTAAGAGGGAGTGAATTCTGATCAAGACTGAGCATGAAACTTAGGTTTTGAGTGTGAGAAACAAGCATATGCAAAGAAATTCCAAAAAGGAGTATCAGAAAATAAGTTATCAAAACTTAGGGATTTTGTTGCATCTTGATATGTATAAAGCTTCCTAGTGGTAATTTTTATTGTTTAAAAGTGTGTAAGGGTTCTTGAGACACCTAGCAAGCCTCACATGTGCTAACTCCCTAGAGAAAAGTTACAAAATCCATGAGCCCTCTCCTTATGCATAGTCTCAGCCTAAGCTCCTTCAAGTACCTAAGGGGAGTTTTAAATTTTTTTTAAGGCTAGAAAGGAACTAAATATGATGGAAGAACATCAAAGGAAGCTTTAGAATAAATTTAGAAACCTTGGTTTGTGTGATAAAGGTATAGGTTCCATTTTAAGACTTAAAGAAGCACCTTGTATCTAGGCTCTTGGGAATGAAATTGTGATGACTCCAAGGAGTTTAAATGGAGTCAAGAGACTTAGATAGAAGGAGAAAATGGAGCCTAGGTCTTGTATGGAACCATAATGGAGTTATATGAGAAAGTAGCCTTACATAAAGTATGTGTGATGCTAGAGCTTGCTTCAATGATTGTGTCCCATTTTATGTGTCTAGGTCAAAAGAATCAAGCTTTACCTAGTTGTAAGTGTGTGGCCAAGAAAAGGGAAGAATAATCAAGAGAAAAGTGTGTGAATCTTGCTTCAAGGTAGCTCTCTAACCTTTCTCACATGTATGACTTGGATGTTTACTTGTCTTTGAGTGCTTGTATGAATATTTGAACAATGAAATGTATCTCCAGCCATTGCTTACATGTGTGGTACCATTATATTTCTTGAAATATGCTTATCCATGCAATATGGCTTGAATGTGTTTGGTAATGCCAAAAGTCTCTTAGCATATGTGAAGATAAGCTAAAAATCTTTAGAAATGAGTGAGATAAAATCAAAAGTATCAAGAAGTGTGAGGTTAAGTCAAGAGTCTCTTAAAAATGAGTAAGGCAAATCCAAAAGTCCCAAGAAAGATAGATGAGGCTAGATCAATGCCCTTAAGAACTTATGTTTGTTATGTATGAGTTTATGTGACAAGGAAAATGTTTTATGTATGCTCACTAGTAGTTTGAATGTCATACATATATTTTTTGATATCTATATGCATCCATTATGTCTGTTTAAAAGGGTTAAGAGCTATTGGAATTCTTTAAATCTCACTCTTTCCCCACATATGTTTAACCATGTCTAGGTGAGCCAAATAGACTAAGAAATGGAGGCCAACAACCTTGAGAAGCAAGACTTTGACAAAGGGATAGAGAAATGGGCTTTTTATTTGCATTTTGATGTCAAGAATTATAACGATGAGATTATATATGATGTAAGCCATTGAACATGTCTAAAAGTGTGTAAATATGATGTATGTCTCCATGTGGAAGCCAAATGAATGAGAACATGAGTTTTTGCTACTCATTTGCCTTTATGTCCATGTCTATGAATGTAAATGGTAAGGTGAGAATGAGCTCCATAATAATTTGGATCATTTGGCATACTTTTATATGTTGTAATTATACTTTTAGACTTGCTCAAGTGGCTGTGGAAAGGTAAGAAGAGCATTTGGTGCCTAATGATACCATTTTGGACTTCGAAATTGACTAAATAGTGAGTTGAACCAAAGTCCAACCAAATAGATGAGTTTTTGCATGAAATTTGACCAGCAAGTAGATCTCATCTAAATCTTTTTACAGAGTTAAAGAGCACTCAATTTGGAGCTCTAGAGAATTTATTATAATTTTTTAAAATTGGCCAAATTATGCAAAAATGGTATGTGCACTGTTTATATGGTCAATTTACTTCTTTATATCACATATGGGTCAAATGAAGTCCAATGGCTATAAAATTTTACAAGTATAAACTAAAAATTATAAGCTTTCCATATTTACTAAGAGCACCTCATTTAGAGCTCTGTAGAGGGAGAAGAAAATTTTTAAAGTTGCATGATAATACTAGTAATACAACTCAACATTTGGTACTGTTCCATTAATTTTCGTCAGTTCAAATGTCATTGTCTTGGCCTGAAATTATTTTTAGTAATTAGTTATCATATAAACCTTTATAGAAAGCTATCATTTACATGGTTTCAATTTTTTTAAAATTAGTTATGAATTTTCAAAGTTCATATCATAAATCTGAACATGCCAACCTAAGAGCAAATTTCAATTTTTCTGGTGCATGGCTCCAAATCTGTGATGCATGAGATAAATGATTATGTTTGTGATATGTATGGATATGTTATAGATAGAAAATGATGTGGATGAGTTCACATGACTCTTGAAGCCATGAATCATGTATATGGCCTCCCAATTACTCAATTATCCATGTATGAAAACACATGTTTTCTTACAAATGTTGTCCAATATGCTTGAGATGGATTGGGATAGCCTATGGGACCATTGTGTAAGGGCTAAAAGGTTAAGGTATTACAATATGGATGTTGACTTTTATCTATTGGTTATGTGTGAATGCCTTATGATTGCTTTTATGATGCTTTAGTCATGCTGATGCAATAGTTAGAAGTTGTGTTGTTAGTGTTTAGAGAAAGTCACCAAATCAAAATTTGATCCTTTTAGTTTTATGACTTAACAAGCCTTATGTTGGGAGGTTTCAGTCATTTAGAGTTTGCTCCAATAGGTTGGATTTGTTTTGGTGAGTTAGAATGGGTAAAGAACTTTCAAAAGTTGGATTATGGCCTTTTGGGGCTTTAGTGGAAATATGTGTACTTAGAGGGTTATATGTTTCGGTGGAGGTGAGTCCTATCATGTTAGTAGATCACCTATAAATACTTAAGGACGGCTTTGGATGTTTTTCTTTTTTAGGGAGTGAGCTTGCCATGAAATTTTAGTGTTTTCCCCTTTTTTGAGCTTAGGCTGCTGGTTTGCTATAACCAATTGACCAGTTAGGGCAATTAATAGATTAACCAGGTCTAGAATGCACAAATTGTATTTTGTGAATTGCCAGTCAACCAAGTATCTATGGCTAGTCGATTATTGTAGCCCTAAAAAAAGTGGTTGATTCTTTAACTTGTCTATTGACTGCCTACTTTGGACCAGTCAATCGAAGTAAGCCGAACTAGTCGACTTCCAATTGACTAATTAATGTAAGATTAGCCACCCTTTTTTGGTTAAAGTACCATGCTTTTTAAGGGCCTTTTTAGGGAAATGTTAGGAACTCAAAGGGATAGTAAAACATATGAAGTAGTTCATTCGTGTTAACCATCCCCTTAAAGACTTTACAAGTCTTAGTCATCATAACTTAAAGTAGTCAATTAGAACTCATCAAATATAAAGGTCGAAATCGGTTCAAATTTCAACTATTTTAACTAACCATTCATACACAAGGTTTTTAGTTTAGTCTGCTAATTATAGTATTTGTGTTTAGCTTATTTACCATATTAGATGTTATGAACATCTCATCACATGCATTTTTATTGCATATTTTCTTTTTTACATCTTTATATTTTGTAAACCAATATACTTTTTGATCTTTTGAAATTATAGATAATTATATTCAATTGAGGAAACATTTTTTTGTAAAGTTGCATCACTTTGAATTTTAAATTGTTAATATGTGTATGGAATCAACGGAAATGATTTTAGAAATAAGTATAGATTTGATATTGATCACTTGAGAAGGTGTTTAAGGATGAACTATGTTATTATGAATCCGTACACACTTGAAATCTTTGTTTTTTTCCCCCTTAATGGAGGGATTTGATACAAAACACTGATTGTTAACAATAGATCTATTAGTCTTGAATGCACCTTAGCTAAACCCAAGTTGACTGGGGGTATAAGGGATGCTTGCCCCCTCTGTTGGCCAACACACACATTCATATAGGAAATGAAAAAAAGTGATTTTGAATATTAAAATGACTCCTGTGCCTCTAGTTTTAAGAAGTAATAAAAAAAGTGATGAGATACTTATTAACATGATTACAATTGTATAATAGATATTATATAAGAGTTATATAATAAAATTACCTTTACATAAGGATTAGTAAATGGGCTTTTAGTTACTTACTCACATGGGTTGTATGCCTACAACAATTATACTATTATAAAGAAAGTCCTTCCAACATTTTTCAAAGAATTGGTTTTAGAAACTCTCTTTCAAATGTGCCTTTTAAAAGTTTACAAGGTTTTCATTATTTATAATGACTTTAAATTATGTGACTTTTATGACTCACTATATTCTTCGTATTTAAATTTCTTTTATGAATAAATTTAATAGATATTGTGAAGCACGATTTTAGATTTTAAAGAGTCTTACATAGTGTTTCATAAGCTATTGTCAAATTTGACAACCTGATGGGGTTGAATGCATGCGAATGGCTAAAAAGAAAATGATTTTAATTATAAAAAACAGAATATTGGGAAAACTTTTTTTTGGCAAAAAAAAAAAAAAGATGATATGCGAACTAGAGAGACATTTGAGACTTGGTTTATGCTATGAGAAAAGTATTTGAAACCTCACAATACCTATATCTAAGAGCGATTATCCTAAGTTGACGATATAAAATTAGTATAAATTTAATTTTATTTAAACTACCTTAATCAAAACACATGCAAAATAAAAAGAAAGAGAAAATAACCAAAAAAAAAGATAAGATAAGATAATATTTACAAAAGCAAAATAAAATCAAATAAAATATTTACAAAAGTAGAGAAAAGAAAATTTCACAAAAATGAAAAAAATAAAATATTTACAAAATTAAATTTGACTTAAGAATGTGACCTAAGACCTATATACCCAATAAAAGAATCAAAATTCATATAGTTTGAATAAGTAAAAATGCATGGCACTTAGTTGGTGACTTTTACTTATTTTTTGTGAAAAAAGTAGGAAAATAAAAATAACCTAATTTTCTCAAATAGAAAAAATTTGTTGTTGGTTGTTATATTTTAATTTGTGAAAACTAAATTGATAAAATTTTCTTACTCTTCATTTTTCTCTCTTTTTTTATTTTTGAAAATAATATTTTTTTTATTTTGAATTTTTAAATGCATAACTATTGTTTCTAAAAAATAAAAGAGAATAAAGTTAAACAAATTATTTATTGTGTACGTATATGAACTTTTGAGCATAATATGAGAGAAACAACTCTCGACAATTTTAAGCAAGCATAGAACATAAAGCTAGACTTAAAAGTATACATTAAAAGACCAATCTCACTAAAACTTAACTTACCATAAGATCAAGAACAACTTTTTTCCAAAACAAACATATTTAGCTTAAGCCAAAACTTAACTTACCATAAGTTGGACAGAAGCACGAGAGACATATTCTAAATACTTCAATTTGGTAAGTTCACATTAGGATTAAAGCTTGACTAAGATTCTAATCATAGAAAAAGAGGTGCATCATTGGATTGGAAATACAGAAACACGAGCCATACTTCAAAAAGTTCGATTAAGTGAGTGGATCCATATGGAAACCAAGATTTCAATCGTGTATCTTCTGGGATTACAAAAAATTATATATCCAAAACTAATCCATCTAAAGACGCAAATCATGATCTATGAAAGCAATAAGGAGCATAACATCATTGGAACAGAGGAGGATCAAAGTGAATTAATTAAAACAGCTAGCATTACAGACCCCAAATGAGACTCATCCCCTATCCAGAATCGCAACACCCAGACCTTTTCATTGCACAGCTTAGAAATTACATCTTTTAAGCAGAACGAAGGGAGCAATTAAAATTTACCTGTTTTGATTGTCGCTTTTTCAAAACAGAAGAATGAGTGCCGTGAAGCTAAAACAGCGCCGCCACTGATGAAACCCAATACAGTTTGCTATTGTGGCACTCGTCCTTTCCTTCTCCTGAGCTCTCTCAATTCGGCATTTTTTCTTTCTCTTCGCAACGTCGTTCTTTCTGTACCTGCTCCTATTGCACCCTCCTCCCTCTGGCTCTCACCCTGTCTTTCGTATATCAGGAGGAGGAGGGAATTTTAATAGTATCTCAATTTCTCCAAATCTAGCCACTGACTCTTTTTTTTTAATTAATCAATAACTTTTTATTAATAATTAAAAATTAGCTCAAAATAATAATAACTCAAAAATTAAATTCAAATCAAATATGATTCTGAGATGGATGTTTGACTCAAAATTGACGATGATGATTCAAATAACAAAATGACTCAAACTTCTGTCCTTTTTTATAAAATATTTTTGGATTATTTTGATAATTTAAAAACTAAATTTAAATTGACCTAAGATAACTATGACCTAAAAATTAAATCTAAAATTAAATATGATTCAAATAACAAAATGACATGAAATTAAAACAACTCTAATAATAAAAATGACTCAAAATTAAATACATAAATAGATAACTAAAATAATAATTTTTCTTATTTTTAATGTATTATTATTGTTGTTGTTATTATCGTTTAAAAATATTTGCCCAAAATATAGTGTTCACGTCTAGCCATTTAGATATGTGCATTTATTTATTTAGTTATTAAAATACAAAATATTATTTATTCATTAAATATTTTATCAGTAGCATAGAATGGACTAGTATTCATTGGATAAGTCTTGTATTATTTTGTTATGGCAACTATATTTTGTTGATTTTGTCTAATTTATTTTATAATCTAGTAATAACTACAAAATTTTATGGGCAAAATCTTTCACCCAAGAACAGATAAAATCAATTGTTCGAATTTGAGAGCGAAACTCTCTTTATTATATGGCTATTGTTTGATTAGTTGTAGACATTTTAAAAGATCTTATTTTTAAATGAGATTTTGTCAAAAAATTTTACACACAATTTGTCATATGAATAGAATGAAAATGTGTAATAAAAAGTGAAATTGGTTAGATGATCATTTTTTATATTTCACTAAGCTACGTTATTATTGCATCAAGCCAAGAGTAAAAGGCATGTGCACAACGAAGACGTTAAATTTACAAATGTAAGTTTAATTTTACATTTCATGCCAGCTTCGTCTCTGAACTTGTGATATGACAAATGTTTTTGGTAAATGATTGATGTAAGAGTCTATGAATATATAAAGGAAAAATTATGAAACACGGCTCTATGATGCGACCACAAAGCCAATTTTAATGATTACGATGCCATTTGCTCAATGACCAAAAAAATCTGTCGTAATAAAGACATTTTAAAATTTTTTGGCATGAAATTCATAATAAAGACTCGAAAGTTTTGAGAAGCAGACTTTTGATCGTATAAATGGCCTGGCCACGTTAAATATATATGAAGTTATTTGTTGTTATTTTTGCATGCGAAAGGGCGTTGACCATTCTTGATTGCTTGATTAAGTTGGCAAGTCAGAAGTTTGATAAAATGGAGGACGATGAGAAGAAAGAGTTCTGTATACGATCCAACACGTTTGGAAAGTGTATAATGGGGTCCTCTTATTCCATTCTTCTGAGAGGATCTCGTTTTTAATTTTGACATGGCTCTCAGATTAGACACCAATAGTCTAAACAGTCATAAAAGAAAAAAAAATGGTCTAATTTCTCTGCATTTCCAAGAAATGTGTACAGTATCATCTGGATGGGTGCAAATTTTAAGTTTTTTTTTAATTATTATTTTTTAAAAAAATTTATAATTAAAAAATTTTTTTTATTCTATGTTTTGTATCTTCTAAAATAAAACAAATCAAAATTCTAAAAAGAAAAATTAAAGAATGTAGGCTATCTCTGGACGATCTACACAAGATGTATCCCCCTAGAGACGTGCAAGGAACTTGACGCTCAACGACACATCATAAACCTGAACAGACTTCTTGATAATGAATAAAATTTTTTTAAAAAATAGGTATATAGTAATATTGTTTATAAATTTTATATAATAAAATATATTTTTTTATTTCTAAAATTTTATAATTAAAATTTTTTATAACTAAAGAAAAACATATGTAGTGATTGCATCCCCTACCATTATTGATTTATATTCTAATTAAATTGTTCCATTTTAGATGAAATTTGGGGTCGAAGAGTGTATAGAGATTTTAGTTTCTATTGAATGACGGAAAAGGAAACAGGGATGCTCTCCTGTGCACACTGCGGATGAGAAAGGATTTGTGGACGGGAGAAGATTTAAAATGTTCAAATCTATTTTCTTTTCTTTTATTTTAGTTTATCTTAATCATCTTTTTTTAATCTTTATAATTAAAAAATTATTTTTATTTTATATTTTTTTCTTTTAATAAATAAAAGTAAATTTAAATTATCTAAATTTTAATCTAGACAATTCAAACCCTCTAGAGGCGCATGAGAGAGGAACGATTTGTACACAAGATACCCTTGTTTTAATATACTGTTGACGACTGCATGTTTCAAACCCCGAAAAAAAAAAAAAAAGCGGATACCCTTGATTTTTTTAATATATGCTGAACGTTGATGACTGCATGTTGAGCCATTTTAAAATGAATCCAGTCTGTATTCAAATTTAGTTAGGATTAAAATATCAAGATGTCAAGATCAGTATATTAATAAAACTTGTGAGAAAGTTGTCGACCTGGTTTGGCCAGGCTGGCCAGTTCCTACCTAGGCTAGTGTTGGGTCCGATCATGTCTCTAGCTAAAAAATTTAAGCTCAAGATTAAATCAAGCCAAGTTTTAAGATATGATAAAACTTGACTTGGCCGGCTTATGTACACCCCATCATGTGATAAAGGACTTTGCTAGGAACTAGGTGCATGGTTTCATTTGAAACATTGCTTCAAAGGTGTTTTGGCATTTATTAAACAATTAGAAATATCTAATGTATAAACTAACATAACCAATGTAGATTAATGTAAATTTTTAGCTTTTAGAAATATTCTAGGGACCATGGAAGTTAATTTTGGCCTTTATTAAACAATTAGGGTGTGGATCTAGGCTTGAAAAAATTTTTAAGGGAAAATTAAACCTAAACTTAATCTTTGATTCTTGTGGTCATCTTTAAGGCAAGCTCAAGGAGGGTACCCAAGTTCAAATCCATCCTAAGTCAACCTTGAAATTTTTTTTCCTACTCAAAGAAAAAAAAAAGAGATCTCAGATTTTTTTTTCCTCCTTTCCTTGGACACATTACTCATTTCTTCACCATAAATGATCCGGAGCTTCATTTAGTCTAGGAATTTCTTCTCTCTCTTTTCCATAAAAGTGCTCTGCTTCTCACACTGCTTGTTAGGTTGAGATCTAATTTTATTGACTTGGCCACCTGAAGCACTTATCATCCACGTTCATTATGATTTTATTGTGTCTATACATGGTTAATTTGCAATTTTGTTTTTGGCCTCTTAACATATGCTTGTGTATGCTTTCCCCCACTGTGTTCCGGTCAGATATGCTTCTAGTAGTATTGTTATCTTCATGAATAGGAAATAATAAACCGGTTGATTGTGTTCTGCTGAATTCTTGTTGACATTTTGCTATCATTTCGTATTATGCCGTTGTTTGCCAACATATCCAAATTTGAGCATTTCTTTTCTCCCACGAATATTTCAATCAAACGTGTGTTGAGTTCATCATATCTATTTATGTATACAAGTGGTAGAAGCCAAGTTGATATATTGTGTCTTTGTGTTAGTTTGAGAGGTGGGTAATTCAGATAGTTATCCAAAATATTAGTAAGCTACGATATGAAACATTTTTTTGGGGTTTTATTTTTTTGAGGGGGGGGTGTTGGAAGGAATATTTAATCAACAATGTACACCAACAGTCCCTTGATCACGCTTGGAAACTAAAGTTGCCCCTTTTCAGTTAACTTTATATACAAAGATGGGGGAAACAGAACAGAAAAATGAATGTGACAATGTGCATGGTGGTTTCCTAAGCAAACAGCTTAACTATATCCACTATATTGTGTGTAGCTGAAAAAAGGGTCATCAGATTTGGTAAGTTCTTTTGGAGCGGCATCTGTGATTATTATTGAAATGTGGCATTTTAGGCCATGAATATACGTTTTTCATACTTTTTCTCGTGACTTAGAGCTTCAATGGCCTATATATTTTTTGCAGGTGGAATCTTGAGGGGTTCTAGAAGAGAGAGATTATTAAGTAGATTTGTTGAAAATGAATGTGAGAAAATAGACAGGCTAATGGAACTATACATGAGGTAGGTCGGCTCGTCCTCTTCTCTTTGTGGAGTTTATGATTATTTAATTTCATTGTTTGTTCAAAGCTTGTTAATTGTGAAACTTAAAGTTAGTGCTTGGTTTGATGTAAATATTCTCCTTTGAGCACACTGAATTACTGTTGTTTTTCTCTCCTGATATTCTGATAGAGTTAAACCAGAAACTGAACGATTGAATCAGGTTCAACTTGATGTCTTTGAGGTAGTTATTTGTTCTGCTTGCCAAATTGAACTAACAGTTTTGCCCAAAATATAATATTCCTTCCTATATTTTGCAGATAGAAGATGAGAAATACAATCGTAAACTAGAATCTGGACTTTATACTCTTCAGGTAAGAGTTTTCAGGATCGTTAATCGTTTAGCTTCACCATTCAAGTTGTCTCATTTTGTATGAACTAATGGTTGCCTGGTAAAGAATTATATCTGGCTATTGCTCTTGGAGGATTTTTCATTTTTGGATCGTAGTGATAGTTTTTAGGTGCTTAGATTGAACTCATCAAAAACTTCCTCGAAAAACAGATATTATGTTTTCTTATGGTTATATAAGAAGCATGTTTCGAATATGTTTCCTGTACTTCAACAAACGTATATTTATTTGCCAAAAACCATGTTATAAGCTTTTGTTTCTTTTTAATTCAAATTGTTTTTAGGAAAATCTTTATCAAAACGCCGATATCACTTGTAATAACGCAATCAACACATAGGTAGATATCAAGTTTACAGCAGCTTTTTGTGTTGACAATAATTTAGGGAAAAATACATTTGACCTCTCTGTACTTAGATCTAATTAAAACGTTGGTGCGTTAATTTTAAAATGTAACAAAACGCCCCTTATTATTTGGAAAAATACAAAAATACCCTTATTAAATGAGTTTAATGTTTTCAGTTTTTTCCTAAGAACAGACGTGGTTTTCTTACATTTTCAAAGTTCATATACTATAGTTAGACCCTTTTTTTTTCGAGGGTGGGGGGGGGGGGAGGGGGAGGGGTTTAAAATTTTAAGAGCCTTGACATGTAGACTTACTCTTGACTTGTTCTAAATATATACTTCGACTGGCATCCACAAATGTGGGCGAAAATTGAACTAGTTTTCAAGCAGAACTGACTTGGTAAAAATGGTATCAAGGATATACTGTTATATAAATTTGACTTTCATTTTGAATTAATGCTTCTGATTCTTGTTTCTATTTAACTACCATATTGTAGGATATGTAAAATCTTATAAAATTATGCACTATTCAATCCGAGTTCTAAAATCAGTCTGCAACATTCCTCACCAATTTCCATGATACTAGCCAATTTATGATTTGGAAACTGGTAGTTAAACCCCCCGGGGGCTTCTCCCCCAACGGTAACATAAAATGGTTTCGAAGTCTGTAAATTTGTTCATCCTTTGAGGAAAACAATGTTGTGGCTGCAATCTCCCTGTTCTTAAACTAAAATGACATACCCTGTTTTCGTTATTTTAACTTTTTTATATCTGGGGATACTTGGTATCATAATGTGTTTAAACACGATCATTCCACACATCACTCTAACAAAGCTAATGTATTTTTAAAGATATGAGAGTCTCCAAGCTTATTGAAATGGCATCTTTCTCTTTCACGAGTACCACGACAACATTGGTGAACTTGGTGGACCAGAAGAGAAAGAGTGGGCTCAGGCAAAAATTCACAAGTTCATCTCGGCATTATAACTGTTGTAAGGCTCTTAGATTTTATTAGGACTGGACTTAAAATCCAAAGAAATAAAAACTACTTCATCTTGATATGTGTGTAAAATCTGTTACATGTCAAGAAGCAGGCATAGATTGGACATGGACATGGTAACGGAGAAAGAACTCTGGTATGCAAATGTCTTATGTTGTCGAGGTCAAATTCATGTAGCTGCATTATTTTTCTTTTTAAAAAAATATCAATGATGAACGTTAACCTAACCTTTCCTGTGGATCCTGAATCTTATAGTTCTCAAGTTTCTCTTGGCTAAGATTACTGATTTATCAATTATTTTCTAATACTGCTGATTGGCATTCTTTTTTTCAGTCTGATTTCCTTCTGCCTGATAATTATTGTAGTCACTAATCAATGGTGTTTGGGGAATGTACATATATTTTTTAATGGTTCTGTTCGTTTCTGCTTTGTTTATGAAGGCCAGGCCAATTTATCCATCTTTGTGATCCTTCATTTTTCTAACTAGGCATTGAAGAAAGGAACACATGCATTTTTCTGTATCATAAGAAGTCACATCAGAATTGAAGGAAGAATAACCATAACAATGCGGCGGTGATAAAAAATGTGATTTTAATGGCAATTATGGATGTTAACAACGGTAGACATTGAGTTTGTGGTGCAGTAACACAGAAAAGAAGATACATAAATAGCAATTGATCTCAATTTGATTCAATGGAACATGTCAAATCAAGTTTTTCCATTTAAACTATGTTGCTGGCTTCATATTGTAACCTGTTGTGCAAACAATAGCAGAGGATGCAACCCCAACCTTGTGCAGCTAGTATAACCTTACTGTAATCCACAATCTCACAATTACAAGGATCCAAAATACAAGCACAGCAAATAAGGTCATTCACCTTAATTCCATTCATCACCACCTTGGTTACCTCGAATTGCCACTGGATGAGCCTCTGGTATTCAATTATATGAACGTTAATCAGTTCCTCGAGTAAGCAATAACATCCATCTAACATGTCCATTTTGTTTTTGTATGATTGTGTCAATTATGTATTGGCATTTAAGAAAAGTTATGGTTAAATGCAAATTACCTAGAACTTGTAGCAGTTGTTTCTGACTTGTCTGACTTGTCCCTTAGATTGAGTGACTTAAATGGTGACTCAGATTCATCAACTAGTTCGAGCTCAAGCAAGGCATCCTCAATGGCCCGAGCCAAGTTCTTATCATCATCAGCATTGTGGAAGCACTTTCTTCTCTTAGCATCTTTTACTAGCTTTGTCCATACAGAGCCACTATTTTTTAAAGTTGCTGCATTCCCCAATATCCAGAGACAATGTCTGCAAAAAAGCTTCTAATCAACCCAAGCCTATATAATCACAAACTTAGAAGCAACATGATTAACATATACAGATAATTCCTTAGATAAATTCAATCTACAAAGAGCTTACACATTAAGTTATGTCATACAGGTTTTTCAATGAGATTCATCCTTGACATTTATATCTAAGGTGTTGACATAGAAAGACTAACCTCATGAGAACTAAAACTTTTCCACCCTTGGCCTTTTGCTTTTGCCTAAAGATTTTCATGTTAGATATAGATTCAAGGATAGAAAAGCTCTTTCTTGAGGTCAAGGTTAAGCTTTTTATATCAACTTCCACATATTCATGACTGACTTATTGATAATATTTCTATAAACCAAGTTTTCATAAGAATTTCTCAAGCATATATCCTATTTTGGTCTCAACAAGTAACATACTTAGCACGAGTCAGCGCCGCATTTGCTCTTTGTCTATTATAAAGAAAACCCACATTTCCACTCTTATTAGACCTGACAGTGGAAATTATTATGAGATCTTCTTCACCACCTTGAAAGCCATCAACAGAACAAACACTCATGGAGAAGTCAGGATCTAAAACCAAATTGTACTGCTTCATTTTCTCTTTGATTTCGTAAACTTGAGCATTATATGGAGATATCACTCCTATGCTAACTTTCCTTCTCTTCTTGAGAAACTCTGTAGCAGAAAGAAACAAGGGGACACTCATACATTCATAGTATTTTTCTTAAGTAGAAAATGCCTAACCAATTATTCATTGTCAATACATAGAGTTCAAAATAAAAAATTAAAGTTGTACAATGGACCTCCTAAATCATGCATGACACTTGTTTTTTAGTGTATTTATGTAGGCACTACCGACCTAAGAATGTCACATCCAAAAGGCAAGGACTTAATATTTAATAACCTCCATTGGAGCACACATTTAGCACACACACACATGCAAGGATGACAAGAGAGTCAGGAGGTAGGACTACTAGGGGTGTGGAGGTCTTTCCTACATATGGTCCCCATCCCTATATCCTAATCTAAAAGGGGCAATTCTATCCCCCACCTCTATCATTACAAGAAAACTTCCCCAACCTTGCCTCCATGTGAGGCAATTCCTATGGAGATTCTACAAAAACGGAAAATTGTCATTCCTATACACATACACACATATGAAGGAGAAAAAGAAAAATGAACCTTTATGAAGGCCTTTTATAATCTCTGAGATAGCAGCAACCTCCACCATGTTTTTCAAACTGTGTCCAAGACCAGATTGCTCTTTACCCTTAGCTATATTTATAAAAGAATAGGAGCCATACATTTTTCCCTCAAGGAAACGCTTACTATAGTTTAAATTTCTGACATTCTTGCCATCCAAAAGTTGCTCTTGGTAGAATTCTCTATTGGGAAATAAGCTTACAGATGGATGCATTCTATACTGGACATTAAGGAGATGCTTCCTGTATCCCAACAATACTAGCCTCTCAAACATACTTCTTCCAAATCCAGCCTCATCAGAAATCTGAAATTTGATTGTCATAGACATATTAGACAAAGATCTCTAATAATCTCCACAACACAAATCACACATGTCAAAAAATAATTAACTCAAAAGCTTAAACCATTAAATAAGGAACCATGAATATTTTATTATAATCTCTAACACACCTACTCACATTAAAGCTTATTGGGTTTGACATAAGGACAAAACACAGCCCACCATACCTTATGCTAAAACTTTATTTTAATTATAAGGATGGGGCAGCAAGAATGGAACTTAGACCACTTGGTCATGTAAGCTCTGATGTCATATCTAGAATCTCTTCAATCCAAAATCTTAAGTTGTTAAGTGAAGGCCATGAACATTTCATTATAATCTCTATCAACACAATGTCAAAACTCCAGTACCTTGCTTTTAACCATTGCAGGAAGTTGTCTCTCATCACCAATGAGAATAGCATGTCTTATGCCTGGAAGTTGCAGTGGTATGGTTGACTCACATTCTTTCAGCTGAGCTGCTTCATCAATAAGTACAAAGGGTAGGGGTGTCATTTCCTCTGTAAACAATTTGGTAGAACCAGATGCTGTACAGAAAATTAGGCATGCCTTCTTCAAGCAAAAATCTTTTATTTCATAATGGCTTTTAAGTTGTGGAAGTGAAATTGACTTAGAAAGTGATCTCAGTATCCTACAGCACTCATCTTTTTCCAAGCTTAACCCTCCAAAGCTAAACGTAACATCTTCCATTACCACAGGCTTAAGCCAATCCTGGAAAGGCTTAAGAAACCTTTGATTCATCCAGTTGCCAATGACAAAGAAACCTTGCTTCTCCCCTTCCTCAATGGGAAGTCCTGGTTGGATGACAGTATTTCTTTCTCCATCTGCATTATTCTTGGGAATTTCTATGAAATCATTTCGAAAAAAGGAACTTTGAAGGGTTTTTAGCAAATCAAGAGCTCTAAACATGTCCTTCGCCACCTTGAATGGAACAAGTGATGTTGGTAATTGTGAGTACAAAGTTTGCAAGCAGAACTTGAGATTCTCGCCTATGAAACTAAACCTCCTCTTTGTAAACTGAACTTCAGCTTTATAAAAAAGGTATTTATTTTCAGTATAACTGTATTTCATCTTCACAAATTGCTCCAATGTCATATGATCATCTTTATCCTCAAGTTGCTTGTATGAGAGATATGCTTGTTCTACATGACGGTAATTAAGCTTAGTAAATTCTTCTAATGACATAAAATCATTAACCTCCTCATACTTCCCATCAAGCTTAGATAAAAGATACTGCTCATGAGGGTTCTCAAGCAAATTGATCATTGATTCCAAGTTATGTTTCCATCCGGTCAGTGGAGCAAGACACTGCTTAAGTTTATCAACACGATAATCAAGAAAGAAATCAGGAAGATCTCGATAATCATCAACTTTCATTCTAGAATTATTCCCAAATAGCACTATGTCACCTAACCCATAAGTATTAAACTTGAGATCCTCACTAACTAAACTACGCAAGCGAGCTGCTACTTCCAACACAGCAGTATTAGTTGGAGCACATGTTAATGTTCTAGTTTTTAGTTTGAGCAGGGCAAATAGCATAGAAGCAACTGTCTTTGTTTTGCCAGTCCCGGGAGGGCCCCCAATAAGTTTCACAGTGTGATTGTGATGGCATTTTGTCATAGAAACACAACTTACTACTGCATCCTTCTGACATTCATTCAGATTCTGAGAGCAGATTATGTTTCTTGTACTAGAAATGGTTGTGCTACGGTTTTCTCCTGAAACACAGATGTGACAGTTCTCTCCACTCTGTTAAATAAGGCAAAAAGAGAGCTTCAACATGTTTGCATCATCACTATCTACGGAGCAAGGGAAGTTACTATGTTGTGTTGCGTTTGAGTGAGTCAAAATAACAAACATAATCTCATTCCCAACAAGGTTCTCAAGTAGCAATGCAATGCATATGTTATGAAATAACAAGATTTGGTTTAGGTGGTGTTTGGTGCACGAGGACTTTTATTTCCCAAATACTAGGAAACTCTCATTTATGGCATACTTGAGTATAAAAAATATGAAAAATCTGAAAGTTATGTGAAGTATGTGTCTTAATTATTGTATACTCATTTTTTCATATACATTATACTAAAACAGTAGTCTAAATGCTTGCGAAAATAGGTTTCCATATATTAAATACCACCTGATTATTACCAATGTATCAGCTTGCAGAACTTTTCCGATAATATTCAGGTTTGCACCCTCCAGCTGTGAGTTCAAGGCTTTCCAAATACGAATATTGGTCGTCATGTTTATAAGATAGACAGCATAAAGCTTCTGTGCCTTGTTGCTCTTCATCTCTGGTTCAACCTCTATGTGCTTCGATGAAAGTATTGTGATCTCACCACTTCTTGACTCGTGAACATAAGCAATATGATAGTATCTTCTGGGTCTGTTTAAGTCTTCGATGTTTTTTGGCCTTCTATCCGTGAGGGCAATGAGATCTCCAACCGCAGGTTCATATTCTCCACCATTAGGGCCCTTCATTGTCATTCGATAGAACAAGTCGTTCTTCAACCTCTTAAATGTCAGGATTTCACAAGTAGGGGCTTGAGAAATGCCCTTCAAGCTCGAAGACAGATCACTATGTGTTTCCTCAATCAGTGATGGAATGAAGGAGTTCATGTATTCTGTTGTTGACAAGAATGTCTCTGGGATCTTTGGCACCTGAGAGAAATTATCGTTTTAAGTTCACTTGAAATGTTATAACATTCCTTTTCGAAGTAAAGACATTCTGAATTGATGTAAGCAGAAGAAGTACCAGAATAGATCGTAATTGGTTTCCCAGGCAGTTCTATAAACCTTACTAGACCAGAAACAAATGAAAAGCAAATAAAAACAACATAAAAGATTAGTTGCTTAATGCAACTTTTGTGTAGAGTGCTCCTCTGCATCTGATATTCATGTTTAATCTTTAACTAGAAAAGGAAGTTGCAATTAAGGATAAGTTGTTGCTTTCCTAGATTGGTTCTCTGTTTCTGTTTCTACTTTAGGGTGCTTCTTTGTTGTTTTCCCTGGTTGTGTTTGCTGTCTTTGTGCTGCTTGTATTTCTTTTGGCCCCAGAAAAAAAAAAAAAGAAAATTCTAGAAAAGGGATCTTGATTACAATTCACTTTCCACAGTAACTAAAAAAGAGGAAAAAAAAAAGAACAAAAAGAATACAAAAAAAAAAATGGAATGGAGAAGCTAAGAACAACATTAGAGAACAACGAGTTTTTCAATACAGAAGCTATATAATCTGACGTGCTTATAAGGAAAAACAACCTTGTTTTTATAAAGATTTTCATTGAGAACATCCTTAATAGTCCAAGAGAATACAATATCTACCAAGCTGGCACTTCCGTTTCCCCGTCCATTGTAAGTCTTCATCATATGATCACCTCTTTCTCAATTTTAAGGCTGAAACACTAAATCACTCTCAGCTTTTCTTGGTTTTGTACATGTAAAACCAAAACGCAGAGGACAGAGGGTAAAGGGTAAGAAAGAGTTATAATGTGGGATATGAGTCTTCGAGATCACAAAGATGAAAGATGCCAAGTCAGAAGTTGACGACAAGTCTACAGCAAGTCATTGGATAGCACAAAGTAACAATAATGCCTATGCTCTATAACTATATCTCGAATATGTGCTCTGTTTGGTTAATAACTTTTCCTTGCAGTTTCGGTGTATGTGAAAGGAAGCAACTTCAAGGTTAAGAAAAATGAAGACAATGATGTTGTGTGATTTGAGAAACTTTATTGGATAGCCCAATAGACAAGCGTCAACAAATAGACTGCGATGTTTGATTGTTAAAGCAATGGATAGGAGCAGGAAGTGAAAAACTTCATTAGGCGGGACCATTGATTTGAAGATATGAGGAAATGCTGAAACTTGAGAAAAGTAATGGAAGAAAAGCATTTTGGTTTACGCGGGAGTGTACGAGGAAGTGTTGAGTGAAAGACTTCATGGATACATAGAAACATATTTATAATATCCAAAGCGATAGAAATAAATCGAAATGTTACCTCCAGTCATTGCTTCTTCCTCTGTTTTTCTGATGACCGTTCTGACACATTAAAATCCCAGGGATGCTTTTAAGCTCTTGTTATACTAAATGATGGTGTTTTACAATGTAAAACCGAGCTCAGGGACCCTGTATTTATTGGTAAACTCTTTCAACGGCAATTCCATCATTTGCCGAAGAAAATGTCACGTTCTGAGACGTGGGAAGTCACCTCACGAAGCCTTAATTTTCGGACCATAATGGAGAAGTTGCAAGTCACGTTTAGATGTGCAAACGTGGGTTCTGTCATCCAATTGTAGATTGCTCCATGAACTGTCGCATAACTCACGTCTCACGTCCTGCATGTGTCTACAACGTCCCACATTCTCCCACTTGGTTCGAAAATCATTGTACATAATGGCTCCTTAAGATTCAAATATTTAACAAAAAAACAAAAATGCATGAATCATAGCGGTAGTTCCTCTATAAGTGAGTAATACCTTCTATGTATCACAATGCATTTTGTTTCCTTAACTTTATGAATAAGCCATATGCTTATTCTGGGTCCTCTTAATGTTGTTATTCTCAAAATTAATGTATATGCATAAATGAGAAAACAACTTAAAATGAATAAAGGCTTTATTACAAATGATATATATATATATATATACATCAATAACACAAAGTGGAACTAAGTCCCATTCTAGATACATGATCCCTAAACATTACTGGTGGCATGCTTTTTGTTAAAGGATCAGCAATTATCAACTCAGTGCTAATGTGTTCAATAATAATTTTATTTTCCTTGACACGTTCACGAATGGCTAAGTACTTAATGTCGATATGTTTACTTCGACTTCCACTTTTGTTGTTCTTAGCCAGAAAGACAACAGCTGAGTTGTCACAATATATCTTTAGTGGCCTAGGGATAGTGTCGACAATTCTAAACCCAGATATAAAGCCTTTAAGCCAAACACCATGTGAAGTTGCCTCAAAATAAGAAACGAACTCTGCCTCCATAGTAGAAGTAGCAGTCAAAGTCTGCTTCGCGCTTCTCTAAGATACGGCTCCGCTGGCTAGCATGAAAATGTAGCCTGATGTTGATTTCCGTGAATCAACGCATCCAGCGAAATCCGAATCTGAGTAGCCAACTACCTCAAGGTTTTCAGTCCGTCTATACATCAGCATGTAGTTCTTGGTACCCTTAAGATACCTCATTACTTTCTTTGCAGCTCTCCAATGATCTATACCTGGATTACTCTGATATCTGCCTAATATTCCAACTACAAATGCAATGTCAGGTCTTGTGCAAACCTGAGCATACATAAGGCTTCCAATAGCAGAAGCATATGCAATATTATGCATCTGTTCCTTTTCTAAATCATTCTTTGGGCACTGGTTCAAATTGAACTTGTCACCCTTCACAATAGGTGCTACACTTGGTGAACAATCTTTCATTCGAAATCTCTCCAGGACCTTATTGATATAAGTTTCTTGTGACAGACCCAAAATACATTGAGTTCTATCTCGATGGATCTTAATGCCAATGACATAAGATGCCTCACCCATATCCTTCATATCAAAATTCTTAGAGAGAAATTGTTTCACCTCATATAACAACCCCTTATCATTGGTTTCAAGCAATATATCATCCATATACAATACAAGAAAACAGATTTTACTCCCACTGACCTTCTGGTATATACATTGGTCCATGACTTTTTCCACAAATCCATATGAGGAGATAACATCATGAAATTTTAAGTACCACTGGCGGGAGGCCTGTTTCAATCCATCTATGGATTTCTTTAACTTGCACACCAAATGTTCACCAGTACTAGAGAGAAATCCTTCAGGTTGTTTCATATATACCTCCTCATCTAGTTCCCCATTGAGGAATGCTGTCTTCACATCCATTTGATGCAACTCTAAATCAAAATGAGCAACCAATGCCATTATTATACGGAGGGAATCTTTCTTAGATACAGGAGAAAAGGTCTATGTGTAATCAATTCCTTCCCTTTGAGTGAATCCCTTGGCCACAAGTCGTGCTTTATATCTCTCGATGTTGCCTAATGAGTCTCTTTTCATTTTATAGACCCATTTGCATCCAATAGCCTTAGAGCCATTAGGCAACTCAACGAGATCCCAAACCCCATTAGACGCCATAGAATCCATCTCTTCCTTCATGGCATTGTGCCACAGTTTTGATTCTCTGCAACTGATGGCTTGTGAAAACGTTTCAGGGTCATTCTCAGCTCCTATATTGTAATCAGATTCTTGTAGATACACAGTATAATCACTAGGAATTGCTGACTTCCTCATCCTAGTTGATCTTCTTAATGTTGACTCAACATTCTCTTGGGGAGCATGTTGTTCAACTATTTGTTCAACAGTCCTTAAAGGCTGTTCATTAACTGGATCAACTTGGTCAATGTCAACAGGTTGTGGATCCTGAATGATTGGTTGTTCAATGCCTGTTTGGACTTGAGGGGTATGAATTACAATCAATCTATCACTTGATGTAGAAATTTGAACATTAGACTGATCATTTTCAGAACTTAAGTTTTGAGTTTGATCACTCCCACTGATCAAGTCATTCTCAAGAAATTTTGCATTCCTTGATTCCACAATCCTAGTACTGTGAGATGAACAATAAAATCTATAACCCTTAGACTTTTCAGCATACCCAATAAAGTAGCCACTTATAGTCTTAGGGTCCAACTTCTTCTCTTGTGGATTGTAAACCCTAACCTCAGATGGGCATCCCCAAACGCGCATATGTCTTAAACTTGGTTTCCAACCCTTGAATAATTCAAATGGCGTCTTTTCAACAGCCTTGGTAGGAACTCGATTAAGAATATCCACTGCTATTTTAAAGGGCTTCAGTCCATAAGAATTTAGGAAGTTTGAAGCTAATCAACATGCTCCTCACCATGTCCAACAATGTTCGGTTTCTCCTTTCAGCTACACCATTTTGGTCAGGTGACCCAGGCATGGTGTATTGGGCAACAATCACATGCTCTTGAAGAAACCTAGCAAATGGACCTGGTGCTTGTCCATCTTCAGTGTATCTACCATAATACTCACCACCTTTATCAGATCTCACTATTTTGATTTGTTTACCACATTGTTTCTCTACTTCTGCCTTAAATATCTTAAAAGCATCCAGTGCTTCACTCTTATTATTGAGCAGATAGAGATACATGTATCGTGAGTAATCATCAATAAAGGTGATAAAGTATTTCTGACTACTAGAGTCTAAATCTAGACTACAAATATCTGTATGTATGATTTCTAATATGCTAGAACTCCTCTTAGCACTTTTCTTAGTCTTGTTAGTCTGCTTTCCCTTAATGCAGTCTATACAAGTGTTGAAATTAGTAAAGTCAAGAGTATTGAGTATTCCATCTTTTACTAATCTTTTCACTCTCTCTATTGAGATATGACCAAGCCTACGGTGCTATAACATAAAGGAATCCTCATTAGTAACATTTCTCTTAATACCTATACTATTAGAAACATGCATTGAGTCATAAAGGTTACTATTTCGTAATTGAATTTGGAATAGACCATCACAAAGTGTACCATTGCCAATAAAATTAGATTTATAAAATAATTTAAATTCATTACTTGAAAATTCAAAACAATATCCCAATGGTACAAGTTTGGAAATTGAAATCAAGTTCCTAGAGAAACTTGGTACATAAAATGTCTTCTCCAAATTCAAAATAAAACCAGAATTAAGAACTAATCTGCATGTTCCTATAGCTTCAACAGTTGAGCCCATCTTATTTCCTGAATAGATGTATTGCTCACTGCCCACCGGCTTCCTTTGGCTTAGAAAGCCCTGCAAGGTATTAGAGATGTGAATTGTTGAGCCAGAATCAATCCACCATGTGTTACTACTAGCGTCTACCATATTAGATTCATAACAAAAATATGAGATTGAGTTACCTTTCTTTTGAAGCCAAGCTTTGAATTTGACACAGTCCGTCTTTATGTGTCCTTTCTTTTTACAAAAGAAACACTTGGACTCTTTCTTAATGTCCTCAGGGATGGGAACCTTGCCCTTCCCTTTTGTCTTAGCCTTTCTTTTCTTCCTTCCTTGTGTCACTGTATGTACACTTTCACCCATCTCTGCTATGAGCCTTCATTCTTCTTGTACACACATGGTTAGAAGTTCATTGATTGACCACTTCTCTTTATGAGTGTTGTAGGAGATTTTGAAAGGCCCATATTGTTGTGGCAGAGAATTCAGGATGTAGTGCACAAGAAAAGAATCTGACATCTCAACCTCAAGTGTTTTCAATTGAGCTGCTATATCCCTCATTTTCATGATGTGTTCTCGTACACCTCTTATGCCAGTAAGTTTCATGGATGATAACTTTGTCATTAAGGTGCTTGCTAAGGCCTTATCCGAAGATTCGAATTGTTCATCAATAGCCTTAAACAAACTTCGAACGTTTTGATGCTCTCCAATAGACCCACGAATACTAGCTGATATTTTAGTCTTAATGTACATCATACTAAGACGATTGGATCGCTCCCAACGTTCATAAACATTTACTTCTGATGTACTACTAATATTCGTGGGTTTAGGAGGTTCATCTTTTCTGATTGCATCATCAACGTCCAACTACTTTAATTGGAGAAGTATTTTCTCCTTCCAAATATTATAATTATCTCCAGTTAATTTAGGAACTTGAAAATCAGAAATATTTAAAGGTTGAAAAGCTGCACAATTTACATGCTATGTTAATAATTTGAGACAAATAAATATTCTTAAATGATATGTCATGCCAATGTAATGCATATCAATTCAAATTATCAGCCTAGTAACAAATAAAATTACCTGTGGGTTAAATTTTATTTAATTAGACTCATATACTAATGATAAAACTAGTAAATTATATTCTTTTCTTAATTCCTGCGGGTAAATCAAGAAAAGAAAAACTTACTATTCTATCCTAATTAATCATATGAAATATGATAATATTCCTGTAGGATAATAATTATCATATTAAATATAATTAATTACAATTTGATGTCATTTTACTTTATGTGATTATAACACTTAATATATAATTTTAAAATAATTAAAGGTGCTGTGGCTAAACTTTAATTAAATTAAAAATACACAATTCACATGACATCTAAATGAAATTACATGCTTGAATTTAACATAATGCATAAACAAGCATACACAATGGAAATTTCAATAATTAATCAACAAAATATGACTAATTAATTTAATTAATATTCTCTCTTTAAATTAATCTAAATGTGCCATAAATATTGCCTAAAAATAAAAATTAATTATTTTTTCAAAATTTAGGCATAAATTAAATGACACCATAAATTAATTATTATAATTAAATATGCCAAAATTGCCTAAAATTAATTAAAATTTCAAGATTTAGGCAAATTTTAAAGACATAAAATTAATTTCACAATTATTTTGACAAATAAATAACTAAATATTGTCAAAATTAATTTAATTTTATCCATAATATTTTTGCCAAAATTTGGACAAAATTAAAATGTACTTCATAATTTTAAACAAAATAAATGGCCAACAAAACAAATTACTTTGAATTTTTAATTAAATATTGGCCGAAAATATTTTGTTCAAAAAAAAAATTATTTATTTATTTATATATATATATATATATTTAATATCAAAGATAATATATATAAATATAAATATAAAAATCATAGAAGAGAAATAAATGAAAATGCCACAAAATAAAATGTACATATATATTAAATGTTGCTTCCATAAAGCAACAATAAGACGTTGCTTCAGTGGCAAAGACTCGCGTGGCTCATGTGGAGGGTGAGTGGTTCGAATCCTACGGAGGCCATTTTATTAATAAAGCCAAAACGACATGTCGTTTACACCACGCATAATAGCGACGTAAACGACAAAACGACATGTCGTGTATTGAAGGCTTAAAACGACTTGTCATTTAGGTCGGGTCGACCCCCTGACCTCCAGACGGGTCGACCCGACCCAGTTTCGACCCGTTTAGGACCCAAATGAAAACCCAATCGTTTCTTGAGTTTTCGAGCTCCGTTTTGGATGATCCAGGAGTCCATTTTCATCAGAATTTCGTGTAGATTCCATTTTTGATATCAAAATGATGGAAAAATGGCTCTATCAATCAACCCAAATTCACGAAAATTTTAACGTTTTTGAGTTCAAAAACACAGCAAGACAGAGGTATATTCATGCTCTGATACCAACTGAAAGACTTCATGGATATATAGAAACACATTTATAATATCCAAAGCGATAGAAATGAATCGAAATGTTACCTCCAGCCATTGCTTCTTCCTCTATTTTTCTGATGACCGTTCTGACACATTAAAATCCCAAAGATGCTTCTAAGCTCTTGTTATACTAAATGATGGTGTTTTGCAATGTAAAACCGAGCTCAGGGACCCTATATTTATAGGCAAACTCTTTCAACGGTAATTCCATCATTTGCCGAAGAAAATGTCACGTTCTGAGACGTGGGAAGTCACCTCATGAAGCCTTAATTTTCGGACCATAATGGAGAAGTTGCAAGTCACGTTCAGATGTGCAAACGTGAGTTCTGTCATGCAATTGTAGATTGCTCCATGAACTGTCGCATAACCCACGTCTCACGTCCTGCATGTGTCTGCAACGTCCCACATTGAGAAGCTGAGATAATTACACGTTACATACGAGCTCGGGTGTTGAGCAGCAGAACGTGCTCCTTAGGCTATCCCATTCTGCGACTCAAAAGAGGCCACGCTACTGAGGGATTCGAAACGCACCGCGTTTTGAGTTTCTTTTTTTTTTTTTCCCCAGAAACTGATGCTTCATCTGGGGTGTCCGTTCACGAAACAATCTCGGTCGTTAATCCAAACCACCAGATTGCCCAATTTCGCCGATCCTATATCCCTCTCAACGCTGCGTTTTCCCTGTCGTCTTCACCCACCAGTGTCGGTTGCTGTTCCAGTAGCGCGGGAAAGCGAAAGAGGTTGCAGGGTGATACTTGCGCGTTCCAATCCAATTCTCAGTGCTAAATCAATAATTTATTCTTTTATGTATTAAAAAATTGGGGTGCTTAACATGTTGCTATAACTTTATATATATATATATATGTGTGTGTGTGTGTGATGCTTGATGAGAGCATTGCATTTTGCACAACTCTTGAAAGTAAGATAATATTGCCGTATAAATTCAATTTTACTAAATTCACAAATTTTATACGTTGAGAAGATTGAAATAAAGTGGAGAATAGAGATATTATTTACTTAAATATTTGGCTAAAATATATTTTAAATCCTTCTAATTTTATAAAAGGTTCAATTTAATCCTCTTCGTTTAAAAACCGACAAGGTAACCCAAGCATTGCCAAGAAAATCTGCACTCCCATTCCCTTCTCTCCAAGTCTACCTAAAACTTGCCTTCCAATCCCTTTAAAGCAACCTAATCCTTCAGAGACAAATGCTTGGAGTCAATTCCTTCCAAACATAAACACTTCAAAATATTTCTTCTCGACTGCAACTATCACTATAAAAACATTTTGGCTTAATTGATAATTAGTCATTAATTAATTCATTAATTGAAAAAATTTATACTTTTAATCTTTATATTTTTATTTAACTTTTAATTTACTTCTTTAATTCAAAATTTTGTAATTAGATTATGATTTAAATAATTTTTAATTTAATCACTATTATTGTATTTTTGTTAATATTTTGTTATATATATAGTTATTTTATTTTGTTATCTATATTTTAATATATTTTGTCAACACAAATTATATATATTCAAAGTGTTAAAGATAATATATATAGTTAGTTATATCAATAAAATTCAATGAAATATAAATAAAATTTTAATAATAAGGATTAAATTATAAAACTTGTAAACTGTAAGAATTTAATTATAAATATTTAAATTATAAAGACTAAATTAAGAATTGATTTAAAAATTGAATGGTATTATAAGGACTACAAATATAATTTATCCTAATTAATTTCAATTCGATCCTTGTTCCAATTTTATTTTTTAATTTATTTGTCCCATTTCAGCAACTCCCTTAAAAGAACCTGAGCTTAATCCTTTAGTTTATATGAACCCACGTGTGTATTAAAGTTTGATGCGGACTAAACAAATCCTTGTCAGACAAATCCAAGGGTGAAAGCTTCTCCATTTTTCTTTTCTTTCTTTTCATCTCCATCTTTCTCCCACTCTCTTACCATTGCTTGAACACTAATTCCCACAGCTACATTAACATCACATGCAATGACGCCAGCTTCCATTTCATCCACACAGTGACGGATCCAAAGGGGAAAGGGGTGCTTGCCTCCACTATTGAAAAACCCCTATAGGAAAACATGTATATATATATATATATACACACACACACACACATGGGTGCTATTAGGGATTTTGATTCAAGTACAGTCACAATGAATTTAAATTATCCATACATATGATATGGCATTTTATTTTTTTGGATACATTAACTTTTTTTTTAAATGGGTCACGCCTCATACTGAGACGTGACCCCATTAAAAAAAAAATTTATAGGTCATGCCTCATGCTGAGGCGTGACTCTTTATTTTTTTAAAAAAAATATTTTTTTATGGGTCACGCCTCAACATGAGGCATGACCTTTATCCAATGTGTCAGGGTCAAAATGACACATTGGATAAAATAGAACATGTGGCAGCGCCCTATAGAGAATATCAAGATTCTGTTGTCACATGGACGATTTTAAGTGGAAGAAAAAAAATATTATCCATTACATTTATCTGATTCTTCCTCTTCTTCTTCTTTTTAAACCTTTCATTTCTCCCTTCGTCCCCACATCTCTCTCTCGCTGTCTCGCCATTGTTTTCTTCTCCTACTTCTTCAAAATTTCTATTTTCTTCATCTACATCATTCATCCTCTCATATTTTCTGTTTAGATCTTCGGTGAAAAGAAAAAGGAAAAAGATCTAGTGAAGCACTCCATCACAGAAGCCAAATTTTTCAACAAAGAAAGTGAGAAGAAGGATCTCAAAGAATAAAAATTACTAGTATGTTTTACATATAAAAAATTATTTATTTGTAATTACTTATTAAATTTAAAATATATATTTTGTTAGTGATTTAAATATAGCTGTATTTAATATTGTGTCTGAATTTTAAATTTAGAAAATAAATATATTGTTAGTGATCTGAGTATACATGTAGAAGAAATAAATTTTTTTGTTAAAATGAAGTTACATTATAAGTAAAATTAGGACTTTTGTAAAGATGTCGAAAAAAAAGAAGTGGTTAATGTTTGCGTATAAATAAAGAAAAAAAATAAAATGTTTAAGTAAAAAAAAATGTAAAAAAATAAAAAGATTATTTATTGTATGATGTGATAATAAATATTAATAAAAAATATAAAATGAAGAAAGAAAAAAATGCTAAATAAATTTTGTAAGTAAGATATAATATATTGAACAAATTCTTTTATAAAAATGCTATGTAAATATTAGATGAAAAAATACAAAAGAATTATAAAAAATTTGAAATAGTAATATGTGAGCAAAGGGAAAAATTATTGTATAAAAATAATAAGATTTAATAATGTAATGATAATAAAAAATAATGAAAAATTGGTCGTAAGTTGTTGAAATGTATGAAAATATTATTTAAACTTGTTAGTTGAAATAGTAAAAAAAATTTCTGAATAATATATTAGAAAAGAATTAAACAATGGAAAAAATATTATAAAAAAATAATATATAGAAAATAACAAAAGGTATAACACTATAAAAATGGAATAATGAATAAATTTTTATAATGTAAGCAAAAAAAGAAATATAGTAACAAAAATAAAAAATTTTTAGCATAATTATAAAAATAAAATATGATAAAATTGTAATGTAAAGAAAGTAAAAAATAATAATAGAGTGAAAATAATATCTTTAAATAAATTTTTAATATTGGATGATATTAGAGTAAAATGTGATAAAATTTGATGAACAAAATTATTAGAATAAAAGATGTCAAGGACATAAAAAATATTTAACTGTTTAATGAAAAAATATAGCGAACAAATATTGTAAAAGAATATTTATGAAAGGATTTGATAGAATTATATTAATTAGTAATGAAAAAAATTTAGTACTTGGATAAAGGATTTTAATTGTTCATAAATGTTGTACAATGTTTTGGGTATTGGTGACAGTATTGCGCAGTTGGGCGAAATGAATAACAGAAAAGAAGTTATATGTTTATATTCAGATGGACAAATATGCGAAACCAAAGAAGATGCAACATTTATTGCAGATACGATTGATGTAATAAGTGTCAATAGTGACATTTTATTAGAAAGTTTGAAACAAGAAGTTGTAGACCAATTACAGTTAGATTCAAATCAATATGTATCTGAATTAGTATATAGGCATCCAGTGTCACTAAAGCCCACAAAGTACCGAGCATGTAAGTTAAGGAGGGATGCCAATGTCCAAGTAATGTGGATAGCGAATGTAAAGTTTCCATCACAACTTGGTTCAGTTGAATTATATGCAAAAATAGTGTCAAAGGAAATAGACTTGAATGCAGCAACTCAAGCTACAATTGAATATGTGGCAAGCCCACTCCCATCCTCTAGCCATGCCAACATTACAGATGATCAGTATTTTCCTATTGGTTTGTTGACTATATGACGCAACCAAGTTCATCTGGTCTGCATGTCGATAATATTGTCCAACCAAGTTCGGCACATGCACCAATTAGTGGCCCCTTTTCTCATCCAGATGAAATAGAGGATATAATGGATGACTTCGAGGAAGAGGATGAATATAATGCTGCTCCTTATGATTGCAATGATGGTGGTACTACAGATGATGATGAAGATACCGATTGCATGGATGCCACCGTTGATCCAGCAGCCCCCATTAACATTTATGCTGACTCAACGGTTGCATTTTTTGAACAGATAGATAGATGCAGATGGTGAACGGATTCCTGATTATGCTGAAATAGAAGAGGCAGTGGTAAACATGAATGATAGCCAAGAGTTACATGTAGGCATGCTATATAATGATCAGCGATCTTTTCATCGGGCATTAAATATATACTCAGTATGTGCACATCATACTTTTAAAATCATTTTTCAAAGAAGTACGAAGAATACCAGTGTGTTCAATATGAAAAGGGATCCTGCAAATGGAAGGTCAGAGCCTGTTATCGAAAGAAGAAAAATCATTGGGAAATAACAAAATACAATGGGCCCCATACATGTGTTTCAGCATCATTGTCACAAGATCACCCAAATTTAGATTCTGATGTCATTTCAATTTATATCGTATCAATGGTGACTGAAAATCCTGGTGTGTCCATCAGAGAGGTCATTGAGCGGGTGCATTCGATATTTGGATACAATGTTATATACAAGAATGCTTGGAGGGGAAAACATCGAGCCATCTCACATGCATTTGGGAATTGGGAGTAGTCCTATGCTTTGTTACCCAAGTGGCTAACTACTGTTTAACATTTCATGCCTGGCTCGTACTATGACTTTATGCATAAGAAACATGCACCAACTAATGTAGTTAATGGTGAGTTGGTCATGTTTCATCGGGTATTTTGGACGTTTAGGCCGTGCATCGAGGCATTTAACTACTTGAAACCTATGATCCAAATAGACGGGACCTTTCTTTATGGGAAATATAAAGGGACTATTTTAATCGCAAGTACATAAGATGGCGAGAGGAATATTGTCCCACTTGCATTTGCTGTAGTAGAGGGAGAAACATATGAGGTATGGGTATGGTTCTTATTTAACCTCCGAGCACACGTGGTAAAGGATAAAGATGTCGGTTTTGCTTGATTTCTGACCGTCACCCTAGTATTTTGGCAGCTATGGCCAATCGGAATGTTAGGTGGCAGCCTCTGCAAACTCATCATATGTTTTACCTTCGACATTTGGCTAACAATATTAACAAAAAATTTAGAATGCAATGGCTGAAAATACTATATATTACAATTGATACAAACTGCTATCACTTAACCTCCTAAGAATTTCTTTAATTCCATGACTTTAGTTTTATATAAACTATTAATTTTACTATCTATCTATCTATAGGTTATTCGTATGAGCAGCACAAAGTTGATTAAGAACTAACTCACATACGTCGGCTTGACTCGCATGCTACTAATTGGATTGACGAGATACCCAAAGGTCAATGGTGTTGGGCGTATGATGTTGATGGTAAGCGCTGGAAAAACATGATAACGAATTTAGCAGAAAGTATAAATGTAGTTTTTAAAGGGGTTAGATTCTTACTGGTGCTTGGGTTAGTTTGAGCAACATTCTATCGATTAACCAAGTATTGAGTCCAGCGAACTAAGAAGGCAATTGCACAACTTGAAGCAGGAGAAACTATATCTGAGGATATCAGATTAAAGTTAGCTATCATAACTGGAAGAGCATCAGCATGCATAGTCCATGGATTTGATAGACGAGGATCAACGTTTGAGGTGGAGGAGCCATACGATTTGACTAATCACCAATTTGGTCAATCCTGTAAAGTTAACTCAGTAGCTCGAACATGCGATTGTGGTGAATTTTAGGCTTTAAAATATCTCTATCAGCATGTCTTAGCAGCCTGTGCACATACTCGAGTAAACCATGCACAGTATATTGCTAAAGTATTTCGGTTGGAGACTATTTTGAAGGTCTATGAGACTGAATTTCACCCCATTGGTGGCGAAGCATATTGGCCCCAAGTTTGGGGTCCAACACTTATTCTAGATCCTGTAATGACACGTGGAAAAGGTTGTCCAAAGTCAAGTCGAATACGAAATGAAATGGATTGGCGGGAAGCTCCAAGAGATTTGTCGCGATGTGCATTGTGTAGATAGACAGGTCATAACCACGAGA
The DNA here is from genome assembly GCA_032878935.1 of Erythrophleum fordii. Lineage (NCBI taxonomy): Eukaryota > Viridiplantae > Streptophyta > Magnoliopsida > Fabales > Fabaceae > Erythrophleum > Erythrophleum fordii. Next base: position 2,322,165 of record JAVQMF010000031.1, read on the forward strand.
CTTGTCCATCATGTTGTCCCCCAAACCCATAGTTCCATTGTTGTATTAGAGTGTGTTAACGTACTATTTATCGTTCTACTATAGACTACCTAAAGTGTATTATAATGTTTTTGTGTTGTTATCAACTATATTACTTTGCACTATTTAATCAGGATTGTTTTGATTCTATACACTATTAAATTTATTGTTATATCAAACCTATTTTATGTAATAGGAAATTACATTTTTGTGTGCCTAACTGCTCTATATTCTAACTAAATATTATGCTATACAGTATTGTGCGATAGTATTATATTAGGACTGAGGCCTGTTGTTCATCCAGGTCCAGAGGACGAGTCATTGTTGTATTTACAGACTAGACACGTCTCTCAAGCAGTGTGGTTGAACAGGGTACGTTATTGTGCATCTGTAGAATTCAATTTTTTCCTTTATAGCTGTCATATCATGTACAATGGTTCACACTGTTTCCCTCTAACAGGCAGATCGTATTTTCCAATTACCTGGAGTTGCACATGGTCCACGATTAGAGTTTCTTCCGGTAGCTATAGTGCCACATCTTAGAGCTGCTGGCTTCTACGGGGTGTCTCGTCTTGCAGCACTTGACTTTGACCCTTCCCTTGTTTCAACCCTCATCGAGTGATGGCGGCCAGAGACATATACTTTTCACACTACTCAGGGTGAGTGTACCATTACACTCCATGATGTAACAATACAATTAGGTCTTCTAGTGATGGCTCTTACAATCACTGGTTCACTGAATTTCGACTGGCAAGGCATTTGTGAGATACTCCTTAGGGTAGCGCCACCAAAGGATGAGTTCGATGGTTAGAGACTTAGCATTACTTAGCTCGCCAACCAATTTGAGGCACTTTCAGATAATGCAAATGACAATGACATATTACACTTCACTCGTGCCTATATTTTACGTCTTATAGGTGGTGTTCTTATGCCAGACAGGTCGGGACATAGAGTTCCTTTTATGTACCTAACATTTCTTCAAGACCTCCAGGTAGCAAGTCAGTGCAGTTGGGGCTCCGCAGTGCTAGCATACCTCTATAGAGAGTTATGCAATGCCACTGATTATAAGGAGGTTAATATCGGTGGTTGTTTGACATTACTTCACTTATGGGCTCGGGATCAATTCCTTATACTAGCCCCTGAAAGGCCCCCACCTCTAGATCTTCAGCTTGATGTATATGATGTGTTCCCTCCACTTGCTTACAGGTATGAATGATAATTCGAGTTAAATGCTTACTGTATGATTTATGTGGCTTATATAATTCAAAATTAACAATGATTTTCTTTTACATCTTATAGGTGGAGGTGTGTGGGTTAACATCCTCACCCAAGAAAATTAGCAATACGACATTATAGAGTATTGCTGGATCAAATGCGAGCTAACAAGGTCTAAGACACTTACGATAAGTTTGTTACATGGTTACTTTAATGCTAGTATACTCTTACAGCCTGTTATTTTGTTATTTGCAGATTATATGGTGTCCATATGATGCAGATGTTATACGTCAATTGATACCTGACTATTGCTTGGTCTCTTTGGATATTTAGCTAGCATCTATGCCACTTATTTGCTTTCACATTGTGGAGTGGCATCATGCAGATCGTGTTCTCTGACAGTTTGGTCAGATGCAGCCCATACCTTGTGCTCCTTATAATTTAGAGGAGGTCTATATACTGACGCTCAAAGGCAAGACCCATTTGGATTGGCAAAAAGAACATAAGAACTTTGTGCAAGTTTAGTGGAATTGGCAAATACTTTTTCACTTACACCGATATCATTAGAGCCCCTAGATCGCTCTTCAGAATATATGAAATGGTACTGGAGGGTTACTCGTCGATAGATCCATCCTATCAGTGGTGCCTAGGATTTTGTGGTAACTTTTAAAGTCTAGTACAGTTATCTTATAACGCTTAATTTTAAATTTCAAATCAATATGACTCATAATTTTTATTTTCAGGTTGATGTAGCTGATCGCTTGCGAGTACTTGCTATGGACGACTATTCATTGTTAGGTCGCATCATTGTTATTGATTGTACTAACATCCTCAATGCACTTGGTGATCATCGAGATATAACGGTTTCTCAGGCTGCTCCTCCTGCACCTCAATTGTCTAAACCACAACTTCTTCCTACTCGCACAGCAAAGAGAGCTCGTGGATTTATGTCTACTAGAGTACCCATAGTGGACGATCGGCTTTATCGTGATACTACCTCTAATGTTGGTATTACATCTGGGATGCCTACTCCTTCTTTTTATACCTCAATAGAGATGCAAGACCCTCATAGTGCTGCTGAACCATTTTCTTTTCCAACAACACAATCCCAAGTACACCATGATATAGCAGGTCTATCTTCTTCCACACCACCAGTATATTTTTCTGATTTCAGAGGTGTCAGCTCTTCATTTTATATGCCATGCGGTTCTATCCCTTTTACACCCCTATTCTCAGAGAAAACAATGTCTACTTTTAGATTTGCTTCTAGGTCATCTGTATACGCTGCATCACAACAGACGGGATATATCACACCAGATCAGCCTATTCTTCCAGTTCAGTCACCTTAATTGAATCTCAATCCCATACCTTATCAACATGTAGAAAAAGAATGAAACAATAATAACAAAGCAAATGAAAATGATGGCGATAATGAAGAAGAAGCTGAGTAAGAGTCTGAGGTACAAGAGGTAGAAGAAGAACAACATTGTTCTCCACAACGTGGCCGACGATTACGACCATAGACTAGATGTGGCACTGGAAGCCATTTTTTTTGAACGTTCTATCTTTCTTTTGTACTCGTAATTTTATTTTTTACATCATAATAATATATTATAACTACTTTATTTCAATATTGACTTCAGCAGTTAATTCTGATTAATTTATCATTCAAACTTTTAATACTCTTACTTAGTTATATAATTTGAAAAAAATTTACTTTCTCAATTAACTTTCATTTTATAATTTTGATCGCAAATAATTTTTTTATCTCTTATCAATATTTTTGTTTAATTTCATGATTTTGTTGCCAAATAATTATTTTCTCTTATTAATATTTTCGTTTCGTGACTTATTACTCCCAACAATTTCTCAAAAAAAATATAACTACACAATTGCATGAAAAACATAATTTAATTCACAAATCATAATTAATCCTAACTTCAATTAATAATAGAATAAATTTATATTATTAGTAAACAAATAAATTATGCCTCAAATATGATAAATTCAAAAATTTAGTTTATTATATATATATATTTCATATAATAGTTATGATTTTAAATATTATGTTCAATATTATTTACCATATTTATTTATTTATTTCTTAAATTTCTTAATACTATTACTAATTATTAAGTTTTAAAAAATTTAAAATTTAAACTACTTATTTATTGTTTTTAAAAATAAATTACACTTTTATTATCTTTAATTTTTTACCGTTAAATTTTTAATATCTTTCAAAATAATTACGTTATTACAAGGCGTGATCCATACAAAAAAAAAAAAATTTAAATGGGTCACGCCTCATGCTGAGGCGTGACCTATAAAAAATTTTTAAAAAAAAAGAAATTAAAGGGTCACCCCTCAGCATGAGGCATGACCCATTTTAAAAAAAAAAATAGATTAATGTATCTGAGGAAATAAAATATCATGTCATGTGTATGGAGGATTTAAATTTATTGTTATTGTACCTGAGTCAAAATTCTGGTGCTATTATTTCTCCAAACACTTGGAAATATTAATATCATCTATTAACTTGTAAAATTGAACGGTTCTCTTGTTTATATTTTTTTAATGAATGCATAAGATTTTGAAGTGACTTTTTTTTTTGTTCGTCATATTTTACAACTATTCGTACTATTTAAATTAGTTTACAAATTACGTATAAATGTTATTACTTTAGTTAAATTTACAAATATAATTTTATCAAAAAATATTACAAACATTAATAATTTTTTTAATTATCAATATTAAATATAGTTAGAAAATATATTAGCACAAGAATAAAATACAAATTAATTATAAGATCAGATCATTTAAAGAACTAGCACTTTAGAGGTAAAATGCATAAATTTTAATCACTTACAAAATTTTTTACTGAAATTATCACAAATTAACCTCTGTAATCTTTTCTCCTTTCTCTCTCTCCTTGCCTATATTTTCTCACATCTCGCATATCCTTTTAGTCTTTTCTATCTTCTTCCATCAACAAAACTCTAATTACATACATATATATATATATATATATATTCTCTCTCCCTTTTCGTTTGAATTATACATTCTTCAACCCCTCCAACAATAAGGACCTAATTCAAAAAATTGTAAGGATTAATTTGAAAACCAAGAAATTACAGGGACTGTGTAAGTAATTAAACCAAAGATTAAAGTAAATGGAAGATACTGTTGCAACACCCCACTGATAAAATAATAATAATAAATACAGTGTATTATAAGCAATGATTGGGAAAAATATTGAATACTTTACATTTAAAAAATAGTTGATCCTGAACTATCTAATATTTCTTAAACTCCAACTACAGAAGTTTGAAATATTCCCAGTTACTTAGTCGCCAAAGACCTCTAAAACAGCTGAACCATTTTATATTTTTCTTTTTATATTTCTTGTACTACAACAACTTTTGGATCTTCTCATTTATCAATCAATTTATAGTGAAGTATGACCATTTATCAACAACCCTTGTCTTCTAAACAAGCTGTTAATAATCAAAGTCTTCTCTTATCATTTAGAGTAAATAACACATCAATTTTTTTAGTTTTATTGAAATTATATACAATTTTCTTCAATTTTTAAAATATACATAAATTTTCATTGAAATAAAAAAAATCTTACACTTTAGTTCAATTTTTATTTTTATTTATCAAAATACCCTTTATTTTAAAAATTTTAATATAAAAATATTTATTTAGGTTATTTGAGAATATTTTATTAAAAAAATTAAAATTAGACTAAAGTATAAGATTATATTTTATTTTAAAGAAGGTATATATAATTTTAACAAAACTCAAGAAACATCTATATCATTTATTCTATCTTTTAATATTATGTTCTTCTTGAGTTTTGAAAGCAAACCTTGTTTTGTGGTATCTAGCAATGCCCCCAGTCTTTTGGAAAAGATAAAAAAATCTCACATACTTACCTTTCTTTTGCATAAAAGAAATTGCATAGCTTTACACATTTGATTTGTCTGTTGACAAAATTGCATATTACAAGAACATATAGCCATTAACCACTGTATTTGATGCATATGTTTGTAAAGAATAACTCACCATATTTCCAAAAAGCAAAAATATTATAAGTCATAGAATGATTCCACAAAAAAAGGGGGATGAGAAATGTAACATCTAGTCCTTCCGTAAACGTGAGAAACGCAATGTTCAGTTTCTTTGTAAACATCAGAAATGGGCTAGATATAAAAGGAAGTCCCTGAAATAGAATGATTCGAGGCCAAATAAAATTAGGATTAAAATTTCAAATAATGAAAAATGAGGATTTAAACCTTGAGTTACCCAGAAACCAAGGTTGAAGTTATTCGAAAAATTTGTCGAAAGACCAGTGACATTTTTGTAAATATGAGCAATTTTGGAAAAACACATAGGAGGATTTTTTAAATGAAAGTTTTGAGTTTTTCAGGGTTCTTAGAGGCTCTGAATACCATGGAAACCCCTGGAACAGTTGAAACCCCTCCGATAAGCGATTTTGGCGTCAGTTGACCAAAACTTTGACTGAATAGTTCAGAATGATTTTAAATCCAAATTGAGTGATTCTAAAAGTATTTTATAAATTAGAGAATCTAAATTTTATGATAGAAAAGAAGGTTCTAAAAAAGGAGCTAAAACGAGCCCAAACAAAGGAACAGAAATGGAGGGACATAATCGGTATTTTGGAAATTGTCATAAAAATCATTCTCCACCTTTTTAAATGACTAGGTAGCTTCTCTACCCTTCCAAGAACATTTCTTGAGCTCAGAATCAGACCAAAAATGGAATGAAAATGGGGAGAAGAAAGAGAAAGAAAACTAAAGCAAAAAGGTATGAAAATACATGGAATTTTGCAATAAGTTAGTTATAAAATTTTCTCCTCTCTTCATTCTCCTTCTCTTGATGGTTTTAGATTCTCAAAAGGAGGAATTTGGTAGCTGACCTCATGAGAAAAAGTGGAGGTTTTAAGCAACCAAATAGAGCAAGAGAATCACCATTTAGCAAACTTTCAAATGAGGTATGATGTAAGCTAGAAAAACTTATTTTTCTTTGAATTCCAATGGCTTCCATATTAGGTCTAGAGAGAGAAACTAGAGAGGGGAAGGAATTCAAGCCAAAACAAGGTAGAGACAAGAATGAGAAACAAGCATGAGAAACAAGAATATGCAAAGAGAACAAAGAAAGAACCATGAATTTATAGGATAGAAAAGCTAGGGGTTTGTGAACATAACAAAAAATATGATTTTATCTAAGAGTTCCCAAGCCTATGTGAATGTTTGTATGAGTTTCTAAGACCCCTAGAGGGCTTCCCACATGCACCTTCCATCCAAAAAAGCAAAGAAACCCCATGGACTCCTTAAGAAAGCGTTGCCTCGGCCCAAGGCAGAAGGAATACTTAGAGAGTATTTTAGTTGCTTCTAAGCTTAGTTTTGTATCATATATGATGAGAGAGTATGAGAGGAAGCCTTGAAAAAATTTTAGAAACTATAAATAGTGATGATGGAGGTGTAGGTTCTATAATGTAGTAAATAAAGCAACTCCTAGTTAGGCTCCTTAAAATAATTGTGTGAGGACTCCAAGGAGTCTAAATGGAGTCAAGAATCATAGATTAAAGGAGAGAAGGGAATCAAGAGCATGAATTTTTGTAGTTACTTCATTAAGTGCCTTATAGAAGCATAATGAAGCCATAAACCAAAGTTGCATCATGTAAAGTGTATGTAATGCCAAGGCTTGTTCCCATGTGTAATTCATGTTTCTTTTGGTGTGTCTAGGCCAAGAGAAATGATTTCCACCTTCTTGGGTGTGTGAGGTTAAGGGAGAAGACTCAAGGCTTATAGAAAAAGTGTGTGAATGCAAGCAAGACAGCTCTCTCTCTTTTCTCCCATGCATGAATGAATGTCTACATTACTTTTGAATATGTGTATGTGTATTTTAAGCTATGAATTGTATTTGAGTATGATGCTTATGTTCCATGGAACCATAATATTACATTATGTATTCAAATGATGCCTAGAATGTTTGCATTAGTTTGCTTGAATGTGGAGAGGCCAGGAACCTTCTATCTTCGGTGACGATGAGTTAAGAGTCCTTAAGTGTGGTTGAGACCAAGAGAAAGTCTCCCAAGAGCAAGGCTTAGTTTAAAACCTTTGAGAAAAAGGGTGAGACAAATCCAAGAACCTTGAAGGAAGTGGGTGAGACTAATCCATTCATTTGGCAATTCTAAGTATGCTATGTGTGCTTTGTGTAAATACTAAGAATGTATCTTTAACCATTTCAAATGTTAGTATGCCATGCATGCACTTTAAGGCTTTTATTACATTCTTTATGCATGATTGAATGGGAGATGAGCTATTGGGATCCTTTGAATCTCACTCCCTCCTCTCCAATATCCTAATATGCTAGGTGGAGCCAATGAACAAGGAAATTGGAGCCACCAAGTGGGAAGATGGAGCCTTGACCTTAAAGCTCTTAATTTTGCTTATGTTGTAACCAAAGGAATGACATATGATGTAATCTTTTGATAGAATTGATAGACAATGAATGGAACGTGTGTAATTATCCTAATAGATGATGTATGTATGAAATTTGATGGTGAATGGAATGTGTTGCAAATTTTGGGTCTTGAATGACCATTTCAAGTACATGTTCCTTAGTATATGGCTTGGGGATGAAGGATGAGATTTTGTGTTTTGAGTTTCTACACCTTTAAGACAAGTTTAGAGAGTCTTTTTGGGCCATTCTCACGTGCCCAAGTGGCCACAAGAGCCTTAGGAACCATGTTGGACACTTTTACACCATTAAAATGCATCAAAATTACCTAAATGGCACCCTATGGCACATTTTGACCAAATGAAGGAATTTCTCCATGAAATTTGGTAGACATGTAGAGCTCATTGAGAGATTTTTGGAAAGCTAAAGTTCAGAAAAAATGGAGCTATACAAAATTAGTTATGAATTTTCAAAGTTGGGATTTTCAATTGGTTCTGGTATGTGCACTGTTCACACTGGCAGATTTGAGTTCTGTATTATCTGATGGGAAAATGGTGTCTAAAGCTTGTGAAATTTTACAAACATAAACTAGAGGTCATAAGCTTTCTGTGGCCACCAAGATCACCTCATTTGAAGGTCTGAGCAGAGAGTTATGCATTTTTAAAGTTTGTTGTCAGTAGTAGTAGCATCTCCCGAGTCCAGTCACTGTTCCATAGATTTCCAATGGCTAAAAGTATCTGTTTCTTTTGGAAATTATTTTTAGTCTATAGCTTTCTAGAATGATAAAGTATGTATGATTTCAATTTTTATAGAATTAGTTATGAATTTTGAAAGTTCATATCAATAATCTGAACCAGTAGCCCAGACAACACCGACCTCAGTGGATTTTCAGATGTCAAACGTTCTCCCCTTAATGATTCACGAGCTGAAATTATTTTTACCATGGGGTAGACATCCAGAGATTTTTGGAATGGTAAAGTTTGTTGGATTTCAATTTTTTTAGATTTAGTTATGAATTTTCGAAGTTGTGATAGAAAAACTAAAAAATCTGACCGTGGCTAATTTGTGGAAATTTGTGTATTTCACCTCACTTGTATGAGTTCCAAGCCACTTTTTTAGATGGTTTTGGATTGTATTAGTGTAATTAAATATGAGAACGAGTTTAATGAGTTACCTTGGTCCTTGGGATGCCGAATGAAAAAGTTTACCCGTAGAGAAATGCATCTTGATCCATGACTCCCTATGCCATTATATTATTTCCATAGAAATTATATGAAATGAGGCATAGGAATTGCAACAATTGATTCTTAGAAGTATGGTGTTACAAGAAACCTCTTTTTTTGGAATACTACAAACTATGCACATACACTCAAGAATGAACAAATTCTGAATTATTTCAATGATAGTGTGGTATTGTAACTATCTGCCATGTACGTCTATAATGCTGACAACATTGTTGGAAAACAATCCATAACTTTCTTCATCAAATATTGAACTCAACAAACTCTACCACTGGATGAATGCAGGTTGCTTTGGAGGAGGAAGATTGACAATCTCACTATTAAGCATAGACATCATAATGCTCATACTGGGCCTCTCCCTGGCAAGATCTTGAACACACAAAAGTCCTATGTGTATGCACCTCAATATATCCATCTCTAGGTTTGGATTAGATATTTTAGGATCTATTAATGTTACAATATTTTCTTCATTCCATAATTTCCATGCCTAGAATATAAAACAAAAAAATGTATGAGTAGCAACATTGAAAGCTAAGAGTTGAATCAACTACAAACAATAGAGCCTTATAATTAATTATTAAGAAGGGCAATGAATTATAGAGACTCACAAATCCTAAAAGGCTAAGAGAATGCTCATTGCTATAAAAGCTTGAGTTTCTTCTTCAGCTAACAATCTCAAGTAGTAAAACTCCGAAACTAAACACGTCTGATTTTTTTGAAAACATTCATTCCATTACATATTCTGGTGACATATAGCCACTGCATTATTGAGTAAAACAATTAATTATTAAAGCACTCACTTCTCAATATGCTACTATAATATTTAATAGAGAAAAAAAAACTTACTATGTTCCAATAACACTTCTTGTGTTAGCATGATCTTCACTCCCTCTGAAAATTCTAGCCATACCAAAATATGATATTTTTGGATTCAAGTTCTCATTTAGCAATATATTGCATGCCTTTAGGTCCCTATGTATAATTTTTAATCTAGAATCTTTGTGAAGATAAAGTAACCCTCGAGCTATGCCTTCAATTATGGCAAAGCGCTTTCTCCAATCTAGGAGTTTATGTTTTGGTGGATCTACAAAAGCAAAGGAGAGGAACATATTAGTTTTGAACATAGTGTAAAAAATCCCCAAACTTAAATAACTTCAAGAAAGTTTGATAGCTACAATTGTTATAATTTTCTTTTATATTTTTTTGTTCTATTCAATATATATGTTGAATATAGAAAAAGATAAAAGTTTTAAAATGCATATGACATAGCTAGAAAAGAAAGGATCAAAAGAACCAACCAAATATAAATGTATCCAAACTTTTATTTGGCATATATACTCATAGATTAACATCTTTTCTTCTCCTTCAACACAGTAGCCTAGAAGTTTTACAAGATTACGGTGTTGAAGCTTAGAAATAACAATCACTTCATTCATAAAATCCCTCTAATCCCTATCTGGATTATCTAAAAAGTCTCTTAACTGCTATTTCCTGGCCCTCTTGCAATATCCCCTTAAGGAAAATACCAAGAAGCAATAATTACACACAATGACAAGAAACAACAAATATACACGACTTCAAAGTTGATGAAGTTAGCATGAATGAATGTACCTTATACACTGGACCAAAACCACCTTGTTCAAGTTTATTACACAAGTCAAAATTGTTTGTAGCAATTGCAACCTTTTCAAAATTATATGCCAATAGCTCTGGTAGTTTAACTTGTGACAGTTCTCCAAATAATGTTGTCACTTGTTTTTTCTGCATGGGCTTCACTTTTATTTAATTGAAAGAACCATTTGCTCTTCCATTTTCTTGCTGATTCAAAACAATGAATCAAATTTAGAAAAAGCGAATAACATGGGAATATCCCATAGGAAAATGAAATGACACGAGTTACTAAACATTTTAATAATATGAAGATTGCATTTGAATTTATTGAGATGATATAAATAGTAGTGTACTTGAGTGTTTAGCCATCCTTTTCCATGAAAGATATGCACCAAAGACAGTGATAATGGTTCCTATTATCACTGTAATGGTAATGATTTTTGTTACATGTCTCCCCTTTTCTGCATTTCAGAGAAAACAACTTATAGAAACAAATCAATGCAAATCCATAAAAAGGTATGTTTTAGAACTGGATTTTAAGTATTTGACATAACACAAAATTAAGATACCAAGATCTGAATAGGCTAGACGAACATATAGATTATTTCCTCCCGTTGATAATTGTTGAATGTCAATCAGATCTCCTGTCCAAGACATAGAGCCAATTTCTGGAGTGTATGAGTACCCTACACAATTGCATTTTTCCAAGCACTGGCTTCGGCATCTGTCTTCTGAAACGGAAGACCATTCTGCAAAATCTGGAACTTTAACCGTCTGTAGCATCAAAAATCCATCTCCTTTGCCATCTGCACTCCCATTTCTGACCCTCTCACACTGCAACGCTGTCTTCCTAAAACATCCATAAGTCCAGTTTTGCCTATTCCATTCCTCACTATTGCCTGGCTCAAACCCTCTCAAACAGTTGCATATTGGTGAACTATTTGAGTTGCAGCTTCCAAATGCCTCACATAAACCATAAATATCACATTCCGAGTTTTGAAAATAATAAGTCGATTGCGACTGTTTCGTATCATTAAGCCAATCTCTTTCATATAACAGGCCTCGAAAATTCAAGACAAAGATTGTGAATTCAGTCACATCAGGTAGCCAACTAAACAGTTCCCTCCCCATCATCTACTATAGTGACCTTTAAGATAAAAGGAATTCATATCGGATATACCCGTAAAGACCCGGCCATTCCATGGACCGCTGCGCCAGTATGGGTGAATTCCATTCCAGATGAACACCTCAGGAATATCCAGGCGTTCAAGTCTGAGGTAGAAGTTCCCAATAGATGGATCGGACAAACCTTTCCATGATGTAATACTTAGTTTTTCACCTGCCTTTTTGTTGCTTGTAAGTTTCAAATTGGGCAGATATGTATCACAAGGATGCTCGAAACTTTGCCATAAGGTATTTTGTGCAGAGTAATGTAGGAGGATAAGATTATCAGAATCTAAAAGCTTGCAAGTAGAATTGGATGCTATATTCGATACATTTGACGACCAAATGATCTGCTTCTGCCCATTGATTACCACAAGATTGCCATCCTCAGATATTGTGACGATCCCAGAAGAGTCCCTTAGCGGTTGGTTTCTGTTGGCCAGCCACACGATATTGGATTCGGACTTGTACCAAATTCCCACATAGCGATTTGTAGAATTTTTGGGGCTGAAGAACCCCAGCATGAACAAACTGCCATTGGAGCTAATAGTTTCAGGATCCTTGATGAATTGAGATGATGAGATGGTGTCTCCAGCACTGCAAAAATCAAAACAAGAGCAACCAAATATGATCAAGATACAGACTAACATTGTATGACTCCAAAAAAATCCCATTGCTGAGATGAACAATTCTTGACACGCAAGATTAAGAAAGATAACTAAGTCTTTATATTGATGGGTTGGCTCTCCGAAAACTCAACGGCTTATATCTTCTCGAACACAGCAGCCAATTTTGATTGTTATTAATTCTATTCACGACAATCGTCAGTGTTTCTAATTAAATATGTATCTTCCCTTCTTTAATATTTGAAGTCATAGATAAATTATTGGTAGTAAACGACTTACATAGAACATGGGTGAAATAGCTATATATTGAAAACTAAATCTTGAACAATTACCCTTCTTCTTTTTCTTATTTTAAAAGGTATATTCCTCCATTTATATTATTGATTAACTCTCTGCTATGCTTGGATGTTTGGTCAGACTGAGAGAGTTTATCTATTGTTAACGATATCTCTAGCTTCGGCAAATTTTTTTTATCTATTAGATTTTGTTGGGTCCTTAGATTAGCAAATTTAACAACTGACTGGCTTGTTAAGATTTCTTGTAAGGAAATATTCTCGATTGACAAGGATGTGTGTCACCCAACCCGTTGGTTTCTATTCTCTATGCTGCTTCTGCGTCCTGTAGGGACAATGTTCTTAGTCATTAATGGCTGATATAAAACGTGTATGAAATAGCTATATGTTGAAAACTAAATCCTGAACAATGAACCTTTTTCTTTTTTTTTTTCTTAAAAAAAATATATTTCTCCATTTATATTCTTGATGTCTCTATTTTATTTTATTTTATCTTATCACATTATTAGTAGGAAGCTATAACAATTACATGAAGCTTAATTTTTTATGTTTATTTTTTATTCTTTTAAGGAAAAAATTTTGTTTTTAAATTTATATTTGTATGTATTTTTATATAACTTTAAGTTAGAAATTATTGATAATATTTTATTTTTATTATAGAATAAATGAATGAGAAGTCATACAATGATTATGATTAGGCTTGACGGTAGCTTGAGTTTGTAAAAAAAATTTCAAAAAACTTAGACTGAGACTCGGCTCAATATTATTTGCATTATTTTGGGCTCGGGCCATCTTGTAAAATAATAAATAAAAAATTATAACAGAAAATAATCTATTAAAAATTATTTTTACTAGTTTTGCTCGTCTTCTTCAGTCTGGTCATCATCTTCCTCAGATGGATCTTCCTCACCCGCAGCTCCCTTTTGGGTCATTATTGTAGAAGTCAAAAGAAATAATTTAGATGTTGAGGAATGCAATAAATGAAGCCGTGTAAACAACCTATTGGTTTCACAACCAAGAAAGAGTAAGCAACTGATTACAATGCAATTTTAATTCCACGACTACATTAAAGTTTTAATTATAAATTCATAAAAAAGATATAATATCATAAATGAAATAGTATGAAACACAAGTCAAACATAACATATACCTATAACTGGTGGCCAGATCATTAGCGCATTTGCTCAGCATTTTGTTTCCTTTGAAATTAGTTATTGGCATTGGAATGCTGCAGTACCAGATTCGAGGTCACTGCCTCATTTAGGTAGTGATACAGTATTAAACTTTTTAAAAGAAAGAAAATATAATGGAACGTGCACAAGCAATATAAATTTTCAACAAACAAATAAAAATTTTGTAGTTGTAGTAGACTGATGGGTTGGACTTGAATGCGAATCAAGCTTAAAAAAAAAAAGTTTGATTTGTTTTATATTCAAATTTTTTAAAATATGCTTATTTTTATTAGAATATATTTTTAAACTCATATTCTAATAAAAAAAATAAACATACTTTGATTCTTTTAGTTTTAGATCTTAATAACCCGTGTTGAGAGGTTTTAGTCATTTGGAGTTTGCTCTAATAGGTTGGATTAGTTTTGGTGAGTTAGAATGGGTTAGGAACCTTCAAAAGTCGCATTATGGCATTTTAGAGTTTTGGAGGAAATACGTGTACTTTGGGGGCTAATTTTGATGGAGGTGACTCCTATCACGCTAGTTGATCACTTATAAATACTTGTAGATGGCTTTGGATGTTTTGCTTTGCTAAGGAGTAAACTTACTGTGGAATTTAAGTGTTTTCCTCTTTTTTGAACTCAGGTTGATGATTTTGTTATGAATCATTGATTAGTTGAGTCGATTAGCTAGGTCGTAGAATGCACAAACTGAATTTTGTGAACCACCAATCAACCTAGTGTTTGTGGCCAATCAACTGCTGTAGCCCTTAGAAAAATGGCTGATTCTGTAAGGTACCGGTCAATCACCTACATGGTCAATCACCTACATGGGACTAGTCAACTAGAGTACTTCCAACCACTCGATTGCTCTTTAAAAGGCAATTGGCTAATCACTCTAGGATCAACCACCCCTTTTTGGTTAATGTATCACGCTTTTTAATGGCTTTTTTTGGGGATGTGTTAGAAACTTAAAGGTATGTAAAACATATAAGGTAGTTTATTTGTCTTGACCATCTCCTTAAAGACTTTACAATTAAGTTTTAGTCGTCATAACTCAGAGTAATTAATTAGAATTCATCAAATACAAAGGTTGAAATCAATTCAAATTTATACTATTTTAACTAACTATTTTGTATGCATGGTTTTCAGTTTAGTCTTGTTAATTATAGTATTTGTGTTTAGCTTATTTACCATATTAAGTGTTACAAACATCTCACTGCATACATTCTTATTGCATATTTTTTATTTTACATCTTTATATTTTGTAAACCATCACACTTCTTGATCTCTTGAAATTATGGATAATTATATTCAATCAAGGAAACATTTTTTGTAAAGTTGCATCACTTTGAATTTTAAATTATTAATACATGTATGGAATCAATGGGAATGATTTCAAAAACATTTATAGATTTGATATTGATCACTTGAGAAAGTGTTTAAGGATGAACTAAGATATGATGATTCTATACATAATTGAAATGTTCTTTTTTTTTTCTTTTATGGAGGGACTAGGTATAGAACACCGGTTACTAACAACAATTCTATTAGCTCTAGGCACACCTTGGCCGAACCCTAGATAGAAGACGCTAGCCTCCTATGTCAGCCTACACATACAATCACGTAGGAAATGAACAAAGTAATTTTAAGTATAGAAATAACCCTTGTGTCCCTACTTTAAAAAAGTAACAAAAAATGATGAGATACTATTAAATAATAATTATAAGGATATAATATATATTATTTAAAATTTATATAAAGAAATTACTTTTACATAGAGATTAGTAAATGGGCTCTTGGTTACTTACCCACCTGAGTTGTATACCCATAACAATTATATTATTACAACAATGAAAAGGTTTCCTAAAGAATTAGTTTTAAAAACTCTCAAATGCGACTTTTAAAAGTTTAAAAAGTTTTTAAAAAAGTTTTCATTATTTATAATGACTTTGAATTATGTGACTTTTATGACTTAGTATATTCATCATTGATGAGTATATTTTACACACTTAAATAGATATAATTTTGAGATTTTAAGTAATATAAATTTTAGATATTATATGGATAATAAGCTAATTTTATATATATCTCTTTCTAGAGTTAGTTAGGGAAAATAAAAGGAATTATGTTATATAGCTTATCTATATTCCTTTTTTTTTTTAATATTTGTATAGAAAGAAGATAAAGATAAAGATGCGGCAAAGAAGATTTATCCATATCTCTTTTGAGATTTTAAAAAGAAGATAAAGATGAAGATAAGACAAAGAAAGCCTACAAAAATAAAAGTTAAGGGTACATAAAGAATAACTCATATTCAAAATCTATTCGTGTTCCTCTCTTACCATATATTCTTTTCATTTTCTTTTTCTTTCTACCTCTTTACAAAGTTTTATAGATTTTTCTTGAGTTCTTTAAGGTCATGAATGGCTAGTTTTTTTAGTTTCCTAGTCAAGGTTATTGAGGGTCTAGCTCAATAAATAATTTGTGAGAGTCTTGATTTATTTGTTTTTCTCTTCTTGAGTATTGAAATATTTTCTATTTTTATGACATTATTATTCAGTTAATTTAAATTGGTACCTTATTTTAGCTGAATAATTACTGCTATCTAAATTTGTGAATCAGTACTTGTTCATTAGATTCAGTAGAGTAGCAATTTAATACCATTGATAAATTAAAATTATTTTTGTGTATTGATAAAAATATTTCTTTTATTTTAAACATGCGAGCATATGTATTATTGAATGGTGATTAGTGGCTTTTCTTGTTGTTAACGTTGTTCATAATTTAAATTCTGAGAGTTTATTTTGAATTAATAAATGAACAATGTTTAATTAGAGAACTTGTTCTTTTTAAATGCTACTAAGGAAGAGTAGAATATCAGAGCTAATTGATACTTATAACTAATCTATTTTAAAAGAGAAATTATTATATTTCTTTTGGAGTTTTTGATGATTAAATTAGTTGAGTTAGATTTGAAATAAACTTTAGCTGGGAGTCGTTTACATCAAATTCTGTTTGAAAATATTTTTTGAATTTATTTATTTCTATTTTATTAAAAAGAAACATTTTCCTTATGTTCTTTCTTCTATATTTTAATTTTAAGTTAAATAATTTAATTAGTTCTTTGTGGAATATGACCCTACTCACTCTATGTATAATAAACATTATTTTAAGAGTGGAAAAATATTTTTGGTGGCTTCAACACCCACCAAATTTTGGCGTCGTTGTCGAGGACTAGTGTCATTATTTAATCTTAATTTTTTTTTATGCATCGTTCTTCTTGCACAGGTGAATTAATATTGATTTTGAGATAGAGAAGATAGCTTAAAGGTTAAGAAAAAAGACAAAGTAGCGTAGGGCAGCTTTTACTTCTTTTCCTAATAATGATTTAGTTTTTGATTTGTCTAAATTTTTTAAGGAACTTAAAAATATGGTTAAACCAGTAGCTTTTGTTATAGAATTTCCAAATATAGAGATGAATTTCGAACTCAAGTTTGGTTTAATTCATTTATTACCTACCTTTCTTGGGTTTACAGGTGAGGACCCTCACAAGCGCCTAAAAGAGTTTCATGTAGTCTACTCTAGTATGAAGCCTCCAGGAGTGACTAAAAAGCATATCAAACTGCGAGCTTTTTCATTTTCACTGATAGACAAAGCAAATGATTGGTTGTATTATCTCCCACCGGGGTCAATTACAACTTGAGACCAACTAAAGAAGCTATTTCTTAAAAGGTTTTTTGGGGCTTCCAGAGCCACAACAATTAGAAAGGAGATTTGCAGCATTTGTCAATATAATAGAGAGACCTTCTACAAGTATTAGGAGAGGTTCAATCAACTCTGTGCTAGTTGGCCACATCACCATATATCAGACCAGTTATTGATTCAATACTTTTATGAAGGTCTACTTCTAAATGATAGAAATATGATAGATGCGTTTATGGTAGAGTGTTGGTGGACAAGACATTAGTTCAAGTTAAGGAGTTGATTACTAAAGTGGCAGCCAACACTCAATAGTCTGGGATTTGCCAGGACCTTCCAACTAAAAGGGTAAATAAGGTAAGTATAGATTCTATGGAACAAATAGTGGATAACCTTACCTCTCTTGTACAAAAAATGATTGTAGGAGGTCAACAGTAAGTCAAGGTTTGTGATATTTGCTTACGTGTTGATCATCCTATGGATATGTGCCGAACTCTCTAAGAAGATGAACAAGTTAATGCTGTAGGAGGATTTCAAAATCAGCAATTCCCAAAAGAAATATGATCCTTATGCTCCCACCACTTACAATCTTGGATGGAGAGAACACCCAAATCTCAACTATAGGCAAAGATCCAACACTTTTTAGCAGCCTGATTCCTAACCAAAGCAACAAGCTCCTACACCTTAACCTCCTCCTCCAAAGTCAGGTATGTCCTTAAGACAAATAGTTTTTGCTTTAGCTAAAAGAGCCTAAAAAGAAAACTCCAAAATATGTTGAAGATGAAGATTTGGAAAAGGAGATGAAGATGCCTCTACAAGAAAACTCAAAGCCATCCTAAACCAAGCAGCCAATAGTCATCCTTTCTTTCCTAAGTAGACTATTAAAGTTTACAAAGGAGCAACAAAAAAAAAAAGAGATCCTAGAGATTTTCAGAAAGGTAGAAATTAATATTCCCCTCCTTAGTGCCATTAAATAGGTGCCTAGATATGTAAAGTTTCTTAAAGAATTATGCACTGGTAAAAGAAAGCTGAAGGGAGATGAGAATATTTGCATGGGAGAGAATGTGTCTGCAGTCCTTTAAAAGAAGTTGCCTTAAAATGTATGGACCCAGGTATGTTTACTATCCCTTGTAAAATAGGCAATGTTAAACTTGAGAAAGCAATGGTAGACTTAAGAGCTTCAATAAATGCGATGCCTAGTTCGATTTATCATTCGTTGAATATAGGACCACTTAAAGAAACTAATGTTATTATTCAATTGGCTAATAGGTCTAATGCATATCCAGAAGGGGTCTTAGAATATGTTTTAGTATAAGTTAATCAACCAGTCTTTTTGGCTAATTTTTATATTCAAGATATGGAAGATGACCATTCTTCTAATTCAGTACCAATTTTGCTTCGAAGACTATTTTTGAAAACATTAAGGACAAAAATAGATATTGTAGAAGGCACATTAACAATGGAATTTGATGGAGAAGTAATAAGATTCAATATATATGATGCCATGAGATATCCTATTTATGTTAATTCTATTTTTGCAGTTAATGTTATTGACTCATTGACACAGTTTTGAGCTAACATGCAAAGAAAAATTGCAACTAGCAATCAATGAGAGTTTTGATCATAAAAAATTAGAATCTTTTGACAAGAAATTTGTCATTAATGAAGAATTGGAGGAATCAATTTTTGAGTTGGAATCATTGAAGATTATCAGGTATAATGTTTCTTATATTGATCTTCCATTATCTCACAACAAGCTACTTCCATCTATTTTGCAAGCACCCAAATTAAAACTAAAAAAGTTGCTAGGTCATTTAAAATATGCCTATTTAGGTGATGACCAAGCCTTGTCAATTATAATCTCCAACAAACTGACTCCTTTAAAGGAAGAAAAGTTTATTAAAGTCCTTAAGGAATATAAAGAAGCTCTTGGGTGGATGATAGTGGATATAAAAGGCATAAGCCTTTCTATGTGCATGTATTGCATACTATTGGAAGAAGGCTATAAACCTTTAAAGGAAGCTTAATGCCGTCTTAACCCATTAATGATGGAAGTAGTAGAAAAGGAGATTTTGAAACTACTTGATGCCAATATGATTTTTTTATTTATTTCTGACAATAAATGGGTAAGCCCAATTCAAGTAGTACCTAAAAAGATTGGCTTCACAGTAATTAAGAATGATAATGGTGAGTTAGTTCCAACTGTGTACAAAATGGATGGAGAGTTTGTGTAGATTATAAGAAGCGAAATGCTTCAACTAGAAAAATATCACTTTCCATTATCTTTTATTGATCAAACGCTTGAAAGATTAGCTAGTTGTTCTCATTATTGCTATTTAGATGATTTTTTAGGTTTTTATCAAATTCCTATGACGCTCGAGGATCAAGAGAAAATAACATTCACATGCCCCTTTGGTACTTTTGCCTACCATCACATGTCATTTGGTTTATGCAATGCTCCAGCAACATTTCAGAGATGTATGACTAGTATTTTTTTAGACTATGTGGAAAATATTATAGAGGTATTCATGGATAATTTTATCATTATAGGAATTCATTTAATGATTGTCTGGAAAATTTGATTAAAGTGCTTAAACGAAGCATTGAAACTAATATAGTGCTTAATTATGAAAAATGTCATTTTATGGTAATACTAGGCCATATAGTATCTTCAAGAGGAGTAGAAGTTGATAAGTCAAAAATTGATTTAATTAAATCCTTACCTTATCCCACATTAGTGTGAGAATTGCATTCTTTTCTTAGTCATGCAGGTTTTTATCAAAGGTTTATAAAGAATTTCTCAAATATCTCTAATCCTCTTGCAAGTTGCTGCAAAAAGATGTCCTTTTTGATTTTGATGAGAACTGCAAAAAAGCATTTGACTAGTTGAAAGAGTTACTGACTTCAACTTTTATCATTCAACCACCAAATTGGGAATACCCTTTTGAAATTATGTGCAATGCCAATAATTATGCAATAAGAGCAATGCTTGGTCAAAGGATTGGAAAGAATGTTCATACTATATACTATGCCTCAAGGACACTTGACAATGCTCAAAGAAATTATTTTTGGTGGCTTCGACACTCATCAAATTTTAATGGGTGTCAAAGCCACCAAAAATAATTTCCTACTCTTAAAATAATTGTTATCATAAATAGAGTGAGTAAGGTCATACTCCATAGGAACTAACCAAATTATTTAACCCGACATTAAAATTTAGAAGAAAGAAAATAAGTGAAATTTTTCTTTTTAATAAAATAAAAATAAATAAATTCAGAAAAATTTTTAAACAGAATTCAACGCAAATGATTCCCAATCAAGGTTTATTTCAGATCTAACTTAAGCAGTTTGATCATCAAAAACTCCAAAAGAAATATAAATAATTTCTCTTCTAAAATAGATTGGTTATAAATATCAATTAGTCCTGATATTCTACTCTTCCTTAATGGTGTTTAAAGGGAACAAGCTCTCCAGTTAAACATTGTTCATTAATTGATTCCAAATAAGCTTTTAGAATTTAAATTATGAATAGCATTAAGAACAAGAAAAGGCACTAATCACCATTCAACAATACATATGCTCACATTTTTAAAATAGAAGAAATATTTTCATCAATACACAAAGATAATTTTGATTTATCAAAAGTATTGAATTGTTATTCTACTGAATTTAATAAATAAGTACGGATTCACAAATTCAAATAGCAATAATTATTCAACTAAAATAATTTATCAATTTAAATTAACTGAATAATATCTTAAAAATAGAAATATTTCAATACTCAAGAAAAGAAAAACAAATAAATCAAGACTCTCACAAATCGTTCATTGAGCCAAATTCTCAGTAACCCTGACTAGGAAACTAAAAAAAACTAGCCACTCATGGCTTTGAAGAACTCAAAAAAATTCTACAGAAATTTGTAAAGAGGTAGAAAGAAAAAGAAGATGAAGCGAATATATGGGAAGAAAGGAACAAGAATAGATTTTGAATCTGAGTTATTCTTTGTGCACTCTCAACCTCTACTTTTATAGGCCTTCTTTGCCCTATCTTTATCTTTATCTTCTTTTTAAAATCTCAAAAGGGATATGGATAAGTCTTCTTTGCCGCATCTTTATCTTTATCTTCTTTTTGTACAAATATTAAAAAAAAGAATATGGATAAGCTATATAATAGAATTCCCTTTATTTTCTCTAACTAACTATGGAATATATATATATATATATAATTAGTTTATTATCCATATAATATCTAAAATTTATATTATTTACAATCTCAAAATTATATTTATTTAAGTGTATAAAATATACTCATCAAATTCTCCTATACTTAAATCACTGTTTGTCCTTATATTGGAGTTAGAGATTTTATCACTTAGCTGAATGAGATGACACTATTTCTTATGCTCTTTATTAATAACAAGCTATTATAAATAAATAAATGAGTTATTCAATCAAGAAAAATTACAATTCAGCTTTCATCTACTCATCACTTGCAATCATTAAGTAACTCTAGTGTGTTTATGTGCATGTTTAAAATGTGATCAATGCAAACAATTGGCTGAGTAAAAAGATTGAAAATTACAATATTTATCTAAAAATTTACAATGCCCTAATCAATCATATATACATAAATTGCACAATAGAGATTATCAGAGTCTTTTAATTCAGCTTTCCCACATTTATAATTTTTCTTTATTTTTCAATGAATGGAAGTAAATTATTATTTATTATTTTTTATTTTAGCCTTTTTCTTAGGCTATTATAGGCTTTTTTTACGCAAACCTTCATATTGGTGATATTGAAGTTCGATTACTTAAGCTCACATAACCTGCTGCACCAAGATGCTTTGTACATTAATGGCCTTAACTGCACTATTTGATATGACTGTTAACATTGGTGATAAAATTCCCCGGTTACTAAGTGTAGCTTGAGCTAGTGGAGTGGGAATTGACTCACTCTCTTTTTTTTTTTTTTTGAGTGCTTTGAATTATATCTTCACTTTAACAGTATTAAGTATGCAAAAATTGATTTGAACATATAAATTCAAAGATAAATATATAATAAGCAACCCTTCCTACTCAACTACTTATTCACATGGTACATAATTAGATGATAGTGCTCAAATTAAGTTATTGAGTTATGTTCATAACTTATGGGTTAATTGCTTTACCACTTAATTTTAAAATTAAATAACTCAAAAATTTATAAATAATAACTAATTTATTAAAAGAAGAGAATAATAAGAAATAGTAACTAAAAAAATTATTTTTTTTCAAAAATTATTAAAATTCTCTCTAACTCAATATAGTTACTAAAATGAGTAACAATTATAACTATAAAAATCAACTAAACCCCCCCACTTAAAATCAACACTGTCCTTAGTATTGTAGGCATATATAAAGGCAAACAGAAGAAGGAACTGAGACTTCTCTATTTTACAGACGGCTTTGTTGTAGTTAGATATCCGTAAAACTTCCTATAGCTTACCTGTAACAAGTCTAGAGGGGAAGAGTAGTAACTCTTAATCAAAATAAAAGGGACAACAAAATAAATAAAGAG
Source organism: Erythrophleum fordii (assembly GCA_032878935.1). Taxonomy (NCBI): domain Eukaryota; kingdom Viridiplantae; phylum Streptophyta; class Magnoliopsida; order Fabales; family Fabaceae; genus Erythrophleum; species Erythrophleum fordii. Next base: position 2,345,250 of record JAVQMF010000031.1, read on the forward strand.
GAGAGACATTACTTGGAATGTGGTGGACTTATTAAATAAAGCAGAAAATAAAATAAAACTAAAAAAACTAAAAAAAATTGTTTTTTTTTTTGTTTTTTGTTTTTAATGGTAGGTTTCCTCCCATAAGCACCTCTATTTAATGTCTATAGCCAAACAAAATGCCTCATTATTCAATTTCCATAAATTAGGAGTTGCAACTCAATTATTTTTAAGTTGCTCACCTGAAATCCTTCATAGTAAGGTTTTAGACGATATCTATTAACCTTAAATATTTTACCAGTGCGAAGACTATGAATTTTAACTACACCATGAGAAAACACCTTAATGGCAACAAATGTTCTAACTGACGAGACCTTAATTTTTCAAGAAAGAGTTTAAGTCTAGAATAAAATAAGAGAACTATTTGACCAATTTTAAAATTCTTTTTAGAAATATGTTTATCATGATAGAACTTGGCCTTCTTTTTTTATATTCTAGGATTTTCATATGCTTCATTTCTTATCTCATCACGTTCTTGCAACTATAAATTCCTATATACATCTACCTCATCCATGTTCATATTGCACTATTTAATAGCCCAATAGGCTTTATGTTCCAATTCTACAGGAAGGTGGCAGGGTTTACCAAAAATTAGGTGATATAGAGACATACTAATAGGAGTTTTATATATAGTTCTGTATGCCTAGAGAGCATTATCTAGTTGAGCGCTCTGATCTTTTCTGTTTTGGTTGACGGTCTTTTCAAAAATCAATTTAATCTCCTTGTTAGACACCTCTGCTTGACCACTTGCTTGTGGATATTAGGTTGTTGAAATTTTTCAAGTCACATTATATTTTTTTCAACAAGCTTTCAACTACATGGCTACAGAAGTGAGTGCCTCGGTCACTAATGATTACTTTAGGTACTCCGTACCTGATAAAAATATGACTCTTGATAAAACTAACAACAGTTTTAGCATCATTAGATCTGGTGGCTTTTGCTTCCACTCATTTTGAAATGTAGTTAACAACTAAAAGAATATAAAAATGACCAAAAGAAGACAAAAAAGGCTCCATAAAATTGATTCCCCATACATAAAAAATTTCACATACTAAAATCGGGTTCAATGGCATTTGATCTTTATGGCTTAAACTACCATTCCTTTGGCAATTATCACATGCTTTACAAAATAAGTATAAATCATGAAACAAATTCGGTCAATATAATCCACATTCTAAGACTTTCTATGCTGTTCTTTGTGGGCTAAACTACCCACCATATGCATATGAATGACAAGATTTTAGAATTGATGGAATTTCAATTTTAAAAATACATCTGTGAATTATTTGGTCAAAACAATGTTTCTATAAATATGGGTAATCCTATACATAATATTTAGACTCACTTTTGATTTTATCTTTTTGTGCTTTAGTCAAATCATTGGGGAGTGTTCTATTAACCAAATAATTTACTATATCAACATACTAGGGTATTGAATTTTTAACCTCAAAGAGATGCTCATCTGGGAATGCATCTTGAAGTGGTCCAGGCTCTTCATAGAGTACTAGTTGGTTCAAATTATCTGCAATTGAATTTTCTGCTCCATTGTTATCCTAAATATCTATGTCAAATTCCTACAATAGTAGAATTCATCTTATCAAGCAAGGTTTAGCTTTTTTTTTTTTTGCCAAGTAAATATTTTAGTGCTGCATGATTTGAAAAAAAAAACAACTTTAGTGCATAATTAATATGATTGAAATTTTTCTAAAGCAAACACCATAGCAAATATTATGTTCAATCAATGAAACATTTTTTGTAAAGTTGCATCACTTTGAATTTTAAACTGTTAATATCAATATGGAATCAATGGGAATGATTTAAAAAACATTTATAGATTTGATATTGATCACTTGAGAAACTATTTAAGGATGAACTAAGATATTATGATTCTATATATAATTGAAATGTTCTTCTTCTTCTTTTTAATGGAGGGACTAGGTATAAAACACAGGTTACTAACAACAATTCTATTAGTTCTAGGTGCACCTTAGCCAAACCCTAGTTGACAAGGGTTATAGAAGACACTAGCCCCCTATGTTAGCCAACACATACAATCACACAGGGAATGAACAAAGTAATTTTAAGTATAGAAATAACCTTTTGTGTCCCTGCTTTAAAAAAGTAACAAAAAGTGTCGAGATGCTATTAAATAATGATTACAAGGGTATAATAGATGGTTGTATACCCATGACAATTATACTATTGCAACAACGAAAAAGTTTCTTATGGAATTTGTTTTAGAAACTCTCAAATGCAACTTTCAAAAGTTTAAAAGGTTTTCAAAAAAGTTTTCATTATTTATGATAACTTTAAACTATCTGACTTTTATGACTTAGTATATTCTTCATATTTAAATTTCTTTTATGAATAAATTTAATAGATATTATGAAGTATAATTTTAGATTTTAAAAAATATTGCGAAGCATAGTTTTAAATTTAAGTTGTTGTCACAATTGAATAAATGTTGGGGGTCAAATGCAACATGAATAGCTAAAAAGAAAAGAAAAGAAAAAATTGATTTCTAAAAATGATTTCAAAACCAATTTATTGGAAGTTGCTACCAAAATTTTAATTATAGAAGGCAAAATTTTAGGAAAAAATTTGTTTAAAAGAAATAAGAAAAAAAAATGGTCTACAAACCAAAGACATATTTGAGAATTGGTTTATGTCATAGAAAAACTTCTTGGCATCCTATAATACTCGTTCTTACGAGTGATTATTTTAAGTTAATTATACAAAATTAATATGACTTTAATTTTATTTAAACTACCCTAATCAAAACACATGTAAAACGAAAGGAGAAAAGAAATAACAAAAATAAAATAAGATAAGATAATATTTACGAAAGCAAATAAAATCAAATAAAATATTTACAAAAGCGTAGAAAAGGAAAATTTATAAAAATGAAAAAAATAAAATATTTACAAAAACAAATTTGATTTGAGAATGTGACCTAGCACCTATGTATCCAATAAAGGAATCAAAACTCATGTACTTTAAGTAGGTAAAAATACATGTAATAAGGTACTTGGTAACTTTTAATATTTATTGTGAAAAGAATAGGAAATTAAAAATAACTTAATTTTCTCAAATAAAATCAAACAAATTCATTGTTAGTTGTTATATTTTAATTTGTAAAAACTAAATTGATAAGATTTTCATACTCTTCATTTTTCTCTCTCTTTTTTTTAATTTTGAAAATAATATTTTATTTAATTTTTAATTTTTAAATGCATAACTAATTTTTCTAAAAAAATAAAAAAAAAAGAGAATAAAATCCAACAAATTATTTATTGTCTACATGTGTGAGCTTGTGAGCATAATATGAGAAAAGCAATTCTGGGCAATTTTGAGCAAGCACAAAACATAAGGCTAGACTTAAAAGCATGAATCACAAGACCAATCTCACTAAAACTGTACATATCATAAGGCCAAGAACAACTTCTTCAGAAATAAATATATTCACCTTCGGCCAAAGCAAATTCTTTGTCACAATGTAATCTCCTAGCCTTATGATGACAACAGCAGGGCCCACTTATTCGAACCAAGATCGTCCGATTGATTTTATTGCTCCATGAATAGTAATTGATTTTAGGTTTTTTTTTTTAAAGATTAAAAATGACATGAAATATTTAAAAATTATAATTGGAAGCATAAAATTTTTAATTGTAACAAAAAATTATACTTTAAAAATTTTAAAATATAGATTTTCTTATAATTAAAATTTTTATCTTCCCGATTACAATTTTTAAATACCATATATCTATTTTTAATCCTTAAAAAAACGTTTAAAATCAATTATTGCCCCCGGTGCGATAAAAGTATCGAACGAGGAGAATCTCCTCTGCACTCACTCGTGCTTACCAAACCGAAGCATGAACACAAAAGATGTAGCTTCTTCAATCATGTTAAATTAAACATCCCATTCCAACATACTCGCATTCATTTAAAATCCAAACCAAGATGAATCCAATCAAGGTTATTATAATGCAACCCGAAATAAAGCATGCAGTACGAGTTTACACATACCAACCCAAGTCAAATACATTATGTAGCATCCAAGCAAATCCCATCCATGATATGCATAATTTGGACAGAAGCACGAGAGACATATTCTAAATACTTCAATTAGGTAAGTTCACATTAGGGTTAAAACTTGACTAGGATTCTAATCATAGAAAAAGAGGTGCATCATTGGATTGGAAATAATTTCGGACAAAAACATGAGGCATACTTGAAGAAGTTCGACTAAGTGAGTGGATCCATATGGAAACCAAGATTTTAATCATGTATGTTCTGGGATCAGAAAAATTTGACATCCAAAACTAATCCAAGTAAAGACGCAAATCATGATCTATGAAGGCAATAAGGAGCATAACATCATTGAAACGGAGGAGGATCAAAGTGAATTAATTAAAGCAGCTATCATTACAGACCCCAAAGGAGACTCATCCCCTATCCAGAATCGCAACACCCAGACCTATTCATTGCACAGCTGGGAAGTCACATCTTTTAAGCAGAACAAAGGGAGCAATTAAAGAAGAATCAGTGCCGTGAAGCTAAAACAGCGCCGCCACTGATGAAACCCAATACAGTTTGCTATTGTGGCACTCGGCCCTTCCTTCTCCCTCTCCCCTCTGTTCGCAACGTTGTTCTTTCTGTCTCTGTTCCTATCGCACCCGCCTCACTCAGATCTCTCACCCTCTCTTTCATATATCAGTAGGAGGGATCTTAATCGTGTCTCAAATTCTCCAAATTTAGTCATTGACTCTTGTTTTTTCTAATTAATTAATAGCTTTTTTAATTAATAATTCAAAATTAAAGTAAAATTAGCTCAAAATAATCATAACTCAAAAATTAAATTAAAATTGAATATGACTCAAAGAATAATATTTGACTCAAAATTGACAATGACGATTCAAATAACAAAAATGACTCTCAATTTTTTCTTTTTTCAATATTTTTAGATTATTTTGATAACTCAAAATTAAATTAAAATTAATCTGAGATAACTATAACTCAAAAATTAAATCAAAATTAAATATGACTTAAATAACAAAATGATACGAAAATTTAAACAACTCTAATAATAACAATGACTCAAAATTAAATGCATAAATAGATAACTAAAATAATTAATTTTTTTAATGTATTAGTATTAGTATTATTATTATGGTTGTTGTTGCTGTTTAGAAATACATAGACAAACTATGGTCTTCACAATTGTCTTAGCCTTTTGCCTATCTATTTATATATGTGCATTTATTTATCCAATTGTTAAAATATGAAATGTTATTTACTCATTAAACATTTCATCAATAGTGTAGGATGGATTAATATTCATTGGAAAAGCCTTACATTGTTTGGCATTGTTGACTATGTTTTGTTGATTTTGTCTAATCAATATATTATATAATCCTACTATGAGCTGCATTGTTCATATGCCATGAAGTGTGCCACTCTAGTCTTGGGTTGCATGTCAACTTTTTTGCTTAAAATTTTTTTTTTTTTGAGCTTAAAACATCTGTTTTTTTTTTTGAAAACGTTTACATTGAATTTCACATAGATGCACGGGATTCTATGTTAATTTGTTTTATAATCTAATAATAGCTCTACACAATTTCACACGCAAAGACCTCTCTCCCAAATGTAGATAAAATCAATTGTTAGAATTTGAGGTCGAAGCTTTTCTTATCATATGGCTATTGTTTGATTGGTTATAAAATTTTTGGAAGGTCTTATTTTTAAGAAAAGCTTTGTCAAAATTTTTACAAACAATTTGTCAAGTGAATGGAACGAACATGTGTACTAAAAGGTAAAATTAATTAGATAATCATTTTTTATATTATGGCCAAATGAATATGTTAAACTAGTATTAACTCTTGTAGATCTAGAGGTTTGAAAAAAAATGTAGGTCTCATAATAAAAAATATATATATGAGTTCCACAAAAAAAAATAAAAAATGGAATGAACAATAATAAACAGTGTTTAAATAACAATAGAATAATGCATAAATAATGCACCAATAATATAACGTGATAAATAGTGTAATAAATAATATGAATAAACAGTATAAAGGCCAACTTTTATATATAAAAGTGATTTACAAATGTAAGTTTGATTTTACATTTCATGCAGTCTCGTTTGTGAACTTGTGATGTGACAATGATTTTGGTAAATGCTTGATGTAAAAATGTATGAATAAATAAAGGGAAAATTATGAAACACAGTTTTATGATGCGACCACAAAGCCAATTTTAATTTCATTTGCCCAAAGACATTTTTAATTTTTTTAGCCTGAAATTCATAATAATGATAGCCAGACTTTTGACTGTATACATGGCCTGGCCACGTTAAATATGTATGAAGTTATTTATTATTATTTTGCAGGTGAAAGGGCGTGATTAAGTAGGCAAGCGAGAAGTTTGACAAAATGTAGGAAAATGACAAGAAAGAGTTCTGTACAGGATCCAGTCCGTTTAGAAAGTTCATAATGAGCCTCTTATTCCTTCTGAGAGGATCTAATTTTTTATTTTGGCACAGCTCAGAGATTAGACAGCAAAAGTCATGATGGTCATAAAAATACAGATACTAAACCTGAACATACCTCTTGTCTGCTGCAGCAATTAGTGCCTAAGTCATTTGAATGGATAAAGCTTTAATTGTAATTTTAACAGTAATGAATAAAATTACAAGAAAAAATTAGGTACATATTTAGTGATTGTTTATATTCTAATTAAATTATCTCATTTTAAATGAAATTTAGAGACAAAAAGTATATAGAGATTTTGTGTACATTGAAGGACAGAAACGAAATAGAGATCTTTTTCTGTTTGCATTGCATATAAGAGAGGATTTGGAATGTTTAGATTTAATTTTTATTTTATTTTATTTTAATTATCATTTTTTTTACTTTCACAATTAAAATATTATTTTTATTTTATATTTACTTTTTAAAAAAATAAAAAATAGATATAAATCATTTAAATTTTAATCTAAGTAGGCTAAATCTTCTCTTATATGCATGAAAGAGGATCCATTTTCACGTAAAGATACCTTTGTAATAATATGTTGTTGATGACTGTATGTTTCCAGAAAAAACAAAAAATGAAGCAAACTTGTAATTAAATTTATTTAAAATTTAAATATCAAGGTGTCAAAATCAGAATAATAATAAAAAACTTGTGAGAAAGTTGTCAAAAGATTGGAAACATTAATATTCTTTGTTAACTTATAAGATTGAACTGTTCTTTTGTTTATATTTTTTAATGACAGCATAAGATTTTGAAGTGAATTATTTTTTTTCATCCATCATATTTTACAACTATTCGTACTATTTAAATTAGTTTATGAATTACGTATAAATGTTATTACTTTAGTTAAATTTACAAAATCAAAAAATTACAAATATAAATAAATTTATTTAAATTATCAATATTAAATATAGTTAAAAAGTATATTGGCACAGGAATAAAATACAAATTAATAATAAGATCAGATCATTTAAAGAACTAGCACTTTAGAGGTAAAATGCATAAATTTAAATCACTTACAAATTTTTTCCCTGAAATTATCACAAATTCACCTCTATAATCTTTTCTCCCTTCTCCCTCTCCTTGCCTATTTTCCTTCCATCTCCCATATCCTTTTAGTCTTCTCTCTTCCTTCAATAAAACTCTAATTATATATATATATATATATATATATCTCTTCTTAATTGAATTATGCATTCTTCAACCTCTCCAACAATAAGGACCTAATTCAAAAAATTGTAAGGATTAATTTGGAAATCAAGAAATTTGAGGGACTATATAAGTAATTAAACCAAAAATTAAAAGTAAATAGAAGATATTGATGCAACACCCCACTAATTAAAAAAAATTCATACTGTATTATAAGAAAAATGATTGACCAAAATATTGAATACTTTATATTAAAAAAATAGTTAATGTTGAACTATTTAATATTTCTTAAACTCCTGCTGCAAAAATTTGGAATATTCCCAATGATTTAGTCACCAAAGATTTCTAAAACAGCTCAACCCTTTTTATATTTTCTTGTGCTACAGCAACTTTTGGATCTTCTCATTTATCGGTCAATTTATAGTGAAGTGTGACCATTTATCAACAATCCTAGTCTTCTAGACAAGTTATTAATAATCAAAGTCTTCTCTTACCATTTAGAGTAAATTACACATTGATCTTTATTTTAATTTTATTGAAATTACATAAACTTTTTTTTTAAATTTTTAAGATATGTATAAGCTTTCTTTGAAATAAAAATACCTACATTTTAGTTTAATTTTAATTTTTTTATTAAAATGCTCTCTATTTATTTTTTTTAATATAAACAATATTTATTTAGGTTATTTGAGGATATTTTAGTAAAAAAAAGTTAAAAATAGACTAAAGTATAAGGTTATATTTTATTTCACAAAAGGTCTAAATAACTTTAACAAAATAAAAAAAAAAAAAAACATTTGTGTAACATATTCTGTCATTTAATATTATGTTCTTGTTGAGTTTTGAAAGCAAACCTTGTTTTGGGATATCTAGCAATGTCTTCTTGATGGAGAAGATTAAAAATCTCACATATTTGACCTTTCTTTTGCACAAAAGAAATTGCATAGCTTTACATATCTAATTTTTCTGTTGATAGAATTGTATATGGTAGGAACATAAAGCCATTAGCCACTGTATTTGACGAATTTGATCTATAGAGAATAACTCACCATATTTCCAGAGAGCAAAAACATTACAAGTCATAAAATGATTCCCAACCAAAAAAAAAAAGAGGGGTTGTGGAGGATAAATTTCTTTTTGGAATACTACAAACTATGCACATGCACTCAAGAACGAACAAATTTTGAATTATTTCAATGATAGTGCGATATTGTAACTATCTGCCATGTATGTCTGTAATGCTAATAGCATTCTTGGAAAACAATCTATCACTTTCTTGATTGGACACTGAACTCAACAGACTCTGCCACTGGATGAATGCAGGTTGCTTTGGAGGAGGAAGATTGACAATCTCACTATTAAGCATAGAAACCACAGTGCTCATACTTGGCCTTTCTCTAGCAAGATCTTGCACACACAAAAGTCCTATGTGTATACACCTCAATATATCCATCTCTAGATTTGGATCAGATATTTTAGGATCTATTAATGTTACAATAGTCTCTTCATTCCATAATTTCCATGCCTAGAATATACAACCAAAAAAATGTATGAGTAGCAACATTGAAAGCTTGAAAGCAAGGAGTTGAATCAACTACAAACAATAAAGCCCTACAATTAAGTATTGAGAAAGACAATGAATTGTAGAGACTTACAAATCCTAAAAGGCTGAGAGAATGCTCATTGCTATAAAAGCTTGAGTTTCGTCTTCCGCTAACAATCTCAAGTAGTAAAACTCCAAAGCTAAACACATCTGATTTTTCTGAAAACAATCCTTCCATTGCATATTCTGGAGACATATAGCCACTGCATTATTGAGTAAAACAATTAATCATTAAAGCATTCACTTCTCACTATGCTTCTATAGTATTTGACAGAGAAGAAAAACTTACTATGTTCCAACAACTCTCCTTGTGTTAGCATGATCTTCACTCCTTTCAAAAATTCTAGCCATACCAAAATCTGATATTTTTGGATTTAAGTCTTCATCTAGCAATATATTGCTTGCCTTTATGTCCCTATGTATAATTTTTAGTCTAGAATCTCTATGAAGATAAAGTACCCCTCGAGCTACTCCTTCGATTATGGTAAAGCGCTTTCTCCAATCTAGGATTTTATGTTTTGGTGGATCTGCAAAAGCAAAGGGAAGGGATATATTAGTTTTGAAATCAGTAAAAATTCCCCAAACTTGAATAGCTTTAAAAAAACTTTGCTAGCTATAATTGTTATGTTTTTCCTTTTTTCCTTTTTATTTTTTTCTTGTTCAATATATATGTTTCATACAGAAAAAAAAAAAGATAAAAGTTTTAAAGTGCATATGATAGATAAAAAAGAAAGGATCAAAAGAACCAACCAAAAATAAATGCATCCAAACTTTTATTTGGCATGTACTCATAAAGTAATATCTTTTCTTCTCCTTCAACACAGCAGCCTAAAAGTTTTACAAGATTACGATGTTGGAGTTTAGAAATGACAATAACTTCATTCATGAATTCCTCTACTCCCTGTCCAGATGCTCTAGAAAGTCTTTTAACAGCTATTTCTTGACCATCTTGCAATATCCCCTTAAAGAAAATACCAAGAAAAAGTAATTACACACAATGACCAGAAACATCAAATACACATAATGACTTCAAAGTTGATGAAGTTAGCATGAATGTATGTACCTTATACACTGGACCAAAACCACCCTGTCCAAGTTTATTAGACAAGTCAAAATTATTTGTAGCAATTGCAACCTTTTCAAAAGTATATGCCAATAACTTTGGTAGTTTAACTTGTGGAAGTTCTCCAATAATGATGTCACTTGTTTTTTCTGCATATGCTTCACCTTTATTTAATCGAAAGAACCATTTGCTCTTCCATTTTTTTGCTGATTCAGAACAATGAATCGAATTTAGAAAGAGTTAAGAACATGGAAATACCCCATAGGAAAATGAAATAACACTAATTACTAAGTAACATTTTAATAATATGAAGATTGTATTTGAATTTATTGAGATGATATAAATGGTAATGTACCTGAGCGTTTGGCTATCCTTTTCCATAAAAGATATGCACCAGAGACAATGACAATGGTTCCTATTATTACTATAATGGTAATGATCTTTATTACATGTCTCCCCTTTTCTGCATTTCACATAAAACAAAGAAAGTTATAGAAACAAATCAATCCAAATCCGTAAACAGGTATATGTTATATTTTAAGTATTTGACAGAAAGAAAAATTAAGATACCAAGATCTGAATAGGCTAGACGAACATATAGATCAATTCCTCCTGTTGAGAACTGTTGTATGTCAATCAAATTTCCACTCCAGGACATACAACCAATTTCAAGGGTGTATGAGTACGCTACGCAAGTGCAATTCTCCAAGCACAGGCTTCTGCATGTATCTTCTGAAGCAGAAGACCATTCTGCAAAATCTGGCACTTTAACCATCTGCATCATCAAAAACCCATCTCCTTTGCCATCTGCACTCCCATTTCTCACCCTCTCACACTGTAGAGCTGTCTTCCTAATGCATCCGTTTGTCCAGTTTTCCCTGTTCCATTCCTCTCTATTGCTTGGTTCAAACCCTCTCAAACAGTAGCATGTTGGTGAACTATTTGAGTTGCAGCTTCCAAATGCCCCACATAAACCATAAATATCACATTCCGACTTTTGAACACTAAAATTCAATTGTGGTTGTATCGTATCATTAAGCCAATCTCTCTCATATAATAGGCCTTGAAAATTCAAGACGAAGATCGTGAATTCAGTCACATCAGGTAAAGTATAAGCCAAATAAATAGTTCCCTCCCCATCATCTACTATAGTGAACCCTTCAAGATAAAGGGAATTCATAAAGGATATACCCGTAAAGATCCGGCCATTCCATGGACCACTGCGCCAGTATGGGCGAGTTCCATTCCAGATGAACAGTTCAGGAATATCCAGGCGTTCAAGTCTGATGTAGAAGTTCCCCATGGATGGATCGGACAAACTTTTCCATGATGTAATTCTTAGCTTCTCACCTGTTTTTTTGTTGCTTGTAAGTTTTAAATTGGGCAGGTATGTATCAGAAGGATGCTCGAAACTTTGCCATAACGTGTTTTGTGCAGAGTAATCTAGGAGGATAAGGTTACCAGAATCTAAAAGCTTGCAAGTAGAATTGGATGCTATATTCGATACATTCGACGACCAAATGATCTGCTTCTGTCCATTTAATACCTCAAGATTGCCATCCTCAGATATTGTAACAATTCCAGAAGAATCCCTCAGTGGTTGGTTTCTGTTGGCTACCCATACGATATTGGATTCGAACTTGTACCAAATTCCCACATATCGATTTGTAGAATTTTCGGGGCTGAAGAAACCCAGTGTGAACAGACTCCCATTGGAGCTAATAGTTTCAGGATCCTTGATGAATTGAGATGATGAGATGGTGTCTCTGGCACTGCAAAAATAAAAAAAAGAGCAACCAAATATGATCAAGACACAGAATAAAATTGTTTGACTCCAAAACAATCCCATTGCTGAGATGAAAAATTCTTGAGATGCAAGATCAAGAAAACGGACTAAGCCCTTACATTGGTAGGTTGGCTCTCCGAAAATTCAACGGATTCTATCTTCTCGAACACCGCAGCCTAGTTTGATTATTATTAATTCTATACCCCGGTTCATAACAATCGTTAGTGTTTCTAATTAAATATGTATCTTCCTTTCTTTAATAGTTGAAGTCATAGATAAATTATTGAACATGTTTGAAATAGCTATATATTCAAAACTAAATCTTGAACAAGTACCCTTTTTCTTTTTCTTATTTTAAGAAGTATACTTCTTAATTTATGTTCTTGGTTAACTCTCTGCTATATTTGGATGTTTGCTTCTGATTGAAAGTTTATCTATTGTAAAGATATTTCTAGCTTCAGAAAATCCTTTTTTTTTTTAATATCTATCAGATTTTGTTGGGACCTTAGACTAGCAAATTTAACAGCTGACTAGCTTGTTAAAATTTCTAATAAGGAAATATTCTCGATTGACCGGGATATATGTCCGTACGTCCTGTAGGGAGGGTGGGAGATGACTTTTCTGGTTTGTTTCTTTCTGTTGTATGCTTCTGTTTTGTGTTTCTATGTAGTAAGTTCTGGTTGGCCAAACAAAAATTCATAGCTGCCAATTTTGATTATTATTAAAAAAAAAAATTCATTGCCGCCAATTTTGATTATTATTAAAAAAAAAATCCATAGCCGCCAATTTTGATTATTATTAGTTCTACACTTGGGTTCACGGCAATTTCCTTCCTATAATAGTTGAAGTCATGTATAAAAAGTTCTTAGTCAATAGCGGCCGATATAAAACGTGTATGAAATAGCTATATTTTGAAAAATAAATCTTGAACAATGAACCTTTTTCTTTTTCTTTTTTTTTTTAAAATATATTTCTCCATTTATATTCTTGGTGTCCCTATTTCATTTTGTTTTATTTTATCACATTATTAGCAGGAAGCTATAACAATTAGATGACGCTTAATTTTTTATATTTATTTTTTATCCTTTTAAGGACAAAATTATGTATGTAAATTTATATTTATATGTATTTTTATATAACTTTAAGTGAGAAATTGTTGATAGTATTTCATTTTTATTATAGAATAAATAAAGGAGAAGTCATAAAACATGGCCCTACGATGCAGCCATAAACCCAGTTTCAATGATTATGATTAGATCTGATCACGTGTTGAGTCTATTAAAAAAATTTCAAAAAATTTAAACTTGCGGTCAGCCCAATAGTATTTGCATTATTTTGAGCTCGGCCATCTTATAAAATAAAAAATAAAAAACTACAACAAAAAACAATTTAGTTTTACTGGTCTTCTTCAGTCTGGTCATCATCTTCCTCATTTGCATGTTCATCATATGCATCTTCCCCGCCTGTAGCTCCCATTTGGGTCATTATCGCACAAGTCAAAAGCAATAATTTAGATGTTGAGTAATGCTGTAAATGAAGCCGTGTAAATAACTTTTGGTTTACCAACCAAGAAAGCGTAAGCAACTGAGTACAATGCAATTTTAATTCCATAATTACATTAGAGTTTTAATGATAAATTTATAAAAAAGCTATAATATCATAAAGTTACTAGTATGAAACACAAGTCAAACATAACATATATCTATAAATTTAGCGCATTTCCTCAGCATTTTGTTTATTTTGAAATTTGTTATTGACATTGGAGTGCTGCAGCACCTGATTCGAGGTCATTGCCTGATTTACGTAGTGACACAGTATTAAACATTTTGAAAGAAAAAATATAATCAAACATGCACAAAGCAATATAAATTTTCAACAAGCATATAAAAATTTTGTAGTTGCAGGAGACTGAGTTGAGCGGGTCGATTCAAGCTTAAAAATAATTTGAGTTTGGTCCGTTTTATATTTAGAACTTCTAAAAATTTCTTTATTTTTTATTAAAATTATTTTAAATCCATGTTTTTTTTTGGTATTAAGTCAAGTGAACCTTTTAATTCACGATGTAGTTTAATTATAATATCATTTGCTCAACAGCCAAAAAATACCTGTCGTAATAAAGACTTTTTAAATTTGTTTTTGGCCCGAAATTCATAATAAAGACTTAAAAGTTTTGACAAGTAGACTTCTGTCAATTTATATGATCTTGCCACGTTATATATGGGGAGAATTAGAATTAAGGGCCCAAAATTAAAAATATTTGCTCTGAAGAATCTATTACCACTAGATTTAGAGGATTTTACTTAAAGTCAATAATAATTTATTTTACAATAATAATAATAGGTCCTTCAAAATAAATATTTTTAACTTTGAACTATTAACTCTAATTTTTCCTTATGTGTAGGTGTGTGAGCGCGACACGCATACACACGCATGTGCGCGAGCGTGCATGCGCATGTGCGCATGTACGTGTTTGCGTGTATGTGTGAAGTCTTATTATTGTTTTGTAGGTGAAAAGGCGTTGACCCCACTTGACTGCTTGACTTAGTTGGCAAGTCAAAAGTTTGACAAAATAGAGGAAGATGAGTAAAAGAAAGATTAGTTCACACTTAATTTTTTTAAAAAATTATTCTTAACCCTTAGCCAACAGTTACAAGTGCTGTTAAATTCTTAAAAACTCGACAGTGGTTCAAATGCGTTGCAAAATTACATATGTGTCCTCCTTCATATAATAGATGAAGTCATATATAAAATGCTCTTAGTAAATGACTTGAAACCTAAATCTTTAACAAAATTTTTTAAAAAATATATTTCTTTATTTATATCCTTGATATTTCTATTTTATTTTATTTCATCACATTATGAGTAGAAAGTTATAACAATTAGATGTAGCTTAATTTTTATGTTTATTTTTAATTATTTTAAGGTATGAATTGTGTTTTTAAATTTATATTTATGTATGTTTTTATGTAAAAATAAGTGAAATACTTTTTTATGGTATTTTATTTTTATTATAGAGTAACTAAAGGAAAAGTCATGAAAGTTAGTGTCATGACCTAATTTTTGAGCCATGCCTTGCGCATACGCTAATCCAATCTATTAATTAGCTTAGCCTAGCAAGCTTCAAAGATTCGAACTCAAGTATAATATCACATTTTAAACTAGTTTATACAGCCCATATGTTTTAAAAATATGCATTCATTCAATTGTTTCACTTGGAGACTTACTGGAAATACGATAGTATCTCCTCTAAAAATTAGACATCCAACCTATACAACATATCAAACCAGCAACAAAACTAGTAATATCAAGTCATATACAATAAAATACTTCACTAAGAAACTATGAACAATATACATACATGTTCTAAATGGCTATATCAAGCCCCACAAAGGACATAACACTTGTCATTCTTAAAATACTCTCCTACACCTATATATCACCATATTGTAACACCATAAATTTCTAACTTGTCTCATGCTATCTCCATGTCTCATACCATGCATTTCATAAAGAAGCAAGAAAAATGCATTAAAGTAATGAATATATTTGCATTATATAGCAGAAAATTTTTTTATTTAGTATCTCGTAAACCATATGGACTTATCCATTTCATTCTTATATTTAGTTACACAAATACAATTCAAAACCATCCAAAGGATTGGCCTAGAACTCGTGCAAGTAGATGGAATACACAAAAATACTAGGTACAGTCTCGGCCAGAATTTCTAGCTTACTATCATAAACTTTGAAAAATCATAACTAATTCTAAAAAAAATTGAAATCATGTATTCTTTACCATTCTAAAAAGCTACAGATGTCTACTATATGCTAAAAATATGTCTAGACCACAACAGGGGCTACTAACTACTAGAAATTGATGGAACAGTACCAGAGATTGATTGTTGGTACTAGTACTCTCCTTCATCTCTAAAAATTTATATCTGCCTGCTCAGAGGTCCAATTGGGGTGATTTTAGTTGTGACAACCCTAACTTCTAATAATTTTAATTTAAGATAAATACGTGATTAATAATCATAAATCAGAGTTACAAGACCTTACGACTAATTACACTCAGAAAATGCAAGGAAATTTGAATTTTAATATTATTAGGGTCATCAACTAAATAGTTACAAGCATTCATGTACACAAAGGAAATAAACACTCATTTATAAGCCTTTAATTCTATTACCCATTAATTCCAACTGACAAAAATCTTCTACCAATGTTTCTAAGTCATCCTTTGAGGTTACCATAGGAACAACCAAGGTTTCTAGGTTAGAATGAGAATTTAGGACCATTAGCCACGGCTAAATGTCCTTGCACCGTGGCTAATTACTCTTGGGTTCACCCTTATATCTTCATAGATTTTGCCACAGTAAATTAGAGCTTCATCACGGCCAGCCTACGTGGTGCCGCGGTGAGGAGACCTCTTAGAGCCTACTTCACTCGCCTCTCACTATTGGCCATAGCCAAATCCCATGTTTGCCGTGGCTAATTCTTCTCTAGAACACCTGGGACATTTTCACAAAAGTTCGCTGTGACCAATTCACATTTAGCTGTAGCAAATTACCCTTTGGATGACTTCTAGTTTGGCCTCTCACATTTCGCCGCGGCTAATTCCACTTCTTACCACGGCGAATTGCTCTCTGGTACTCTCCTTGGGCAACTTTGCCTCTATTAGCTACAGCTAATAACATTTTGGTCGCAGTGAAATGCCTTCTGATCCTATAACTTCTAAACTCTTGTCTTAGCCTCTCTACTCTCTCTCCAATGACACCCTAGGGCCACTCTACCTTAATTTGTGGGGCTCCAATATTTTTCACTAGCCTAATTTACCCAACTTATCTATCATTACTAGTTCAAGACTTAATGTTAATTTCTACTTTTTCAACTATTTTATATTAGTAAGTTCATAGAGTAAGAATAGCAAGAATTCATGAACTATCAATAATTAACATTCGATACACATTCTGTTAAAGATTTCATACATTAATGATTCATATCAACATCTAATGTATCACATAATTACATTTTCAATAGTATACCATGTCATAAATTCGACCAGGTTCATACATAAGGTGTTAAAAGTTCATACATCCAATACCAAGCTAAGATAAGGCTTAACTCCTCAATAGATACATCCTAAGTAATCAAAATATAAATGCCTACACTTGACAACATGATTACATGATAATGTTATACAAAAAGAATACAAAAATTAGCATATATTCTAATTAAACTAGTCTAAGTGTAGCCTTCTCTACATATGATTAGAGCTTATGGATTTTCATCCACTTGCTTCCCCTTATCCTTACCTGAGGAGCCTTTAACTAAAAGTATAATCCCATGAAATGGGGTGAGATACAAATCTCAATAACTAAGGAAAATTTCATTCATACATTCTGGTATAATTAACATATATGTATGATTTCATATAAGCATCAGAAAATGTACCAACCATACCAGTAAATAAAATAATTAGGCTATCTATAATTATTATCTCATACTAGTAATCATAATTCCACATGTTAAAGGCCAATAACACTAGGAGAGGCCCGTCCACACCACCCACTCCCCAATGAGCATAACCAGGGCTCAGTGCATCTGGGGTTTGATCATAATCCAGTGCTCGATCGAAGCACATGCATAGGTGGCAACTGCACCACTACTCCACCATGGACTCACAAGATCTAATCACATATAACAGATAGCTAACTAATTCATTTAGCATCAAAATCATAATCATGTAGCAAATACAAAATTAAAATAGACATATGCATGGAATTAGCATGAACCCTAGTTACCTCACTTGTAGCCAATTCTCTAAGGGCCAATTGAATGTTACTTTAACCTATGGATACAAAACCAAGCCATTACTATCCCTAATTACAATTTATATCAGCAAACCCATTACTCAAGGAGTCAAGCTATATAGAACTACTCAAAAATACTTACCCAATTCCACCAAAAACCAAATTCAGATTTGGTTGAGCCTACCCTAGAAATATCAAAACAATACTTCAATTTCTGAGTAAATTTGCATAAAAACAATACCCATATCATAAATCAGCTATAGGGGTCCCAAACTAGTAGATAAAGCATCAAAATGGAGGGTTTATACTTACCTAACAACACCCCTAGCCTCAACCTACGAAATTTCATCAAGAAAATCTCAAACAACCACATTTAGATTTTGGGTATGGTGAAAATGCTCCAAATGAAATACTAATTGGGCCAAAATGAAGAGAAAGAGGAGAGGATTAAGTTATATAACAAGTACCTTGGCTGATTTTGAGCTTAAAAGTGAGAAATTATGGATTTCTTGCTTGGAACCCTAGCCTTCCTCTCAAGGTGCGAAAATTCTCTTGTATTTGTGTTTCAGCAAAGTATGAAGGGGCTGATGTGTTTAGGGTTTTAGTTAGTAGTTGGGTCTAATGTAAGTCATGGGCTGACCTAAAGATCCAATACTAAGTGAGTTTCAGATTTAAGCATTTTGGGCCTGCTTTCATATGTTGGGCTGCAGGATTTTAATTGGGTTAGGCCAAGTTTTAAGAGCTCAATTGATTTGGGTCTGCACAAAGGTTGTTGGGCTAATTATAAGAGCTATATATAAGGTGGGTCTTGGGCTTTTATCACATTAAATCATATCGAGCCCTCCCTAGGTACTTTCTCTTATGCCAAGACTTACCATAGGAAGTTAGGTTTGCATCTAAAATTCTTGGGCCTCCATTAGTTTCTAACCATAGCTTATTTAATTTAATTTGGACCTAGATGGGGTTTCTAACTCAATTAAATTTCAAACTCATATTAATAATTTATCTCTCTAAAATTTTTATTCACTTAACTTGCACAATTAGTCCATATTAATTATTCTTAATTAACCTAAATCTATGATTAACACCTGAATTAATTTTGGCATGTTACATCAGTGGCTATGGAAAACTCATCATATCTAGTTTATGCCTGTAAGATTTCATGAGTATTGGACATTATTTGACTTTTGAATGATACAGCCTAAGTTTCTAACTTGATGAATAGTATCTGCATCAATTTAGTAGAAAAATGCCAACTTTGAAAATTTATGATTAATTTCATAGAGCTCCAAATAATCTATCTTTGGCTTCCCAAAAAGCTCTTGATAAGATCTATATGTGTGCCAAATTTCATGGGTAAATTTATTCATTTAGTCAGATCTTAACATTAGGCTGTGAAATAGTCACTTTTAAGCATTACAAAGGATCCAAATAGTCCATTTTGAGCTCCTAGGCAACCATGACCACTTGAGCACGTGGAATACACCAAAATGACATTCTAAACTTGTCTCAAAGGTGCATAAACCCAAAAATTAAAAACTTACTTTCTCACCCTAAGCCATACATAAGAATCTATAAGTCTAGTCATGCTCCTCAATGTCCAAAATGCAATATATCATACATATAACATTAAATATCATTTGTACATGATACATTTGTATAATTACATATGTACATAAGGTCATAGGCCATATACAATAATGGATTACAACATTTGCTAGTCATATGACCATAAAGAAACAAAATCTAAGCACTTTGTTGTCAAACTTTCATCTTCCAACTTGATGGCTTCTATTACCTTGCTCATATGGTCCACCTAACATGTTAGGACATTGGAGAGGAAGGAATGATATTCAAAGAATCCCAATAGCTCATCTCCCATTTCAATCATACATAAAGAATACAAAACAAGTCTTAAAAATACATGCATAAGTATCATGAAGTGCATGATCATTCAAGAAGCATTATTAGCACTTGAACAAGTCATACAAAATATACATAGGCTTCCCAAGTAAGTGGATTAGCCCCACCTATTCTTTTAAGGATTTTGGACTTGCCTTACCGATTTTCTCCAAGAGTTTTTGACTCAACCTCGCTCTTGGAAGACTCTTTACTTTGTTTTAACTAATTTTAAGGGTTTTTGGCTCATCCTCATAATGGCTAAGGGTTCTTGGCTTCACCACACTTAAGCAAATCCAAGCAAACATACTAGGCATCATTTGAGAACATAATGCAACATCATGATACCATAGAGTATAGGCATATGCTAAAACACTTTTCATGGCTGTGAACACCATATTTTGTCCGAGCATAGCAAAAATCAAAATAGCAAAATATGAAAAAAAAATGAAAAAAAACCCCAAAGCCAAAAAAAAGTGATTAACAAAAAAAGGTTGATTAAAATTTTCTATTAAAAATAAAACAAATAAAAAAAATCAAGTCCAAAAAATAAAAATCAAAATATAAAAGAAAAATAAAAATTAAGAAAGAAAAAAAGAAGTAAAAAGAACAAATACAAAATTTTTTTAAGGAAGCCCACAGCCCATTTTTTAAAAAAGGCCGGCCCATTAACCACGAGGAGAAGAGTAGGACTTTTTTTTTATAAAAAATATATGGGAAAGGGCAAAACGCATTTGACCCAGTCCCCCCTTCAGTATACTGCATTTTCTGCCACCAGCAGAAGGAAACACGAAAAAGGAATGAGGCACAGGGGGCAGAGACTAGCTATTCTGCTCAAGGAAACATAAGAGTGGCAAGTAGTCCTGACAGTGTTTCAGCAGGAGGCCAGAGGAGCTGACCTTCTTCTCCTGTCCCTTTTGTCGTCGAAGGCTGAAGGGAGGAAATGAGAAAATGGAAGGAGAAGTCAGAAGCAGGGATCGAGGGATGGGGGGCGAGCGCCAAATTGGAAAGAAAGCCTGCTGCGAATCGAAAATAAAGGAGGGGTTTTCGAAATAGGAAGGGGGAGATTCTGAATAGACGAGGGAGAGAAAAGGGAGTGGTAGACTGAAAAAAAAGGAGATTTTCAGAGATAGGGGGAGGAGAGAACTGAAAAAAATGGAAAAAGAGGGAAGGCGAGACTTGTGAGGGACAGAGAGGAAAAACCGGAGAGATCGAGAGACAGAGGGAGACAAAAGGGAGTGGTAGACCGAAAAAGGAAATAGATAGAGGGAGAAAAATCGGAGAGGGTGAGACCAGAAAAAAGATCGGTAGGCAGAGAGTGGAGAAGAATCAGAGGAGGTGAAGACTGGAAAAAAATCGAGACAGTGGCTCTCCTGGATTGGTTTCTGGTATGACAGAATTGAGAGAATCGAGGGTGTCGAGGGGAAACCAAGGAGGCATCGAGGGAAGGGTGCTGGAAGTCCTTCTGCGAAAGTTCTGGGGAATAGTATAAAAGCTTTGGGATAGAAGCTTCTAACTCTGATTGGGGCATGAACGACGGGCGTCTCCCTTTTGGCCGATGAATTAGGCGTGAATCAAAGGTTCTTTTTCAGCTGTTCCTATAGGTAAGTGGCATGTGTTGCTTCCTTTCCCTATTTAGTAACGACATCATACTGTGAAATTCCTATGTAGTTGCTGATAGTGGTAAATAGGGATAAATGATGGTGTAACCCTGTAATTAAAAGCACAGACATGTATTTGGGTATTTCAAAGTGATGTTGTCTGCTATATCGTGACTCTGGGGATTTCTAGCATTCTTACGCTGAGTGGACAGGGATGAAATATGAATCTTGTATACTACATGAACCCTAAAGCATGCTTAGCAGATGCTCGATAAAATGCCTAAGAGAAGTCTGAAACGGGCAGGGGCATTTGATTGTTATACTTTCATCAGTGAGAATTGCTATGTTGAGTCTGACGGTCCTATGGAACTTTAGTGTTGATTTTTCCACTGCTGTAACATACATTTCAAATTGATGCTCACACAAACGTCCCGTGTTTTAAGCCAAAAGCTATTGGATTGAGTCCTGAGTACTGATATGACTGTGCGTTCTGAGTTGTTAGAACTAGGGATATTGTTAGGGGGTTTCACGGTTTAAATGGAGGTGATTTGCTATTAATGTTGTATTAGGACTCTGCTTTATGATTTGTTGAGGTCTGTTACCATATTTGAACGACGATGAGAAATTTTTGTGAATGGGCTTGGCTCTGCACATTTGTTCATGTCGATATGAGTCAGCTGATAGTTTTTCTGTGCTTATTGAGGTCCGTTGTTGTGCTGTGATACAGTTCCTTCATAAACAAGTATGGCTTGGTCTTGGTAATCATATACTTATGCTGCTGAGCATGTTCTCCGCTTATCGCAAATTCATATGATTTTTGGCTCTTACTTTACCTTTGATTTCACTTTGCCTTTCGAGTTTTTGCATTTTGGTTTGCTTTCTGCTCCTAAATCATTTTTACTGCATTTGTACCTGGGCTGGGTAATTTGGTGGAGAGAATACATGGAGCCTTCTCTGTTGAAGACAAAAAAGGAGGTGGCTGAGAAAGAGGAAGGAAGAGCTTCACTGACTTTTGTACACCTATTTTTCTAAGGAAATGTATGTATAAAATATAGTGGATCATGATGAGATACAGACACACACAATACGAAAAAACTACAAATCTGTGGATATTTATGTTCTAGTTTTATTTTATTTCTACCTTTTTTTAGTAGCCGCGTGTGAGATTTTATATCTCCTCGGGTATACAGGGATCAACTAGAATACTATGTGTGACAATAAGTCTCTTTGGTATTCTTTGGTTTTATTTATTTATTATTTATTTGATTTATTTACAAGTTTGGGAGTTCCAATGACCTTTTTCAATTAATTTTGCCTAAAAAAAAGGAAAAAGCCAAATGAAGTTTTAAAATATATACATAGTTTTTCCTAGAAAAATGATTCTAAACAAAAAACAAAAACAAAAACAAAAAGGAAACTGAAAAAAAACTTTTTTTTTCAATAATTGGTTATTAATTTACAAAAAAGAAGGATTTAAGGTTCTTCTAAAAAAATAAGGAATTAGATTTTCAAAATTAATTACCCTTTTTTTTTTGGAGTATGTCTGTTAGAGAAAAATAACAAAAAAATATGATATAAAATATATGTGAAATACAATGAGAAAGAAAAATAAAAAGAAAAGAAGAAGGAAAAGTTATCATATAGAAAAATCAATTTACTTATGAATTAAGTTCTGAACCTTTTAAAAATACAACAAACAAAAAGAAGTTTTTCTCTATGAATAATAAAAATTTTTAAAATTTAGCTTTTCTTTTTTCTTAAAGATTTGCCTAAACCAAAAGAAAATTAAGAATATATATATATATATATAATAATAATAATGGAAGAAATGGTTAAGAAGTAAAGGTAAATTAGGTTTTTGTAAATTAAAATACACTTTAAAATTGTATTGATTACAAGAGTCTAAATGACCTTTACTTTCTTTCTCTTTTCAAAAAAAAAATATGATGATAAAACAAAAGCCAAAAAAAAAGGAAACAAAACGAAAACAAACAATAGAATGAAACCAAAAAAAAAAAAAAAAGGAAAAGAGGAAAAACGAAAAAACAAAAAAATGATGATAAAAAAAAAAGAAAAATTAAAAATGCAAGAAAGCAAAATTAATTCTACCTTTAGCAAACCAAAACACATCAAACAATTTCAAAACTTATCTTATTTGTTAAAGGAAGAAGCAATTCTTGGTTTCTTTGTCCTTTCATTAAAAACACAAAGCAAAAAAAGAAAAGAACAAAAAAAAAAAAGCAAAGACGAAAAAGAAGAGGAAAGAAATAAAATTGGTTCTACCTTTTTGCAAATAAAAACACCTCAACCAACTTCAAATTATTTTTGTTTGTAAAAGTCCAGATGATTTTTACTCTTTTTCTCTCCAAAAACAAAAATAATAATAATCAAAGATCAAACAAAAGCTTAAAAAAAAACAAAAAAAAAACAGAAACAAAAATAAATAAAAGAGACAAAAAAATCCTAAAATAAAAAAAAACAAACAAACAACAAAAAACAACAAAAAAGCAAAACAAAACCCAATCAAAACATTTTTTTTCAACCAGTCGAACTACGTGGACTTTGATCCCTTTGAGGGGTACGTAGGCCCTAGGCTTTCATCCTAGGTCAAGTCCGACCTTGTAAATAAAATTTTCTGTTCAATTTTCATTTCCTTAATTTCTTTTCTTTCATTTCGTCTTTTCAAATTTTGTTTCTTTAGTTTATTTCCTCTTTTTCCTGTTCAACTTCATTCCCTTTATCTTTATTTCTTATTTTGTATTTGATTTGTTAGGAGAATTAAAATAGAGTAAAGGCCATATTGATTTTGCACAACTGACTTTGGGTAACCATTCTTAACAACGGGTGTTGTGGGGTGCCTAACACCTTCCCTACTTACAATCGACTCTTGAATTTATTTTCTAATTCATAGACCATTTTTCTTATTTTTCAAATAAAAAGGCTTTTCCCAAAGTTTTGCCTTTTCAAAAATTAAAATTTTGGTGGCGACTCTACTACTTGTTTTAATTTTGATTTCAGTTTTCATTTTCTTTGGAAATTGAATCAAAACTTCTTTTTTCAAAAAATTTCTTTTAAAAGCACCACGCGGTCATATTTTCGAGTGTGACAATGGCTTAAAACATACATACACACATTGAAAGACAAAGTAAGCACACATTCATGCATGAGAGAAAGTGGAGAAGGCTACTTTTGTTGCAACCACACACTTTTCTCTTGAAAATGCTCTCCCTTCCTCGGCCTCACACATACAAAGGTGTGGGATTTGTTTCTCTTGGCTTAAGCATAATATATGGAAGCCAATTAAGTTCTTGGAGTTATTTCTAAGGTCATACATCTACTTGGAACTCTGACTTTATCCTATGATTCATTTATGGTTCCTAAATACAGCTAATGAAGCAACATCCATCAATTGAGTTCTAGGCTCTATTCTTTCCTTTCATTTATAATTCTTGACTTCTTTTAAGTCTCTTGGAGTTATCACACAATTAAAACAAAGAGCCAAATTAGGTGTTGCTTCTTTAAGTCATATTATGGAACCTATGACATCAATTCATTCTCTAGGCCTTCTAAATTTTTTTAAAGGTTTCCCCTCATCTTCACTTATCATCTATGACTCAAAAATGGGCTTGAAAAAATTTAAAATTATCCTTAGGTACCTTAACTACTCTAGGTCATAGCTATGGAGCATAAGGCTACCAAGGGAGTTTGCTTTATTTTCTTGGGAGAAGATGCACATGGGGAGCCTTCTAGGGATCTTAGAAACTCATTCAAAGACTAAGACTCATTTAGGCCTAAGAAGTATTGTATTAAATCAGATTTTACAAGGGACACTTAAAACCGTAGGTTTGCTATCTTGATTTTCTATGGTTATTTGTTAATTCTCTTGGCATATTTTTATTCTTCTCCTTTAAATTCTTAAGATTCACCCTTGGTTCTACCTAAAATCCAAGCCTTCTATAAGCTCCATGTGTGGGATGAACTAAGGAGAAGAAGGGAGCAAAAGATAGCTACCATGGAAGGAAGATTTACCTTATTTTTTCTTGATTTCTTGGTTGTTTTTCACTTTACTTGCCCTCTTCTCTTCAAATCCGAATTTTCCCTTATGTTCCTCCCTCAAAATAAATCCAAAAACTTCAATAAAACCATAGGAAAAAAGGGGAAATGAAGAAGAAGATGTTTACTAAAGAAAAAGCATGAAAAAAATCAAGAAATTCCATACCTTTTGCCTTATTTTTCTCCTCCCTTTCTCCTTCTCTTGGTGTGCCTCAAACCCTAGCCCTCTCCTTTAGTTTAGAGCAAAAAAAATTGTGTCTAAATGAGTGAAAAGGTGGGGTGCCTCATATATATATATATAAGGAGGTTAAGAAAGACTTTTCAAAAATTTCAATTTTGCCCCTTCATCCTAGTATTTTCGTTTTTGCTTTGTTTTAGTTCTCTTTTGAGAACCATCTTTTCTATTATGAAATTTAGGTTCCCAATTTAATAAAATAACTTTGGAATCACTCAAATCAGAGCTAAAACCTTCCTGAACGAATTCGTCAAAGTTCAGGTCAACCGATGTTGAAAAATATCCACTAGATAGGTTTTAACTATGCTGAGGCTTCCCATGGTTTTTAGGGCTTCTGAAAATCCCAAAGAACTCAAAAATTTTATTTAAAAAGCCCTCCTGTGAGAATTCCAAAATTTGCTCAAAATTATGAAAATGCCATTATGTTTCGTCAACCTTTCATTCAATTTCGTTTCTTCATTCTAGCTCTATTTTTCTTTCCATCTGAGCCTGAGATTCTCATTTTTAGGAGTCTAGAATGCTGCTTAAATTTTTTGGGATCTTAACTAATTCATTTTGGGGGACTTGCTTTGAAAACACACCTATTTTCATTGTTTAACAAAAACGGACATTACACATTATGGAGTTTGACACTAATTTCGCAAAATTGAGCACATACTCTGTTGGTTTGGTAGCATACAAGCTCCCAAATCACTTCACTCTTTTACCTACAGGTCTATAAAATAATAATAATAAAGGAATAAACCTACCATTGGCTTAGTAAGTTTATAAATAACAAAGTACGCAGAGGGGAAACAAGCACACATATGAGTTTCTAGAAATCAAATAGTTATCAAATAATTTAAGCAATACTAATTTATAGTCAAAATAACAAGCAATTATTTAATAAATAAGAAACTTTTAGATAAAAATCATATTTTCTAAATGTTAAAAAAATATTATAGAAAAGGGACATCATAGAAAGGAACCAAAATACCAATTGCCTTTGCAATCAAACCACAACATCATATCTATTGTCATTGCTTCAAATATATTCCATCCAATCACTTTCATAGTACACATCTAGCAACTCTAATCATGACACTAGATATATTACATCACAGTGCTATCACAATTTATAACTCATTTTAGGTGCATCTAGATTGTTATCTCTACTAATGGTTATAAGGTTCTAGCTAGATTCCTATCCATTATTTTTTTAAAAAATAAAGTAAAAATATAATCCACTAAAATAGCATTTAGGTATTAAAAATAATCAATGAATCAAGAAAATAAGTAGTTAATTAAATAAGATGAATTACCCTTCAATAAAAATAAAGCCACCATAGAAATATGGGATAAACAACATAAAACACTTTTCATAAATATACACACACACATCACTACTTTCTCTTCTTCAATTTCTTCTTCTACATTCCATAAGTATGTATCTTTTCCCTATTTCAATCATCTGTTAGCTTAATAATTTATTTCTTAATTCATCATTTGAATATGTCTACACACCTATACTTGCTTCATAACACCTTAGTTGAATTTTTAAAAGCACCAATTTGTTTTCCCAAAGAGCAGAGCATATAAAATCATAAAATGAAATTTTGGCTACAAAAATATAATGTGAAATAAAATGAATATGCTACTCTATTATTCATACACTAACAGGAACCAATAGTAGTGGTCCCTAATTCTTATTGTTTAATTTTGAGTCCCAATTGAAAGACTCTCTTTGGCATCACCTAAAATTATAACCAATATAAATTTAATAATTTAACTACTCAACTAACATCCATAAGTATTTGTATAGCCTAATATGCTCTCTAAAACATAAACCCCTAAATTTTTCCATACTTTTCTATCCTAAATACAAACTCTAAATTTAGGTTTTCAATCTAAGCTTCCATAATTTTAATTAAGCATAAAACTTCTTAAAACTTGAAGGATGAAGTAGGAAGTGTTAATTCACACTTTAATGTTGCAATTCAAGAAACCCCCAATTTTAAGGCTCACCCCTGGCATTATGAAGGAAGAAGGCAGTACAAGGAATCATGCTTCAATAAAAGCATGTAAAAAGGATGAAAATTAATGGAAAAAGATGAAGGAAGGAAGGGAAAAACTAACCTTTACAAATTCCAAAAGGAGCCATGGCTCGACAGCAAAAAAAGAGGAAGAAGATGAGGAATATGAAACTATAACTATAGGAAGAAATACCAAGAATGAAGTACGCCAAAATAGTAGCTAATGACGACAAGTTGCATAACTGAAAAGGGAAGAAAATGAATTGAAAGATGAAAACACATGGGTCTTGGTTGGGAGATGTAGAATGGCAGTGAGCAAATGAAAAAAATCATAAGAGAGCAGACGGAAAAAGGTGGAGAAAGAGGGTGTTTGAGATATTTTAAAATATCTTTACCTAATATTGCACTTTTTCCCTTAAAAAGTTTGATATGCTTTAATTGGTATCTAAAATAATTAGAAAAGTCCCTAAAAAATTTTATGAACTCCAAAATTAATTTAAAAATTATTTATTTTTTATTTTAATAACCTAAAATAATTTCTTTTATTTTATATTTTCGAAGTATTACACTTAACCTTTGATACAACCACAAGCAAACTTTTGTTTATATATATGACTTCGCCATGTTTGATCTTAATGACTAAGGCAATGTGATGTCCCTAATTTTGTGTTTTTATTTTGTAGACAAGGTAAATTGTCCAAAGAGGCCAATCCACCACCAAAGAGGTGTTGAAATTGGATAAGGATACTTGCTACTACTCAAAAGCAAATTTAGATTATTTAGATCTAATTTGGACAGTTTAAATTTTAAACTTTTTATTTTTTAATCTCAATCATTTATTTTTTATTTTCATATATTTTTTAATTTTAAAAGAAAAAAATATAGAATGGAAACAGTCTTCCAACTTCTATTAGACAGATAATTTATTTAATAGAAGTTGAAAATTTATCTTTATCCTGAATTTGTTTCATTCATAATAAAAAATGGATAATTAAACAAAAGAAAAAAAATTAAAAATTAAAATCTCAATGGTCCAGATCTATTCTAGAAGAGTAGTGAAGAATTCTTATTTACTGAAATCAAGTGTAATTTTACCAATTAGGGAGCCCAATTTGGAAAAATTAGGCTATTACTATTAATGCACTTAAGTCCAACCCAATCCATAAAAAGGAAGACAACTAGCCCATGATCCAACTTAACTCGGAGCTCCATAACCCTATTAAACTTAAACAATACCTTTCATTCATAAGTTGGGATGTCATATATCATTTCTACTCATATTAGGAATTATTCCATGTTAAGTTACTCCTTATTCTTGCTCCCAAACATCCTAGCCTTAACTTTCTAGCCACTTATGAAATCCATCAAATGCCAGTTATTAAAATTATATGCTATGGGCTTTATGCATGCTAGGATATATAGATTACCTGCATTTAGAAAACTAAACATAAGGGCAAAGTTAAATAGAGAAAGAGAAAAGAGTGTATGGTTTTGAAAACCACTATTCTCTCCTTTTCTCTCTTTATCTATCTTTATCCTTGCATTTAGTTTTCTAAATGTAGGGGATCCAAATCCAATTAACGTAAGGTGACATGAAAAGCTAAGGAAGAGCCATGGCTAAATACTTTCTACATCATCTAGCTTGGTTGTCTTAGTTAGTTACTCTAACACTTCCTAGAGTGATGTCTTTTATCACTTTTATTTTCTTTTATTTTATTGTAATACTAACGAAAATATAAGAAATAAAGCAAGAAAAAATTGAGAGGAGAAATGAAGAAATACTTCTTATTCACTTAAGATATCGTATATTGAATACATAACATTTATTTATAGGCCTTTAATTATAAAGATTAACTTAAGAGTTACAATGACATAAATAGAAGAATTAACCTGTATAATTATATAGTATAAATCATTGAGATGTTATAGGATATATGCCATTAAATATAAAAAAGGATAGTAAAAGATCATTCTTTGAGGGTTTATCCATATAACTATAACATTTACAATACTCCCTTAGATATCCATAAACAAACAATATGCCTTGTTAAAACCTTACTAAGAAAAACCTAATAGGATGAAAACCTAGTGAAGGAAAAAGACTATACAATATTTAAATACCTATTGTAAGCTGTCTCATTAAAACAGCACCAAGAAAACCTAATGAGACAAAACCTTCAAAAAAAAGAGGTACATGCATCCTTTACTCTCTTAAATGACAATGTCACTTTATATCTTTGAATCAGTGTATCTTATTAATATAAATCAACTTCTCAAATGTGACAGTTGGTAATACATTAATGAACAAATATGTAAGATTATCACATGAACAAATTTGTTGAATATCTATATCACCATTTTTCTAAAGATCATAAGAAAAAAGAATTTTAGTGAAATATATTTTTGTTCTATCTCCTTTAATGTATCCTTCTTTTAACTGAGTTATACTTATTGTATTATTTTTGTACAATATTGTTGGAACAATATTGTTGAAATCTTTTTCTCTTAAGGTAAATGACACATCTCTTACATGTTTTAGGTTATTAACCTTAGCCAAACTCATTCTTAACATGCCTTATGCACTGTAATTATTTTTGTAAAATTTGATGAGGTAACAACTAAAGTTTATTTTGTGGAATACCATGATATAGTTGTTCCACTACATATAAATAAAAAGCTAGTTTGAGATTAAGATTTATGTAGATTGGATAAGTATCTTGCATTTGTTTAGCCAATTAATTGTGATCCAAAGTCAATTGAATAAAATAGACTTATATCAATGGTCCCTTGAAGATTTTGCAATAGGTGCTTAACTTTATTCCAATGTCTTCTTATTGAGGAAGAACTAAATATTGCTAATAAGCTTATGTTAAATGCAATATCATGCCATTTTGAATTAGGGAGATACATTGATGCTACTATAACACTAAGATATGGCATTTAAAGACCAAGAAATTCTTCATCATTCTCTTAAGGGTGAAAAAGCTCTTTATTCACATATAGTAATCTTACAATCATTAGGGCACTTAGTGAATGTGATTTACCTATATTGAATAGTTTTAACATCCTTTTGGTATAAGTTAATTGATGAAAAAGAATTCCACTTGCTAAGTGTTCAATCTATAAGCCAATACAAAAACTTGCTTTTTAAAGATCTTTTATTTTATATTCTCTTTAAACAAACAACTGCTTGTTGAAACTCTTTAAGAGTTTTAATAATATATAAATCATCCAAATACATATTAATTATGACAAACTCTAATTTATAAAAATACATGGGCCAATTGGATCATTTTTATAAACTTTCTTCAACAAATATTTGTTAAGATGATGATACATCATATGCCTAAATTATTTTAATCCATATAAGAATTTATGTAAATGTATTGAACAAATTTCCATGGACCCTTTACACGTTTCAAGCATTTTAAATCCTTCAAAGGTTTTCATATAAATTTCATTATCTAGTGAGCCATATAAATAGGTTGTAACAATATCCATTAGGCACATATCAAGCTTTTCATGTACTACAAGACTAATACAATATCTAAAAGTAATAGGATCCAGCATCTACCACTAGAAAATATGTCTCTTCATAATTAATGCTAGGTCTTTTCAAAAACCCTTGTATTATAAGTTGCACTTTATATTTAATAACTTTCACTTTTGTACAAATATCCATTTTTACCCAATTGGTTTTATACCTTTAGGTGTTCGAGCTACAAGTTTAAAAGCTTCATATTTTGAAAATGAATTTAATTATACTTAAATTGTATTTTTATATTTTGACCAATCATCCCTATGTCTACATTTTTTGATAAATTTAGGTTCAAGATCCTCATTTTGTTTTATTATTTCAATAGAAACATTATATGAAAAAATTTATTCACAACTATATCTTTTCAAATCCATCTTTTTCCTATAGTAACATAACTTATCAAAATCTCTTCATTGTGTTAAGGTATTTAAACCTCTTCTTGGGTTTTATGATTATTTATGTTGTGGGTCTCTTTTTGAACACTCGCCTCCTTAATATGACTATCTTAGTTATTTGCTCCTTTCTTTTTTCTAAAATTTTTATCTTTTTGGAATTGATTGGTCTACCATGCTTCAATATGACTATTTTGGTTATTTATTCATTTTTTTCATAAGATTTTTCTTTTTGGAACCAATTAGTCTACTGCATTTTAGGCATGACTTAGTTTTATTTGTATTAACCAATTGTTCTATCAGGACATCAATTTGAATTAAAGCATTTTCAATCGGTACATAGATTTGGTAACTCTCTTTAGATTGGTAAATGTATTTGACTATTGATTTGCAATGTTTCATAAATGAATTATTTTTTTTGAACTTTTAGATTACATTTCTTTGTAAAAGGATCTAGATTAGATAATTATAGTGCATTCTATGTAATTTCTTTAACTAGGTGTTTATTATCTCCCCTTATAATGTGAGGAAAATTGTTTCATCAAAATGACAATCAGTAAATTATGTTGCAAATAAATCTTTAATTAATGGTTTAATATATTTAATTATAGAAGAAGACTTATAATCAATATATATTTCTAACCTTCTTCGAGAACATATCTTTATGCATTATGGTGGAACAATTGGGACAAATATTACACATTCAAAAATTCTAAAATGAGAAATATTTAACTCCTGACTATAATTCCTTAAATATTTAGCCTACTTATTCCATTGTAAGGCCTAGCTTCCATCACTTACATGAAAATAGTACTTAAATAATGGAATTAAATTGCGTTATGTAAGGTCCTAAATTTTCATTACATGTTTTAAAGACTATATGAACTCATCCATATCATTTTTCATCTATAACAAATTCGTGCAAGTCATACACATCATAAAACAACTTAAGAGTCTCAAATTTTAGAGCACATTCCACAAAATCAAAGGTTTGCTCTCGGGTTACAGTGGTAAATTTCTGATCTCAACTTTGAAAAATCATAATTAATTCTAAAACAATCAAAATCAAACAAATGATAGCTTTTTTGAAAGCCCTAAATGTCAACTATAGGTTAAAAATCATTCTAGACCATAAAACATCAACTGGACCATCATTAACAATAGAACAGTACCAAAGGTCCAACTACCCAGATTTGCTATCATAGGTTACTGATATGAATTTTAAAAATTCATAACTAATTCTAAAAAAATCAAAATTTAACAAACCATACCATTCTAGAAAATTGTGAGTATCTACTAAAGGCTAAAAATAATTCTAGAAAAATGCCATGAACTTTAGCTTATGGAAATTGATGGAATAGTAACTTAGGTCAAATTGCATTGTTGGTACTATCATATAACTTCCAAAATTTATTTCTCCCTCTACGTAGCTTCAAATGAGGTGATCTCAGTGGCTATGGAAAGCTTATGGTATCTAGTTTATTTTTGTAAAATTTCATGAGCATGGGACTTCATTTGACCCATCTGTGACATAGAGACAAAATCTAACCATATGAACAGTACACATTACCATTCTACATAATTTGACTAAATTTGAAAAATTATAATAAATTCTATAGAGCTCTAAATTGAATGCTCTTTAGTTTTATGAAAAGATTTTGATGAGCTCTAGTTGTTAGCCAAATTTTATACAAAAAACTATCCATTTGGTCACACTTTGGTTCAACTCATGATTTGGTCACTTTTGATAATCAAAATGGGTTCATAAGGCACCATTTGACCTTCCTCTTATTCCATTGCCATTTGAGCACGTTCGATAGCACAAACATAGCCTAAGGAAGCCTCTCAAATGGTTCAAATCATCATGAAGCTCAATCTCACCTTGCCACTTGTAATCATACACATGTATACACTAGCACATGGATGGCAAAATTTCACATAACCATACATTTGGTTCTAAATTCCATTCATACATGATATCCACATACTTTTATACATATTCCATAGTTTACAAGACATAAACTACTCATACATATATACTTCAACATTAAATTGCATTAAAGCTATTCTATTGTTAAAGTATGGCAACTCATGCTCCTTGGACTCCATTCTTGCTTTTTTGAACTTCACCTAGACATGGTTAGATGGAAAATAAGGAAGAGTGACATTCAAAAAATCCTAATAGCTCTTAACCCTTTTAAACATACATAATAGATGCATATACATATCAAAGAATGTATCATGACATTCAAGTTATTAATGAGTATACATAAAATATTTTCTTTGTCACATAAACTTATACATAGCAAATATAAGCTCACAAGGGCATTGGTTTTGCCTCACCCACCTTTCTTGGGACATTTAGATTTTTCTCACCCACTTTCAAGGGACTTTTGACTTAGCCTCACTCTTCTTAAAACTTTTGACTTTGTTTCACCTATTTTTAAGAACTTTTGGCTCATCTTTACTCTTGCTAAGGGACTTTTGGCATAACCAAACTCATTTGAGTCTAAAATACATTCATAAAACACATTTTTAAGATCATCATGGTACCATGGCATGTGGGCAATAGCTAGAAACATTTTTCATGGCATAAACATACATACAAGCACTCAAAGACAGGCAAACATCCAAGTCATGCATAAGAGAAAGATTAAAGAGCTACCTTGAAGAAAGAACACAATACTTTTCTATCGAACTCTTTTTCCCCTTTCTTGGCCAAGCCTTGTAATTTGATGGCCTTTGGTTCTCTTGGCCTAGACACATCAAAAGAGACATGCATCACTTATAGGAACAAGCTCTAGACTTATGAAATCATTATGGAGGTTTACTTTCTTACATAGCTTTATTATGATTCCATACAAGACCTAATAAAGCAACGATGAGAATTCATGATCTTGGCCCTCATTTCTCATTCATTCTAAGTCTCTCCATACAAGACCTAATAAAGCAACGATGAGAATTTATGATCTTGGCTCTCATTTCTCATTCATTCTAAGTCTCTTGACTCCATTTAGATTCCTTGAAGTTATTACAAATTCATTCCAAAGAGCCTAGACATAAGTTACTTCTTTAAGTCTATAGAACCTAAAATTAAGGCTTCTAAATTTTTTTCAAGGCCTCCTTTAATGTTCTTCCATTATATTTAATCCCTTTCTAGCCTTAGAAAAATTTAAAACTCTCCTTAGGTGTTTGAAGTAGGTTTGGTTGAGACTATGTACTAGGTATGAGCCTATGGAGTTTGCTTACTTTCTCTTAGGGAATTGGCACTTGTAAAACTTTCTAGATGTCTTAGGATCTCATACATACTCTTACATAGGCTAAACCATCCTTGGAAAGCCTCAAGAATGGCTAGGTGCAATAAAAACCCTAAGTGATACAACTTAAGTTTTAAAGCTTTTCTTTTGAATCTAATTGCATATTCTTATTCATCATGCTTGAAAACTTTGGCTCTACTTTGTTTTAGCTTAAATTTATCCCCTATTGAATGGGCCTAGGGTTGGCCAAAACCATGCATAGATGAAGGAGCAAGAAAAAGCAACAAAGTCCATGGAATTTACCTCAGTTTCAAGCTTTTCCAAGAGTTCTTCCACTTGTTTCTTGCTTCTCCTTCAATTTCCATCCTCCTCTCACTAAACCAGCCATGAATCATCCTCAAATTAATCAACAAAACCATAGGAAAAGAAAGGAGAAAGAGGAGAACAAGATTGGTGAAGGAGGAAGCATGAAAAACCATGGATTTTCTTACCTTTTTGCTTGGTTTTCTCTTCCTTTCTTCCTCCTTCTTAGTGCGCCACTTGAAGAAGCTTAGAGTTCTATTTTGTTGTAGAGGAAAGTCGACCAAGGTAGATGGAAGAAGTGAGGCATGCTATATGTAACAACCGGGAAAAGGAAAAAGGAAAAGAAAGTAGAAAGTGGAGAATTTTCGAAATCCAGAAATTGTTCCAAGTCTCCTCGCAATAGCGAGAAATGGTCTCGCTATAGCGAGATTGCCTGTTCGTAATAGCGAAGGTGATTCTAGCTATAACGAGTGCATGTGAGCATGCCATACAAAAACCAGGGGGCAGCTCGCCGTAGCGTATGCCATAGCGAGAGTAGAGGTCTGGAACTGACACGAGTTCGCCATAACGAAGGTTAAAACTCGCCATAGCGAAGGTTAAACCTCGCCATAGCGAAGGTAGCTGACACAAGCTCGCCGTAGCGAAGGTTAATTTTCGCCGTAGCGAGGGTCAATCCGGAAGAGAGTAAAGAGCGAGAAAATGACTTTATTAAATGCTCAAACTCATTCCTTCTCTCATTTTTGCCCTAGACTTCGACCCAAAGAGAGAAAAGAGGCGTGGAGAGTGAGAAAGACCAAAAGAAGGAGGAAGAGCAAGAGAAAGGTAAGCAAGTTCCTCTATTTCTCCTTAGAACTCTGATATCCTCTCTTTGACTTCTCTTTCTATGGTTTTGTTTGTGAGTTTAGTGAGATTTTGGGCATGGGTCAGAAGAGGGAAAATGGAAAACACCCTTGAATCTCTTTGTTTTCTTTGAAAATGTTGTTTCCACTACCATGAGAACTTGAGAGAGAGGATGAGCTGGTGACATTCTAGAGAGAGAGAGAGAGAGAGCCCTAAGTTGTTATGTGATAGAAAGGTTGCTCTGAATTAAGCTATGAGAGAGTAATTTATGCTCTTTGATGTGTCTAGGCTCAAGTGAAGCACCTCCATCAAGGTGTGAGTGTGAACCTAAGAAGGGAGAAGAGAAGTTGAAAGGGAAGGCTTGTGTTGGCTTTGGCTTATAAGGTAGCTCTTTTCCCACTCCTTCTTGTTGCATTCTTGGATGTAATAGTCATAGTATGTTTATGTATATGCTTATTATGTGGAATATGCCATATGCTATTGCTTTGATGTATTGATGCCAATGTGCTTGTGTGTTGGATTGTGAGAATTGCTCGGATGAGGTAGTGCCGAAAGCCCTTTGAGATGGGTGAGACAAGGCCAAAAGTCTCATATTCGAGTGAGGCCAAGTCAAAAGTTCCTAAACTCAGGTGAGGCCATCCAAAAGTCCCTAAACTCGGGTGAGGCTAGACCAAAAGTCCCTGGAGCCTATTTTTGGCATTGTTGTGATTTCCATAGCATGTATAACATATATATTGTGATTGAGAATGGTTGGATGCCAAATTGCATGCTTTGACTTGTTATATGCTTTGATTGTTTACTTGATTGAGTGCATGAGCTACTGAGATTCCCTGAATCTCACCCCTTCCCCTCCCAACTTAACATGCTAGGTGGAGCTCAAGGAGAAGCAAGTACACACCAAGGGGCCTAGAAACATGTGTAGCTAGATGTTAGCTTATTTTGACTCTTTTGATGTAAAGTGGTGCCACAATGTATATGCGCCCACTATTTTTGAGTTGTAAATATTGTAGCAAGTGTAAATACATGGATATATGATGTACAAACTCTGTAGAGAGCCAAATTAATGGAAATGAGGGTTTTGCCCCTTTTGTTGAATGTATGTGGTAGTGTATTTTTGGTCGTAGCATAGTGAGTTTGGAATGTATGATAATTGGGACCACTTGGACATGTTATATAGAGTATTTTTATGCTTTAAAACTTGTTCATGAGTGGCTAGAACTTGTGAGAGGCCATTTGGACCCATTTTGGACCTCTTGGGTACCAAACCTGCCAAATTTGTGAGCTCGGTCAAAGTATGACCAAATGAGCTCTTCTTGCTATGAAATTTGGCATGCCTCTAGAGTTTGTAGAAAGCTTCCCAAGAAGCTAAAGTGGGTAATATTTAGAGGTCTAGAGAATATTTGGAAAATTTTTGAAATTGGGAAATTTTAATGATTTGGTCATGTACTGTTACTATAGGTCCGAAAATAAAACTATGTCATTCATAGACCAAATGGTGGCAAAATGTCATGAAATTTTATACACGTAAACTAGAAAACCATAGTAACCTCTAGGAACTAGAACCACCTAAATAAGAGGTCTGTAGAGAGAGAATGAATCTTTTGAAATTCTGTATCAGCATTAGGGAGCCCATCTGACCACTGTCACTATTCCATCAGTTTTCAGGGCCTAAAGGCTACTGAACTGATCTAGACTTATTTTTTTCCTCTAGTAGACATCTGTAGTTTTTCAAATTGGTACAATTTGCTTAGATTGGATTTTTGTGGATTTAATTATGGATTTTTGAAGTTCATGATAGTAAACTGGGCCAGAAACAGAGACAGTCGGACCTTTACTTGATTTTTGATGTCAAACATAGTCTAAACACTAAGATTTGGATTGGAAATCATTTTTAGTGTAAATTTAACACTTAGATATTTCTAGAGAGCTATGTTTTACTAGATTCCCATTTTTCTAGAATTAGATATGATTTTCCAAAGTAGAGCAAAAAATCAGACTTTTGGGCGAATGTGAGAAATTACATTTTTCTGGTTTTTGACTCCATACCCGTGGCTTATGGTTTGTTTTATGCTATTTCTGAGTTGTATAAATGGAGTGTGAGTAGAGGATGTGACTAATGGGTTAACAGGACCCACGGGGCAGAAAATGAGTATTTGAAACCCCGTTTTATAGTATGAAAATGCCACTAATAGTATTGATTATTTGGAAATCATATGGAACCAAGCCCAGAGGGAGGCTAGATAGAGTTCATATGTTAAGGTGTTACATTTTTGGTATCAGAGCAATGGTTCAGGCACTTTTGCTTAATGATAGGCTCTTGAATGATGAGATTTGCTTGTGTTTGGTGTAAATGGTCATGGAAGTTGTAGCATCCTTATGTATATGTGTTTGTAATATCATTGTGAACTGAGGATTGCTACTTCTTTCAGACATGGTTGAGACTAGATGGGGTAGAGGTAGAGGCAGACCGCCCAGAGCTCAGAGAGCTGAGCCAGAGATTCCTATTGGGACTGAGGATCCTCTACGGGCCATCATGGAGAGACTTGATCGGTATAAGGTCATGATGGGCCAGCACCAAGAGATGCTGGAACAACAGAGGTACATTGCCCAGCAGTAGCATGATATGATCATGCATTTACAAGATACCCTAGCTAGACAAGAAGAAGCCAGAAGGGATGCCCCTGTACCTCAGCCATCCACATCCAGTATTCCACCTGTACCTCCCCAGGAGCCTGTTGCTCCACAGACCCAGACGCCTATCCAGAAAGTATTAAAGTAGTTTAGGTAGAATAATCCACCCTCATTTGACGGGAAGTTGGATGTGGATAAGGTAGAGGCTTGGGTCATGCAGCTAAAGAAGATATTCTCGGTGATGGACTGTACCACCGAGCAGAAAGCCCAGCTAGCCACTTTTATGCTAGAAAAAGAAGCTGATAGATGGTGGTGTAGCACGCAACCCCTGATGGAGACCAAGAATATACAGATAACTTGGGAGACTTTCTTGGTCGAGTTTTATGAAAAATATGTCCCTAGTTCAGTGAGGAAGAAGAAAGAAATGGAGTTTATGGGCTTGAGACAGACGGATGAGATGACTGTGGACTAGTATTTGGCCAAGTTTATTGAGTTGTCTCGGTATTCCTCTTACCTCCAAAGGTATGATGATGAACCCTGGAGATGTGAGCAGTTTGAGACTAGGTTGAAGCCCTTGATTAGCGACAGAGTCACTCCACAGCGGATTAGGAAGTTCAATACCCTTGTGGAGGTCAGCAGGGTGATTGAGACTAATCTGCAAGCTATCATGCCTGCTACGACTACAGCTAGTCAGAAGAGGGTTCTGGACTTGAAAAGGCCGAAACCAGAAGAGGGTTCTAGTTTGACACCTAGTACCAAGAGGAGAGGCAAGAGGCCATGAAATAGAAGGCCACAGCGAGGTGTGCCACCTCCTCAGGGCCAGTCATCCTTCCAGCAGTCTCCAGTGACATGTTTCAAGTGTGGGAAGCCGAGGCACATTGCTAGACACTGTCCTCAGATGGAGACAGCGCCTCCTCCTAGGCCACAGACCCAGGGCCGAGTGTTCGCCCTTACTCAGCAGGAAGCTAGCGCATCTCCCAGTTTGATCCGAGGTACGCTAATAGTGAATGGCTTTCCTATAGTTGCTATATTTGATTCGGGTGCTAGTTACTCGTTTATATCTTATGATTGTGTGAGAAAATTGGGTCTGGTTATTAGTGTCTTGCCATTTGACTTGTCTGTCACTACACCCACTGGAGGCCACGTGGTCACTTCCCATACTTGCTTAAATGTGACTGTTCAATTTAACCAATGTCATACCATTATTGATTTAGTTTGTATGCCCTTCCATGGTATTGAATTGATTATTAGTATGAACTGGTTGGCCGCAAATAATGCCATACTTGATTGTGAACACCGAACCATTTCCTTACCTGCTTGTGGGATCATACCTAGGGTAGGAGCTGAGTTATCCTTTATGACTACTACCCAGGCTGAGAGATATTTAGAGTATGGATGTCAAGGGTTTCTAGTCTTTTTCTCTATTCAGGCTGAGGTAGAAGAAGGGATAGAAGAGATCCCAGTTGTCAAGGAATTCCCAGGGGTTTTCCCTAGAGAGTTTGATTTTAGTGGCCTATCCCCTGAGAGAGAATTAAAGTTCCCTATAGACATAGTGCCTGGGGCTGGACCGGTGTCCAAAGCTCCTTACAGGATGGCTCCCGCCGAGCTTGCTAAGTTGAAAGAGCAGATAGAGGAATTGTTAGAGAAAGGGTTTATCCGCCCTAGTGTTTCACCTTGGGGAGCTTCGGTGTTATTTGTGAAAAAGAAGGATGGTAGCTTGCGTTTGTGTATAGATTACAGAGAGTTGAATAAAGTTACCATCAAGAATAAATATCCTCTCCCTAGAATTGATGATTTGTTAGATTAGTTGGTGGGGGCATCAGTGTTTTCCAAGATAGATCTTAGATCTGGGTATCACCAGTTGAGAGTGAGAACTGAGGACGTCTCCAAGACGGCCTTCAGAACGAGATATGGCACTATGAGTTCCTTGTGATGCCATTCGAGTTGACGAATGCACCCGCTGTGTTCATGGATTACATGAACAGGTATTCAGACCGTATCTAGATCAGTTTGTGGTAGTTTTCATTGATGATATTTTAGTATACTCTAAATCTTTTAAGGAGCACGAGAGGCATTTGAGATTAGTCTTAGACACCTTGAGAGAGAAAAGGTTGTATGTCAAACTTAGTAAATGTGAGTTTTGGCTGACCGAGGTGCGATTCTTAGGTCATGTGATCTCACGAGATGGGATAGCGGTTGATCCCCATAAAGTTGAGGCTATGTTACAGTGAGATAGACCTAGAACGATCACCGAGGTTAGGAGTTTCCTAGGTTTGGCAGGGTATTATAGATGGTTTATTCAGGACTTTTCTCGAATGGCCTTACCACTGACGAGGCTAACCAGGAAAGAGATACCTTTTGTGTGGGATGAGAGATATGAGAAGAGTTTCTAAGAGTTGAAACTCTATCTGACTACTGCCCCTGTACTGATAATCCCTGACCCTAGTGAGCCATTTGTGGTTTATTGTGATGCTTCGAGCAAAGGGTTAGGATGTGTGTTGATGCAGCAGGGTCGAGTTGTGGCATATGCCTCGAGGCAGTTGAGGCCTCATGAGGAGAATTACCCCACGCATGACCCGGAGTTAGCTACCGTAGTGTTTGCTCTAAAAATTTGGAGACACTATCTGTATGGTGCTACCATAGAGATCTATAGTGATCGCAAGAGTTTGAAATACCTGTTTTACCAAAAAGAACTCAATATGAGACAGAGGAGATGAATGGAATTTTTAAAAGATTATGATTATATGTTGAAATACCATCCGGGCAAGGCCAATGTGGTGGCGGATGCCCTGAGTAGAAAATCCATTCATGCAGCCCATATGATGATTAGGGAGCAGGAGCTCCTAGAGAAATTCAGAAACTTGAACCTCTCTTGTCAGGTGGTATCGGGTAGATTGTATCTGAGTGAAACCCGAATTGAGAATATCTTGAGAACCCAGATCTTAGATGCCCAGAGAGAGGATAAATTCCTGAAATGGATCAGGAATGAGATTTTTCCAAAGAAAGATCTCAGATTTCAATGTGTCTGAGGATGGCATGATAGTGTACCGAGATAGAATTTGTGTGCCTAGCCAGAATAAGTTGAGAGAAAGCATTTTAGAAGAGGCACATAAGAGTAAGTATACTATCCACCCAGGTACCACCAAGATGTATCAAGATTTGAAAAAGATTTTTTGGTGGCTAGGGATGAAGAGCCATGTGACGGATTATGTGGCTAGATGCCTAGTGTGTCAGAGAGTAAAGATAGAACATCAAAAATCGCTGGGTTATTGCAACCTCTAGATATCCCTGAGTGGAAGTAGGATAGTATAGTTATGGACTTTGTTATGGGGTTACCCAGGACATCCTTTGGACACGATGCTATTTGGGTAGTTATGGATAGACTGACGAAGTCTGCACACTTTTTAGCTATCAAGGCTACTCATACACTTGATAGATTAGCCCAGTTGTATATCAGAGAGATAGTGCGACTTCATGGAATACCCAATAGCATAGTTTCGGATAGAGACCCCAGGTTCACATCGAACTTTTGGAGGTCGTTGCAGCATGCCTTAGGGACCAGGTTGCAGTTTAGTACTGCATATCACCCCCAAACAGATGGTCAGACTAAAAGGACCATCCAAACATTGGAAGACATGTTGAGGGCATGTGTGCTAGAAATGAGGAGTAACTGGGATGCGTATCTACCATTAGCAGAGTTTGCGTATAATAACAGTTACCATTCCAGTATTCAGATAGCCTCTCTGTTGGGTTGAGTTAGGTGAGAGGAGTATGATAGGACCTGAGATTGTGGACTAGACCACCCAACAGATAGAATTGGTTAGAAAGAGACTCCTCATCGCCCAGAGTAGACAGAAAAGCTATGCTGATAAGCGTAGGAAGCCGTTAGAGTTTGAGATTGGAGACCATGTGTTCATTCAAGTATCTCCAATGACGGGAGTAGGTCGGTCAATGAGGGTAAGGAAGCTCAGTCCTAGGTATATTGGTCCATTTGAAATCCTTGAGAAAATTGGACCCGTGGCTTACCGAATAGCCTTACCTCCTAACCTAGCCCAAATCCATAATGTTTTTCATGTCTCCCAATTGAAAAAGTATTTACCAGACTCCTCACATGTCATAGAATATGAGCATGTACAATTGCAGGAAGATCTTTCCTATGTAGTGAAACCGGAGAGAATTGTGGATGTTAAGTTGAAACAGCTGAGAAGCAAGAACATTCCTCTGGTGAAAGTGATCTGGAGAGGTCTGACATCTGAGGAAGCAACCTGGGAATTGGCAGATGAAATGAGGTAAAAATATCCAGAGTTATTCCCTTGAGGTAAGTCTTTAAATTTCGAGGACGAAATTTCTTTTAAGAGGGTTAGAAATGTAACAACCGGGAAAAGGGAAAAGGAAAAGAAAGTAGAAAGTGGAGAATTTTTGAAATCCAGAAATTGTTCCAAGTCTCCTCGCAATAGCGAGAAATGGTCTCGCTATAGCGAGATTGCCTATTCGCAATAGCGAAGGTGATTCTAGCTATAGCGAGTGCGTGCGAGCATTCCATACAAAAATCAGGGGGCAGCTCGTCGTAGCGTATGCCATAGCGAGAGTAGAGGTCTGGAACTGACGCGAGTTCACCATAGAGAAGGTTAAAACTCGCCATAGCGAAGGCAGCTGACACAAGCTCGCCGTAGCGAAGGTTAATTTTCGCCGTAGCGAGGGTCAGTTCGGAAGAGAGTAAAGAGCGAGAAAATGACTTCATTAAACGCTCAAACTCATTCCTTCTCTCATTTTTGCCCTAGACTTCGACCCAAGGAGAGAAAAGAGGCGTGGAGAGTGAGAGAGACCAAGAGAAGGAGGAAGAGCAAGAGAAAGGTAAGCAAGTTCCTCCCATTTCTTCTTAGAACTCTGATCTCCTCTCTTTGCCTTCTCTTTCTACGGTTTTGTTTATGAGTTTAGTGAGATTTTGGGCATGGGTCAGAAGAGGGAAAGTGGAAAACACCCTTGAATCTCTTTGTTTTCTTTGAAAATATTATTTCCACTACCATGAAAACTTGAGAGAGAGGATGAGCTGGTAACATTCTAGAGAGAGAGAGAGAGAAAGAACCCTAGGTTGTCATGTGATAGAAGGGTTGCTCTGAATTAAGTTATGAGAGAGTAATTTATGCTCTTTGATGTGTCTAGGCTCAAGTGAAGTACCTCCATCAAGGTGTGAGTGTGAACCTAAGAAGGGAGAAGAGAAGTTGAAAGGGAAGGCTTGTGTTGGCTTTGGCTTATAAGGTAGCTCTTTTCCCACTCCTTCTTGTTGCATTCTTGGATGTAATAGTCATAGTATGTTTATGTATATGCTTATTGTGTGGAATATGCCATATGCTATTACTTTGATGCATTGATGCCAATGTGCTTGTGTGTTGGATTGTGAGAATTGCTCGGATGAGGTAGTGCCGAAAGTCCTTTGAGATGAGTGAGGTAGTGCCGAAAGTCCTTTGAGATGGGTGAGACAAGGCCAAAAGTCTCATATCCGAGTGAGGCCAAGTCAAAAGTCCCTAAACTCGGGTGAGGCCAT
Organism: Erythrophleum fordii; assembly: GCA_032878935.1. Taxonomy (NCBI): domain Eukaryota; kingdom Viridiplantae; phylum Streptophyta; class Magnoliopsida; order Fabales; family Fabaceae; genus Erythrophleum; species Erythrophleum fordii. Next base: position 2,389,543 of record JAVQMF010000031.1, read on the forward strand.
CCAAAACTCCCTAAACTCGAGTGAGGCTAAACCAAAAGTCCCTGGAACCCATTTTTGGCATTGTTGTGATTTCCATAGCATGTACAACATATATATTGTGATTGAGAATGGTTGGATGCCAAATTGCATGCTTTGACTTGTTATATGCTTTGATTGTTTACTTGATTGAGTGCATGAGCTACTGAGATTCCCTGAATCTCACCCCTTCCCCTCCCAACTTAACATGCTAGGTGGAGCTCAAGGAGAAGCAAGTACACACCAAGGGGCCTAGAAACATGTGTAGCTAGATGTTAGCTTATTTTGACTCTTTTGATGTAAAGTGGTGCCACAATGTATATGCGCCCACTATTTTTGAGATGTAAATATTGTAGCAAGTGTAAATGCATGGATATATGATGTACAAACTCTGTAGAGAGCCAAATTAATGGAAATGAGGGTTTTGCCCCTTTTGTTGAATGTATGTGGTAGTGTATTTTTGGCCGTAGCATAGTGAGTTTGAAATGTATGATGATTGGGACCACTTGGACATGTTATATAGAGTATTTTTATGCTTTTAAACTTGTCCATGAGTGGCTAGAACTTGTGAGAGGCCATTTGGACCCATTTTGGACCTCTTGGGTACCAAACCCACCAAATTTGTGAGCTCAGTCAAAGTATGACCAGATGAGCTCTTCTTGCTATGAAATTTGGCATGCCTCTAGAGTTTGTAGAAAGCTTCCCAAGAAGCTAAAGTGGGTAATATTTAGAGGTCTAGAGAATATTTTGCGAATTATTGAATTTGGAAAATTTTAATGATTTGGTCATGTACTGTTACTATAGGTCCAAAAATGAAACCATGTCATTCATAGACCAAACGGTGGTCAAATGTCATGAAATTTTATAAAACTAACCTAGAAAGCCACAGTGACCTCTAGGAACTAGAACCACCTAAATCGGTGGTTTGTAGAGAGAGAATGAACCTTCTGAAGTTCTGTATCAGTATCAGGGAACCCATCCGACTACTGTCACTGTTCCATCATTGTTTGGGGTCTAGGGGCTATTGAACTAATCTAGGCTTATTTTTCTCCTCTAGTAGACATCTGTAGCTTTTCAAATTGGTACATTTTGCCCATATTTGATTTTTGTGGATTTAATTATGGATTTTTGAAGTTCATGACAGTAAACTGGGCCAGAAACAGAGACAGTCGGACCTTTACTTGATTTTTGATGTCAAACATGGTCTAAACACTAAGATTTGGATTGGGAATTATTTTTAGTGTAAAGTTAACACTTAGAGCTTTCTAGAGAGCTATGGTTTACTAGATTCCCATTTTTCTACAATTAGATATGATTTTTCAAAGTAGAGCCAAAAATCAGACTTTTGGGCGAATGTGAGAAATTACATTTTTTTGGTTTTTGACTCCATACCCGTGGCTTATGGTTTGTTTTATGCTATGTCTGAGTTGTATAAATGGAGTGTGAGTAGATGATGTGACTGATGGGTTCACAGGACCCACGGGGCAGAAAATGAGTGTTTGAAACCCCATTTTATAGCATGAAAATGCCACGGATAGTATTGATTATTTGAAAATCATATGGAACCAAGCCCAGAGGGAGGCTAGATAGAGTTCATATGTTAAGGTGTTACACTATATATAGGCTAGGGACCCATTTAAGACATTTGAAAATTTCTATTTTGCTCTTTATTCTTGATTTTTTTGTTTTAAGCTCATTTCAACTCCTTTTTAAGAATCATCTTTTTCGTCACAAAATTTAGGTTCTATAACTTATAAAATGCCTTTGGAATCACTCAAATTGGATCTAAAATCTTCTCAAACGAAAGAGTCAAAGTTCGTATCCATTGACATTCTAAAACATAAACTGAGAGGTTTTAACTATTCTGGGGATTCCAGTAGTTTTTAAGGTCTCTAAGAACCTAGGAAAACTCATTTTTTTCATTTAAAAATCTCTCCTATGAGTTTTCTAAAAAGTGTCTAAAATTACAAAAATGCCACTATATCTTTATTAAATTTTGTCTGATTTTTCTGGCTCCGTTTTCAGGACACATTTGGCCTTAGTTCCTCATTATTTGAGGTCTAGATTACCACTCAAATTTTATTGGACCTCAAATCATTCTATCTGAGGGACTTCCTTTTATATTAGAAGAGTTTCGTATGTTTACGAAAAAATTGAACATTATATTTCTTACATTTACGGAGGAACCAGATGTTACACTAACCAAAAACCAATTATAATGAGGGTAATTTATAATAGCTTGTTAGCCTCATGTGTATAAGGATTGTTACATTTAAAATTGCATATTTTCATATTGAAATGGGAAGTTTCATTCTTATAAACATTAGTCTAACTATTATTTGGAGGCATTTAATGAATGATTTTGCTAAATTATTTTATACATGAACATGAGCAACAAACTTTTCAACTATTATTCCAGTTGACATACAATAGTTATTTAAAGTACAAGATATAAACTTATTGACATTATCAAGACAAATTGTCTCTATTGCATAATCTAGAAATTATGTTCTAAATTGAATTATCTAAGTAAGCAATTTCGCAAATGCCAAGCAAATTAATAATAAACAAACATGTGGCCATCGTATAGATGCATCTACCAAAACTATATAATATCTTTCTAGTTCTTATGGTGGATGAATGGCCCTACATATATCACCTTAGATATGTTTTACAAATATAATTTTATCCAAAAAAAGTAATAAATATAAATAATTTTTTTAATTATCAATATTATATATAGTTAAAAAATATTAGGAATAAAATAAGAATTAATTATAACATCAAATCCTTTAAAGAACTTGCACTTTAGAGGTAAAATGCATAAATTTTAATCACTAACAAACATTTTTGCTAAAATTATCACAAATTCACTTATGTAATATTTTCTTCTTCTTTTTCCTCTTTGCCTATTCTATCTCACATCTCCCATATCCTTTTAGTTCTTTTTCTGCTTTCCTTCAATAAAACTCTTATATATATATATATATATATATATATATATATGTTTGTATATATGTATATCTTTTCTCTTCTCACATTCTTCAACCTCTCCAACTATAAAGACCTAATTCAAAAAATTGTAAGGATTAATTTGAAAATCAAGCAATTAGAGGGACTGTATAAGTAATTAAACCAAAAATTAAAGTAAATGCAAGATATTGGTGTAGCACCCTACTAATAAAAAAAATCATGCATATAGTGTATTTTAAGAAAAATGATTGAGAAAAACATTAAATACTTTATATTTAAAAAATATTTAATGTATGCCATCTTTTAAATGAACAATAGTGAAAATATATTCTTTGCACTAAATTTTTCATAAACTCCTACAGCAAAATTTTGGAATATTCCCAATCACTTAGTCGCCAAAGACTTCTAGAATAGCTTAATCATTTTACTTTTCAATATGCTACAACAGCTTTTGAATCTTCTCATTTATCCATCAATTTATAGTGAAGTGTGACCATTTATCATCAGTCCTAATCTTCTAAATAAGTTGTAAATAATCGTAATCTTCTCTTATCTTTTAGAATAAATTACATAGAATTTATTTTAGTTTTATAAAAATTACATAGATATCTTTTATATTTTTAAAATATATATAAACTTCTTTTAACATAAAAAGTTATTGTACATTTTAGTCTAATTTTACACTTTTTAACAAAAATACTCTTCATTTAAATTCTTTTTAGTTTTAAAAAATATATTTTTTAAGTTAATAAAAGGTATTTTAGTTACAAAAAATTTAAATTAAATAGAGTAATATTTTATTTCAAAAGATATCTATATAAATTCAGTAAAACTCAAAAGAAGTCTCTATAATTTACTTTATTTTCTTTAAAGTTTTGAAAGAAAATCACGTTTTGGGGTATCTAGCAATGCCTCTGATCTTCCTTATGGAGAAGATTAAAAATCTCACATACTTGACCTTTCTTTTATGCAAAACAAATTGCATAACTTTACAGATATGGGGTTTCACTGTTGAAAAAACTACACACTTCCTAAACATATAGCCATTGGCCATTGTATTTGACGCATCTTATATGTAAAGAATAACTCGCCATGTTTCTAGAGAACAAAAACATTATAAATTATAGAATGATTCCCAAAAAAAAAAAGAAGGGGGAAGGAGTAACCTCTTTTTCTATAATACTATAGACTATGCACATACACTTAAGAATGAACAAATTCTGAATTATTTCAGTGATAATGTAGTATTGTAGCTATCTACCATGTATATTTGTAATGCTAACAACGTTGTTGGAAAACAATCTATAACTTTCTTCACTAAACATTGAAATCAATTGACTCTGCCACTAGATGAATGTAGGCTACTTTGGAGGGGGAAGATTGATAATCTCACTATTAAGCATAGAAACCATGTAACATCCGATTCTCTGAAAATGAGAGAAAAAGCAAAAAACGTAATGTATGGTTTCTCCGTAAATGAACGAAATTTACTAGATACAAAAGGAAGTCTCCCAAAATGATGTAGTTAAAGTCCCAAAAAATTTGAAAAGCATTCTAGACTTCTAAAAATGAGAATCTCAGGGTCAGACAGAAAGAAAAATAGAACTAGAATGAAGAAATAAATTGTAATGAAAGATTGACAAAATATAAGGGTATTTTCGTCATTTTGAGCAAATTTTAGAATTTTTATAGGAGGGCTTTTTAAATGAAAGTTTTGAGTTTTCCGAGGTTCTCAAAGGCCTTGAAAACCATGGGAAGTCCTGGGACAGCTAAAACCCCTTCCGGTGGATGTTTTCCAATATCAGTTGACCCAAACTTTGACCAATTTGTTTGAAAAAGTTTTTAATCCAATTTGGATGGAAAAAAAAGGAATTTTATGAATTAGAGGACCTAAATTTTATGATGGAAAAGATGGTTATCAAAAAGGAGTTAAACTGAGCCTAAACGGAGCAAACAGGCACATAGAGGCAAAACGATCATTTTGAAAAATTATAAAAGAAGCTTCTTAAGTAAGATTAAACCTCATCACCTTTTCCAAGCTTCCATTTGTAGAAAAACAAGTAGCAATGGGGTGACATTAAGAGGGGGGAGAGAGAAGAAGTTTAAGCTTCTGTTTAGATAAATAAACGGCTCCAATTCATCTCACGCCAATTAGGAAAGTTGTTCCTCTCTCTAAGAGCTCTCTAATAGTAGTTTTCTTTTCTTGACAACTTGAAGATTCAAGTCTAACCCAAGCCAAAAAGGAACTCCTTTTAAGAAATCAATTGGTGAAAAATAATCTACACAAAGAAAGCTCCATCATAAGGTAAGACTTCACTTGAAACACTTGTAAAATCTTGTGTTTCCAAACCATTTAAGCTTAGGTCTAGAGAGAGAGAGTGAGGAGAAGAGTTTTTCTTTATGTGTTCTTGATTGAACCAAAGGTCATGGAATGTGAGGATTAAGAATATACAACTAGAATTGAAAAAGGAGCTTTAGAATGCAAGTTATGGAATTTAGGGATTTGATTGCACCTTGAACTCTATCATGAACCCTAGCCATATTTTATGATGTTTAAGTGTTCATATGAGTTCCTAAGACACTAAGAGAGTTTCCTACATGATTCTCCCATTAAAGAAAGCAAGGAAACTTTATTGGTGCCTTATGGAAGCATAGCTTTAGCCAAGGATAGTTCATGCACCTAGGGAGTGTTTCAATCCATTTTAAGCTTAGTTTTGCATCATGTGTGATGGGAGAATATGAGAAGAAACGTTGGAAAAATTTTAGAAATCATAGATAGTGAGATAGCCTTATATGTTCCATAATGTGGTTTAAAGAAGCAACCCCTAGTTAGGCTCCTTAAATGGATTGTATGATGACTCCAAGAGGTTTGAATAAAGTCAAGAATCATAAATAGATGGAGAGAATGGAGCCAAGATGATTTTTTCCAAAGGTTTATTCATTAAGTGCATTATAAAACCATAAAAGAGTCTTATGAGTTACCTAACTTTTCTAGTGATTGTGTGGCCTTAGAATGTGATTCAAGAGTATAATTAGCTTCTATATGATATGATTAGACCAAGAGAAGAGATCTCTACCTTTTTGGGTGTGTGAGGTCAAGGGAGAGGATTCAAAACTTAAGGAAAACATGTGTGAATACAAGCAAAGTAACTCTCTCCACCTTCTTTCATGCATGAATGTGTGCTTACATTGTCTTTGAATGTGTATATATATGTTTTGAGCTATGAAAAATATTTTAGCATGAGCTTTTACTCTATGATATTATGATGATGATTTATGTATGTAAATGATGTTTTATGTGCTTGCTTTGGTTTGCTTGAGTGTGAAGAAGCCAAGAACCCTCTAACCATGGTGAAGATGAGCCAAGAACCTTTAAAGCTAGTTGAGATAAAGTAAAGAGTCTCCCAAAAGTGAGATTGACTCCCAAGAGTAAGGTTGAATCCAAGAACCTCCTAAAGAAATGGGTGAGGTAAGTCCAAAATCCACAAATGAATGGGTGAGGCTAATACATTTATTTGGCAAGCTTATACATGCTATGTATAACTTGTTCAAATGCCAAGAATGTTTCTTGAATGCTCACATATGTTAACATGTCCATGCATGCATTTTTAAGGCTTGTTTGCATACATTATGTGTGATTGAAAGGGAGATGAGCTATTAGGATTCTTTGAATCTCATCTCTCCTCTCCAATGTTCTAACATGCTAGGTAAATCAAGAGAACAAGGTAATGGGAGCTAACACCTTGGAAGATCAGAGATTGACAACAAAGTATATGAGACCATATAAGTAGCAAGTGTTGTAAATTATTATTGTATGTGTCCTATGACATTATGAACATGTTTAATTATGTTAATGTATTATGTACAAATGAGATTGAATATTATATGAATGGTATAGTGCAATTTGAATATGTAATAGCAAACTAGTATTATGGAAATGTATGCGTAAATGGAAGTGGAATGGCTAAATTGAGATACATGAGGTTTGGGACCACTTGGGCAGTTCATACAAGTCACATTCATACTTTTAAACTTGCCCAAGAGGTGTCAAACACCAAGAAAGACCATTTGGGCATACTTGGTATCTAATATGGAGCAAAATTAACCATATTGGAAACCTATACTATTTTTTGTCCAAATGAGCTCTTCTTGGTCTAATATTGGGTATGTAATTAGATCCTATTGAGAGATTTTTGTAAAGTTAAAATGCAGAATTTTTGGAGGTCTATGGAATATTTAGTGAATTTTCAAAGTTGGGTAAAATTCTAAAATTGGTTAGGTTACTATTCACACTGGTTTGAAAATGAATTCTATCACTCATGGGCCAATGATGTCCAATTATCACAAAATTTTGTAGGAGAAACTAGATATTCCCAGTGACTTGTGCCAACTAGAAGCACTTCATTTGTATGTCTAGAGAAGGAGATATGAATTTTTAAAGTTTTTGCCCAATATCAGACATTCAGACTGACCCAATTTACTATTTGATTAGTTTTTAATGCCTAGACTTTCCTGAACTAGTCTGGAGTTATTTTTCCCCTCTAGCTAACATCTTTAGCTTTCTAGATTGGTATTAGTTGCATAGATTGATTTTTTTTGGGATTAATTGAACATTTTTGAAATTCGCAGTAGAAACCTATGACAGTACCAATAGCCAGCTAGACCTCTGCACATTTTTGAATGTCAAACATCTTATATGTTGTGTTTCATAGCCTAGACATATTTTTAGCATAAATTAGATATGTTTATATTTCCATAATGGCAAAGAATGAATATTTTGATTTTTCTAGAATTAATTATAATTTTCCAAAATTTGTAACAGAAAAGGGAAAATCCTAATCGAAATTACTTCATGAGATTTTATGTCTCTTGCCTTTGCACGAGTTCTAGGCCACTTTTGGTAATGGAAATGAGTTGTATCTATATAATTACATATGAGAATGTGATACATGAGTCCATATGGCCCATAGGACTCTAAAGAAAAAATTTTATCTGTGGCAAAGTGCATGTACATTTATTGTGCTCATACTACCTTTCTTACTTCATTATGAAATGCATAGAATAATACCTAGAAATGGCTTGAGGCAAGCTAGATAAATATGGTATTACAAACCACAGTGCTCATACTTGGCCTCTCTCTTATAATGTCTTGCACACACAAAAGTCTTATGTGTATGCATCTCAATATATCCTTCTCTAGGGTCGGATTAGATATTTTAGGATCTATCAATGTTAAAATATTCTCTTCATTCTATAATTTCCATGCCTAAAATATACAATAAAAAAAATGTATGAATAGCAGCATTGAAAGCTTGGTTAAATCAACTACAAACTATAGAGCCCTACAATTAAGTATTGATAAAGGCAAGAATTGTAAAGACTTACAAATCCTAAAAGGCTGAGAGAATGCTAATTTTTACAAAAGCTTGAGTTTCTTCTTCCACTAATAATCTCTAATAGTTAAACTCGAAAGCTAAACACATCTGATTTCTTTAAAAACAATCATTCCATTGCATATTCTAGAGACATATAACCACTGCATTATTTAGTAAAACAACTAATTATTAGAACATTGACTTTTCAATATGGTACTACATTATTGGACAGAGAAGAAAAACTTACTAGGCTCCAACAACTCTTCTTGTATTAGCATGATCTTCACTCTCTTCAAGAATTCTAGCCATGCCAAAATCTGATATTTTTAGATTCAAGTTCTCATCTAGCAATATATTGCTTGGCTTTAGGTCCCTATGTATAATTTTTAGTCTAGAATCTTATAAAGATAAAGTACCCCTCGAGCTACTCCTTCAATTATGGCAAAATGCTTTCTCTAATTTAGGAGCTTATGTTTTGGTGGATCTGCAAAAGCAAAGATAAGGGATGTATTAGTTTTGAACACTATAAAAAATCCCCAAACTTGAATAGCTTTTAAGAAACTCTGCTAGCTATAATTGTTCTATTTTTCCTTTTTTTAATTTTTTTCCCATTCAATATGTATGTTGAATATAGAAAAAGATAAAAGCTTTAAAATGCATATGACACAATTAAAAAAGAAGAGAACTAACCAAAAATAAATGCATCCAAACTTTTATTTGGCATATACTCATAAATTAACATCTTTTCTTTTCCTTCAACACAACAGCCTAGAAGTTTTACAAGACTAGATGTTGGAGTTTAAAAAGGATAATAACTTCATTCCTAAATTCCTTTAGTCCTTATCCAAATGCTCTAGAAAGTCTCTTAATTGCTATTTCTTGGCCATCTTGCAATATCCCCTTAAAAAAGATACCAAAAAAGAGTAATTATACACAATGACAAGAAACAACAAATACACTTAATGACTTCAAAGTTGATGAAGTTAGAATGAACATATGTATCTTATACACTAGACCAAATCCACCTTGCCTAAGTTTATTAGACAAGTCAAAATTATTTGTAGCAATTGCAACCTTTTCAAAATCATATGCCAATAGCTTTGGTAGTTTAACTTGTGACAGTTCTTCAATATGATGTCACTTGTTTTTTCTGCATATGCTTCACCTTTGTTTAATCGAAAGAACCATTTGCTCTTCCATTTTTTCACTAATTCAGAACAATGAATCAAATTTAGAAAGAGTGAAGAACATGGAAATATGCCTTAGGAAAATGAAATAACTCTAATTACCAAGTAACATTTTAATAATATGAAGATTATATTTGAATTTATTGAGATGATATAAATGGTAATATACCTGAGTGTTTAGATATCCTTTTCCATAACTGATATGCACCAGAGACACTGATAATGGTTCCTATTATTACTGTAATGGTAATGATCTTTGTTACATGTCTCACCTTTTTCACATTTCATAGAAATTAAAAAAAAAAAGTTATAGAAGCAAATCAATCCAAATCCATAAATAGGTATATGTTAAAGAACTAGATTTTAAGTATTTGACAGAAAACAAAATTAAGATACCAAGATCTGAATAGGCTAGACGAACATATAGATTAATTCCTCTTGTTGAGAACTATTGTATGTCAATCAAATTTCCACTCTATGACATACAACCAATTTCAGGGGTGTATAAGTACGCTACACAACTGTAATTCTCCAAGCACAAGCTTTTGCATGTATCTTCTAAAGCAGAAGACCATTCTGCAAAATCTGGCACTTTAATCATCTACATCATCAAAAACCCATCTCCTTTGCCATATGCACTCCCATTTCTCACCCTTTCACACTGCAAAGCTATCTTCCTAATACATCCATTTGTCCAGTTTTGCCTCTTCCATTCCTCTCTATTGCTTGGTTCAAACCCTCTCAAACAGTTGTATAGTGGTGAACTATTTAAGTTGCAGCTACCAAATGCTCCACATAAACCATAAATATCACATTCTGAGTTTTAAATGTTCAATTGCAGTTGTATCGTATCATTAAGCCAATCTCTCTCATATAATAGGCCTTGAAAATTCAAGACAAAGATCGTGAATTCAGTTACATCAGGTAAAGCATAAGCCAAATAAATAGTTCTCTCCTTATCATCTACTATAGTGAACCTTTTAAGATAAACGAAATTCGTATAGGATAGACCCATAAAGATCTGGCCATTCTAGATGAATAGTTCAGGAATGTCTAGGCATTCAAGTCTGATGTAGAAGTTCCTAATGGATGGATTGGACAAACCTTTCCATGATGTAATTCTTAGCTTCTCACCTTTTTTTTTTTTTTTTTTGCTTGTAAGTTTCATATTGGGCCGGTATGTATCAGAAGGATGCTCGAAACTTCGCCATAACGTGTTTTGTGCAGTGTAATCTTGGAGGATAAGGCTACCAAAATCTAAAAGCTTACAAGTAGAATTGGATGCTATATTCGATACATTTGAAGACCAAATGATCTATTTTTATCCAATTAATACCATAAGATTGCCATCTCAAATATTGTAACAATTCTAAAAGAATCCATTAGGGGTTGGTTGCTGTTGGCTACCTATACGATATTAGATTCAAACTTGTACCAGATTCCACATAGCAATTTGTAGAATTTTTAGAGTTAAAGAACCCCAATGTGAACAAACTCCATTGGAGCTAATAGTTTTAGGATCCTTGATGAATTAAGATGATGTGATGGTTCTCTGGCACTATAAAAATCAAAACAAGAGAAACCAAATATGATCAAGACACAAAATAAGATTGTATAACTAAAAAAGAATCCCATTGCTAAAATGAAAAATTCATGAGATGCTTGATTAAGAAAGATGGTTAAAAAGTTACTTTGATGGGTTAGCCCTTCTAAAATTCAACAGATTCTAACTTCTCGAATACTGCCACCAATTTTGATTATTATTAGTTCTACACACTGGTTACAATGATTGTTAGTGTTTCTAATTAAATATGTATTTTCCTTCTTATAATAGTTGAAAGTCATAAAAAATTGTAAGAACCCAAAATATTTAGGAAGAACAAATTTAGACGTAAGCCCAAAAAGATTAAAAACATAATTAACAGTATTATGGTGTAGTTGGGAAGTCCCAAAGCATCTGTGTTCAAGCCTTGGCAAGTCCTCTCTTTCATGTTTCCTTTTTTTTTGGGTGGGGGAGGAGGGGAGGAACTAGACAGTGAAATACCCAAATTTGGGATGCTATTTTTTCTTATGCAAGGCAGCAAACTTGTCCTCTATCAACCTCCTTACAGCTTCTTTGTGCTCAACATCTACTCAGCCAGAAATAGTACAGACCAGTGGTGATTAGGTCTGTAACTCCAGACCCATAAATCCCTTAGATTAGGTAGCTTTCCTTTTCATTTTTCTTCTCGCTTCATCTTGCTCAACCTCCTCCTTTTGTGTCTAAAATTTTAGTTTTATCTTTTCTTATTTTGTAGCCATTTGCATAGCCACGTCTCCTTGGACATGGAGTTAGTTCTTTGCTCTTGCAAGGTTGCTATTTGAGGTGGGTTAGCTTTTGTTCCTTCCTTTCTTTGTTTTGCATGGTTGGTGGTTGTTGCATTTAAGGACCAAGCATATAATGGAAGGCCAAAACTCTTTTCCTTTTCTTTTCTTTCATCTTTTTCTTCTTTGCTTGCTCCATCTAAGTCCTCTCTTATGTGCAAATTTATTACCATTAATTACTAAAATTTTTTCTTTCCTTTTTTAGTAATTGATTTCATAAGGTGAGCTCACAAGATGAAGTGAACCATTGTGAGTCTTATGGTGTACAAGTAAACACTTGGATAAGTTACCCATAGGCCAGTTCCTAGTTTAACCTCCAAAGGAAAATTTTAACCCACTTAATGTGTTGGCAATGTATATGGAAAAACATATGTTAAAGTTAGATTAAAGCATAAAACTTGAATCATGGAATGGGCAATCTATTAATTAATGTAGGGGAATTTTGTGATGTCAAAAATTTTCATTAGAAGCTTGTTACAATTTAGAGCTTTTATTTGGCTTGAGGAATTGTCATTGTAAGAATAAAAACAAGCTGCAACATTTCAGTGGATCACATATGTATTAAATTTTGATTTTGATCTTGAAATTCACAAAAAATAAATTAAGAGAGTAACAAAACAACAAAAACAACAACTTAGACTATAAATTCTAGTTGGTTATGAATGATTTAGGTGATGGTAGAGTAACAACTTTAATCTTCTATTTTGTTTTGGCTAAGATGTTGGTTAACATTGACATTGTATTCCTTTCCCTTTCATTGGAAATTGTGGGAAGTGAGACTACTGCACCGGTTGCACAGTGAATAAATAACATTGTGACATCTTATAAATAATTAACATGGGTTGTAGAGTAAAATTAATTATATAATGAATTATTAAAGAAAAATAAATAAATTAAGAATTATTATGAAAATAAATTTATTTATGAGTTTTAATTAATTGAGTGAAAATTAATAAACGATATTAGGGAAAACTAATTAGAGTTCATTATTCCATAAGAGTTAGTTATAACTGTTAGAAGGGCCTTAAAAATTAAAAAAATAAAATATAGCCCATCAAGAAAATGAGAGCCTAAGATCCATGACCCATGGCTTAGCTTATCTAAAAACACCATCTAAATCTAGCCCTTCTCCCTCACACTAGCAAAATGCACAGAAAGCAAAAAAGAAGAGAGAAAAACACAAAGAGCAAGGAAGAGCTTAGAGGCTACATTCAAGGCTAGATTCGAGAAGGAAGACAAAACTATTGGCTTAGGTGAGAGTTAAGAAAAGTAATCTTCTCCTTTTCCTTTTTCCTTTGAACCAAATATCTTGTGATTTAGTGGTTGCTTATGGAAACCAAGGTTAAAGAGATTAAGGATCTTGGTTTTGTCTGAGGTGAAATAAAGAAAGAATAAGGTAAAGCACACATTGGATAATTGCTTACCCTCTATTTGTGATATTTTTCTCCCCAAAATTCATCTTGAAGTTTGATTTTATGGTGGCTTTCTTATGTGCAAAAATTAAGAGACCCATTGAGGAGCTTGGATCTTGTGTTCAAATCAATATTTTGTGACTTTCGGAAGTTTGGGTAAGGTAAAACTATTTGATTTGTTAGGTTTCTAGTTGTTACGAGTCCTTTTGGATTAATGAGTATATGCTTGTTTTCCATGGTTGCTCTAAACTTGTGTTTCTACTTAGATGGTGTTAATAGTTATTTAGGAAGCAATAAACATCATTAGAGGTAACTAGGGTTTAATTCCATTTATATTTGTTGTGAAATCCTATTTAGTTGATGCATATGTATATTTACATGATGTTATGATTAAGTTTGACTAATAATATTATATTTTATTATGGACCTTGTTAATATATTTTGATAACCGTCATAGACCTTGAATAGTAGTTTAATATAATAGAAAAGTCATGGAGCTTTGCTATACTTCTATTCAACTACATTTAGGGGCCTTGAATAGTGCATTCAAGTTATTGGCTAATAACTATGTTGTATACATTGCTAGTATGGGATAGTAGTGGTATTGTTGCAAAACTTACTTGTTTAGATTTATGGAACATGACATATTTGGTGATTTCCTATGTAAAACATTAATAATGATTGTTCTTATATAAATGTGGATGGAAGTTACATATTGATTATAAGGACTCATATCTCACACTAGTTGTGGACTATTACATACCAGGTGAAACTTTGAGCTCTACCATGGATAAGCAAGTGGGGGCTTGACTAGCTACACTAGACATAATGCAACCTATATTTTGGAAACTTGTAACCACCTTGCAACTTGTGTTAAGAAATGCTAAGTGTATGATTTCTTATATATATATATATATATATATTATTTTGCACATGTAAGAATGGTGATTAGGATCTTAGATAAAGCTTAGTTCTTTTGTAAAGGGACTGATATAGCACCATTACATACTTTAGGAAGATATGTGGCAGAGCAAAAAGTGGCAAAATTGAAAATGGGAGCATGTTAACAATTATGGCAAGTCAAGTAAGGACTAATGCATAATGGGGAAGTAAAGCACATGGTATAAAGGGGAGAACTGCAGTACTTAGTGGCTGACCCTCTTTGCCACATTCTTAACAACAGTTATATTTTATTGTATTTCACTTTGATGCCTTATTGTATTTCTCTTCTAGGCTTTAATATAAATTATGTATCAAAGGAACATTATAGAAAGGAGGAAGAAAAATATTTTTGTGTAATGAAAGATTAGTCCTCTCCATATGGACTACTTATCATAAGCACTTACATTCATAAGCCTTTTCTTGTTAAATTATTCTTATTTGTTTTGTTTACATTCATAAATTTCCAAGCCTTAATTATTTCAATATCAAAGCACGGTTAATCCTTTATGACTAAAACCAAAAATAATAATTTCCAAAATGAACCTATCCCATCAAATGATTTGATTGTATAATAATTATCCACGATGGCATCTAAATTGGAAACCATAAGCACATTAGCTGCTGATGTTGCTATTCACAAAGCTTAGACTAGTGATTCATATCGCATTGAAACTAGTTAAGGAATTCAAGGCAAAGAAAAATCAACATGGGTTGAAGAAGAAGAGATTAAAAGCCCATGGTGTAGTAAGAATCTATCATGTCATCCCTACACTAAAATGGAGTTTCCCTTTTGAAGGTGGTGATCCTAAAGGATGGATACTGAAGGTGGAGAAATATTTTTGCCATTATCAAACACCTGACAAGTTGGATATCATAGCTATGTATTTCGAAGGTAATGCATTGGATTTATTTACCTAGATTAGTAGTGAATGCATGCTCTTATATTTGGAGGAATTAGTGAAAGAACTTCAAGAAAATTATTGTCCTGTAGAATTTCAAAACCCATATGAGTATCTATGCTATGAACACCATATTTTGTTCAGATCTATTTTAAAATAATATAAAAATCAAACTACAAAAAATATAATAATAAATAAATGAAGAATTCAAAGTTACATTGGTCCAAAAGAAAAAAAAACTAAAATTAATAAAAAAAATCAAATCAAAGAAAAATCAAAATAAAAAAAAATAAAGGCCCATTAATCCTGAAATTGGAACAAAAAGGAAATCAGCGAGGGAATGATAGAAATAAAAAGGGCTAAAAAAAATGAAAGAAAAAAATCCAACCCAATTGGGCTAGAAAAGAAAAAGAAGGAACCAAAAAAAAGAAAGAAAACCCAAAAGCTAATTCAGAACTGGGCTGAAAATAATAACAAGAAAGCCCAAAAGATGGGGGTTGGAAAAAATGAAAGAAAAAAAATCCAACCCAATTCAGAATTAGGCCAGAAAAGAAAAAGAAGGAACCAAAAAATAATAATAATAAAAGGCCCAAAGCCCGTTTGGAAGGAACATGTTCAGCCCACAAGCGCCGGATCTCCCTCCCTGCTTCGCTAACCCGATTCAAACCCGAAAAACACAAAACGCTTCAGACGCAAGGTAACCCTAGAAGACAGCTGGTCCCCCCTTTTCTCCTCTGCTCTGACCCTCTCCCGCGAGTGTTTTCGGAGATGAAGGGATGGAATGGTATGGGAGGAATGCTGGCGCTGCGAATGGGTGGAGCAGAGGAGCACTACGAACCCGTACGAGAGGCAGAAGGGCAAGACGCGGGAGCGAGAGTAGAGACCACTCTCAGGTCCGCTATAAATAGAGAGGAGAGTCGAGGGAGAAGGGGATTTTTTTTTTCAGGTGAAGGGGGAAGAGATTCGGCAATAGAGAGGCTGAGTGAGTGTGGCGAGTGATTTGGCTCCGGAGAACGAAGGTAAGATTGAGAGAAGAGGCTGAGGAAGAAGGAATCCTTTCGGGGTTTTCCCTTCGAGGGAGTAGAAGACGAGGAGTCGAGGGGGGTTTTTTGTTTTGGAACAGAAGAGGGAAATCGGGGAAAGGAAGAGACTGAATGGAGTTTCTTTTAGGACCAGTGAGGCTGAGTGAGAGTTCGGGTGAGGGGATTCTGTTACCGTCTCTTTAAGGGTAGTCAGTGGGGTTTCTGGATTAGAAGGGAGGAGGAGCAGGGAGTAAAGGAGAAGGATAACGATCGAAAGTTGATCCGGATCAAGTGCAGATAGCAGCGGGGTTTTGGCATTAGAAGAAGCTCATTCATTCTTCCGAATTCTGAAGGTATATCTTCTGCATTTTTTTTTTCGTTAGCCTGAACTCTGGAGGTGTGGGTGTGTTCTGGTTTGGGGTGCTGAATTTTAGGATTTTCGTGTCTTGGATTTTGTTTGTGTAATCCTATTTCGTTAATCTGAACTCTGGAGGTGTGGGTGTGTTTTGATCTGGGGTGTTGAATTTTGGAATTTTCGTTTCTTGGATGTTGTTTGTATAATCCTATTGCCTTGATCCGAAAGCATGATTGATACATTCTATGTCGAAATACTGAGAGGCAAGTTCTGTGTGATTATCTGGTTAGAATAATGGAACTGAACTATCTAGTTGCTTAAGATTCCAATTTGATAAACAACCTCTGATGAAGGAATTTCTAGGTAAGCCTCTGTGTGGCTTCTGATCATGAGTCTGAAGGTGTAGTTCCCCTGAATTATGTATGGTCATTTGCATGTGCATAGATAAGGGTAGCTTCGATTGATGGCTGCTGCCTCGGCTGAATATGATGTGATTTTTGTATCTTGCATAAAATGTGTGATTAAGATGTTTGTCATCCGTAAAGAATACAGATAGATTGATTGTTTGGGGTTACTGTTTGTTTTCCCTGCTATATGGCACTGTTAGATATGTTACAATGTGAGTTAGCCCTGGGTTATTATCTTGCTGCCTACATAAAATTGTTACTCGGATGCCTCAGTCATTCTAACGCTTATTTCATTGACTGCCTTCCCATGAAGAATTTATCAAATGGAACCAGAATCAGGGTTCCCTTTTTCCTTTGGTTTATTTCATTTCCTTAAAAAAAAAAAAATTTGTTGCTACTCCTTTACATGTTTGCTTGATGTTTGAATTTGATAAGAGCCCTTGCAATGTGTGTGGATTGATTATCTCTTAATGGGGAGAAAGGAGTGGTCATGCCCTGCTGCAGAGCAAAGGAAGATGCAAGGAACAATTGGGTTGTAACTTGTATAGTTCCTTTTATTTTACCAACTCTTGTAAATATATCGGAAAATGACATGGTGAATCATAGCTGAACACTAAGCACACACCCTCACAAATATAAGTTATTTGTTTATTTTTATTTTTTTTTTATTTTTTTCTATTTTATTTTATTTTTTGCTTTTATTTTATTTATTTTACTTATCCCCCATAATTACTAGTATGGCCGTGTGAGATTTTATATCCTCTTAGGCCAATAAGAATAAGCCAAAAGGCCATGTGGGGCAATAAGCCTCTTTGGTACCTTTTGGGTCTTAAACTTATAATTAGCATTTTGGGCTTCAATGGCCTTCAGTAAATTTTTAAAAAAAAAAAAAAAAAAGAAGAGAAGGGAAAGAAAGAAAGTTTCAATAAAGAAAAAGACAAAAAAAAAAATCAATCAACAGAAATAGAAACAAAACTTTCCACTAAAAGAAAAACAAAGAAATACAAAGAAAAAGCTAAAAGGAAAATTAATGGAAACTAGAAAAAAAAAAAACAACAACAACAAAAACAACAAAGTAAAACAAAAAGAATATAAAACAAAATTAAACAAAAAAAAGGGTAAAGATTAATAGAAAAATAACAAGAATGGGGAAGAACAAAACAAAAATGTACTAAAAAATAATAATAATAATAAATCAAAAGATTAACAAAAAATAAAAGAACACCAAACAAATGAGACTAGAAAAAATAACATACTAAAAAATATAAAAAAAACAGAACAAAAAACCAAACAAAAAAAAAACCAAATAAGACCAAACGAAAAATAATAAACAAATAAAATAAAATAAAAAGAGAATGTGAAATAACAAAGATATTGAAATGAAAGAAAGAAAAAAAAAGAGAAAAAATATATATAATGAAAACAAAAAAAAAAAACAACACAAATAAAGGAAAACAAAAGAGCACAAAAAAAGAAGAAAAAGAAAAAAAACAAACAAACAAAACAAAAATTAGTCAAAAAAAAAAAAAAGAAGGAAAAACAAACAAACAAAAAATAACAAAACCAAAAAGAAAAACCAAGAACAAATAAAAAAAAAAAAAACAAAAACAAAAACAAAATCAAACAAAACAAAAACAAAACAAAAAAAATAACAAAACCAAAAAGAAAAACCAAGAACAAATAAAAAAACAAAAACAAAAACAAAAACAAAAATCAAACAAAACAAAAAAACAAAAAAAATAACAAAACCAAAAAGAAAAACCAAGAACAAATAAAACAAAAACAAAAACAAAAATCAAACAAAAAAATAACAAAACAAAAAAAAACAAATACAAAAAGAAAAACCAAGAACAAACATAACAAAAACAAAAACAAAAACAAAAATCAAACAAAACAAAAACAAAACCAAAAAAATAACAAAACCAAAAAGAAAAACCAAGAACAAATAAAAAAAACAAAAACAAAAACAAAAATCAAACAAAACAAAAACAAAACAAAACAAAAAAATAACAAAACCAAAAAAAAAGAACAAATTAAAAATAATAATAATAAAAAAAACAAAAAAAGGGACAAAAAAACAAACAAAACAAACAAAAAGTAACAACCAAAAAAAACAAAAAACAAAAAAAAATAAAAACAAAAACAAAAAACAAAAAACAAAAAGCAAAAAAAAACGAAAAATAATAAATTACAAGTAGAACTAAAAACAGGAAAAAAATAAAAAATGAAAAATGAAACAAAAATTAGCCAAAAAAAACAGAAAACAAAGATAAAAACAAAATTATAAAAAAAAAGAGAAATACGAACAAAACAAAAATAAATAGAACTAAAAACAAAAAAAAAAGATAAAACAAGATAAAACACAAAAATTAACCAAAAAGGAAACAAATAGAAAAAAAAAAAAAGAAACAACAATAACAAAACCAGAAAAAAGAAGAAGATAAAAACAAAAAAAAACAAAAAGTAACGACAAAGAAAAACAAAGACAAAATAAGACCAAAAAAAAATGATGAAAAAGGGTAAATAAAAAAAAATCAACCAACAAATATTATCTATAGTCGAACTACGTGGACTTTGATCCCTCATAAGGGTACGTAAGCCCTAGGCTTTTATCCTAGGTCAAATCCGCCCTTATAAATAAACATTTTTTTAATTTTATTTTTTTTAATTTTATTTCCTTAATTTCTTTTATTTTATTCCCTTTTCTTTATTTTATTCTTTGAATTCCTTTTTGTTTTGCTTTTAATTTTCTTATCTTAAATTTTATTTCCTTAAAATTTTTCCTTATGTTCTTTCCATGTGATTGGTTAGGGAGAATTAAAATAGAATAGAAGCCATATTAATTTTGCACAACTGACTTAGGGTAACCGTTCTTAAGAACGGATGTAGTGGGGTGCCTAACACCTTCCCCACTCACAATCGACTCCCGAATCCGAATCTGGTGTGCAGACCATTTTTCTAACAAAAAGGTTTTTCCAAAGTTTTTCCTTTTTAAAAAATAAAATTTTGGTGGCGACTCTTGAACCCTGTTTATTTATCTAAGTCTTTTTACTTTTAGTTTGATCTTCTTTTAAAGGCGCCACGCTGTCGCATTTTCGGGTGTGACATATGCAATGTCAAATAAACTAGGAAATTTAAGAATATTGCTAAGAGTTTGCAAAATATGTAGCATGTGTTCAAAATTAGCCTAAATAATATCTTTTAGGTGTTCGTCCTCATGGGCTAAAAGAAGATCTCAAAGTTGATGCCAACATTCACAAGCCTAGATTTGTTTACAAGGCCATGAGTTTAGCTCTTGAATTTAAGACTAAAGCAGGCCTAATGCATCATAATAAAAAGCCCAATATTGCCTCAACCTATAAGCTAAACTCTTCAAGTTAATAGGTTACATGTGAGACTACATTAACATAAACAAGAACCAAAAAATCCTTTTGTAAGTGTAAGCTAGATGCAACAACAAAAGACGTAGGATGCATAGAACTATCGAGATTTTAGAAAGGATTGTTCACTCTAACAAGAAGTTTAGTCTCAACCATTGTTACAAGTTGTCGACCCTCACCTTATTAGAGCTACAAGTTGGCAAAATTTCCCCTAAATCACACGTTGATGTCAGATCCGAAGAGGATGGGCCTTCAGTAGACATGGTTGAAATTTCTCTCTATGTGATTCTTGGTGAGCCTTCATGCACCACCATGAAACTTCAAGGCAAGTTAGGTTTGAAACAAGTAATTATCTAGGTGGATAATGGTCCCACAATTTCATTTCAAAGGTTGTTGTTAAGTAACTTCATCTTCCAATCCAATGAATTGCTCCTTTTGGTGTCTAATTTGGAAACAAGGAAGTAATCTATTGTAATTGAGTGTGCAAAATAGTCTCTATACCATTATTGGGCCTTACCATCACATAAGATTGCTACCTTTTCAATTCGAGGTGTTAATTTGGTGTTGGCTATCAAATGGTTGGCCTCTCGCAACATTGTATATGCTAATTGGAATGAAATGTTCATAATTTTCAATTTGGATGGAAAGAAATACAAGCTACAAGTTGTTCAATCAAGAAACCTAGAAAATGCCTCATTCCAAGCATTCCAGATGAAGTTTAAAGGCATCTTTGTTGATCCTCCTTTACCCAAATGGGTTCTATTACATGAATTTAAGTTTGCCTTTGTTGAACCTACTTTAGTACCTCCTTTTTGTTTCTATACACATGTGATCCTTTTCATATGTAATGCCAAATCACTTAATCTTATACCTTATCATTACTTATGTAACACCATAATTCTCTAGCTCATCTCATACTATTTCTAGGCTTCCTTCCATACAAATGCAAGAATTTAAGGAAAAGCCATTAAATATAATTAATTAATTAATTTGTATTACGTCATGTGTAAATTTTCAATTTTATGTCTCATGGACCATATGAAATCATCCATCTTATTCTTATATTTAAATACATAAATACAACTCATAACAAGCTTAAGAAGTGGCCAATAACTCGAGCTAAGGGAGTATATTCATGAAAATAAAGTGTGCAGCCTCAGACTGAAATTCTAGCTTTCTGTCATGAACTTTGAAAAATCATAACTAATTCTAAAAAAAATAAAATCAAGTATACTATACTATTCTAGAAAGATACATATGTCTAATTTATGATAAAAATAAATCCAGACCATAATAGGGATGTATAGTCATCAGAAAATGATGGAACAGTAACAAAGGTCACCTATCATTATTGGTACTATCCTTCAACTTCAAAAATTCATATCTCCCTGCTTCAATGTCCAATTAGGGTGATCTCAGTGGTTATAGAAAGCTTATTATGTCTAGTTTATGTCTATAAGCTTTCATAAGTATTGGACACCATTTGGCCCTCAAATGATACAACCCAAGAAACTAACTATATGAATAATATTTACATTAGAATAGCAGAAAAATGTTAATTTTAAAAATTCATAATTAATTCTACAGAGCTTCAAATAATCTAGTATTTGGCTTTCCAAAAAGCTCTAGATGAGATCTATATACAAGCCAAATTTCATGAGTAAATTCATTCATTTGGTTAGATCTTGACATTAGGTTACAAAATGGCTCATTTTGTGTCATCAATGGGTCTCAAATGGTCCAAAATTACTTCTATGATAACTATGGCCACTTAAGCACGTGGGAAAGCACCAACATGGTCTACCAAACATGTCTTAAAGATGCACAAACCCAAATTTCATAAATTCACTCATCCACCCCAAGATATACACAAGAATGTACATGCTAGTTCTAGCTATTCCATACCCAAATCATGTAATATTGTACATATGGCATCAAATCTTATTCATACAACATACATTTACATATTTACATATGTCCATAAGGTCATACAATATATACAATAAAGGATTACATCATGTGCCACTCATATGGCTACAAATTGGCAATTTCACACACTTTGTTGTCAAACTTTTCTCTTCAAGTTTGGTGGCTCCCATTTTTTGGCTCACTTGGTCCACCTAAACATGTTAGACATGTGGGGAGGAGGGGATGAGATTTTAGGAATTCCAATAGCTCTTCTCCCTTTCAATCACACATAAAGAATGCAAATCCATATCTAAAAATGCATGTATGAACTTTTATGGAACATGTGATCATTCAAGAAGCAATTTCTAATATTCAAGAAGTCATACAATACATCCATAAGCTTGCCAAGTAAGTGGTTTAATCTCACCCATTCTCTTCTAGGATTTTGGACTTGCCTCACCTTTTTTTATAAAGGCTTTGAACTAGGCCTTACCTTTTGGAAACTCTTAGCTTTGTCTTAACCATTCTTAAGGGTTCTTGGCTCATTCTTACCATGACTAGAGGGTACTTGGCTTTACCACACTCAAGCAAACCAAAACAATTTCACAAAGCATCACTTGAAAACATAATGCAACATTATGATACCATGGCACATGAACATATGCTAAAACACTTTTTCATGGCTTAACACATACATACACACATTCAAAGACAAGACAACATTCATCTATGCATGAGAGAAAGTAGCCTTTGTTACAAATGCAAACTTTCCTTCTTGAATTTGATTCCTTTCCCATGGCCTAGGCCGAAACCATGCTCCATGTGAGTACCAAGTGAGTTTGCTTTATTTTCTTAATAGAAGATGCATATGAGGAGCCTTTTAAAGATCTTAAGAGCTCATCCAAATACTCATTTAGGCCTAGGAATCTTTGAATCAATTCAGAATTTCAATGGAACATATGAAATCCTAACTTGTCTATCTTAAAATCTAATGGCTATTTGATTGTTTCCTTTGCATATTCTTGTTCTCCTCCCTCATTTTCCTAAGATTCATCCTTGGTTTAGCTAGAAATCCAACCCCTCTTGGTAGGTCTTACCTAGGGTGAAACACACACAAGAGGAGGAAGAAGGAAGATCAAGTATGGAGATGGCAAGATACCTTAGTTTCTTGGTTCCTTTTGCTTGTTTTTCACCTTACTTGGCTTCTTCTCCTTCAATTCAAAATTTTCCCTCTATTTTACCCTCAAAATGAATTCAAGAACTTCAACAAAACCATAGGAAAGAAGGGAAGATGGAGGAGGAGTTTACTAAAAAGAAAGCATAAAAATCCATACCTTTTTCTTGCTTTTTCTCCTTCCTTTCTTCTCCTTCTTGTGCGTCTCAATCCCTCACTCTTTTCTCTAGTTTAGGGTAGAAAAAAAATGGGCTAAGTAAAGGAGGGAGTAAGGCATGAGGCTTTATATAGCTAAGTTTAAAAAGTAGCTTTCAAAAATTTCAATTTTGTCCCTTTGTCTTAGCATTTTCTTTTCTGGTTTGTTTTAACTCCTTTTTTAGAATCATCTTTTCCATCATAAAATTTAGATCCTCAATCTTATGAAATGCCTTTCAAATTACTCAATTTGGAACTAAAACCTTCCCGAACGAAAAGGTCAAAGTTTGAGTCAACTAACATTAGAAAACATACACTTGAGCGATTTCAAGGTCTCTAAGAACCCCAAAGAACTTAAATTTGCCATGTTAAAAGCCCTCCTATGAGAATTTCAAAATTTACTCGAAATTACAAAAATGTTATTACGTTTTATAACCATTTTGTTAATTTTTGTCTGGTCATTTTAGCCTCTATTTCAGGGTACCTCTGGGCTCTTAAATTCATTATTTAATATCTAGATTATTATTTTAAATTTTCTAGGCCTCAACTAATTCATTTAAAAGGACTTGCTTTGAAAACATATCCGTCTCCATCATTTTTACGAAAACAGGACATTACAACTTATACCATTAAAAGACCAAATTGATGACTAAGTGGCTACCTTATTAAGTTCAAGTTTCATATGCCCTAACTCAAGTCCATTTACTAGCCTTATTGTAACACCCCAGAACTTATTAATAAGGATTGCGGTGAATTAAGGAATTAAGACAGGGATTTGGAAATAATAATAATAATAATAATAATAATAATAATAATAAGAAGAAAAATAAGGTTTCTAAAGAAATGAATTTATTTTATACATTTCGAGCTAATAATCATGTCTAGTTATTGTTAGGTGGATATATATATATATTAATTATGGTTACGGGTTTAATTAAGGAATTAACTAAGGGGAGTTAGACATTTAATTTGGGCTTTATGATTAATGTATTTCTGCCATGAGCCAAGTAAGAAAGCCCACTTGTAGTTGGTAAGAAGGTCCAATCTCATTTCTTGAGAGCCCAACTCTCATTTCATTAACTAAACCCATCAACTTATGGCCCAATAAGCACATATCTAAACCTAAGTGGATTTTGGGCTTTAGGGTTAGCCCAAACCTATCTAAAACCCTAACTTACTCAGCCCCTTACCTTCTATTCTGCAGACCAACTTAATCTTAGGCAAGGGAGAACTCCATTTTCGCATAGGAAGAGAGGAGGCTAGGGTTTTCTGCATTCCTCCACCATTTTTCACTTATAGAGGAAGATTTAACCAAGGTAATCTATATAAAACATGTCCCTCTCATTCTCCTCTTCATTTTGGTCTAATTGGTTTGTCATTTTGAGAAGCTTTCATCTCTTCTTAGGATGGAATATGATTCTTAGATGATTGTTGCAAGATTTTCGGAGTTGGAGGTTAGAGGGATGATTAAGTAAGCATTTCCCTTCCATTTTATGTATTACTTTGCTGGAAAATGCCCCTAAGGATTGATTATCATAATGGGTTCTGCTATTATGCAAAATTACAAGGAGATAATGATGAAAAACTAAATTTTCTGGGCTTGATGACTGATATCTGAATTTTGGAATTTCCCATGATATGTTCTTGATAATTGAGGCTCAACTTAGTCCATTTAACCCCTTAGGTATATGGGTAAGTGTTCCCTCTTCTCTTATGGGGTGTATGTGCTGAATTCCTACTTTTAGATTGACTTTTGCTGCATGGTTTGTACATGTACGAAAATGGAGTTGTGGGGAGCGAATCATGATGAGCTTTGATGTATGGACCCTAAATTAGTGTAATGATCATTAGAGAGCTTGGGTAAGAAGCTTTCAATAAACTCTTGTTAAGATTAATCGTAGATAAGGAAATTCTTAATTAATGATTGTTAAATGATGATGATTATGCTTATGTTAGGCCCGATGTGCTTTGAATCATAATGGTAGTTAGAGGCAGAGTAATTGGCTTCATTGAGGTAACTGGGGTTATTTTCCTAATTCTATATATATGCTCATGTTAATTTGCTATTTGTTACACATGCTTGATTTTGAAATGCTAAATGATTGGTTAACTACTTGATTGTTATTATAATTGGACCTTATGAATCCATAGTAGAGCTGTGGTACAGCTGCCACCCATGCATGTGCTTCAATCGAGCACCAAGTTGTGATCAGACCCCAAATGCACTGAGCCTGGTTGTGCTCATTATGGAGTAGGTGCCATAGACGTACCTCTCCTGGTGTTATTGGCCATTAACATGTTGTGTATGATTGCTGGTATGGGACAGTAGTTATTGGTAGTTCAACTAGTTCATTTGTGAATTGAATTGATGATTCTGGTATTGATGACATGAAATTGCATTAGATTGATTGACTTGTACATATATATGGAAATTGCCTCTTGTTACTGAGATTGTATATCTCACCCCAATTATGGGCCAACATTTTCAGGGACCGGACCTCTTAGTGGCAAGGAGAAAATTAATAGAAGTTTGTTATGTGGTTTGGTAGTAGGTAGGTTTAGAAACCTTGTCAGATTGTATTTGTATAACTAGACTACTAAGTTTTATGTAGTTGTTGCATTGCATCATGAATTGTCAAGCATAGGGACTGTAATCATTTAATACATCAGATGTCAATTTAAACTGGTGATGTATGAAATTCCTAATGCGGCTCATGTTTGAATGGAAATGTGAGTAGTGTGTAAACTATTTGCTATCATTGATCTATGAACTCACTGATTTATGGTGGCTAGAGGGTTAACGATCTACATTTAAGTTTTAAATAGGTAATGATATATGTATTAAGTAGATTAGGTAAAAGAAAGACATTAAATCTTCACAAACTAAGTTAAAATAGCTTAGAGGGTTGCTAGAGGGGGAATTGGAGAGCATGAGATGAAATCTTGAGAGTTATAGGAACAGAAGGGAATTGGCCTTGGCCAAATGATAACAGAGAGGAATTGGCCGTGGCGAATAGTGAAGTTAGCCGCAGCTAAGTCTGAGAAGCAAGTTTGGGGGTGTTCCAGAGGGTATTTAGCCACAGTGAAATGCATAAAATTTGTAGAGGTGTAAGGGGTGAAGCCGAGAGTAATTGGTCGCGGCTAAGAGTAATTTAGCCACGGCGAACATCCTAAAACCCTTATATTAACTAGGAAATCTTAGTTTTTCATGTGGTAACCTCAAGGGATGACTTAGAAATATTAGTAGAAGATTTTTATGAGTTGGAATTAATGGATAATAGAATCAAAGGCTTATGAATGAATGTTTATTTCCCTAATATACATAAGTACTTGTAATTGTATGGTTGATGACACTAATAATATTAAGATTCAAATTTCCTTATATTTTTTCGAATATAATTAGTTGTAATAACTTCCAACCCTAATTTAAATTTTATGGTTATTAATCACGTACTTAATCTTAATTATGATAATTAGAAGTTAAGGTCATTACACTTATCTTATTAATTAAGAAAAAGATTATTCTTAGGAGTTTGTGAAAACTATCAAAGCCTTAACCAAATTACAATTCTAGACAAGTATCCCATACTTAACATAAATGAATCATAGATGGATTAAATAGTGCTATTATCTTTTCAAAAATAGACCTTTGTTTTGAGTACCATTATATCCATGTCAAACTTGAAGATATCTATAAAATAGATTTTTGTACCTATTCTAGACACTATAAGTTCATTATAATGCTATTTGATCTCACAAATGCACCACCAACATTCTAATCGCCTTTGAATGACTTTTTTCAGACCATATATTTGAAATTTCATCTTGGTTTTCTTTGACGACATTTTAATTTATAGTTTGATATTCAACAACACCAAGAAAATCTTTATACTACTCTTCATCTCATGTCCACTCATTCCTTCTTTGTCAACCTGGAAAAATATTTGTTTAGGCAATAATAGATTGGGTTTCTTAAGCACATCATTTCACATTAGGGAGTTGTATTGGATCCTAACAAATTTTTAGCAATACTAAATTGGCTAGCACCTAACAATGTAAAAGAACTTTAAGGCTTATCAATCTTAATAGGTTATTACCTATGTTTTGTTCAAAATTATGTCATCATTGTGCACTGAATAACATACTTAACTAAAAAGGACACTTTCTAATGCGTCCTAAAGTTGAGATTGGCTTCCAAGTTTTAAAAATGCACAACTTCAGTTCATGTGTTACATCTTCCTATCTTCTCTTAATGGTTCATCATTAAGTGTGATGCTTAATCGAAAGCTTTAAGGACCATCTTGCTATAACAAGGTCATCGACTTGTCTATTTTAGTAAAGGATTCTCATTTTCCAATAGAATAAAATCCATTTATGATCGTGAATTATTGGCTTTAGTTCTTGTAATGCAAAAATGGAAATATTATCTTTTAGATCATCATTTTCTTATTAAGACTAATCATCATAGTTTGAAATATCTCCTAAACCAGTGAGTTACCATCGCTAAATAGCAAAAGTTATTGATGAAGCTTTTACCATTTGACTTCATTATTATTTATAAAGCAAGAAGTGCTAATATAAATGCAAATGCACTTTCTCGCTATCCTTAGCATGTTGGCTTTTTATCCTTTGCAATGCCCATTTTATTGGAGTTTGGCAACTTGAAAATGCATTACTAATAGATCCTTATACCAAGCAAGTTATGGATTAGCTCACTAATGACCCTGCATCACATCCTGATTTCTAGGAGGTTGCAAATCATCTTACTATAAATAGCAGCTAGTAATTCTTGATTATCCTTATTTAAAGGCTAAAATATTGCGTAAAGAACATGCTTCTCCAATTGGTGCTCACAGTGGTTACTTAAAAAAACCCTCAAACAAGTGTCTACTAATTTTTTTCTAGCCATGTATGTAGATAGATGTAAAGATTTTCATTCAAAATTATTTGATTTGTTAATAAAATAAATACCAAATTGTAGTTCTAACCAGCCTTTTATAGTCTTCATCAACACTTGGACATGTATAGGAGGATGTATCACTTGATTTCATCGTGGGGTTACCTCTTTCAATAGTATATGATACATTATAATAGTGCTGCATTGCCTTAGCGAACATGGTTATTTTCTTACTTTATCTCATCTATTTACTACCAAAACAGTGGTTACTTTGTTTTACAAGAAAATTGTATGGCATTATGGCATCTTGTGATCTATTTTATCTTATCAAGATGTGATCTTTTTAAGTACCTTTTGGCAAGAACTCTTTCGCCTTAGTCATACTCACTTGCAAGTGGGGACTTCTTACCACTTGGAATCTGATAACTAAACTAAGGTGGACAACCGATGTCTTGAAGCCTATTGGAGGTGTTTTGCATGTGAAAAACCTAAAACATGGTATCAATTTTTGTCTTGGGTAGAATATTCTTTCAACATAAGATATCAATCTTTATCTTATATGACTAAAACATGGTATCAATTTTTTCCCTAGGTAGAATACTTTTTCAACATAGGATATCATTCTTCATCTTATATGATTCCATTTCAAATTATTTATGGGCGAGAACCTCTAACTTTTTATCCTTTTGTCCCAGGAGAAACCAAAATTACTGAATTAAAAAAACATCTTCTAGACCATGACAAAATGCTACAGGTACTATGTGATAACTTATTGAAGGTTTAATCACGTGTGAAAGCTCAAGTTGATTTAAAGAGGAAGAAACTATCGTTTGAGGTTGGTGATGTTGTCCTTCTACTTGTGCAAACTTATAGGCAATACTCTTTGGCTAAACATCATTTTGAAAGTTGTCATTAAGATATTATAGGCCTTACATAGTGTTAAGGAAGGTAGGGCCTATAGCCTATGAATTAGAACTTCCTCCTACTTCTAAAGTGCATCCCATCTTTTATGTTTCATTACTCTAGCCAACAAAATGGGACATGGTTACATTTGATGCCCCACTTATGCATATCAATACAAAATGGGAATTTATTATTGAACTTGAAAAGTTATTTGCTCATTATTAGGTAAAAGATTTGAATATCCTCACACTTGAATTATTAGTCCAATGGTGTCATCATCCCATTGAAGAAGCTAGTTAGGAATCCTATGATCTTTTGGCTGCCTAACTGCCTCACTTTCGCATTGTAGATAAGGTGCATTTTCAGGGGAGAGTATTGATATAGCCCCACTACAAACTTATTATAGGAAAAGATGTGTCAAAATAAAAAAATAGCAAAACTGACAGTGTGCAAAGTCTGGCTTTTCATAAAACACCAAAATAAGTCAACTTCCAAAGCAAGTCCCTTGAGATGAGTTATTTAAGATAAAAAAAAATTAGAATAAAATTTTAAATAATAGAAAATGAGGATTTGAACCCTGAGTTGCATAAAAATTGATGCCACAGTGATTCAAAAAATTTGTCAAAAGGCTAGTGGCATTTTCATAAATAAGTACAATTTTGGAAAACTATATAGGAGGGTTTTTTAAATGAAAGTTCTGAGTTTTTCAGGATTTTCAGAGGCCTTGAAAACCATGAAAAGTCCTACGACTAATAAAACATTTCCGGTGTATATTTTCCAATATCAGTTGACCCAAATTTTAATTGATTCATTCAGGAAGGTTTTAGCTCTGATTTGAGTGATTCCAAAATCATTTTACTAGATTGAGAACCTAAATTTTATAACAAAAAAGATAGTTCTAAAAAAGGAGCTAAAATGAAGGTAAAACAAAAACTCCATGACAAAAGGACGAAATGGAAATTTTTAGAATTCTTTTGTTCTTAAAGCTTCTTAAACTCACCACCCTCGCTTGCTCTCATTTCCCACCATCTTTATTCTACCCAAAATAGAGAAAAGAACTAATTCTTTTAGGCACACAAGAAGAAGCAATCTTGAAGGGAGAAAAAGCCAAGAAAAGGTAAGAAATTCCATGGAAAATTTAGCTTTCTCCTTAGCAAGTTACTTCTCCTCCTTATTTCTATGGTTTTTTTTTTAAATCTATTTTGAGGGCAAAACAGAGGTGGAATTTTTAGATTTGATGAGGGGAGGCTAACCAAGTGAAGAATAAATCAAGAAAAATAAGAATCTAAGGTATTTTTGCTATTTCCTAAGCTTAAGTCTCCTTGCTCCTCTTCTTTTCATTTCCCCACATGTAAGGCCAGCCATGAGGGATTAAATCTCTGACCAAACCAAGAATGAATCATATGAATTAGAGTGTGGGAATTTAGAATATACAAAGGAAATCAAGTAAAAGCTATTGATTTTTAAGTTAGCAAAGTGTAGGATTCTTGAAGAGTTTGTAAAATTTGTTTTGATTCATGAACTTCCTAGGCTATATGAGTGTTTATTTGAGCTTCTAAGACCTCTAAGAAGCCTCCCAAGTGTGTCTCCCATCAAAGAAAAATCAAGAAGCCTATGAACCCTTCCTCCTCCTTATGTTTCAGCCTAGGCTAGTTAAATAGGTTAAGGATAGTTTTAATTTGTTCTAGGCCTATTTTTGAGTCATATATGATTATTAAAAGTGATGGGAAAACTTAGGAAAAGTTTAGGAGACTTAGAGAATGAATTGGTACCATAGATTCCATAATGTGACCTAAGGAAGCAACATGTACTTAGGCTCTTGGTTTTAATTGGGTGGTGACTCCAAGAGGCTTGAAAGGAGTCAAGAACCATATATGAATGAAGAGAATGAAGCTGAGACTTTATGTGAGAGGTGTTGCTTCATTAAGTTCATTTTGGAACCATAAAGAGGTCATTAGCCCAAGCTAGAGTTTAAGGAAGAGGTATGGCTTTAGAAACAATTTCATGACCCTAATTGACTTCCATAAATTGTGTTTAGGCCAAGATAAACCAATCACACATCCTTGTGTATGTGAAGTCGAGAAAGGGAGGAAAAATCCAGGGAGGAAAGTGTGTAATTTCACCAAAGGTAGCTCTCTCTCTTTTCTCCCATGCATGAATGAATGTCTACATTATCTTTGAATATTTGTATATGTATTTTAAGCTATGAATTATATTTTGGCATGATGCCTATGTTCCATAGAACCATAGTGTTGCATTATGTATTCAAATGATGCCTAGAATGTTTGCATTGATTTGCTTGAATGTAAAGAGGCTAAAAACCTTCTATTTTCGATGAGGATAAGCCAAAAACTTTTAGAAGTGGTTAAGAGCAAGAGAAAGTCTCCCAAAAGCAAGGCTTAGTTCAAGGCTTTGAGAAAAAGGGTGAGGCAAGTCCAAGAACCTTGAAGAAAGGGGGTGAAGCTAATCCATTCATTTGGCAAGCCTAAATATGTTATGTGTGCTTTGTGTAAATGCCAAGAATGTATTTGCACCATTTTCAATGTTAGTATGACATGCATGCATCCCTAAGACTTGCATTACATTCTTTATGTATGGTTGAATGGGAGATGACTTATTGGGATTCTTTGAATCTCACTCCTTCCTCTCCAATATCCTAATATGCTAGGTGGTGCCAATGAACAAGGAAATGTAAGCCACCAAGTGGGAAGATGAAGCCTTAACCATAAAGCTCTTAATTTTGCTTATGTTGTAACCAAAGGAATGGCATATGATGTAATCTTTTGATATAATTGATAGACAATGAATAAAACATATCCTAATAGATATGTATGAAATTTGATAATAAATGGAATGTATTGCAATTTTTGTGTATTGAATGGCCATTTCAAGTACATGTTCCTTAGAATATGGCTTGGGGATGAAGGATGAGGTTTTTGTTTTGAGTTTCTACACCTTTAAGACAAGTTTAGGGAGTCTTTTTGGGCCATTCCCACATACCCAAGTGGCCACAAGAACCTTATGAGCCATTTTGCACACTTTTGCACCATTAAAATGTATTAAAGTGACCCAAATGGCATCCTATGGTACAATTTGACCAAATGAAGGAATTTCTCAATGAAATTTGGCATACATGTAGAGCTCATTGAGATATTTTTAGGAAGCTCAAGTGCAACAAAAATGGAGCTCTACAGAATTAGTTATGAATTTTCAACGTTGGGATTTTTAATGGGTTATGGTATGTGCACTATTTACACTGGCAGGTTTGTGTTCTATGTCACCCGATGGGTAAATGGTATCCAATATTCGTGAAATTTTACAAGAAAAAACTAGAGGTTATAATATTTCTGTACCCACTAAGATCACCTCATTTGGAGGTCTGAGCAGAGAGTTATACATTTTTGAAGTTTGCTGTCGGTAGCAGTAACGTCCCCTGAGTCTAGTCACTGTTCCATAGATTTGCAATGGCTAAAAGTTTCCTTTTCTTTCTGAAATTATTTTTATCATAAATTTAATATCTTTATATTTCCATAATGACCGAATATGTATGATTTAAATTTTTATAGAATTAGTTATGAATTTTGAAATTTCATATCAGTAATCTGAACCAGTAGCCCAGACAGCAGTGACCTCAGTGGCTTTTTGGATGTCAAACTTTCTCCTTTTAATGATTCATGATCTGAAATTATTTTTACCATGGGTTAAACATCTAGAGCTTTCTATAATGGTAAAGTTTGTTGGATTTTGATTTTTTTGGATTTAGTTATGAATTTCCGAAGTTATGATAGAAAAACCCAAAATCTGACCGTGGCTAATTTGTGGAAATTGGTATGTTTCACCCACTTGTATGAGTTCCAAGCCACTTTCTTGGATGGTTTTGAATTTTATTAGTATAATTAAATATGAGAATGAGTTTAATGAGTTCCCTTGGTCTATGGAATGCCGAACAAAAAATTTATCCGTTACACAACGCAAGAAAATGTAATATTTTCATGTCTTTTTCTTGAGTAATCCTATGTTTCATGGATTAAAACCTAAATATGAATTATGGTATGATGGTGTTACACAATGAGAGCATGTTGGATGTTATGCCAAGTCAAGTGGGAACTAATGCATAATGGGAAGCAAAGCACATGGCATAATAAGGACAACTACAATACTTAGTAGTTGACTCTCTTGTCCATGTCCACAATAGCAGTTATGTTTTATTATATTCCACTTTTATGCCTCATTGTATGTCTCTTCTTGAGTTTTAGTATAAATCATGTATCTAAGAGGCACTATAAAAGGAAGGAAGAAAAATATTTTCATGTCATAGGAGATCAATCCTCTCTGTACGGACTACTTAATACAAGCACTTGTGTTCCTCTAGCCTTTTCTTGTTAAATTCTTCTTATCTATTCTCTTTACATTCATAAATTTCCAAGCCTTTATGAGGATCTTACATTTAATTAAGTTTCACATTAGATTGACTTATGAATGATGATTGGAATTTATAGACTCATAATCCTTTTAGCTTGAATGGCCTTATATGGATGCTGACTTTTATCTTAATGGTTATGTGTAAATGCCTTATGGTTACTTTTATGATAGTTTGGTTGTGTTGATGCAATAGTTAAAGGTTATGTGGTTAGTGTTTAGAGAAATTCATTGGGTGAAAATTTAACCTTTTTAGTTTTATGACTTAACAACCCCTATGTTGGGAGGTTTTAGTCATTTGGAGTTTGCTCCAATAGGTTGGATTCATTTTGGTGGGTTAGAATGGGTAAGGAACCTTTGAAAGTTGCATTATAGCTTTTTGGGGCTTTAGTGGAAATGTGTATCCTTAGAAGGCTATATGTTTCCATGGTGGTGAGTCTTATCATGTTAGTATATCACCTATAAATACTTATGGATGGCTTTAGATGTTTTACTTTGCTAGGGAGTAAGCTTACCATAGTGTTTTCCCTTTATTTTTTTTTTCTCAAATAAAACAAATTTTTTGTTAGTTGTTATATTTTAATTTGTGAAAACTAAATTAATAAAACTTTCTTACTCTTCATTTTTCTCTTTTTTTTTTATTTTTGAAAATAAGATTTTTTTTATTTTGAATTTTTAAATGCATAACTAGTTTTTCTTGAAAAAAAAAATAAAAGAGAATAAAATTAAACAAATTATTTATTGTGTACGTGTATGAACTTGTGAGCATAATATGAGAGAAACCACTCTCGACAATTTTGAGCAAGCATGAGATATAGAGCTAGACTTAAAAGTATGAATTAAAAGACCTATCTCACTAAAGCCGTACCTACCATAAGATCAAGAACAACTTATTCCAAAACAAATATATTTACCTTAAGCCAAAGCAAATTCCTTGTCACAATATAATCTCCCAGCCTTAGGAGGACAAACAGCAGGGCCTACTCATTTGTGCTTACCAAACCAAAGCATGAACACAAAAGATGTAGCTTCTTTAACCATGTTAAATTCAACATCTCATTCCAACAAATACGCATTCATTTAAAATCCAAACCAAGATGAATCCAATTAAGGTGATTGTCCAGCAATCGGACATAAAGCATGCAGTGCGAGTTTACACATGCCAACCCAAGTCAAATACATTATGTATCATCTAAGAAAATCCCATCCATGATATGCATAATTTGAACCAAGGTTTTAAATTGCGGTTGCGGTTGCGGTTGCATTGCAGTTACTGCGATTGCAGACACTGCGGGTGCTATAATGCGGGTTGTGGTCACTGCAGCCGTGATTTTTTTTTTGAAATTACACAAATTATTTTAAAAATATATATAATCATTATAACTTTCATATACATAAATATATCATGCCTAACATCAATATTAATTAAATAAATCATTATTTTGAACAAGCATATCAATGTTACTTGAGAAAATTAAAGGATAAAGTCAGATAATATAAAAGTATACTTACATTCTTATTACAAAGAGAGAATTAATATCACCACATTATAGAATGTCATGGAGGATCATAGTTCCCACTTTCACTTTCATTATCACCTTGTCTTGCTCCCTGTCCAAAAACATAATAAAAAATCCTCCACCTGTATTCTCCATTTTTTGATAAGGAAAATTTGGCGTTGGATGATAATAAGGCTCTTGATAATTTATTGAAGGTTGATAATGTGACGACCCTAATTTCTAATCATCATAATTAAGGTTAAACACGTAATTAATCATTATAGGTTATGAAAATGTGGAGAAATGTAAACCTTAAGGTGATTAGAGTCATCAATCATATGATTACATACACTTAGGTTCATAAGGGAATTAAACATCCATTTATAAGCCTTGGATTCTATTACTCATCAATTATAACTCATCCTAATGACTCTAGATCATCCCTTGTGATTAACATATGGAAAACCAAGGTTTTCTAGCTTATATAAGCGTTTCAGCATGTTCATCGCGGCCTAAATACTCTTAGCCGCGGGCAATTCCCTTCTGTTTTACGCCTTTCTTCATGCCGCAGTGAGTTGGACCTTCACCGCGGCCAACCTACATGGCGCCGCGGCGAAGAAGCCTCCTGGAACTTCCTCGCTCGCCTATCGCCACTGCGAGTTGGACCTTCGCCGCGGCCAACCTACATGGCGCTGCGACGAAGAAGCCTCCTGGAACTTCCTCGCTCGCCTCTCGATATTGGCCGCGGCCAATTCCTCTCTGGAATGCCGGGGACATTTTCCTAAAAGTTCGCCACGACCAATTCATTAATTCGCTGCGACTAATTTCTCTCTGGACGACTCCTAATTCGACCTCTCACATTTTGCCGCGGCCAATTTACATTTTGCCATGGAGAATTCCTCTCTGGCACTCTTCCTGGGCAACTTCGCCTCTATTGGCCGCGGCCAACTCAATTTTAGCCGCGGCGAAGTACCTTCTGGTCCTACACTCCGAAAATCTGGACTTATACTCTTCTTTTTCCCTCCAATCTCACCCTAGGGCCCCTTTACCTTAATTGTGGGGCTCAAATAGCTTTCCTTAGCCTAATTTATCCGACTAATCTATCCTCTCTAATTGAAGATTCAAGGGTCATTTTCTTTCTTCTAATTACCCTATATCAGCAAGTCCATTTATCAGCAATTTGTAAAATAACAATAATAAGAGTTCATGAACTATCAATAGATATCACTTATGTCAAGATTACATCTCCAATAATAAGCTACATCAAAGTTCAACAAGGCTCATTGTAAATAACACAAATCCATACATCAATTACCAATTTAAAGTAAGGCCTACTCCTCAATAAGTACACATTATATTATCAAAATACAGACTCCTACACTTGGCAATACAGATACATGATGATGTTACACAAGACTTAACCAAAATTTAGCATCTACCCTATTACACTCAGACCAAGTGTAGCTCCCCACACTAGGCCTCAGCTCATGGATGTTCATCCACTTACTTACCCTTATCCTTACCCGAGGAACATTCACCTGAAATTGTAATCCCATAAAACGGGGTGAGATAATAATCTCAGTAACCAAGGCAATTCCACCATATAATCCAGTTTAATTAGCATATAAGCATGAATTAAAATCAACATCCGAATCATATCAATCATATCAGTAAATGAAGCAATTAGGCTATCATGATTACTATCCCATACTAGCAATCATATTTACGCATGTTAAAGGCCATTAACACCGGGAGAGGCCCGTCCACGGCACTACTCCCCATTGAACACAACCAGGGCTCAGTGCATCTGGGGTTTGATTATAACCCGGTGCTCGATCGTAGCACATTCACGGGTGGCAACCACACCACAGCTCCACCATGGACTCACAAGATCCAATCATCATCCAATAGATAGCTAACCAATTCATTCAACATTTCAAATCATTCATATACAGCAAATACGAAATTAAACGAATACATGCATGGAATTAATATAAACCCCGGTTACCTCACTCGTAGACAGATTTGCAACGGCCACCAATGGTACAGAGTCTCCCTATAATCATAGTATCAAATAATTACTACTCTAATTCATCATTAACAGTTACAATAAGTACCTAAGGGATTTAAATGCTATTAACTACCTAAAGAATACTTACCCAGCTACCACAAATACTAAATTTGGATTTAAGTGTCCTCTTCCAGAAATCTCAATATTCCAACCAAAATCCTAAGCAAATTCGTACAAAATTAATACCCATAATATAAATAAGCTATGGGGGTCTCAAACCAACAAAAAAATCATCAAAATGGGGGGGTTTAAACTCATATAATATCAGCCCTAACATCAACCTACGAATTTCATCAAGAAAATCCCCAAACACCCACATTTCAGATTTTAGGTATGATGAAATTACTCCAAATGAAAAACTAATTGGATCAAATTAAAGAGAAAGATGAGGGGATTAAGTTGTATAACTATCACTTTGGCTAAATCTTGCTCCAAATGTGAGAAAAGGTGGAATTATGCCAAGAACCCTAGCCTCTCCTCCTCACCTCCGAATTTTCTTGTGTTTTTTATGTTTTGCTGAATGGGGGGTGGCTAGTCAGTTTTTAGGGTTTTAGTGGAGTTAAATTGGGTCAAGGGATGGATCATGGGTTGCTCCAAGTCCAACTCCTAATGGGTTTCAAACTTTAGCTTGTTGGGCCAGTTTTTTTTTTTAAATGTTGGGCTGCAGAATTCTATTGGGTCAAGTTTGAAGAGCTCAAGGGTTTGGATCTGCACCTAACTCATTGGGCCTCCATTAGCCTCTCATCATGATCTATCAATTTGGGCCTAGATGAAATTTCTATCCTAATTAATTCTCAAACCCATGTTAACAATTTATCTCTCTAAAATTTCCATTCACTAACTTGCCCAATTATCCTCTATTAATTATTCTTAATTACTCTAAATTCACGATTAACACCTTAATTAATTTTGAGGTGTTACAGATAATATGGTGGGACTTGAATCATTGGATAATGATCATGTGACATATGAGAAGGTTTTTGATAAAATGGGGGGTAATAACTTTGACTACTTTGAGACGAGCCACCAATGCCAAAATCACTAAAACTTTGTGAAAAATTAGAGGAAGAACTATCTTCTGGTACACCACTTTGCTGTCTTCCACCTCTTATAGATTGATGACCACCTCTTCTATTATCACCAGAGCCTCTATCTTGAAAAGATGTCATATCAATAACAAAATCCAAATCACGCATAGTATATGGAATGTCTTGATATGGATCTTGTTCCCTTTCTTCATCTATGTCATGATTACTTTCTACTGCATCACCACCATCACTACCACTATTGTTGCTTGGTGGACTCAAACCACCATCACCACCCTGACTATGACCTTCATGGGAACTTGAATCATCATCAGCCTCTACATCTTCATTATCAATATCCATTCTTGTAGCCATTTTGAATTTTGAAGTCCATCCAATAATGGGCCTTCTCTCTCCTCAATCCATGGATACAAGGGATCATCTTCTTGGAATATGTAATCAAGATTAATTAGATTGAAACTATTTTCTATCTCTTCTTGACTATACCTCTTATTCTCTCTCATTTGTAGCTTCATATTGTAAAAGGTAAACACAAGTTTCTGTAATTTTTTTATACTTGAGTCTATTTCTTGTCTTTGTATGAATATAGCTAAATGTGCTCTAATTTCTTTCACAATTTGAAGCTGAAGTTGTTTAGCTCAGAATTTTTATTACAATGCTTTGAAATTTAGGAGCACACAAACCATATATTATCCACCATTCAGCTATTTAAACAAATAATACAAAAATTTAGTTAACTTTGAATTATAAATAAAAATAATTATTTTGATAGAGTCATATATTGTACCATGTATACTTATAGATAAAAAATAAATTATATCTTACCAGGATCCATTTGAGACCATGCTCTTTGAGCTTGTGGCATTCCAAAGTTCTCTCTCTTGTCTCGAAAATGTATTAACTATGCAACATCATATTAAATTTAATATAAATATATAATAATATATTTCAAACATTCATTATACAAAAAATAACTAACCTGATTTAGTGCTCTAATTGCAACATTCATATTTCGTTCTAATTTGGTGATTGCACTTCTGGTTCCATCAAATGTTTCTTTATAAACTGAATGACCATGCTCAACTCCAAATTGAAACTGAGGATTAAGAAAATAGCCTAGAAAAAAAATAAACTTAATTAGTTAGTACACAAACATTCTTTTTTTGTGACAACATAACATATATATATAGACTTACCTACAAAATGTAAATCAGTATGTAGAAATTTTCATATTTTATCTATCATGTCGTTATAAGTTGAGTGATAATGATAGTTTGGTTGTATAGATAGCTTTTCTCTATCTATAGCTTCATAGATAAAACCCATGGTTGGTTTCTCATCACTGTCAACCAGTCTTAACACTTTAACAATTGGCTCAAATACTTTTAGTATTTCATTAGCTTTGATCCAAAAGTCATTATCCAAAATTTTTTTCCTTGCATCATGTGCTGGTCCAGATTTTTCCTTGCCAAATTTAGACTTCTTAAACTTTTCAAAGTTGAACATATTTTTCAAAGCCTGCTTTTGCTTCATAAGATATTGTAGTTGTAAGAATTGTGTAGCAAAGCGAGTAATGGTTGGATGAATAATATCTCTACCTCTAGTATATTCTTTCATTAAATTCACAGTCCAAATGTGGTTATATATAAAGGATGTTATCATCTTTGCATCCTCTAACACTTTTTGTACATTGCTTTTTTTCCAATGTCTTCTAAACATAGATCTAAACAATGAGCTGTACAAGGTGACCAATAGAGATGTGTTCTTTTTTCCATTAATTTTTTTCCAGCTACCTTTAAAGCTCCCTCATTATCTGTAACCACTTGGACTACATATTCTTCTCCAACTTCGTCTACCACTTGATCAAGTAACTGAAGGTAGTAATCAGTATTTCTACTAGCAACAGAAGAAACATCTATTGATTTTAAAAAAATAGTTCCCTTGCTGCAATAGACAAGAAAATTCATTATATGCATGTGACTAATGCTATTAGTCTAACCATCACACATTATTGTAACACCTCTTTCCTTCTATGCACTTTTCAACCCATTTATCCATTCCCTCATAGATTGGTATTCAGCTTCTAAATACACATCTGAAATCTCATAAGGAGTAGGGAATTTAACCCCTGTTGTACCTATCTCAGCAGCTGCAGTAATTAAATTATGCAACCAAGGAGAATTAGATAAATTCATTAAAAGACGTTCATATATAATAAGCTTTGATGTTGCTTCTCCTAATTTCTTCCTCAATGTTTTCAT
Source organism: Erythrophleum fordii (assembly GCA_032878935.1). Taxonomy (NCBI): domain Eukaryota; kingdom Viridiplantae; phylum Streptophyta; class Magnoliopsida; order Fabales; family Fabaceae; genus Erythrophleum; species Erythrophleum fordii. The sequence goes on from JAVQMF010000031.1 coordinate 2,430,247, forward strand.
CAAACCACCAGAAATTTTTAGTTGTTTCATGCTTTTACTCCTCACAAGATCAATATTTGAAGATCTTAAACTAAAGGCAATATCTTCTAATCCTCTTGCTCTTGCATGAAAGTTTCCACCCTCTTCATATACATTTTGTCCTCCTCTGGTTTGTTGTCTAAATTGTTATCTCTCTTTCCATTCATAATGTGATCTGATACTTTCTTAGGTCACATGCCTCATTTGCACTTCCTCATCAACAAATGCCTCCATTTCATCATCTTCATCACCTCTCAACCTTACTTCAAATTCTTCTTTTCTTTTTTTTGAATCATTTTTTCCTTTATTATCTAAAAGGAGTTTCATCATACCTTCCCGAATAGTAGTTGTAACTCTAGGACAACCAGCTACTTGTCCTTTAAAATAAGCAATATGCTGCTTCAGTCGAGTAATTCCACCTTTTATTACTTTCCCACAGAGTTTGCAAATTATGTTGTTTCGATTTCCAGCTACAGGTATTCCAAAATGCCAATATCATCACTAGGAGCACCTTCTAATCTTCTTGTTGGAAATTCTTCTCTTGGCGACATTGTTTATATTTTATAGTACCTGTTGATCAAATGAAGTTGGTAATATAATATAATATAATATAATATAATATAACAAAACTAAAAGCACAATTGAATAATTAATCAATTAAACAAAATAAAAATAAAAATTCAAAGTTCAATAATAATAATCTCAGTTCCACCACTAACATTAACAACTCTTTTTTGAATGCTCGTATAATGATAGGTATCAATTGGTAAATCATATATAGGTTCATAAATATATAGATGTGTTATTTTCAATGGTTAGCATTTTTATTTTCTCTTTTGATACACTAAACATTCAAAATTTAATGAGTTTATAGGCTAAATGACAAAGGCCTAAAGATTGGATATAATAGAAAGATGCATGGCTTAGTAATCTAAGGAAACATATGCAATGCTCACATTTCCCTATAAAAATATTATTTGTTTATGGTATAATCCTTTCTCTATCTTTGCTATTATAGTTTCCAATTAATTTGTTGACAAGAAAATTTAATCCTAGAAATAAATATTAAAATTTTCCCTTAAAAAAAAGATTATGGAGTCTAATCATAGGAATAAATATTAATGAGTTTATTATATTTGAAAGATTGGTTATCGATTAGAAATTTTGTCCATAATTAAATCCATATTCAATACATAATAAGTATGTGTTTTAAATTTGTTTTGTTCTATAAATGGTAAGATATCTCTTATTATATCATTTGTTTACTATTTATGAATAAATTAATGAGAATAAGAGTGAGATATTTGGGAAAATTACAGTGGTGCATTTTTAAATTTTAAAATTATTTTGAATGATTTAAGAATAAAAAAGTTAAATTATAATTTTTGAATTATAATTTATTTAAGTTTTTTATCTTTGGTCTTTCACAATAATTTTAAATTTTAATATCTTTTAATATAAATATTTTTACCTTATATATATTTTATATTTCTCACCTCAACCTTCCAATATAGTTCATTTTGTATGCATCTAAATTTCTTTAGCCTAATCAATAAAATACCAATAGAGTTATAAGGGTAATAATTTATTTTTAAATGTTTGGAAAATATTAAAAAATTTAATTTTTTTACAAATAAACTATAAGAATCAAATTAAAAAATCATGTAGACTATAAAAAACAAAAAAAAATTTAATGTTTCTTATTATATTTCATGATCATTCAAATTAGTCCCCAGTTAATATAAAGTGGATTAATAATAAATTAATCATTATTAGGTTAAGTTATATTAAAGAATAATAAAATAAATAGTGCGTCAATGATTAATCTGTCATGAGGTAATTTACTAAAATCTATGCTTAAAAGGTTTATTTAATGATTACATTTAACCACCAATGCAAACACTTTTTTTGGGTAATTTAATTCAACGAATAAGTATGAAAAAAAAAACTTAGTTTAATTTTAATATCTTTGTTATAAGTTTCTTTTATAAAAACATAATAAATTATAGATAAATATAATAATTTTTACAATTCAGTATTATATGATAAAATTCTTTTACAGATATTAATTTTTATTAAAAATTTTAATAGTATAGATATAAAAGAGTGTATCAAAATCTGATTCTAATTATAAACCTCTGCAACTAAAGTGAAACCTGATTTTGGCCTAATTATAGTAGAGTGGCTAACTGTAATTTACTTTTGCATGCTAACTGTAATATAAAATGGGATCAAGCTTAGATAATAATTAATTAACAATCATAGTTATTCAGTTGGGTCCATGATCTCATCCCAAACTAATACTACTATTTTTCAAAGTTCAAATATTTCACCTCTCTCTCAAGAAAAGTGTGTTTTTAAACTTTCATAAATTGATGAATAGTGCCAATCTCTTATCATCTAACTTTTTTTTTTTGGATTTTGGGGCAATATTTTAATTTTTTTATTTTCTTGATAGAAAATGGCAATAATTTTTAGGCATTATTAATAAATTCATGAAAAATATCTTAATATTTTTTTCAACTATAGTATCTTTTTAAATTTAGAAAAAAATATCTTAATATTACCTTTTTAAATAATCCCATTTTAATTAATTAGCAAATTTTAACATTTGTATATATTAATTAGCAATCAATGAAATCCATACTTATTATATATACATATGTTAAAATTTCATTTTTTTTTAAATAATGCCATTATAGGGAGGCAGGAAATTTTTCTTTCTTGTTATTTTTTTTTTTTTTGGAGTAAGAATGGAAAAAAATGAAGGTTTAGAAGGATAAATTTTTATTTTTGGTGCAAGAGTTTAGAAGGATGAACTAGACATGTACTTAAGTGTATGTAAATATTCTTTTAATTAAATTTTTAATATTGTTAAAATATAAAATTAAATTATAATTTTTTTCAAATTTTAAAATAATAAAAAGAGAAGTTGTAGGAAGTTAAATCTTTAGCGTTTTTAACGTTTTCTTCTTCGATAATAATTTATATCTACATGCTTTAAAAAAATTATTTTTTATTTTACTTTGGGAGACAAAAGAAAGCAAAGATCCCAAAATCATATATAATAATATAGATAATGCGCTATTGTTATTGCATTATTTTATGATAGCTTGACTATTACAAATAAATTATTATAATTAATCACTTCATTAATAGTTATTTTCTTAAAAATTGTATAATAATTCATTTGTGTTTATTTCTATTGGTTCTCTAATATATTTTTATTTATTTTAAACATATTCGAATGACTAAACAAAGAATTATCATAATTTAAAACCCCCTCTTATCTTTTTTTTTCTTTTAATTTATTTATGTATATCTTAAATATATTTGTTCTTAACTCTGAAATATACATTGAATTCAAATGTGGATCAACTACTCATTGGCTTGCAAGTTGCAACTATCAATTAGAGCATATATATAAATTATGGACCACTATCATACACTTAACCCAGAGCACGAAAAGCATATAAACTTGTGTATGCTAATAGCGTCGACATCAGAAATCATTCTATTTCAGAATTATTAATATAGTTTCATGCAAAATTCACATTTTACATGCTAATTTTGATATCTAAGAAATGAATATATATTATTCTTTAATGAGTTATGGATTGTGATTTCATTGATTACCATATATTATATATATATATATATATATATGAAACCCATAAAAAGACCAATGGCAAACAAGCTTCAATATATATGTATATATATATATGAAACCAATAAGGAAATATATATTATACGTACTTTAATTTTGGCAGAACCATCCCATCCTAATAAAAGATATCCTATCAATCATAAGAATTTAAGAAGAGATATCTTAACACCTGTACTAATGAAGCACAAAATTCAAATCCTCTGATCAAGTATATAACGTATAATTCAAAAGAAATAAATAAATTTGAATCTCTTTATTTTTTAATTTAATTTTTATCAATTTTTAAAAAATAAATATATTATGTAAGACTTATTACTTAAGTAGTTTATATATTTTGCATTTATTATCACTTAAGTAATTTATATATTTTGTATTTATATCTTTTTAAAATTAAGAAAAATTAAAACAAAAATAAAAAAATTCAAAATCAAAATCAAAATAAGTGAAGATGTAAAATAAAAGCTTTTAACATTAAAAAAATTTCATTCTTTTTTTTCTTACCTTCAATTGATCATCTACAATAAATACAAAAATAAAATATCTTATCCCTCATATGTCTAAATCTGTTCAAAGCTTCCTTATCATGTCCAAATCTTCAATGCATCTTCATCTCGTGAAGGTCTAGCAAATTTCACATTAGGATGGGATGGTTCTGCCATCACAAGAAGCTGCAAATTTCACACAAATCTGAACATATATCCTTTAAGACATGTAGCAAATTTCACACAAATCTCAACATATATCCTTTAAGACACTAGCAAATTTCACACAAATCTCAACAGACACGTGGTTACTGATTTAATAATTTAATCAATTCATATAACAAGTTCAATCCAAAAATGCATTTGTCGAATTCAACATATAATGTTCTAGTCCAAGTCAGTTCATCTCATTTGTCCAATCTCGTTTTCCGGTGTGAGAGAAAGTATTAAAAAACAAAGTGCTCACATTTTTATTGATAAAAAATAATAGAAGCAAAAGTTATAAAAATATCAAACTGCTCCCCTCCCTTATTTAATGCTTCGACTCCCAACTCTGCAACTAGAAAAGGAACCAAAATGAAGAAAAGAGCAAAGCGAAGCAAGAAGAAGATATGCATACCTTTGGGCACTTCTCTGGCTTTAGAGTATGGTTTTAGATCTCACTGGCTCCGCTTTGGGTGATATCACCAGCTTCGCTTTGGGTGATATCACCAGCTTCGCTTTGGGTGCTTCAACCTTCAGGTATGGTTTCAGATCTCAAAACTTCATATTCATTAAATCAAAGCCCTCTCTACTGATTGCTATTGGCCTGTTGCTGCTTGTTGGCTTTTCTCTTTTGTTGCTTGGGTTTGGGAAAGTAAAGCTAGGGCCAGCCAACTACTTATTTTGAGCTTTGTGTGTTCCTATATTTCTGGCTTTATATGATGCGTCGCAACAAAACTACAACACCGTTCTATTGCGGCCGCAACACTGTTATATTGCAGTCCGTTATTGTGATTTCTGAACCCTCTACAATTGCGGGCTGATGCGAATGCGAGTTGGGCCGCATCCGCACTATTGAACCCTGATTTGAACAGAACCACGAGAGACATATTTTGAATACTTCAATTAGGTAAGCTCACATTAGGATTAACACTTGACTGGGATTCTAATCACAGAAAAAGAGGTGCATCATTGGATTGGAAATAATTTCGCACAAAAACATGAGCCATACTTCAAGAAGTTCGACTAAGTGAATGGATCCATATGGAAACCAAGATTTCAATCGTGTATGTTCTGGGATCAGAAAAAATTCGACATTCAAAACTAATCCAAGTAAAGACGCAAATCATGATCTATGAAGGCAATAAGGAGCATAACATCATTGAAACAGAGGAGGATCAAAGTGAATTAATTAAAGCAGCTAACATTGCAGACCCCAAATGAGACTCATCCCCTATCCAGAATCGCAACACCCAAACCTATTCATTGCACAGCTTGGAAGTCACATCTTTTAAGCAGAACGAAGGGAGCAATTAAAATTTACCTGTTTTGATTGTCGCCTTTCCAAAACCGAAGAATTAGTGCCGTGAAGCCAAAACAGCCCGCCACTGATGAAACCCAATACAGTTTGCTATTGTGGCACTCGTCCTTTCCTTCTCCTGACCTCTCTCAATTCGGCTCTTCTGTTTTTCTCTTCGCAATGTTGCTCTTTCTGTTTCTGTTCCTATCGTACCCTCCTCACTGTGACTCTTACCCTCTCTCTCATATATCAGCAGGAGGGAATTTTAATAGCATCTCAATTTCTCCGAATCTAGCCATTGACTCTTTTTTTTTAATTAATTAATAACTTGTTTATTTATAATTCAAAATTAAATTAAAATTAGCTCAAAATAATAATAACTCAAAAATTGAATTAAAATTAAATTTGATTATAAGATTGATGTTTAAATCAAAATTGACTATGACATTCAAATAACAAAATGACTCAAAAGTTTGTCTTTTTTTTTTTTAATATTTTTAGATTATTTTGATGACGCAAAAATTAAATTTAAATTGACCTAAGATAATTATGACCTAAAAATTAAATCTAAAATTAAATATGACTCAAATAACAAATGACATGAAAATTAAAAGAACTCTAATAGTAAAAATGACTCAAAATTAAATACATAAATAGATAACTAAAATAATGATTTTTTTTAATATATTATTATTGTTGTTGTTTAGAAATACTTGGATAAAATATGGGATTCACAGCTATCTTAACTATTTGCCTATTTATCTATACATGTGCATTTATTTATTTAGTTATTAAAATATGAAATATTATTTACTCGTTAAATATTTCTTTAGTAGTGTATAATGGACTAATATTTATTGGATAAGCTTTGCATTGTTTGGTTATAGTAACTATGTTTTGTTGATTTTATCTAATTTATTTCATAATCTAGTAATAAACCTACAAAATTTCACGGGTAAAATCTTTCACCCAGGTATAGATAGAATCAATTGTTAGACTTTAAGAGCAAAACTCTCCTTATTATATGGCTATTGTTTGATTAGTTGTAAAAATTTTGAAAGATCTTATTTTTAAATGAGATTTTGTCAAATTTTTTACAAAAAAGTTGTCATATGAATGGAATGAAAATGCGTAATAAAAAGTGAAATTGGTTAGATGATCATTTTTTATATTGTCACTAAGCTACGTTATTATTGCATCAAGGCAAGAGTAATAGGTATGTATATAAACGAATATGTTAAATTTACAAATGTAAGTTTAATTTTACATTTCATGCCAGCCTCGTCTCTGAACTTGCGATGTGGCAAATGTTTTTGGTAAATGATTGATGTAAAAATGTATGAATAAATAAAGAAAAAATCATGAAACACGGGTCTATGATGCGACCACAACGCCAATTTTAATGATTATGATATCATTTGCTCAATGGCCCAAAAAACCTATCGTAATAAAGACATTAAATTTTTGTTTAGCCTGAAATTCATAATAAAGACTTGAAAGTTTTGACAAATAAACTTCTGATTGTATATATGGCCTAGCCACGCTAAATATATATGAAGTTATTTATTTTTATTTTGCATGTGAAAGGGTGCTCGTTTTTTATTTTGACACAGCTCTTAGATTAGTGTGTTTGGATTGATGATAAATAGAATTGATTTTGATAAACTTGATTTTGTAGAATTGATTTTATATAAAAGTAGATTTATTTGAACGTGATTTATATTTGGAAACTTTAGTTTAAAAGTAATTTTGTTAATACACTTTCAATGCAATTAAGTCTATGTTTGCAATAAGCAAGTGTAAGTTGCTTCAACCCAACGTGATTTTCGGACATCCCAAAATCATGGTGCAGCATAATGAATGTAGATCCAAACATGTTGTAAACAAGCTTTTCTTGTATAAATCAGGGTTTGGAGCGAAATGTGAGTGGATGAACGCTGAATCAAATACACACACAACACTAGTCTAGATAGTCATAAAAACAAAAATGGTCCAATATCTCTGTATCTCCAAGAAATGTGTACAATATCATCAAGAAATGTGTACAATATCATCTGGATGGGTTCAAATTTTAAGTTTTTTTATTTTTTATTTTTTTAATTTAAATTATTATTTTTTAAAAAAGTTATAATTAAAAGAATGTTTTTATTTTAAATTTTGTATCTTTTAAAATAAAACAAATCAAAATTCTAAAAAATTAAAAAATGTAGGCTATCTCTGGACAGCTCACAAAAGATGTGCACCTCTAGAGATGTGTAAGAAACTTGTACGCTAAAAAAATAAATCATAAACCACAATAAACTTTTTGTCTATTGTAGCAATTTCAACAATAATAAATAAATAAAAAGGTATATAGTAAAATTATTTATAAATTTTATATGATAAAATATTCTTTTTTATTTCTAAAATTTTTATTATCATAATTAAAATTTTTAATTACAAAAGAAAAACATATTTAGTGATTGCATCCCCTACCATTATTGATTTATATTCTAATTAAATTGTCTCATTTTAGATGAAATTTGCGCTCGAAAAGTGTATAGAGATTTTGTTTCTATTGAAGGACAGAAAAGGAAACAGGGATGCTCTCCTATGCAGGGATTTTGACTCAGGTGCAATAACAGGTATTTTTAATTCTCTGTGCACATGACCCGAGTTTTTATTTCCCCAGATGCATTAAGTGTTTTTTTTTTAAATGGGTCACGCCCCGAATTTTTCTTTTTTAAATTACAACGGGTGAGGCTGAGGTGTGACCCAATTTTTTTTAAAAAAAAAATTACAACAAGTCTGGCCTCATGCTGAGGCGTGACCTTTTAATTTTTTTTAAAAAAAAAAATTTGGGTGTGACCCATCTTTTAATAAAAATATAATTGTAATAATGCAATTATTAAATAGATGAAAAAATTGAAAAATTAATTAAAAAATTGAGGAAAAAAATTTAAAAATATTAAAACTGTAAATTATTTTAAAAAACAATGAATAAGTAGTTTAAATTTTAAAACTTAATAATTAGCATTAGTGGTAAGAAATTTAAGAAATAATTAAATAAATCTAGTAATATTTATTGAACATAATATCGGAATAATAAAATTATAACTAATATATGAAATATATATATATATATATATATATATATAAATATATATATATATATATATAATAAACCAAAATTTTGAATTTATCATATTTGAGCCATAATTTATTTGTTTATTGATAATATAAAATTTTTCTATTATTAGTTGAAATTAAGACTAATTATGATTTCGAAATTAAATCTTGTTTTTTATGTAATTGCACAAGTATATTTTTTAAAAAATTGTTGGGAATAGTAAGTCACATAACGAAAATATTGATAAGATGAAAAAAATAATTTGCAATCAAAATCATAAAATTAAACGAAAATATTGGTAAGAGATTAAAAATTATTTTCCATCAACATCATAAACTGAAGGTTAATTGATTAAGTAAATTTTCTTAAAATTATATAAATAAGTAAGAGTGTTAAAATTTTGAATGAGAAATTAATCATAAGTAATTGTTGAAGTCAATATTGAAATAAAGTAGTTAAATATGTTATAATGATCTAAAAAATAAAATCACGAGTACAGAAAAAAAGATAGAACGTTTAAAAGAAATGGCTTCCAGTGTCACATCTAGTCCGTGGTCTTAATCGTCGGCCGCGTCGTTGAGAAGGATGTTGTTTTTCTTCTACCTCTTGTACCTCGGACTCCTGCTCAACTTCTTCTTCATTATCGCCATCATTTTCAACTGCTTCGTTATTATTGTTTCCTTCTTCTTACACATGTTGGTAGGGCACGGGATTAACATTCAATTGAGGTGATTGAATTGGAGGAATAAGCTGATTTGGTATAATATATCCCATCTGTTGTGATCCAATGTATGCAGATGACCCAGAAGCAAATCTAAAAGTAAACATTGTTTGCTCTGAGAATAGGGGTGTAAAAGGGACAGAACCGCATGGCATATAAAATGAAGAGCTTACACCCCTAAAATCAGGAAAATACACTGGTGGCGTGGAAGAAGATGGACCTACTGTGTCATAATGGGTTTGTGTTACTATAGAAGAAGATGTACCCATAGTGTCATGGTATACTTGTGACTGTGTTATTGGCAAAAAGGATGGTTCAGCAATATTAAGAGGGTCTTGTATCTTTGTCAAGGTATGAAAAGAAGGACTAGGCATCACAGATGTAGTGCCAACACCAGGGATAGTATCACGATAAGGCCGATCCATCTACCATGGGTTTTCTAGTAGAGATAAATCCATGAGCTCTCTTTGTCGTGCGAGTAGGAGGAAGTTATGGTCTAGGCAACTGAAGTGTAGGAGGAGTAGCCTAAGAAATCATTATATCTAGATGCTCGCCGAGTGCATCGAGGATGCTAGTACAATCAGTAACTACTGTGCAACCTAACAGTGAATGGTCGTCCATAGCAAGTACTCGCAAGCGATCAGCTACATCGGCCTAAAAATAAAAATTGAGAGTCATATTGATCAGAAATTTAAAAAAAAAAAAACTTTATAAGATAATTGTGCTAGACTTTAAAAGTTACCTTAAAACCCTGGACACCACTAATAGGATGGATCCATCGACGAGTAACCCTCTAGTACCATTTTATATATTCGGAAGAACGATCTAGGGGCTCTAATAATATCAGTGTGAGTGACAAAGTATTTTGCCAATTCCAACAAGCATGCACAAAGTTCTCATGTTCCTTTTGCCAATCCAAATGGGTCTTGCCTTTGAGCATCAGTGTATGAACCTCCTCTAAATTATAAGGAGCATAAGGTATGGGTTGCATGTGACCAAATTGTTGGAGAACACAATCTACATGATGCCACTCCACAATGTAAAAGCAAATAAGTGGTATAGATGCTAGCCAAATATCCGAATAGACCAGACAATAGTCAGGTATCAACTAGCGTATATCATTTGCATTGTATGGACGCCATATAATTTGCAAATAACAAAATAACAGGTTGTAAGAGAATACTAGCATTAAAGTAACCATGCAACAAACTCATCATAAGTGTCTTAGACTTCGTCAGCTCTCATCTGATTTAGTAATACTCTGTAATGTTGTATTGCTAATTTTCTTAGATGAGGATGTTGACCTACACACCTCCACTTGTGAGATGTAAAAGGAAATCATTGTTAATTTTAAATTATATAAGCAACATAAATCATACAGTAAGCATTCAACTCGAACTATCATTCATACTTGCAAGCAAGCGAAGGGAGGATATCATATACATCAAACTGAAGATCTAGAAGTAGGGGTCTTTCAGGGGCTAACCTAAGGAACCAATCCCAAGCCTATAAGTAAAGCAATGTCAGACATCCATCGATATTAACCTCCTTATAATCAGTAGCATTGCACAACTCTTTATAGAAGTATGCTAGCACTGCGAAGCCCCAACTGAACGGACCTGCTACTTGGAGATTTTGAAGAAATATCGGGTACATAAGAGAAACTCTATGTCCTGACCTGTCTGGCATAAGAACCCCACTAATGAGATGTAAAATATAGGCATGAGTAAATACCTGCTACTGCACCTGAGGCGTGACCCATTTTTTTTTTAAAAAAAAAGAATTTAATACATCCGGGGAAATAAAACTCGAGTCATGTGTATGAAGAATTAAAAATACCTGCTACTACGCTTGAGTCAAAATCCCCTCCTATGCACACTATGGATGGGAGAAGATTTAAAATGTTCAAATCTATTTTTAATTTATTTTATCTTAATCATCTTTTTTTTATTCTTTATCATTAGAAAATTATTTTTACTTTATATTTTATTTTTTAAAAAAATAAAAATAAATCTAAATTATCTAAATTCTAATCTAAACAATTCAAAGTACCCTCTCCTATCAAACGAAAGTGACGCGCACGAGAGAAGATCCATTTTTACATCAGGTACCTTTGTTCTAATATACTGTTGATGACTCCATGTTTCAAACCCAAAAAAAAACAAAAGGGTGGGTAGTTGGGCCAAGTTTGATTTATTTATTTTTTATACTGAACTTGGAAAAGAGGAATTCAGGACGAGCTATTGAATCTTTTTTAAAAGTTTGACCCATTTTAAAATGAATCCAGTCTGTATTCAAATTTAGTTAGGATTAAAATATCAAGATGTCAAGATTATTATTATATTAATAAATAAAACTTGTGAGAAAGTTGTCGTGAGATTGGAACCATTAATATTATTTGTTAACTTGTAAAATTGAACGGCTCTCTTGTTTATATTTTTTAATGAACGCACAAGATTTTGAAGCGACTTTTTTTTTTTTTCGTTCATCATATTTTACAACTATTCGTACTATTCAAATTAGTTTATGAATTACGTGTAAATGTTATTACTTTAGTTAAATTTACAAATATAATTTTATCAAAAAATATTATTAAAATTTTTAATTATCAATATTAAATATAGTTAGAAAGTATATTGGCACAGGAATAAAATACAAATTAATTATAAGATCAGATCATTTAAAGAACTAGCACTTTAGAGGTAAAATGCATAAATTTTAATCACTTGCAAAAAATTTTGCTGAAATTATCACAAATTTACCTCCATAATCTGTTCTCCCTTCTCTCTCTCCTTGCCTATATTTTCTCACATCTCCCATATCCTTTTAGTCTTTTCTATCTTCTTCCATCAACAAAACTCTAATTACATATATATATATATATATATATATTCTCTTTCTCTTTTCGTTTGAATTATACACTCTTCAACCCCTCCAGCAATAAGGATCCAATTCAAAAAATTGCAAGGATTAATTTAAAAATCAAAAAATTACAGGGACTGTATAAATAATTAAATCAAAAATTAATGTAAGTAGAAGATATCGGTGCAACACCTCACTAATTAAAAAAAATCATAAATACAATGTATTATAAGAAAATTGATTGAGAAAAATATTGAATACTTTACATTTAAAAAATATTTAATTTTGAACCATCTAATATTTCTTAAACTCCCGCTGCAAAAGTTTGAAATATTCCCAGTTACTTAGTCACCAAAGACTTCTAAAATAGTTGAACCATTTTATATATATTTTTAATATTTTTTTGTGCCATAACAACTTTTGGATCTTTTCATTTATCAGTCAATTTAGAGTGAAGTGTGACCATTTATCAACAACCCTAGTCTTCTAAACAAGTTGTTAATAATCAAAGTCTTCTCTTATCATTTAGAGTAAATTACACATCAATTTTTTTTTTGGTTTTATTGAATTTATATAAATTTTTCTTCAATTTTTAAAATATACATATATTTTCATTGAAATAAGAAAATCTTACTCTTTAGTTCAATTTTAAATTTTTTACCAAAATACCCTTTATTTTAAATTTTTTTAATATAAACAATATTTATTTTGGTTTTTTGAGGATATTTTATTAAAAAAATTAATATCAGACTAAAGCATAAAATTATATTTTATTTTAAAAAAAGTCTATATAATTTTAACAAAACTCAAGAAACATCTATATAATTTATTCTATCTTTTAATATTATGTTCTTGTTGAGTTTTGAAAGCAAACCTTGTTTTGGGGTATCTAGCAATGCCCCCAATCTTCCTTATGGAAAAGATTAAAAATCTCACATACTTGACCTTTCTTTTGTACAAAAGAAATTGCACAGTTTTACACATATGATTTTTTGATTGATAGAATTGCATATTGCAAAAACATATAGCCATTAGCCACTGTATTTGATGCATATGTCTCAGAGAATAACTCACCATGTTTCCAAAGAGCAAAAACATTACAAGTCATAGAATGATTCCTAAAAAATGTAGGGAGGAGAAACCTCTTTTTTTGGAATACTACAAACTATGCATATACACTCAAGAATGAACAAATTCTAAATTATTTCAATGACAGTGTGGTATTGTAACTATCTACCATGTACGTCTATAATGCTAATGACATTGTCAGAAAACAATCTATAACTTTCTTCATCGGACACTGAACTCAACAGACTCTACCATTGGATGAATGCAGGTTGCTTTGGAAGAGGAAGATTAACAATCTCACTATTAAGCATAGAAATCACAAAGCTCATACTTGGCCTCTCTCTAACAAGATCTTGGACACACTATGTGTATGCACCTCAATATATCCCACCTCTGGGTTTGGATCAAATATTTTAGGATCTGTTAATGTTACAATATTTTCTTCATTTCATAATTTCCATACCTAGAATATATAACCAAAAAAAAAAGTATGAGTAGCAACAGTGAAAGCTTGAAAGCTGAGAGTTAAATCAACTATAAACAATAAAGCCTTATGATTAATTATTGCAAGGGCAATGAATTGTAGAGACTCGCAAATCCTAAAAGGCTAAGAGAATGCTCATTGCTATAAAAGCTTGAGTTTCTTCTTCCGCTAATAATCTCAAGTAGTAAAACTCCAAAGCTAAACACATTTGATTTTTTCCGAAAACAATCTTTCTATTGCATATTCTGGTAACATATAGTCACTGCATTATTAAGTAAAACAATTAATTATTAAAGCACTCACTTCTCAATATGCTACTATAATATTTAACATAGGAAAAAAACTTACTATGTTCCAACAACTCTTCTTGTGTTAGCATGATCTTCACTCTTTTCGAAAATTCTAACTATACCAAAATTTGATATTTTTGGATTCAAGTTCTCATCTAGCAATATATTACTTGCCTTTAAGTCCTTATTTATAATTTTTAGTCTAGAATCTCTATGAAGATAAAGTACCCCTCGAGCTATTCTTTCAATTATGGCAAAGCGCTTTCTCCAATCTAGGAATTTATGTTTTGGTGGATCTACAAAAGCAAAGGGGAGGAACATATTAGTTTTGAACATAGTGTAAAAAATCCCCAAACTTAAATAGCTTTAAGAAAGTCTGAGAGCTACAATTGTTATAATTTTCCTTTTTTTTGTTTTATTTAATATATATGTTGAATATAGAAAAAGATAAGAGTTTTAAAATGCATATGATATAGCTAGAAAATAAAGGATCAAAAGAACCAACCAAAAACAAATGCATCCAAACTTTTATTTAGCATATACTCATAGATTAACATCTTTTCTTCTCCTTCAACATAGCAACCTAAAACTTTTACAAGATTACAGTGCTGAAGTTTAGAAATAACAATCACTTCGGTCAATCATCTACATGGGACCAGTCAACTAAAGTACTTCCAACCACTCGATTGCTCTTTAAAAGGCAATTGACTAAATCACTCTAGGATCAACCACTCCTTTTTGGTTAATGTATCACACTTTTTAATGGTTTTTTTGGGGATGTGTTAGAAACTTAAAGGTATGTAAAACATATAAAGTAGTTTATTTGTCTTGACCATCTCCTTAAAGACTTTACAAGTAAGATTGAGTCATCATGACTTAGAGTAATCAATTAGAATTCATCAAATACAAAGGTTGAAATCAATTCAAATTTATACTATTCTAACTAACTATTTGTATGCATGGTTTTCAGTTTAGTCTTGTTAATTATAGTATTTGTGTTTAGCTTATTTACCATATTAAGTGTTACAAACATCTCACTGCATACATTCTTATTGCATATTTTTTTATTTTACATCTTTTATATTTTGTAAACCATCACACTTCTTGATCTCTTGAAATTATAGATAATTATGTTCAATCAAGGAAACATTTTTTGTAAAGTTGCATCACTTTGAATTTTAAATTGTTAATACGTGTATGGAATCAATGGGAATGATTTCAAAAATATTTATAGATTTGATATTGATCACTTGAAAAAGTGTTTAAGGATAAACTAAGATATTATGATACTATACATAATTGAAATGTTCTTTTTTTTTTTTTCTTCTATAGAAGGACTAGGTATAAAATATCAATTACTAACAACAAGTCTATTAGCTCTAGGCAAACCTTGGCCAAAACCTAGATAGAAGATGCTAGCCCCTTATGTCGGCTAACACATACAATCACATAGGAAATGAACAAAGTAATTTTAAATATAGATGTCCCACCCGAAAATGCGACCGCGTGGTGCCTTTTAAAAAGAAATCAAAATTGAAAACTAAAAAGATAGGAATAAATAGGGTACATGGTGTAGGGTTCAGGAGTCGCCACCAAAATTTTATTTTTGAAAAGAAAAAATTTTGGAAAAGCCTTTTATGGGAAAAATGATCTATAAACCAGATAATGGATCCGAGAGTCGATTGTGAGTGGGGAAGGTGTTAGGCACCCCACTACACCCATTCTTAAGAACAGTTA
Source organism: Erythrophleum fordii (assembly GCA_032878935.1). Classification (NCBI taxonomy): domain Eukaryota; kingdom Viridiplantae; phylum Streptophyta; class Magnoliopsida; order Fabales; family Fabaceae; genus Erythrophleum; species Erythrophleum fordii. The sequence goes on from JAVQMF010000031.1 coordinate 2,446,186, forward strand.
CCCTAAGTTAGTTGTGCAAAATTAATATGGCCTTTATTCTATTTTAATTCTTCCTAACTAATCACATGTAAAGAATAGAAGGAAAAATTTAAAGAAATAAAATTAAAGAGAAGAAAGAAGCAAAACAAAGAGAAATTCAAAGAATAAATAAAGAAAAGGGAATAAAATAAAATTAGAAGAAATAAAAGAAATAAAATTAAAGGAAATAAAATTAAGAGAAAATGTTTATTTACAAAAACGGACTTGACCTAAGATGCGAGCCTAGGGCATACGTACCCTTCGAAAGTGATCAAAGTCCACGTAGTTCGGTGAGGGATTGTATTTGTTGTTGTTTTTTTTTCGTTTTATGTTTTGTTTTGTCTTTTCTCTTTTTTTTATGTTCTTTTTTTTTTAATTTTTTTTAATTAATTAATTTTCCTTGTTTAATTTTTTTTTGGTTTAGGTTTTTTTTTTGCGAAAAGACAAAGAAAATAAATTACTTTTTCTTTTAACAAATAAAACAAGTTTTGAAATTGGTTGATGTGTTTTGATTTGTTAAAGGAAAATGTAATTTAATTTTTCTTGCATTTTTAATATTTCCTCTTACTTATCATTTTTTTTTTATCATTTTCATTTCATTTTTGTTTGTTTTTTATTACCTTTTTTTTTTTTTGTTTTTTTTTGTCTTATTTTGTTTTTGTTTGTTTCTTTTTGTTGTTATCTTTTTTGTTTTCCATTTTTTTTTTCATTTTTAATCTCTTTTTGGTTTTTCTTTTGGTTTTATTGTTTTCTTTTTTTTTCTATTCTTTTTTTTTGTTACCCTTTTTTTGTTTTCTGTTTTTCCTATTTTTATTTCTTTTTTGGTTTTGTTTTGTTTTGTTTTTGTTTTTTTTTTTTCTTCTCTTTTTTTTTTTTGTTGTTGTTTAGTTTCCATTGCTTTGTTGTGTTAGTTTTTTCTCTTTATCATTTTTTTTTGTTTTATTTTTGTCTCTCTCTTTTTTTTTTTGTTCAATTTGTTTTTGTTTTTTTTTACTTAATTCTCTATTTTTTGATTTTATGATCTTTTAGTTAATCTATATTTTTTGTTTTTTTTTATTAGTTTTGGTTATTATATTGTTTTTCTTTATTCTTTTTTCAGGTGTGATTTTGTTTTACTTTATTACTTTCATCTCTTTTTTACTTTCTTCTTTTTACCTGCTCTTTCTTTCTTTCTTTTTTTTTGTCTCCTTTTAATTATTTTTGTTTTATTTTGTCCCGTTTTATTTTGTTTTGTTATTTGAAACTGTGATTATTCGAATGCTTTTGTATTTTTGTAATTTTATTATTATTTAAGCCTATTTTGTTTTCCTCATTTTTGTTTTTTTTGTTTTTTTCTATTTTTTTCTTTCCCTTTTTTTTCAATTTTATTTTAGTTCTTATTTTTATTTATTTATTATATATATATATATATTAAAGAAAAGACCAACTCTAGAAGAGAGAAGAATAAAAAAGGCTTTCAGACTTTTTGCAATGAGATTTTTCTTCAAAGAAAAAACAAATCCTTAAGACTCAAAATAGATTTTTTTTTTTTAAAAAAAGAAGTAATTCATCCTCTTTCATTTTTTATTTTTACATCATTTATTTTTTGAATTTTCATAAAAAATTTTCGAATGGGGCTATTGGAACCCAAGACGTTAAATCGTAACTTCAACCTAAAGGTGCCAAGGAGGCTATATTGCCACACATGACTCTTTGATCCATTTCTATGTGCTTGAGGAGATATAAAATCCCACACGGCTAACCTAACACAAACATTAACAAAATAAATGAAGGAAAATAAGAAAAATATTAATTTGCTAGTGTGTGTAAGTGTGCTTGATATATGTTTATCCTATATCACATTCAAATACATTTACATAAAGCTGGATTGTATGGTAAAAAATATATATATTACATACTGTAGCTGCCCATGGGTTTTTACCCATCATGATTTCCTCTTCACCTTACTACCATACGCCTACGCTTCTGGTAGCAGACTAAACCATATGCTCGACTTTCCAGTAGCAACCCATGATTCCTCATATATGCTCCCCCGCGTAAACAGGCCAGCAAACAATAAATTGCAACCAAGAAATAGCAGAATAGCAGATATAGAAGTATGTAGCTACAGACTGTAATACTCACTCTAAAATTTCATCATTTCAGAATTATCCTAAACTAAATAAGATCCTAGGCGAGTAGCACAAACGATCTGGTACTACCGGTAGACAACCAAAGTTAATAGCACTGAATGACCCTTTGACATCCCATATTAAGAATCTTATCGTTCAAAACAAACAAACAGACCCTATTTGAACATTCCACAGGATCACGGGATACACACAATCAGCAGCATGTAATCAGGACTAACACGTAGAGACTTACAGACACAACCCTGTCAAAGCAAGTTCATGAATGGACCCGATGTTCAGAGAAGAAAATGTGTACCCCTCCCTCAAGAATAGATTCGAATCAATGGCATCATGGAAATAACAATCGAAAACCCGATGTTCAGCCATGGAACTAGACTCAAAGATCATACAATCAAAAGCATTTAATCAGAAACAAAACCCATAGGCAGAGAGTTTCAGACACAACCACCCAATCAAAGTGAACTTACAGATTAATCCAATAACGAATTCCTTCAAAGAGACCAATATCAGCATTACGAAAGAAAAAAAAAAGAAACAATTCAAACACAACAATAAGACCATTGAAGTAGATTCTCGGGTTGTAATTCTCTAATAGAGTAGGGGAAACAAGAAGATAATAAACAGATAAATCGTCATACCTTTCGAAGCTTGCTTCTTCAGACAATCTGTGGAAACCTTCGGCTATTTTTGAATCACTAGCAATCAGAGGGGGTCCTTTTCCAGATTCTGTTCCATAGAGCCAAACCCCAACAAAACCCCCTTTCAATTTCTCCGTTCCTAGTCCTTTTTCCCAGAGTCTCCCCCCTTTCGAATCTCTTACACTCTGCTCCTCTCGCCTTTCTAACCCCAAAACCAAAATCCCCAGAGTCTTCGTGGCTTCCCCAGAAAAGAAAAGAAATCCAAAGTTCCTTCCCCTTTCCTCTGTCGCTCTCCAGCAAATCAAAGGCAGAGATCTCTCTCTTTCTCTCTCAATCTTTTTCGCCTCTTGAGTTTTCTTCAAATCGAAAAAGGAAACACCTCCAAACAAAAATCCTCCCCAAACCTCTCCCTCGGTCTCTTCGAAAAAGAAAATCTCCTCTCGACTCTTTTCTTCTCTTCCCTCGCAGAGAAAATCCTCGAAAACGTCCCCCATTGCCTTTCGTTCTCACGATTTTTATAGGCGCCCTTCCTGTGGTCCCATTCTGCTCCTCATACGGATCCATCGCGTTTCTCTGCTCCACTCACTCGTAGCACCAACACTCCTCCCGTACGATTTCACCCCTTCGCATCCGGAGAGAAGGGATTAGAGCAGAGAGAAAGAGGGGGGGACCGACTGCTTTAGGGTTCCTTGCGTCTGAGGAGTTTCATTTCCTTTTCGGGTCTTCTTTCGGGTTAGCGAAGCAGGGAGGGGGAATCCGGCGTTTGTGGGCTGAACCAAAAATGGGCTCCCATTCTCTGGACCTATTTTTTTTCCTTTTGTTTGATTATTTCAGGCCCAATTCTTTCCCCTTCCCTTCTTCCTTTTTTTTTTTTTGGCTCTGTTTTTAGTTTTTTTTTATTTGATCTTTTTATTATTTCATTGTTTATAATTTTTGTTATGCTCTTTTTGTTCTAATTTTAGACTAATTTTATTTTTAGGTTTTTTTTCTTTGATTTTTTTTTGTTGGGTTAAACGGGTTTATTTGATTTTCATTTTTTTTTTCTTTTTTTTATGTTCTAATTTTTATTTTTATCATGACTTTTAGAGCAGGCCCGGACAAAATACGGTGTTCACAATAGAAATAACCTTTGTGTCCCTGCTTTAAAAAAGTAACAAAAAATGGTGAGATACTATTAAATAATAATTATAAAAATATAATATATATTATTCAAAAGTTATATAAAGAAATTACTTTTATATAGGGATTAGTAAATGGGCTCTTGGATACTTACCCACTCGGGTTGTATGCCCATAATAATTATATTATTACAACAACGAAAAGGTTTCCTAAAGAATTAGTTTTAAAAACTCTCAAATGAGACTTTTAAAAGTTTAAAAGGTTTTCAAAAAAATTTTCATTATTTATAATGACTTTAAATTATATGACTTTTATGACTTAGTATATTCATCATTGATGAGTATATTTTACATACTTAAATAGATATAATTTTGAGATTTTAAGTAATATAAATTTTAAATATTATATGGATAATAAGCTAATTTTATATATATATCTTTCCATAGTTAATTAGAGAAAATAAAAGGAATTATATTATATAGCTTATCCATATTCTTTTTTTGTAATATTTGTGCAGAAAGAAGATAAATATAAAGATGCGGCAAAGAAGATTTATCCATATTTCTTTTGAGATTTAAAAAAAAAAAAAAGAAGATAAAGATAAAGATAAGGCAAAGAAAGCCTATAAAAGTAAAGGTTAAGGGCACAAAAAGAACAACTCATATTCAAAATCTATTCGTGTTTCTCTCTTATCATATATTCTTTTCATCTTCTTTTTCTTTCTGCCTCTTTACAAATTTTTATAGAATTTTCTTGAGTTCTTTAAGGTCATGAATGGTTAGTTTTTTTTTTTTAGTTTCTTAATCAAAGTTATTGAGGGTCTAGCTCAATAAATAATTTGTGAGAGTCTTGATTTATTTATTTTTCTCTTTTTGAGCATTGAAATATTTTTTATTTTTATGAAATTATTATTCAGTTAATTTAAATTAGTACCTTATTTTAGCTAAATAATTACCTTATTGTTGAATGGTGATTGATGGCTTTTCTTGTTGTTAATGCTCTTCATAATTTAAATTCTGAGAGCTTATTTTGAATTAATTAATGAACAATGTTTAATTAGAGAGTTTGTTCCTTTTAAATACCATTAAAGAAGAGTAGAACATCAGAGCTAATTGATATTTATAACCAATATATTTTAGAAGCGAAATTATTTATATTTCTTTTAGAGTTTTTGATGATTAAATTAGTTAAGGAAGATCTGAAATAAACTTTGGCTGGGAGTCATTTACATCAAATTCTGTTTAAAAATATTTTTTGAATTTATTTATTTCCATTTTATTAAAAGAAACATTTTCCTTATTTTCTTTCTTCTATATTTTAATTTTGAGTTAAATAATTTAATTAGTTCTTGTGGAATATGACCCTACTCACTCTATGTATAATAAACATTATTTTGAGAGTAAAAAATTATTTTTGGTGGCTTCAACACCCACCAAATTTTAGTGTCGTTGCTGAGGACTGGTGTCATTATTTAACCTTAATTTTTTTATTTTATGCATCATTCTTCTTGCATAGGTGAATTAATATTTGATTCTGAGATAGAGAAGATAGCTCAAAGGTTAAGAAAGGAGACAAAGCAGCGTAAGACAGCTTTTACTTCTTTTCCTAATAACAATTTAGTTTTTGATTTGTCTAAATTTTTTAAAGAATTTGAAAAGATGGTTGAAGCTAAACCAACTTTGAGAAAGATGACTAATATAGATGTGAACCAGTAGCCTGTGTATAGAATTTTCAAATATAGAAATAAATTTCGAACTCAAGTCTAATTTAATTCATTTATTACCTACCTTTTGTGGGCTTGCAGGTGAGGACCCTCACAAGCAACTAAAAGAGTTCCATGTAGTCTACTCTAGTATGAAGTCTCCAAAAGTGACTGAAAAGAATATCAAACTACGAGCTTTTCCATTTTCACTGATAGACAAAGCAAAGCATTAGTTGAATTATCTCCCATTGGGGTCAATTACAACTTGAGAACAACTAAAGAAGTTATTTCTTAAAAGGTTTTTTCTGGCTTCCAGAGCCACAACAATTAGAAAGGAGACTTGCAACATTCATCAATATAATAGAAAGACCTTTTACAAGTATTATGAGAGGTTTAATTAACTTTACGCTAGCTGGCCATATCACTAGATATCAGACCAGTTATTGATTCAATATTTATATGAAGGTCTACTTCTAAATGATAGAAATATGATAGATGCATTTAGTGGTGGAGCATTGGTGGACAAGACATTAGTTCAAGTTAAGGAGTTGGTTACTAAAGTGGCAGCCAACACTCAACAGTTTGGGATTCGCCAGGACCCTCCAACTAAAAGGGCAAATGAGGTAAGTATAGATTCTATGGAACAAATATTGGATAACCTTACCTTTCTTGTACAAAAAATGATTGTAGGAGGTTAGCAGTAAGTTAAGGTTTGTGATATTTGCTTACGTGTTGATCATCCTATGGATGTGTGCCGAACTCTCTAAGAAGATGAACAAGTTAATGTTGTAGGAGGATTACAAAATCAGCAATTCCTAAAAGAAATATGATCCTTATGCTACCACCACCTACAATCTTGGATAAAGAGAGCACCCAAATCTTAACTATAGGCAAAGATCCAACACTTTTTAGTAACCTAATTGCCAACCAAGGCAACAAGCTCCTGTACCTCAACCTCTTCCTCCTAAGTTAGGTATGTCCTTAAGACAAATAATTTCTGCTTTGGCTACTAAAATGCAACAATTTTAGCAGGAAATCAAATCTAGCATACTTAACTTAGAGAACCAGATGAGCCAGTTAGCTATAAATGTAGAAAAGCTAGAAGGTTAGCATTTTAGAAGATTACCATCTCAGCTTAAAGTAAATCGAAAATAAAATGCTAGTGTCATTAGTTTGAGAAGTAGTAAAAAGTTGAAAGAGCTAAAAGAGCCTGAAAAGAAAGCTCCAAAATATGTTAAAGATTAAGATTTGGAAAAGGAGATGAAGATGCCTCTACAAGAGAACTCAGAGCCATCCCAAACCAAGCAACCAATAGTCATCCCTCCTTTCCCAAGTAGACTATTAAAGTCTAAGAAGGAGCAACAAGAAAAAGAGATCCTAGAGATTTTTAGAAAGGTAGAAATTAATATTCCCCTCCTTAATGCCATTAAAAGCTTCTTAAAGAATTATGCACTAGTAAAAGAAAGCTGAAGGGAGATGAGAAGATTTGCATGGGAGAGAATGTGTCTACAGTCCTTTAAAAGAAGTTGCCCCAAAACGTATGGACCCAGGTATGTTTACTATCCCTTCTAAAATAGGCAATGTTAAACTTGAGAAAGCAATGGTAGACTTAGGAGCTTCAATAAATGTGATGCTTAGTTCGATTTATCATTCTTTGAATATTAGACCACTTAAAGAAGCTAATGTTATTATTTAATTGACTAATAGGCCTAATGCATATCCAGAAAGGGGTCTTTGAAGATATTTTAGTACAAGTTAATTAGCTAGTCATTTTGGCTGATTTTTATATTCTAGATATGGAAGATGACCATTCTTTTAACTCAGTACCAATTTTGCTTTGAAGACCATTTTTGAAAACATTAAGGACAAAAATAGATATTGTAGAAGGCACATTAACTATGGAATTTGATGGAGAAGTAATAAGATTCAATATATATGATGTCATGAGATATCCTGCTGATGTTAATTCTATTTTTGTAGTTAATGTTATTGACTCATTAACACAGTTTTGAGCTAACATGCAAAGAAAAATTGCAACTATCAATCAATGAGAGTTTTGATCATAAAAAATTAAAATCTTTTGACAAGAAATTTGTCATTGATGAAGAATTGAAAGACTCAATTTTTTATCTTATATTGAAAATTAGAATCATTGAAATTTATTAGGTATAATGTTTCTTATATTGATCTGCCATTATCTAATAATAAGCTACTTCCATTTATTTTGCAAGCACCTAAATTAAAACTGAAAAAGTTGCTAGGTCATTTAAAATATGCCTATTTAGGTGATGACCAAACCTTGCTAGTAATAATCTCCAACAAACTGACTCCTTTAGAGGAAAAAAAAGTTGATTAAATTCCTTAAGGAATATAAAGAAACTTTTGGGTGGATGATAGCTGATATAAAATGTAACATCCGGTTTTCTGAAAATGAGAGAAAATGTGAAAAACGTAACATACTGTTTCTCCCTAAAAGAACAAAACTCACCGAATACAAAAGGAAGTCCCCCAGAATGAGATATTTAAGGTCCCAAAAAATTTGGAAAGCATTCTAAACTCCTAAAAATGAGATTCTTAGGCTCAGAAGGAAAGAAAAATGAAGCTAGAATGAAAAAATAATTTATTACGAAAAGCCTACGAAACGTAATGGCATTTTCGTAATTTTGAGCAATTTTTGGAATTCACATAGAAAGGCTTTTTAAATGAAATTTTTGTATTCTCCGGGGTTCTCAGAGGCCCTAAAAATCATGAAAAGCCCCGGTACAGTTAAAACTCTTCCAGTAGACTTTTTCTAACATCGATTGACTCAAACTTTGACCAGTTTGTTTGGGAAGGTTTTAGCTCCAAATTGAGTAATTCCAAAGGCATTTTACTAAATTGGGAACCTAAATTTTATAATGGAAAAGACGGTTCTCAAAAAGGAGCTAAAACGAAGGAGAAACGAAAATGTCAAAAATGAAGGGTAAAATGGGAATTTTTGAAAAGTGTAACTTATTTCCACCTATATATATGATGCACCATTCTTCTCCTTTTATTATGCACGACCATGTTCTGCCTAAAATCAGAGAAAAACCCTCAGGGATGAGGCACACAAGAGGAGGAAGAAAAGGAGGAGAAATTCAAGGTAGAAAGGTATGAATTTTCATGGTTTTTCATGCTCTTTCTCTTCCAAACCTTTTCTCCTTCATTCTCCTTTATTTCCTATGATTATAATGAAGTATATGGATCTATTTTAAAGGAGAAATTGAGGGGAAAATTCGGATTTGAATAGAGGAGCTCAAAGAATACAAGATTCAAGTGAGAAAAAGCAAGAAAACAAGGTAATTTCTCTTCCTATGGTTGTCATCTTTGGTTCCCTCCTCTTCCATTTTGCCCCACTTGAGAAAACCCTAGGAGGAGATGATTTTTAGACAGAACCAAGCAGGAATCTAAGAAAAAAGGGTGTAGAGATTAAGAATATGCAATGAAAATAATAAAATAACCATTAGATTTCAAGATGCAAGTTTTAGGGTTTCAATTGCACCTTGTAAAATATGATTTTGTGTGATAATTCCTAGGCCTAAATAAGAGTTTAAATGAGCTCTTAAGATCCCTAAGAGGCTCCCCATATGCTTCCTCCCTTGAGAAAACAAAGAAAGCTCCATGGAACCCAATATACTACATTGTCTCGGCCAAGAAGGGTTCTCATAGCTAGGGAGAGTTTTAAATTTTTCTAAAGTCATTCTTAAGTCATATTTGATGAATGAAAATGAAGAGAGGTCTTGGAAAAAATTTAAAACTCACAGAAATTGATTTGGTGCCTTAGGTTCCATATTATGACCTAAAGAAGCAACATGGTGCTAGGCTTTTTGTTTTAATGGTGTGATGACTCCAAAAGGCTTAAAAGGAGTCAAGAATCATATTTAAAAGGAAATACTGAGGCCTAGAAATCATTTGAGGGGTGTTGTTTCATTAGGTGCAATTATGGATCATAATAGAGCCTATAAAGCAATCTAGTGTTTGATCAAGTTATGTAGCCTTAGAATGTATTTCATGAAGCTAATTGGCTCCCATAAATTGTATCTAGGCCAAGAGAAATCATCTCCACCAATTTGTGAATGTGTGACCAAAAGATGAGGCTTGAAATCCAAGGAAAAAGTGTGTGATTGTGTGTAAGGTAGTTCTCTCCACTTTCTCTCATACATGGATGTGTGTTTAGCTTGTTTTAAAATATGTGTATGTGTATTTTCAAGCTATGAAAAGTATGCTAGCATGCCTTTATATGCTATAACTCTTGATGCCATGTTATGCTTCTAAATGAGTACATGATGTATGCTTGAGTTTGCTTAAGTGTGGAGAGGCTAAGAACTCTTTCCTTTGGTGAGGATGAGCCAAGATTCCTTGAGCTTGGTTGAAACAAAGTAAAGAGTCTTCCAAAAGCAAAGTGGGCTCCCAAGAGTATGGTTGAGTCCAAAACTCTTAAAGAAAGGGTGAAGCAAGTCCAAAATCCATCAGGAGAAGTGTGAGGCCAATTCAAACACTTGGTGAGCTCTTGAATGTCTTGTATGATTTGTTCATATGCCAAGTTTGCTTTTAAAATGTCTATGTCTTCCATTTTCCCCATGCATGCATTTGTGAAGCTTGCTTTACACATACTATGTACGATTGAATGGGAGATGAACTATGTGACACCTTAATCTACTACCACTACCTAGCCTCTCTCTGGGCTCGGTTCCATATGATTTCCAAAGAATCACTACTCTTCCGTGACATTTGCATGCTATGAACGGGGTTTCATATACTCATTATCTGCCCCGTGGGTCCTGTGAACCCATCATTCACATTCTCAAGTCATACTCCACTTTTACAACTCATACATAGCATAAAACAACCCATAAGCCATGGTTATGGAGCCAAAAACCAGAAAATGCACTTTTCTCACTTGTGCCCAAAAGTCATATTTTGGCTCTAACTTTGGAAAATCATGAGAAATTGTAGAAAAATGGGAATGCAGCAAACTCTAGCTTTCTGGAAAGCTCCAAGTGTTAACTTTACACTAAAAATCATTCCCAACCACAAACACATCATTTGGACCATGTTTAACATCGAAAATGGGAAGGAGGTCCAGCTGTCACTGTTTTTGGTGCAGCTTGCTGTCATGACTTTCAAAAATTCATAACTAAATCCAAAACAATCCAATCTGGGCATATTATACCAATTCAGAAAGCTACGGATGTCTACTAGAGGAGAAAAATAAGTCTAGATCAGTTCAGTAGCCCCTACATCCCGGAAATCGATGGAACAGTGACGGGGGTCAGGAGAGCTCCCTGATTCTGATATAGAACTTCAGTCAGTTCAATCTCTCTCTACAGATCTTCAATTTGGGTGATTCTAGTTCCTATAAGTCACTGTGGTGGTTTAGTTTATGTGTATAAAATTTCACCACATTTGGAATCCATTTGGTCTAAGAATGCCACAGATTTCGTTTTCGGGTTCATATGAACAGTACATGACCAATTCCTTGAATTTTCCCAAATTCAACAATTTTCCAAATATTCTTTAGACCTCCGAAAATTACCCACTTTAGCTTTTCAAGAAGCTTTCAACAAACTCTAGAGGCACGCCAAATTTCATGGCAAACGGAGCTCATCCGGTCATACTTTGATGGAGCTCACAAAAATACTGGTTTTGGCACCCCATAGGTCCAAAACGGGTCTAAATAGCCTCTCACACACTCTAGCCACTCATGGACAAGTTTAAAAGTATAAAAATAGTCTATATAACAACTCCATGTGGTCCAAATCAACATACATTCTGTTTTCACTATGCTACGGCCAAAAATACACTACTACATTCATGCATCAAAAGGGGTAAAACTCACATTTTCATTACTTTGGCTAATAACATAGTTCATACATCATCCTTTCATATTTATACACGTGTTACAAACTTTACATCTCAAAAATAGTGGGCACATCTTCATTTGGCACCACTTTACATCAAAAAGATCAAAATAAAACTAACATTTTCCTATACATGCTCCTAGGCTCCTTGGTGTGTGCTCGGTTCTCCTTGAGCTCCACCTAGCATATTAGTTGGGAGGGGAAATGGGTGAGATTCAGGGAATCTCAGTAGCTCATGCACTCAATCAAGTAAGCAATCAAGGCATATAACAAGTCAAAGCATGTGAATAAGCATTTAGCCATTCTCAATCATCCAACACACATTGTACGTGCTATGGAATTCACTACAATGCCAAAAATGGGCTCCAGGGACTTTTGGTCTAGCCTCACCCGAGTTTAGGGACTTTTGGATGGCCTCACCCGAGTTTAAAGACTTTTGACTTGGCCTCACTCGTTTGAGACTTTTGGCCTTGTCTCACCTATCTCAAGGGACTTTCGGCTTCACCTCACCCATCTCAAGGGACTTTCGGCGCTACCGCACCCGAGCAATTCTCACAATTCATCAAACAAGCATATTGGCATCAATGCATCAAAGCAATAGCATATGGCATATTCCATACAACAAGCATATACATAATCATACAATGACTATCATATCCAAGAATGCAACAAGAAAGAGTGAAAGAGAGAGCTACCTTTGGAGCCAAAGCCAACACTAGCTTTTCCTTTCAATTTCTCCTCTCCCTCCTTAGGTTCACAATCACACCTTGTTGGAGGTGTTTCTCTTAAGCCTAGACACACAAAAGCATGCAATTACTCTCTTATAATTTAATTCAGAGCAACCCTTCTATCACATACAAACCTAGGGTTCTCTCTCTCTCTCTAGAATGCCATCAACCCTTTCTCTCTCTCAAGCTCCCATGGTAGTGGAAAACCACATTTTCAAAGAAAACACAAGATTCAAAAGAGTTTTCCACTTTTCCTCTTCTGACCCATGCCCAAAATCCGTCTATTTTTACAAATAAAACCGCAGAAAGAGAGGGCAAAGGGAGGGGATCAGAGTTCTAAAGAGAAATGGGAGAAGTTACCTTACCTTTCCCTTGATCTTCCTCCTTCTCTTGATCTCTCACACTCTCCTCGCCTCTTTTCTCTCTTTAGGTCGAAGCTTAGGGCAGATATGAGAGAAGAAATGAGTTTGGGCGTTTAATGAAGTCTAATTCTCGCTATTTACTCTCTTTCGGACTGACCCTCGCTACGGCGAAAATTAACCTTCGCTATAGCGAGCTCGTGTAATCTGGCTTCGCTATGGCGAGGTGTAACCTTCGCTACGGCGAGATCGCGTCAGTTCCCTTCGCTATGGCGAGATTTACCACTCGCTATGGTGAAATTGCGTTAGTTCCAGACTTCACTCTCGCTATGGCGCACGCTACAGTGAGCTGCCCCCTGGTTTCTGTATGGATTGCTGCCAGCACTTGCTATAGCTAGAATCGCCTTCGCTGTTGCGAACTAGCTCTCTCGCTGTAGCGAGATCATTTCTTGCTATTGCGAGAGGACTTGGCAAAATTTCCAGATTCCGAATTTTTCTAACTTTCATTTTCTTTCTTTCCCTTTTTCCCAGTTGTTACAAACTATTGGAATTCTTTGAATCTCATCTCCTCCTCTTTAATGATTTAACATGATAGGTGAACTAAGTGAAAATGCTAATGGGAGCCAACAACACTAAAGGAAGGAGATTGACAATCATATATTTAGCTTTTGCCACTTTAAGACCATGGTTGTACCATATGATATATATGATGATGTAAATGTACCATGACCCTTGAGACATGTATAACTATGCTATTATGTGATGTTTAAATGTATGGATATGATGTATGACCTCTAGCATTTATTTTGAGTATGTAATACCAAAGTGTGCAATGTGGAAGTTTAATGGAAATGTGCATAAGTGTGGGTTGAATGGCCAAAATGAGATGCATGAGGTTTGGGACCATTTTGGAAGCTCACACAAGTTTTAAATATGCTTTTAGACTTGCCCAAAATGTACCAACACTAAGGGAAGGCCATTTGGTAAATTTGGTACCTTATATGGGGCTAAATTTGACCATAATGGAACTCTATGTCACTTTTTGGCCAAATGAGTTATTCTTGATCTAAGATTTGGCATACAATTAGATCTTGTTGAGAGCTTTTTGGGAAGCTAAAGAACATAATTTTCAGAGGTCTATAAAATATTTGATAAATTTTCAAAATTGGGATTTTCTATTGATTATGGTATGTGCACTGTTCACACTGGCAAATTTGTTTTTTGTATCATCCGATAGTCAAATGGTGTCCAATGCTTGTGAAATTTTATAAGCACAAACTAGAAGTTATAATATTTCTATGACCACTAAGATCACCTCATTTGGAGGTCTGAAAGAAGAGTTATACATTTTTGAAGTTAGCTATTAGCAGCAGTGGCACCCCAAGAGTCCAGTCATTATTCCATAGAATTCCAATAGCTAAACGTATTGGTTTCATTCGAGAATTATTTTTAGTATCAATTTAACATTTGTAGCTTTCTAGAATGACCAAATTTGTGTGATTTCAATTTTTATAGAATTAGTTATGAATTTTATAATTTTGTATCAAAAATCTAAAATAGCAGCCCAGGCAGCAGCGACCTTAGTAGCTTTTTGAATGTCAAACGTCTTCCTCTTAATGATTCATGAACTGAAATTATTTTTACCATTCGGTAGACATCTAGAGCTTTTTGTGGATTTAGTTATGAATTTCTGAAATTGTGAGAGAAAAACTAAACTTCTGACTATGGCAAATCCGTGGGAATTAATGTGTTTCACCCACTCGTATGAGTTCCAAGCCACTTTCTTGAATAGTTTTAAATTGTATTAGTGTAAATAAATATGAAAATGTGTTTTATGAGCTTACATGGTCCGCATGACATCGAATGAAATTTTTATACACTACGCAACACAAAAATATTCATTATTTCTATTGCCTTTTTCCTTGAAAGCTTATATAATTCTTGAAAATGAGATATCTAAAGGCATGAGATGAGCTAGAAATAATGGCATTACATAAAAGGCATAAGCCTTTCTATGTGCATGCATTGCATACTATTGGAAGAAGGCTATAAACCTTTAAAGGAAGCTTAATGCCATCTTAACCCATTAATGATGGAAGTAGTAAAAAAGGAGATTTTGAAACTACTTGATGCCGGTATGATTTTTTTTATTTCTCACAATAAATGGGTAAGCCCAATTCCAGTAGCACTTAAAAAAATTGGCTTCACAGTAATTAAGAATGATAATGGTGAGTTAGTTCCAACTCGTGTGCAAAATGGATGGAGAGTTTGTGTAGATTATAAGAAGCTAAATGCTTCAACTAGAAAATATCAATTTACATTACCTTTTATTGATCAAATGCTTGAAAGATTAGCTAGTTGTTCTTATTATTTCTGTTTAGATGATTTTTTAGGTTTTAATCAAATTCCTATAGTGCCCGAGGATTAAGAGAAAATAACATTCACATGCCCCTTTGATACTTTTGCCTACCATCGCATGTCATTTGGTTTGTGCAATACTCTAGCAACGTTTCAGAGATGTATAGCCAATATTTTTTTAGACTATGTGAAAAATATTATAGAGGTATTCGTGGATAATTTTATCGTTTAGAGTAATTCATTTGATGATTGTCTGAAAATTTGATTAAAGTGCTTAAATGAAACATTGAAACTAATCTAGTGCTTAATTATGAAAAATGTCATTTTATAGTAATACTAAGCCATATAGTATCTTCAAGAGGAGTAGAAGTTGATAAGTCAAAAATTGATTTAATTAAATCCTTACCTTATCCCACATTAGTGTGAGAATTGCATTCTTTTTTTTGGTCATGCAAATTTTTATCGAAGGTGTATAAAGGATTTCTCAAATATCTCTAATCCTCTCTACAAGTTGCTGCAAAAAGATATCCCTTTTGATTTTGATGAGAATTGCAAAAAGGCACTTGACTAGTTGAAAGAGTTGCTGACTTCAACTTCTATCATTCAACCATCAAGTTGGGAATACCCTTTCGAAATTATGTGCAATGCCAGTAATTATGCAATAAGAGCAGTGCTTGGTCAAAGGATTGGAAAGAATGTTCATGCTATATATTATGTCTCAAGGACACTTGATAGTGCTCAAAGAAATTATTTTTGGTGGCTTCGACACTCATCAAATTTTAGAGGGTGTCAAAAAAAGCTACCAAAAATAATTTCCTACTCTCAAAATAATTTTTGTCATAAATAGAGTGAGTAAGGTCGTATTCCATAGGAATTAACCAAATTATTTAACCCAAAATTAAAATTTAGAAGAAAGAAAATAAGTGAAAATTTTCTTTTTAATAAAATAGAAATAAATAAATTCAGAAAACATTTTTGAATAGAATTCAATGCAAATGATTCCCACTCAAAGTTTATTTTAGATCTAATTTAAGCAATTTGATCATCAAAAACTCCAAAAGAAATATAAATAATTTCTCTTCTAAAATAGATTGGTTATAAACATCAATTAGTTATGATATTCTACTCTTCTTTAATGGTGTTTAAGGGGAACAAGCTCTCCAGTTAAACATTGTTCATTAATTAATTCTAAATAAGTTTTCAGAATTTAAATTATCAATAGCATTAAGAACAATAAAAGACACTAATCACTATTCAACAATACATATGCTCGCATTTTTAAAATGAAAGAAATATTTTCATTAATACACAAAGACAATTTTGATTTATCAAAAGCATTGAATTGCTATTCTACTGAATTTAATGAACAAATATGGATTCATAAATTTAAATAGCAATAATTATTCAGCTAAAATAATGTATCAACTTAAACTGACTGAATAATAATATCATAAAAATAGAAATATTTCAATACTCAAGAAGAGAAAAACAAATAAATCAAGACTCTCACAAATTGTTCATTGAGCCAATTTCTCAGTAACCCTGACTAGGAAACTAAAAAAAACTAGACACTCGTAGCTTTGAAGAACTTAAGAAAATTTTATAGAAATTTGTAAAGAGGTAGAAAGAAAAAAAAAAAGATGAAGAGAATATATGGGAAGAAAGGAATAAGAATAGATTTTGAATCTGAGTTATTCTTTGTACACTCTTAACCTTTGCTTTTATAGGCCTTCTTTGCCTTATCTTTATCTTCTTTTTAAAATCTCAAAAGGGATATGGATAAGTCTTCTTTGCCCCATCTTTATTTTTATGTTCTTTTTGCACAAATATTAAAAAAACGAATACAGATAAACTATATAATAGAATTCCCTTTATTTTCTCTAACTAACTATGGAAATATATATATATATATATATAATCAACTTATTATCCATATAATATCTAAAATTTATATTACTTAAAATCTCAAAATTATATCTATTTAAGTATATAAAATATACTCATCAAATTCTCCTACACTTAAATCATTATTTGTCTTCAGGTAATTATATTAGAGTTAGAGATTTTATCACTTGGCTCAATGAGATGACACTATTTCTTATGCTCTTTATTAATAACAAGCTATTATAAATAAATAAATAAGTTCTTCAATCAAGAAAAATTACAATTCAACTTTCACCTACTCATAACTTGCAATCATCAAGTAACTCTAGTGTGCTCATGTGCATGTCTAAAATGTGATTAATGCAAATAATTGGCTGAGTAAAAAGATTAAAAATTATAATATTTATTTAAAAATTTACAATGCCCTAATCAATCATATATATACAAATTGCACAATAGAGATTATCAGAGTCTTTTAATTTAGCTCCCCCATACTTATAATTTTTTTTTTTCAATAAGTGGAGGTAAATTATTATTTATTATTCATTATTTTAGTCTTTTTCTTGGGCTATTATAGGCTTTTTTGACGCAAACCTTTATATTGGTGATACTAAAGTTTGATTACTCAAGCTCACAGAACCTGCTACACCAAGATGCTTTGTACATTCATGGCCTTAACTGCACCATTTGACTCAAGTGTCAACATTGGTAATGAAAACCCCTGGTTACTAAGTACAGCTTGAGCCAATGGAATGGAAATTGACTCACTCTCTTTTTTTTTTGTTATTTTTTTTTTTGAGTGCTTTGAATTATATCTTCACTTTAATAGTATTAAGTATGCAAAAATTGATTTGAACATATAAATTCAAAGATAAATATATAATAAGCAACATTTCCTACTCAACTACTTATTTACTTGGTACATAATTAGATGATAGTGCTCAAATTAAGTTATTGAGTTATGTTCATAACTTATGGGTTAATTGCTTTACCATTTAATTTTAAAATTAAATAACTCAAAAATTTATAAATAACAACTAATTTATTAAAATAAGAGAATAATAAGTAATAGTAACTAAAAAAATTATTTTGTTTTCAAAAATTATTAAAATTCTCTCTAACTCAATATAGTTACCAAAATGAATAGTAATTATAACTATAAAAATCAACTAAACTCCTCCCCCAAACTTAAAATCAACATTGTCCTCAGTGTTGTAGTCATATATAAAGGTAAAGAGAAGAAAGAACTGAGACTTCTCTAATTTACAGATAGTTTTGTTGTAGTTAGATATCCATAAAGCTTCCTGTAGCTTACCTGAGGGGAAGAGTAGTAACTCTTAATCAAAATAAAAGGGACAACAAAATAAATAAAGAGGAGAGACATTGTTTAGAATGTGGTGGACTTATTAAATAAAGCAAAAAAATTAAAAAAAAACTAAATTTTTGTTTTTGTTTTTGTTTTTAATGGTGTTGCCTCCCATGAGCACCTTTATTTAATGTCTATAGCCAAATAAAATGCCTCATTATTCAATTTCCATAAATTGGGAGTTACAACTCAATTATTTTTAAGTTGCTCACTTAAAATCCTTCATAGTAAGGTTTTAGACAATATCTATTAACCTTAAATATTTTATCAGTGCGAAGACTATGAATTTAACTGCACCATGAGGAAACACCTTAGTGGCAACAAATGGTCTAACCGACGAGACCATAATTTTTCAAAAAAGAGTTTAAGTCTAGAATAAAATAAGAGAACTATTTGACCAATTTCAAAATTCTTTTTAGAAATATGTTTATCATGATAGAACTTGGCCTTCTTTTTTTATATTCTATAATTTTCATATGCTTCATTTCTTATCTTATCAAGTTCTTGCAATTGTAAATTCCTATGTGCATCTACCTCATCCATGTTCATATTGCACTATTTAATAGCCCAATAGGCTTTATGCTCCAATTCTATAAGAAAGTGGTAGGGTTTACCAAAAATTAGGTGATATAAAGACATACTAATAGGAGTTTTATATGTAGTTCTGTATGCCTAGAGAGCATTATCTAGTCGAGCGCTATGATCTTTCCTGTTTGGGTTGACAGTCTTTTCAAAAAATCAATTTAATCTCCTTCTTAGACACCTTTGCTTGACCACTTGCTTGTGGATAGTAGGTTGTTGAAATTTTGCAAGTCACATTATATTTTTTTTCAACAAGCTTTCAACTACACAGCTGCAGAAGTGAGTGCCTCGGTCACTAATGATTACTTTGGGTACTTTGTACCTGATAAAAATATGACTCTTGATAAAACTAATAACAGTTTTAGCATCATTAGATTTGGTAGCTTTTGCTTCCACCCATTTGAAACGTAGTTAACAGCGAAAAGAATATAAAAATTACCAAAAAAGATGGAAAATGCCCTATAAAATCGATTCCCCATACATAAAAAATTTCACATACTAAAATCAAGTTCAATGGCATTTGATCTTTATGGCTTAAACTACCATTCCTTTGGCAATTATCACATGCTTTACAAAATAAGTATAAATCAAGAAACAAATTTGGCCAATATAATCCACATTCTAAGACTTTCTGTGCTATTCTTTTTGGGCTAAAATGCCTACCACATGCATATGAATGACAAGATTTTAGAATTGATGGGATTTCAATTTTAGAAATACATCTGTGAATTATTTGGTCAAAACAATGTTTCTATAAATATGGGTAATCTCATACATAATATTTAGACTCACTTTTGATTTTATCCTTTTGTACTTTAGTTAAATCATTGGGGAGTGTTCTAATAACCAAATAATTTACTATATCAGCATATTAAGGTGTTGAATTTTTAACCTCAAAGAGATGCTCATCTGGGAATGCATCTTGAAGTGGTCCAGGCTCTTCATAGAGTACCAGTTGGTTCAAATTATCTGCAACTGAATTTTTTGCTCCTTTCTTATCTCAAATATCTATGTCAAATTCCTACAATAGTAGAATTCATCTTATCAAGCAAGTTTTAGCTTCTTTTTTGCCAAGTAAATATTTTAGTGTTGCATGATTTGAAAAAAAAAAAAAACATTAGTGCATAATTAATATGATCAAAATTTTTTTAAAGCAAACACTATAGCAAATATTATGTTCAATCGAGGAAACATTTTCTGTAAAGTCGCATCACTTTGAATTTTAAACTATTAATACTTGTATGGAATCAACAGGAATGATTTCAAAAACATTTATAGATTTGATATTGATCACTTGAGAAAGTGTCTAAGGATGAACTAAGATATTATGATTCTATGCATAACTGAAGTGTTTTTTTTTTTTTTTAATGGAGGGACTAGGTATAAAACACGGGTTACTTACAACAATTCTATTAGTTCTAGGCGCACCTTGGCCAAACCATAGTTGACAAGGGTTATAGAAGACGCTAGTCCCCTATGTTAGCCAACACATACAATCACACAAGGAATGAACAAAGTAATTTTAAGTATATAGATAACCTTTGTGTCCCTGCTTTAAAAAAGTAACAAAAAGTGTCGAGATACTATTAAATAATTATTACAAGGATATAACAGATATTATTCAAGAGTTATATAAAAAAAATTACCTTTACATAGGGATTAGTAAATGGGCTCTTGGTTACTTACCCACACGGGTTGTAGACCCATAACAATTATAATATTACAACAACGGAAAGGTTTCCTAAAGCATTAGTCTTAGAAACTCTCAAATGTGAATTTCAAAAGTTTAAAAAGTTTTCAAAAAATTTTTTATTATTTATAATGACTTTAAACTATGTGACTTTTATGATTGAGTATATTCTTCATATTTAAATTTCTTTTATAAATAAATTTAATAGATATTATGAAGTATGATTTTAGATTTTAAAAAATATTGCGAAGCACAGTTTTAAATTTAAGCTATTGTCACACTTGAATAAATGTTGGGGTCAAATGTGACATGAATGGCTAAAAAGAAAAGAAAAAAAAATTGATTTCCAAAAATGATTTCAAAACCAATTTTATTAGAAATTGCTATCAAAATTTTAATTATAGACGGCAAAATTTTGGGAAAAAACTTGTTTAAAAGAAACAAGGAAAATAAATGGTCTACAAACCAAAGACACATTTGAGAATTGGTTTGTGTCATAGAAAAAGTGTTTGGCATCCTATAATACTCGTTCTTATGAGTGATTATTTTAAATTAATTATACAAAATTAATATGGCTTTAATTTTATTTAAACTACCCTAATCAAAACACATGTAAAACGAAAAGAGAAAAGAAATAACCAAAAAAATAAAATAAAATAAGATAAGATAATATTTATGAAAGCAAATAAAATCAAATAAAATATTTACAAAAGCATAGAAAAGAAAAATTTATAAAAATAAAAAAAATATTTACAAAAACAAATTTAATTTGAGAATGTGACCTAGCACCTATGTATCCAATAAAGGAATCAAAACTCATGTACTTTAAGTAGGTAAAAATACATGTAAGGTACTTGGTAACTTTTAATTATTTGTTCTGAAAAGAATAGAAAATTAAAAATAACTTAACTTTCTCAAATAAAATAAAACAAATTCATTGTTAGTTGTTATATTTTAATTTTTAAAACTAAATTGATAAAATTTTCTTACTCTTCATTTTTCTCTCTTTTTTTTTAATTTTGAAAATAATATTTTTTTTATTTTGAATTTTTAAATGCATAACTAATTTTTCTAAAAAATTAAAAATAAAAGAGAACAAAATCAAACAAATTATTTATTGTCTACATGTGTGAGCTTGTGAGCATAATATGAGAAAAGCAATTCTGGGCAATTTTGAGCAAGCACAAGACATAAAGCTAGATATAAAAGCATGGATCAAAAGACCAATCTCACTAAAACTGTACATATCATAAGGCCAAGGACAACTCCTTTCGAAATAAATATATTCACCTTCAGCCAAAGCAAATTCTGTGTCACAATATAATCTCCTAGCCTTATAATGGCAACAGCAGGGCCCACTTATTCGAACCAAGATCCTCCGATTGATTTTATTGCAC
The DNA here is from genome assembly GCA_032878935.1 of Erythrophleum fordii. NCBI lineage: Eukaryota > Viridiplantae > Streptophyta > Magnoliopsida > Fabales > Fabaceae > Erythrophleum > Erythrophleum fordii. Next base: position 2,468,041 of record JAVQMF010000031.1, read on the forward strand.
CATGTATAGTAATTGATTTTAGGTTTTTTTTTTTAAGGATTAAAAATGACATGAAATATTTAAAAACTATAATTGGAAGCATAAAATTTTTAATTGTAACAAAAAAAATTAAAATTTTTAAAATATAATTTTTCTTCTAATTAAAACTTTTATCTCCCCGATTACAATTTTCAAATACCATATATCTATTTTTAATCCTTAAAAAACGTTTAAAATCAATTATTGCCCACGGGGCGATAAAAGTAACGAAGGAGGAGAATCTCCTCTGCACTCATTCGTCCTTACCAAACCGAAGCATGAACACAGAAGATGTAGCTTCTTCAATCATGTTAAGTTTAACATCCCATTCCAACATATACGCATTCATTTAAAATCCAAACCAAGATGAATCCAATTAAGGTTACTATACAGCAACCGGAAATAAAGCATGCAGTTCGAGTTTACACATACCAACCCAAGTCACATACATTATGTAGGATCCAAGCAAATCCCATCCATGATATGCATAATAATTTGGACAGAAGCACGAGAGACATATTCTAAATACTTCAATTTGGTAAGTTCACATTAGGATTAAAACTTGAGTAGGATTCTAATCATAGAAAAAGAGGTGCTTCATTGGATTGGAAATACAGAAACACGAGCCATACTGCAAAAAGTTCGATTAAGTGAGTGGATCCATGTGAAAACCAAGATTTCAATCGTGTATCTTCTGGGATTAAAATTATATATCCAAAACTAATCCAACTAAAGACGCAAATCGTGATCTATGAAAGCAATAAGGAGCATAACATCATTGAAACAGAGGACGATCAAAGTGAATTAATTAAAACAGCTAGCATTACAGACCCCAAATGAGACTCATCTCCTATCCAGAATCGCAACACCCAGACCTTTTCATTGCACAGCTTAGAAATTACATCTTTTAAGCAGAACGAAGGGAGCAATTAAAATTTACCTGTTTTGATTGTCGCCTTTCCAAAACAGAAGAATGAGTGCCGTGAAGCTAAAACAGCGCCGCCACTGATGAAACCCAATACAGTTTGCTATTGTGGCACTCGTCCTTTCCTTCTCCTGAGCTCCACTCTCAATTCGGTTCTTCTCTCTCTCTCTCTCTCTTCGCAACGTTGTTCTTTGTGTCTCTGTTCCTATGGCACCCGCCTCACTCTGATCTCTCACCCTCCCTGTCATATATTAGTAGGAGGGATCTTAATCGTATTTCAAATTCTCCAAATCTAGTCATTGACTCTATTTTTAATTAATTAATAAATTTTTATTAATAATTTAAAATTAAATTAAAATTAGGTTAAAATAATCATTACCGAAAAATTAAATTAAAATTAAATATGACTCAAAAATAATATTTGACTCAAAATTCACAATGAGAATTCAAATGACAAAATGACTCAGATTTTTTCTTTTTTCTTTTTTCAATCTTTTTAGATTATTTTGAGAACTCAAAAATTAAATCGAAATCAATCTGAGATAACTACAACTCAAAAGTTAAATCGAAATTAATATGATTTAAGTAACAAAATGATAGAAAATGTGAACAACTTTAATAATAAAAATGACTCAAAATTAAATGCATAAATAGATAACTAAAATATGATTTTTCTTATTTTTAATGTATTAGGATTAGTATTATTGTTGTGTTATTATTTAGAAATACATAGATAGACTATGGTATTCATAGTTATCATATGCATTTATTTATCTAGTAATTAAAATATTGAATGTTATTTATTAGTTAAACATTTCATCAATAATGTAGGGTGTATTAGTATTCACTAGATAAGCTTTACATTGTTTTGCATTAGGACTATGTTTTATTGATTTTATATAGTCCTACTATTAGCTACATTGTTCATGTGCCATAAATAGGGAGACTCTAATCTTGGGCTGCATGTCAACTTTTTTGGTTAAAATCTCTTTATTTTTGGGGCTTAATACATCTTTTATTTTTGGAAATATTTTACATTGAATTTCATGTACATGCACAAGATTCCAAGCTAATTTGTTTTATAATCTATTAATAGCTCTATAAAATTTCACATGCAAAAATCTTTAGATAAAATCAATTGTTAGAATTTGAGAGTAAAACTTTTTTTATTATATGACTATTGTTGGATTGGTTATGAAAATTTTGAAAGTTCTTATTTTTAAAAAACATTATCAAAATTTTTATAAATAATTTATCATGTGAATGGAACAAATATTAAGTGTAATCAAAACTAAACTGGACCGGTCCGGAAGCAATATCAATTACTATATGCGAATTTTTATAAAAAGAAATTACTAATGAATTGCCTCCTAATCGTGCCAGATGGTTGGATTCGAACTCAGGTACTCTTGGTTTCCAAAACGCTTATGTGCCAGTTGAGCTGTTAAAGATCTTCGAGAGATTGAAGCAAATTTTTATATATATAAAATATAAGTTGGTTGCTTGCAACTTTTATATGAAAATAGCCGATTGTTTTCAAAGAAACATTTTAACAATTTATTCATAATTAGTTTTTATAATGTTTTAGCTTCAATATTTGTTTTAATATATTAATGTTTGATGATTATATTTATTAATAGATAAATTATTTTATACTTAAATTTTAAAATTAAAGAATCAATTGAATTTAAATATTATATTATATTTAATTTATTTATATATATAATTAATAATAAAATATTTTAAATTTTATTAATATTTTTTTATAGTTATTAATTATACTAAAATTTTAATATATATATATATATATATATAATTATTACCTATTCGACTACAATTCAATTGTGATTAATTTAATGAACTATGAACTAATAGTTTTATTGGTTCAATAATCAGTTTAATTTTAAAAATATTACAACTTTGTATAATAAAAAATAAAATTAATTAAATAATTATTTTTATATTATCACTAAATGAATATGTTAAATTTACAAATGTAAGTTTGATTTTACATTTCATGGCTACCATTACGCTTATGATGTGACAAATGATTTTGGCAAATGATTGATGTAAAAATGTCAAAATAAATAAAGGGAAACATGAAACAAGGCTCTATGATGCGACCACAAAGCCAATTTTAATTTTATTTGCCCAAAGACATTTAAAATTTTTTTTTAGCTTCAAATTCATAATAATGACAAACAGACTTATGATTTAATACATGTCCTGACGTTATGTATTATTATTTTGCGTGTGAAAGGGCGTTCACCATTCTCGATTGCTTGATTACGTAGGCAAGTGAGAAGTTTGACAAAAGGGAGTATTATAAAAAAGATTTAAAGAAAAAAAAAATCTTAAAGACCTATTATTATTTATTTTAAGATGATTACTATTGAATTTAGTAACAAATTATTGAATCTAATGATAAAGGTTTTTAAAAATAATTTTTTTTATTTTTTGGTCCTTAAACATAATTTTTCTTTTAATAAAATAGAAGATGAGAAGAAAAGAATATGTGGTGAAAGAAAAAAAAGATAAAATTATAATTTATTTTTAAAATTATTATTTAATATTATTTATTAATTATTAAAAATAAAAATATTTTTAATTTATAAATTTATTTATTTATTTTTATTTTAAATTTTTTATGTACTAAATGAATCTAAAGAATCTGTCCATGATCCAGCGTGTTTGGAAAGTTCATAATGAGCCTCTTACTCCTTCTCAGAGGATCCATTTTTTTTTTTTGACACAGATCAGAGACTAGACAACAAAAGTCATGATGTCATAATAAAACAGATCCTAACTTCTTGTCTGCTACAGCAATTTCAAGTGCCTAAATCATTTGAATGCATTAAGCTCCAATTGTAATTTTAATAGCAGTGAATAAAATTACAAGAAAAAAAAAGTACAAAGGAAAATTATTTATAAATTTTATATAATAAAATATAATTTTTCTATTATTAAAATTTTTATTTTTATAAATAAAATTTTTCATAACTAGAAAAAAAAATATTTAGTGATTGTATCCTTTATTATTATTGATTTATATTCTAATTAAATTATCTCATTTTAAATTAAATTTAGAGACAAAAAGTATATAGAGATTTTGTTTATATTGAAGGACAGAAAGGAAATAGGGATTTTTTTTTCCTGTTTGCATTGCATTCGAAAGAAGATTTGAAATGTTTATATTTAATTTTTATTTTATTATATTTTAATTATCATTTTTTTAACTTTTACAATTAAAAGATTATTTTTATTTTTATTTTTATTTTTATAAAAAATAAAAATAAAAATAGATATAAATCATTCAAATTGTAGTCTAAATCTTCTCTTATGTGTATGGAAGAGGATCCATTTTCACATAAGATACCTTTGTAATAATATATTGTTGATGACTGTATATTTAAAAAAAAAATGAGGCAAACTTGTAATTAAATTTATTTAAAATTAAAATATCAAGGTGTCAAAATCAGCATAATAATAAAACTTGTGAGAAAGTTGTCAAAAGATTGGAACCATTAATATTCTTTGTTAACTTATAAGATTGAACGGTTCTATTGTTTATATTTTTTAATAAAAGCATAAGATTTTGAAGTGAACCATTTTTTTTCGTTCATCATATTTTACAACTATTCGTACTATTTAAATTAGTTTATGAATTACGTATAAATGTTATTACTTTAGTTAAATTTACAAAATCAAAAAAATATTACAAATATAAATAAATTTATTTAAATTATCAATATTAAATACATTTAGAAAGTATATTGGCACAGGAATAAAATACAAATGAATAATAAGATCAGATTATTTAAAGAACTAGCATTTTAGAGATAAAATGCATAAATTTTAATCACTTACAAATTTTTTTTGCTAAAATTATCACAAATTCACCTCAGTAATCTTTTCTCCCTTCTCCCTCTCCTTGCTTATTTTTTCTTCCATCTCCCATATCCTTTTAGTATCCTCTCTCTTCCTCTGTCAATAAAACTTTAATTTTACACGCCCACGTGCATATATATATATATATATATATATACACCTTTCTCTTTTTGATTGAATTATGCATTCTTCAACCTCTCCAACAATAAGGACATAATTCAAAAAATTGTAAGGATTAATTTGAAAATCAAGAAATTGGAAGGACTGTATAAGTAATTAAACCAAAAATTAAAGCAAATAGAAGATATTGATGCAACACCCCACTAATTAGAAAAAAAAATCATATTGTATTATAAGAAAAATGATTTAGCAAAATATTGAATACTTTATATTAAAAAAATAGTTAATTTTGAACTATTTAATATTTTTTAAATTCCCATTGCAAAAATTTGGAATATTCCCAGTGACGTAGTGGCCAAAGACTTCTAAAACAGCTTAACCATTTTATATTTTTTTTTCTGCTACAACAACTTTTGGATCTTGTCATTTATTGGTCAATTTATAGTGAAGTGTGACCATTTATCAACAATCCTAGTCAATAATCAAAGTCTTCTCTTATTATTTAGAGTAAATTACACACCGATCTTTATTTTAGTTTTATTGAAATTGCATAATTTTTTTTTTAAAATTTTTAAGATATGTATAAGCTTTCTCCAAAATAAAAAAGCCTGTATTTTAGTTTAATTTTAAATTTTTTTATTAAAATACTGTCTATTTAATTTTTTTTTAATATAAACAATATTTATTTAGGTTATTTGAGGATATTTTAGTTAAAAAAAGTTAAAAATAGACTAAAGTATAAGGTTATATTTTATTTTAGAAAAAGTCTAAATAATTTTAACAAAATTCAAAAAAACATTTGTGTAATATATTTTGTCATTTAATGTTATGTTCTTGTTGAGTTTTAATAGCAAACCTTGTTTTGGGATATCTAGCAATGTCTTCCTGATGGAGAAGATTAAAAATCTCACATACTTGACTTTTCTTTTGCACAAAAGAAATTGCATAACTTTACACATCTGATTTTTTTGTTGACAGAATTGCATATTGCAGGAACATAAAGCCATTAGACATTGTATTTGACGGATTTGATCTATAGAGAATAACTCACCATGTTTCTAAAGAGCAAAAACATTACAAGTCATAAAATGATTCCCAATGAAAGAAAAAAAAAGAAGGGCTGTGGAGGAGAAACCTCTTTTCTACAATACTACAGACTATGCAAATACACTTAAGAATAAACAAATTTTGAATTATTTCAATGATAGTGTGGTATCGTAGCTCTCTGCCATGTATTTTTGTAATGCTAACAACATTGTTGGAAAATAGTCTATAACTTTCTTGATTGGACACTGAACTCAACAAACTCTGCCACTGGATGAATGTAGGTTGCTTTGGAGGAAGAAGATGACAATCTCACTATTAAGCATGGAAACAACGGTGCTTATACTTGGCCTCTCTCTAGCAAGATTTTGCACACACAAAAGTCCTATGTGTATACATCTCAATATATCCATCTCTAGGTTTGGATCAGATATTTCAAGATCTATTAATGTTACAATATTCTCTTCATTCCATAATTTCCATGCCTAGAATATACAACAAAAAGATGTATAAGCATCAACATTAAAAGCTTGAAAGCTAGAAGCTAAATCAACTACAAATAATAGAGCCTTGCAATTAAGTATTAAGAGGGGCAATGAATTGTAGAGACTCACAAATCTTAAAAGGCTGAGAGAATGCTCATTGCTATAAAAGCTTTACTTTCTTCTTCTGCTAATAATCTCAAGTAGTAAAACTCCAAAGTTAAAAACATTTGATTTTTTCTAAAACAATCCTTCCATTGCATATTCTGAAGACATATAGCCACTGCATCATTAAGTAAAATAATTAATTATTAAAGCACTCACTTCTCACTATGCTACTATAGTATTTGATAGAGAAGAAAAACTTGCTATGTTCCAATAACTCTTCTTGTGTTAGCATGATCTTCACTCCCTCCGACAATTTTAGCCATATCAAAATCTAATATTTTTGGATTCAAGTTCTCATCTAACAATATATTGCTTGCCTTTAAGTCCCTATGTATAATTTTTAGTCTAGAATCTCTATGAAGATAAAGTACCCCTCGAGCTACTCTTTTGATTATGGTAAAGCGCTTTCTCCAATCTAGGATTTTATGTTTTGGTGGATCTGCAAAAGCAAAGAGAAGGGATACATTAGTTTTGAAATCTGCAAACTTGAATAGCTTTAAAAAACTTTGCTAGCTATAATTGTTATGTTTTTCCTTTTTTTTTCCATTCAATATATATGATGCATACAAAAAAAGATAAAAGTTTTAAAGTGCAAATGACATAGATAGAAAAGAAGGGATCAAAAGAACTAACTAAAAGTAAATGCATTCAAACTTTTCTTTGGCATGTACTCATAAAGTAACATCTTTTCTTCTCCTTCAACATAGCAACCTAGAAGTTTTACAAGATTATGATGTTGGAGTTTAGAAATGACAATAACTTCATTCATAAATTCCTCTAGTCCTTGTCCAGATGCTCTAGAAAGCCTTTTAACTGCTATTTCTTGGCCATCTTGCAATATCCCCTCAAAGCAAAAACCAAGAAAAAGTAATTACACACAATGACAAGAAACACCAAATACACACAATGACTTCAAAGTTGATGAAGTTAACATGAATGTATGTATCTTACACACTGGACCAAAACCACCTTACCCAAGTTTATTAGACAAGTCAAAATTATTTGTAGCAATTGCAACCTTTTCAAAATTATATGCCAATAGCTTTGGTAGTTTAACTTGTGAAAGTTCTCCAATAATGATATCACTTGTTTTTTTTTTTTTTTTTGCATATGCTTCACCTTTGTTTAATCGAAAGAACCATTTGCTCTTCCATTTTTTTCACTGATTTAGAACAATGAATTGAATTTAGAAAGAGTGAAGAACATGGAAATACCCCATAGGAAAATGAAATAACACTAATTACTAAGTAACATTTTAATAATATGAAGATTGTATTTGAATTTTTTGAGATGATATAAATGGTAATGTACCTGAGCGTTTAGCTATCCTTTTCCATGAAAGATATGCACCAGAGACAATGATAATGGTTCCTATTATTACCGTAATGGTAATGATCTTTATTACATGTCTCCCTTTTTTTTTTTGCATTTCACATAAAACAAAGAAAGTTATAGAAATAAATCAATCCAAGTCCGTAAACAGGTATTTGTTAGATTTTGAGTATTTGACAGAAAGCAAAATTAAGATACCAAGATCTGAATAGGCTAGACGAACATATAGATCAATTACTCCTGTTAAGAACTGCTGTATGTCAATCAAATTTCCACTCTAGGACATACAACCAATTTCAGGTGTGTATGAGTACGCTACGCAGGTGCAATTCTCCAAGCACAAGCTTCTGCATGTATCTTCTGAAGCAGCAGACCATTCTGCAAAATCTGGCACTTTAACCATCTACATCATCAAAAACCCATGTCCTTTGCCATCTGCACTCCCATTTCTCACCCTCTCACACTGCAGAGCTGTCTTCCTAATACATCCATTTGTCCAGTTTTGCCTGTTCCATTCCTCTCTATTGCTTGGTTCAAACCCTCTCAAACAGTAGCATATTGGCGAACTATTTGAGTTGCAGCTCCAAATGCTCCACATAAACCATAAATATCGCATTCCGAGTTTTGAATGTTCAATTGCAGTTATATCGTATCATTAAGCCAATCTCTTTCATATAATAGGCCTTGAAAATTCAAGACAAATATTGTGAATTCAGTCACATCAGGTGAAGTATAAGCCAAATAAATAGTTCCCTCCCCATCATCTACTATAGTGAACCCTTTAAGATAAAGGGAGTTTATATAGGATATACCCGTAAACATCCGGCCATTCCATGGACCACTGCGCCAGTATGGGCGAGTTCCATTCCAGATGAACGCCTCAGGAATATCCAGGCGTTCAAGTCTGAGGTAGAAGTTTCCAATAGATGGATCGGACAAACCTTTCCATGATGTAATTCTTAGTTTCTCACCTGTCTTTTTGTTGCTTGTAAGTTTCAAATTGGGCAGATATGAATCCGAAGGATGCTCGAAACTTTGCCATAAGGTATTTTGTGCAGAGTAATCTAGGAGGATAAGGTTACCAGAATCTAAAAGCTTGCAAGTAGAATTAGATGCTATATTCGATACATTTGACGACCAAATGATCCGCTTCTGTCCATTTATTACCACAAGATTGCCATCCTTAGATATTGTGACGATCCCAGAAGAGTCCCTTAGTGGTTGGTTTCTGTTGGCTACCCAGACGATATTGGATTCGGACTTGTACCAAATTCCCACATAGCGATTTGTAGAATTTTCGGGGCTGAAGAACCCCAGTGTGAACAAGCTCCCATTGGAGCTAATAGTTTCAGGATCCTTGATGAATTGAGATGATGTGATGGTGTCTCTGGCACTGCAAAAATCAAAACAAGAGCAACCAAATATGATCAAGACACAGAATAAGATTGTATGACTGCAAAAGAATCCCATGGCTGAGATGAAAAATTCTTGAGATGCATGATCAAGAAAGATGGTTAAAACTTTACTTCGATTGGTTGGCCCGCCTAAAATTCAACGGATTCTCTCTTCTCGAACACTGCCGCCAATTTTGATTGGTATTAGTTCTACACTCCGGTTACGACGATTGTCAGTGTTTCTAATTAAATATATATTTTCCTTCCTATAATAGTTGAAAGTCAAATAAAAATTTTTAATAACCCAAAATATTTAGGAAGAACAAATTTAGACGTAAGCCCCCATAAAAAATATATATATATATATATATTAACAGTAGCATGGAGCAGTTGGGAAGTCCCAAAGCATCCGTGTTCAAGCCTTGGCGAGTCCCTTCTTTCATGTTTCTTTTTTTCTTTTTCTTGGGGGGAGGGATGGGGGGAACTACGCATAGCAATGGCCAAATTTGGGATGCCATTTTTTCTTGTGCAAGGCAGCAAACTCGTCCTCCATCAACCTCCTTGCAGGTTCTTCGTGCTCAAGCTCTACTCGGCCAAAAACAGTGCAGACCAGTGGTGATTTGGTCTGCAACTCCAGACTCATAAATTGTAACGAACAGCAAAAACTGTAAGAGACGTCGGTTTCATAAAATAACGAAATAAGTAGTATAAAAGCAAGTCCCTTGAAATGAGATAAAAAATATCCAGAAAAATTTGAGTAGAGTCCTAAGCTCCTAAAAATAATAATCACAGGTTCAGATAGAAAAAAAAAAATGGAGTTAGGATGGCGAAACGAAATGGTTACGAAATTAGACGAAACGTAATGACATTTTCATAAATAAGTGAAATTTTTGAAAAACACAGGAGGGTTTTTTAAATAAAATTTTTGAGTTTCTCAAAGTTCTTAGAGGCCTAGAAAACCATGAGGAGCCCCGGGACTGCTAAAGCCCTTCCGGTGTAATTTTTCTAGCGTCGATTGATCCGAACTTTGACTGATTTGTTCGAAAGGTTTTAGCTTCGATTTAAGTGATTCCAAAGGCATTTTATTAAATTAGAAAGCTAAATTTTATGATAAAAAAGTTGGTTCTAAAAAAAGAGTTAAAACGAAACCTAACCAGAAATGTCATTACATAAGGGAAAAAATGAAAATAATTTTTAAAAGGAAGCTTTTAAATTCTTCTTTAAAGCCCACATCCTCCCTCTCCTTCCTTAGACCAACTTTCTTCTGCCTCGAACCAGATAAAATAGCTGCTCTCTTAGGCGCACAAAAGGAAGGAAGAAAGGGAGAAAGAAAAGCTAAGAAAATATGAGAAAATCTTGAAAATTTTGTGCTCTTCCTTTAGAAAACCTCTTCCCTTCTCTTCCTCTTCTCTTGTGCTGAATTTAATGGATTGCTTGGGGCTATTTCTGGTTCATAACAGAGAGGGAGTGTTCAAAAATTTGGAAGAGCAACAAACTAAAGAGAAGAGCTCTTGAAAGCAAGTGGAAATCCAAGGTAATTGTTGTTCCTAATTGTTCCATTTCTTTGCTCTCCTCTTGGAAAAGTTTTGGCCAAACAGACCCAAGAGAGGGGGGAGGGTTTTTGTTCAAGAAACATTAAGAATTGATGGAATTAGATTATGGGAAGATGGGAAATGCCAAGAAATTACAAGAAAATCCATTGAAATGCAAGTTAGGAAAGTGTAGGATTCATTAAGATTTTGTGAAGTCTGATTTTATGCATGAACTTCCTTGGTCATTTGAGTATTTCCTTGAGCTCCTAAGACCTCTAGAAACCTCCCTAAATGGTCCTCTTATCAAAGAAAAATCAAGAAGCTATGAAACCCCGTTAATGCTCTATGGTTGGGCCAAACAAGGATAGCATAACTAGGGAGAGTTTTAAATTTTTCCAAACCTATTTTTGAGTCACATATGATGAATGAAGATGAGAAGAGTCCTTAGGAAAAATTTAGGAGGCCTAGAAAATAAATTGGTACCATAGATTCCATAATGTGACTTAAAGAAGCAATATGCATTTAGGCTCCTTATTTTAATTGTGTGGTGACTCCAAAAGGTTTAAAAGGGGTCAAGAATCATATATGAATGGAGAGAATGGAGCCTAGAATTTATTTGAGGGGCGTTGCTTCATTAGGTGCATTTTGGAACCATAATGAGGTTTATAGATCAAACTAGTGCCTAAGCAAATTGTATGGTCTTAGAATAAATTTTATGAACCTAATTGGATTCCCTAAATTATGTTTAGGCCAAGAGAAATCATCCCCACACCTTTTTATGTGTGTGGCCAAAGGAGGGAGCATTGATTCAAAAGAAAAAGTGTGTAGTTGCTTCCAAAGTAGCTCTCTCCACCTTCTCTTATGCATGATTACTTGCTTTACTGGTCTTTAAATGTGTTCATATGTATTTTAAGCCATGAAAAACGTTCTAGCATAAGCCCTTATTCCATGGTACCACAATGATGCATTATGCTTTTTAAATGATGTTTGCTTTGGTTTGCTCAAGTGTGGTGAGACCAAGAGCCCTTAGCCATGGTAAGGATGAGCTAAGAACCCTTAAGATTGGTGGAGACAAAGTAAAGAATCTCTGAAGAGTGAGGTTGACTCCCAAAAGCAAGGGTGAGTCCAAGAACCTCTTAAAGAATGGTTGAGGTAAGTCTAAAATCCATAAATGAATGGATAAGGCCAATCAACTTACTTGGCAAGCTCTTGTATGCTATATGTGACTCTTTTAAACGCTAAAATTGCTTCTTGAATATTCATGTTATGAAATATGCTCATGCATGCATTTGTAAGATTAGTTTTATGTCTTTTATGTATGATTGAATGGGAGATGAACGATTGGGATTCTTGAATCTCATCCCCCCTCTCCAATGATCTAACATGCTAAGTGGCCCAAGTGATCAAGGGAATGGGAGTTAACCATATGAGAGATGAGAGATTGACACCAAAATGGATATATTTTGTCACTTTAAGGCCTTGTGAATGGCAATTGATGTATTCCATTATTGTATATGACCTATGACTACTTGTACATATATAATTATGGTAACATATGATGTATGAATGAGAGCTAAGCTTATATGTATAGATTTGCAAATTTTGGTTGTATAATGGCAAATTTGCATTATAGAAATATGTGTATAAATGAAAGTGGGGTAGTTAAAATGAAAGGCATGAGATTTGAGACCACTTGGGTAGCTCATACAAGCCATAATCATATTTTTAGACTTGCCTAAAAGGTGCCAAACATTACAGGAGAATATTTGGACACTTTGGTACTTTATATAGAGCTAACATTGATCATATTAGAGCCCTATGTCACTTTTTGTCCAAATGATCTCTTTTTGATATGAGACTTGGCATGTAATTAGAGCTTGTAGAGAATATTTTTGAAGGTCTAGATAATATTTGATGAATTTTCAAAGTTGGCAAAAATTATGGTTTTGGTCTGATGCACTGTTCCCTTAGATCCGAAATTGATTTCTATAACTTAGGAGACAAATGATGTTCACTTGCTATGAAATTTTATAGGGAGAAACTTGATGTTCCTGGTGAATTATGCCAATTGAAATCACCCCATTTGGATGTCTAGAGAATGAGATATGAATTTTTAAAGATTATGCCCAGTATTAGGCACTCAAACTGACATCAGGTATTGTTTGATTGAGTTTCGAGTTTTGGACATACCTGAACTAGTCTGGAGTTATTTTTTCCTCTATCTAACATCTGTAGCTTTCTAGATTGGTATCATTTGCATAGATTGAATTTTTATAAAATTAATTGGATATTTTTGAAATTTGTATCAGAAACCTATGACAGTATCAGTAGCTAGCCAGACCTATGCACCTGTTCAAATGTCAATCGTCGTTTGTGTGGTGTCTAGTGGTTTGGACATATTTTTAGAATAAAGTAGACATGTGTTGCTTTCCAAAATGTCAAAGAATACATAATTTTGATTTTTCTAAAATTAGTTATGATTGTTCAAAATTTGTGACAAAAAGGGAAGAAATCTGGCCGAAATGCATATATGTATTTTATGCTACCCTTTGATATACACGAGTTGTGGGCCATTTTTGGTGATGGAAATGAGTTGTATTTATGTAATTAAATATGATAATATGATACATGAGCTTACATGGTCTACGGAACACCGAATAAAAATTTTATACGTGACGCAATGCTAAGAAATTCATTATTTTGCCTCTTATGTGACTTGCATGATGTGAAGCATGAGAATAACATGAGATAAGTTAGAAAGCTATAGTATTGCATAAATCCCTTAGATCAGTAAGCTTTCCTTTGCATTTTCCTTCTCGCTTGATCTCGCTCAACCTCCACCTTTTGAGTATGAAATTTCAGTTTCATCTTTTCCTATTTTGTAGCAATTTGCATAGCCACCTCCTTGGATATGGAGTTGGTTCTTTACTCTTGCATGGTTGCTATCTGAGGTGGGTTGGCTTTTGTTCCCTCCTTTCTTTGTTTTGCATGGTTGTTGGTTGTTGGGTTTAAGGACCAAGCATATTGTGGGAGGCCCAAACTCTTTTTCTTTTCTTTCATCTTTGTCCTCCTTTCTTGAATGTTTTGGCTTGAGGAAAGTGGGTTGGAAGTTAAGGATTTTGGGTAACTTGCTTGTTCCAAGTCCTCTCTTAGGTGTAAATTTATTACCATTAATTACTAAAATTTTTGCCTTCCTTTTCTAGCAATTGATTTCCTAAGGTGAGCTCACAAGATGAAGTAAACCATTGTGTCTTATGGGTACAAGTAGATACTTGGATAAGTTACCCATAACCCAATTCCTAGTTTAACCTCCAAAGGCAAATTTTAACCCACTTATATGTGTTGGCAATGTATGTGGAAAGACATATGTTAGATTAAAGCATAAAACTTTAACCATGGAATGGGTGATTTATTAATTAATGTAGGGGGAATTTTGTGATGTCAAAAATTTTCAACTAAAGCTTGTTACAGTTTGGAGCTTTTGTTTGGCTTGAGGAATTGTTATTTTTAAGAATCAAAACGAGCTGCAACATTTTGCTGGATCACATATGTATTAAATTTTTATTTTGGTCTTGAAATTCACAAACAATAAATTAAGATAGTAACAAAATAACAACAACAACTTGGACTATAGGTTTTAGTGGGTTATGAATGATTTAGGTGATGGTAGAGTTACAACTTAAATCCTGTATTTTGTATTGGCTAAAATATTGGTTAACATTGTCATTATATTCCCTTCCTTTCAAGTTATGGACTACATGGGTTTTATTGACTAGTGATTGTTATTAAGTTCATCTTGGGAAAGTGGGTTCGGAGGTCCATATAATATATATATATATATTAGTAGTCACATGTGCCACTAATTGAGAATTATTTATTACTTTATGAAATGAAATCATGAATACAAATTTGAATAGCCACAAGAAGTTACAAGACAAGCTAATAATGAGTTGTTAAAACTCTTATCACCCAATAATTAGTTCTTGTAACCCCAGAACCCCAATTTAGTTTTAATGTGATGTCTGATAATTTTCTAGACAAAAGTAGCCTCCAAGAGTAGTATAAATAGGGCCTTTGTATTGTGATTGAAGTAAGCAAGTGTGATACCCCTTCCATTACATTGAGTGTGTTTTCACTCTTTTTTTTACTAGTTTCTGAGCCATTTTGGTATCGAAGCCTAGTTCCCAGATCTTAAAGTCAAGTGGAGTGAGAGGAGTGTCAGAAATTGGCTAGAAAGTGAGGGTTTTTCAAAGGTGCCACCATTGCTGCCTTCAAAACCACCATTTCCAATCATTTTTAGTCCAAACTGATGCCACCATCATGATCAGGAGGTTGGAAAACCATGAATTAGAGGTTTTTGCTATCGTTCACCTCCATATGCATCGCCGTTGAAAAGCCATGCACCAATGAAGTACTCTACACCCTATCCACATGCCAGCCCAAGGTTGAAGATGACAATGTCAGCTTGCATTGCCTAATCAATGCTACATCAACTAATCATAGTTTGCCACCTGCCATGCAAGCACAAGGTGTCTAGTCAGCGACACGTTATCCAACAATCTCTTACCACGTGTCAGCTCTGCCACATTAACATTAAGTCAGCTAACATTACCATAATTTCTTTTTAGCCCCTTAACTTTTTGAAAATTTCACATCTACCCCTAAACTTTTCAAAATTACAATTCAGCCATTAGACTTTTCAAAATTGCATATCAACCTTGAACTTTTTAAAATTGTAATTTAGCCCCTTATTTTTTCAAAATTACAACCAACCCTTAAACTTTTCAAATTTTCATACCAGCCCCTGTGTTTTCCAAAATGGCATATTGATCCTTATTTTTTTTAAATTGCACTATACCCAAATTTTCTTAAAATTCCATTTTGGCCCCACTTTTAAACTTAATTTCTAATTTTCTGATTCACCCCAAAGCCTTCCCAACAATAAAACCAATTCCAAGCTATACACCTAGCCTTCATTAGCCTACAATATGCCTCAAAGACGAAGATTTGTGTATGAAGTTGAGATAAAGAATTAAGATGATGAGTTCAACTACTACAAGAGATGGTAAATGTCCAACGAGCTCAACTGGAGGAATGAAGAGAAGCAGGAGAAGATTATTCTAATAGTAACAATTCTTCAACAATTGGTAATCGTCGTTCATGAAGACCAACATTCTGAAACAATGATACCAAAGTGGAGATTTCAAACTTTAAATGAAAGCTTCAATTGGACGAGTTTGTAGATTAGCTCCAAATAGTTGATCAAGTGTTCAAACATAAAAAGGTGGCAGAGGACTAGAAAGTCAAGATTGTTGCCATCAAGCTTAGGAAGCATGCTTCCATATGGTGGAAAAATTTTAAGAAGAAGCATGAGTGTGAAAGGAAAAGCAAGATTCGAACATAGGAGAAGATGTGACACAAACTCACCCAGAAGTTCCTCCCAGAACATTATTATCAAGATAGCTTCATCCAACTGCAAAATCTCTACCGTAGAGGAGTATATTAGGGAATTTGAAAAGCTTATGATGAAGTGTGACATTTAGGAAAAGGAAGAGCAGACCTTGGTAAGTTGAACACTGACATTGCCTATCCTATTTTGCTTCAACAATATTGGACTTTAGATGATGTTATCTGTCTAGCCATTCATGTTAAGAAGCAGTTAACCAGAAGGTCCTCATATAAGCTTTCTTCCTTTACTAAGAATCCTTCCACTGATCGCAAGATGCAAGTCCCACAATCAAGTTCTTTAAGCAAACCTCTGCTAAAAGTTGCCAAGGATTCCAACTTTAAAGCACCAAAGTGCTTTAAATGCCAAGGGTTTGGTCACATTGCATTAGAATGCCTAAATCATAAGGTTATCACTATTATTAAAGAGGAAGCCCATGAGGCATGTGAAGAAGAGGGTGAGCCTGTGTTTGACATTAGAAAGGCCACTTCTAAAGAAAAGGAGCCAATGTATGATGAAGAAATCATGCCTATAGACCATGGTGAAACCTTAGTGATTAGACAGAGCTTGCATACAGCACAAGCAAAAGAGGAACCTTGACTATGTCATAACATCTTCTATACAGGATGCATTGCTCAAGGTAAGTCTGTGATGTCATCATTGACAACAGAAGCTATGAAAATGTAGTATCTAGCTACATGGCAAAGAATTTGAAACTGCTGACTCAAAACCATCCACACCTTTGTAAGCTGCAATGGCTTAATAAAGGAAGTTGGTAAAAGTTTCCAAACATTGCCTTGTTGCTTTTTTAATTAGCAATAAGTATCAAGACACAGGTTGGTGTGATATTGTTCCCATGGATGCCTGTCATCTCCTTCTTAGAAGACCCTAGCAATATGATCATAGTGCTTTATACGACAGACATGCCAACATCTACTTTTTTGTGAAAGATGGTGTAAAAATCAAGCTAGCACTATTACTGTCTAGCGAGTACAACCAAGGCCAAAAGGAACCTAAGCCATTGGTGACTTAGATCGATAAGGAGCCATTCAAGGTGAAAAAATTAGAAGCCCAGGCCATAGGTTTTATTTTATTGCTCAAGGAAAACAATAGATCTACTACTTCACCAAAAGTAAAATAGTTGTTAGCTAAGTTTCCAAACATGATACTAGATGAGATTCTTCCAGGATTGCTGCCTATGTGAGACATCCAATACACAATTGACTTCATCCCAGGAGCAGTAATTCCTAATAAGCCTACTTATAGGATGAGCCTATAAGAACATGTTGAAATTCAATGACAAGTTGAAGAATTATTGAAGAAAGGTATGATCCAAGAAAGTGTCAGCCCCTGTGTTATACCTATACTTTTGGCATCTAAGAAAGATGGGAGTTGGAGGACATGTATTCATAGTCCAATGGTCAACAAAATCACCATCAAGTATTGGTTCTTGATTCCCCAACTTGATGACATGTTAAACCAGTTGCATAGTGCCACTATCTCTTCCAAGATTGACCTCTATAGTAGATACCATCAAATTAGGATTCGGTCTAGAGATGAATGAAAGATCACATTTAAGATAAGAGCTGGCTTGTACAAATTGGTGGTGTTCCCTTTGGGGTTGTCAAATGCCCTTAGTACATTCATACACTTAACGAATTAAGTACTTTGACCTTTTAGCGAAAAATTTGTTATAGTTTACTTTGATAATATTTTTATTTATAGTAAAAACCGAAAGGAGCATTTAGAGCACTTACGACAAATATTGTAGATTCTTCGTGTGAAGAAACTTTATGTCAACCTAAAGAAATGCTCTTTTTTTACCAATGAAGCCATTTTTCTGGGGTATATCATCATTGCTAAAGGTGTTTAAGTTAACCTAAGTAAGATAGAATCCATTAATAGCTGGCCAATTCTAAAGACTGCCCATGATGTCAAAGTTTCCATAGATTAGCTTTCTTCTAAAGGAGGTTCATAAAAAACTTTAGCTCCATTGTTGCACACTTATGGATTGCATCAAGGGAGATAAGTTGCAATGGATAGAGCAAGCCCAGAAAAGTTTTGAGGACTTGAAGAAACACTTGACAAAAGCACCTATGTTAGCCCTTCCAAACTTTGACCAAGTATTCGAAGTAAGTTGTGATGCTTTCAACATTGGAATTGGTGCTGTTTTAAGCCAGGAAGGACATCTAATTGCCTTCTTTAATTAGAAATTTAATGAGGGCAAACTCAACTACTGCACTTATGACCAAGAGTTTTATGCTATTATTTGTGCTTTACAACGCTGAAGTCATTGTTTTTTGAGCAAATAGTTTATCCTCTATTTTGATCATAAAGGCCTCAAGCACTTGAATTCTCAATAGAAGATCAGTTGTAGATATGCTGCTTAGAGTGAGATCTTATAGTCCTATCCTTTCTTACTCAAACACAAAGCTAGAATCTTGAACTCAGTAGCTGATGCACTCAGCAGAAGACATACTTTGCTATCTACTATTCAAGCTAAAGTTGTTGTTTTGAAACTATCAAAGAATTATACAGGATGGTCTTGATTTTTGTGAAGCATGGAATTCCACTTAAGCACAACCCTTCCAACAATACCACAGGCATGGAGGGTTTCTATTCTAAAGCAAAGCCCTATGCATTCCTTAATACTTATTATGAGAGGCAAAAATCTGGAAGACCCATAATAAGGGATTAACAGGCCACTTTCGTCGAGATAAAATTATGGCCTTAATCAAAGAACATTTCTACTAGCCGAAGTTTGAATGAGATGCACTTAATAGGTGACAGACTTTGCTGTCTACTATTCAAGCTATAGTTATTGGTTTTAAAACCATCAAATAATTATATCAAGATGATTTTGATTTCTGTGAAGCATGGAATTCTACTGAAGTGCAACCCTTCCAATAATACCACAAGTATGGAGGGTTTCTATTCTGGAGCAAAGCCCTATGCATTCCTTAATGCTCATTACAAAAGGCGATTATTTGGGAGGTCCACAATAGGGGATTAGCAGGCCACTTTGATCGAGATAAAACTGTGGCCTTAGCCAAAGAAAATTTCTACTAGTTGAAGCTTGAATGAGATGTAAACAAGCACATCCAAAAGTGCAGAACATGTTACTTGGCCAAGACCAAGGGCCAAAACACTGGATTATACATGCCTCTTCTTATTCCAAAAGCACCATGAGAAGATGTGAGTATGGATTTTGTTCTTGGACTATCTTAGACTCAAAGACAGAAAGACTTCATAATAATAGTTATGGATAGATTTTCGAAGATGGCACATTTTATCCCATGCCAAAAAATGAATGATGCTATTCAAATTATAGACTTATATTTTAAAAAGATTGTTCGTCTCTATGGCATTCCAAAAACTATCACTTTTGACCAAAATATCAAGTTCTTAAGCCACTTTTGGAGGATCCTATGGAAGAAAATGGGAACTAAACTTCAATTTATTAGTGTTAGCTATCCTCAAACAAACAAACAAACTGAAGCAATTAACAGGATTTTGAGATACCTACTCTGGAGCTTTGTTGGGAAAAATTTGAAATAGTGGGATCTTATCCTTGCACAAGTTGAGTCTACCTACAACAACTCAACTAATCAAGCTATTGGAAAGTGCCTGTTTGAGGTGGTTAATGATGCTCATCCACTTAGCCCATTGGACTTGACCCTTTCATCTAATAGTCGCACAATAGCAACAATGCAAACCAAAGGGCCAAGCAAATCAAGAAGCTACATGAGCAAGTTCAAGAGCAAATTCAGAAGCAGAATCTGATATACAAAGCTTAACACGATAAACATTGAAGATAGTAGACTTTTAAAGTAGAAGACTTGGTACAGATACACCTGCAAAAGGAATAATTTCCTAATCTACCAAATGCTAAGTTATCACCCAGAGTTGATGGCTCATTTAAGGTTATGCAAAAAATCAACAAAAATGCTTACAAAGTAAAGTTGCCAGATGCCTATGGAGTTTCTGCCACCTTCAATGTTGCCAACCTGTCCTTTTACTTTGATGACAACACCAAACTTGACTCATGGGCCAATCCTCCCAATCCAGGCAGAATGAAACAAAATCATGGATACAAACTTGAATAGCCATAAGAAGTTACAAGACAAGCTAATAATGAGTTATTAAAACTCTTATCACCCAATAATTAGTTCTTATAACCCCCATAACCCCTATTTAATTTTAATGTGATGTCTGATAATTTTATGATTGAAAGTAGCCTCCAAGAGTAATATAAATAGGGCCTTTGTATAGTGATTGAAGCAAGTAGGTATGATTCCTCTTCCATTACATTGAGTGCGTTTTCCCTCTTTTCTTACTGGTTTCTAAGCCACTTTATCCCTCCATTTAAACTAAGACCATTGTAGTTATACAACTAAGTAACAAGATTTATAGGCTAAGTTCTAAGGAATTTCGAGGATATTCCTGCCATGCATTGGAAATTGTGGGAAGTGAGACAACTGTGTTGATTGCATAGTGGATAAATAACATTGTAAAGACCTATAAATAATTAATATTAGTTGTACATGAAAAACTAATTATATAAAGAATTACTAAGGGAAAATAAATAAATAAAGAATTATTATAAAAAATAAATTTTTTTATGAGTTTTAATTAATTGAGTGAAAATTAATAAATGATATTAAGAAAACTAATTAGAGTACATTATTCCATAAGACTTAGTTAAAACATGTTACAAAGGCCTAAAAAAAAAAAGATGTAGCCCATTAAGAAAAAGAAAGCCCAAGATCCATGACCCTACTTGGCTTATGAGCCATGACTTAACCTATCTAAAAACACCATCTAACCAAGCTTGATTTTGTGGTGGCTCTCTTATGTGCAAAAATTAAGAGACCCATTGAGGAGGCTTAGATCTTGTGCTCAAATAAGTATTTTGTGACTTTTAAAACTTTCGATAAGGTAAACCTACTTGATTTGTTAGGTTTCTAGTTGTTAGAATCCTTTTGGATTGATGAGTATATGCTTATTGCTCATGGTTGCTCTACGCTTGTATTTTTACTTGAAGGGTGTTAATAACTATCTAGAAAGCAGTAGATATCATTTGATATAACCAAGCTTTAATTCCATTCATATTTGTTGTGAAATTATGTTTAGTTGCTTGTACATGCATATGTATATTTATATGATACTATGTGTAATATTCGATGATTTAGAAATTCAAAATAATTCTTAAAAAGTGGAATGAATTATTTATGAGGGGTCATGGGTCTAGAGAAGGCTAATATGAATTGCAAGAAACAAAAATTAGAATCATTTGGTTTGGTTAATGAGTGAGGACCCCAGAATAAAGTAAATTGAGGTAAATTAAAGATAGAATGCTAAATAAATCATTTAGAAATGAGATTAAAAAACTAAGAAAACCTTTATACTACTCTTCATCTCGTGTCTACTCATTCCTTCTTTGTCAACCTAGAAAAATGTTTGTTTAGGCAACAATAAATTAGGTTTCTTAGGCATATGGTTTCACACTAGGGAGTTGTAATGGATCCTAACAAAAAATTAGCTATACTAAATTGGCTAACACCTAATAATGTAAAAGAACTTTAAGGCTTCTTGAGCCTTATAGGGTATTACCAATGTTTTGTTCAAAATTATGTCATCATTGTACACCAACTATCATATTTAACTAAAAAGGACACTTTCTAATGAGTCCTAAAGTTGAGATTGGTTTCCAAGTTTTAAAAATGCACACCTTCAGTTCTAGTGTTACATCTTCCTGACCTCTCTCAATAGTTCACCTTTAAGTGTAATGCTTAATTAAGAACCATCTTGCTATAACAAGGTCATCCTCTTGTCTATTTTAGTAAAGGATTCTCATTTTCTAATAAAATAAAATCCACATATGATCATGAATTATTAGCTTTAATTCTTACATTGCGGAAATGGAAACATTATTATTTTTTATCTTCATTTTCCAGTTAAGATGGATCATTATAGTTTCAAACATCTCCTAAACTAGTGAGTGACCATTACTAAATAGAAAAATTTATTGATGAAGCTTTTGCCATTTGACTTCACTATTATTTAGAAAACAAGTAACTCTAATATAGGTGCAAATGCACTTTCTCGCTTTCCTCAGCATGCTGACTTCTTAGCCCTTACAATGCCTATTTTATTGGAGTTTGAACTTGAAAATGCACTATAATAGATCCTTATGCCAAGCAAGTTATGGATTAGCTTGCCAATGACCCAACATCACATCTTGATTTCTAGGAGGTTGCAAATCATCTTACTACAAATAGCAACTAGTAATTCTTGATTATCCTTATTTAAAGGCTAAAATATTAGGCAAAGCACATGCTTCTCCAACCGGTGGTCATGGTGGTTACTTAAAAAACTCTTGAACAAGTGTCTACTAACTTTTTCTAGCCATATATGAATAAAGAAGTGAAGTTTTTCATCTAAAATTATTTGATTTTTCAATAAAACAAATATCAAACTTTAGTTAAAAATAGCCTTTCATATTCTTCATCAATACTTGAACATGTGTGGGAGGATATATCACTTGATTTCATTGTGGAGTTGCCTCCTTCAAAAGTATACGATGCATTCTAATAATGGTGCATTGCCTTAGCAAATATGGTCATTTTCTTACTTTATCTCACCTATTTACTACCAAGATGGTGGCTACTTTGTTTTGCAGGGAAATTGTTTGGCTTTATAGCATCTATGATCTATTTTATCTAATCGATATGAGATCTTTTTTTAAGCACCTTTTGGCAGGAACTCTTTCACCTTAGTTGTACTCGCTTGCAAATGGGGACTTTTTACCAATTGGAATCTAATAGCCAAACTGAGGTGGACAACTGATGTCTTGAAGCCTATTGGAGGTGTTTTGCACATGAAAAACCTAAAACATGGTATCAATTTTTTGTCTTAGGTAGAATATTCTTTCAACACAAGATATCAATCTTTATCTCATATGACTAAAACAAGGTATCGATTTTTGTCCTATGTAGATTACTCTTTCAACATAGGATATCATTCTTCATCTCATATGATGCCATTTCAATTTTTTTATGGGTGAGAAAGCTTTGCATCCTTTAGTCCCAAGGGAAATCAAAATCGTTGAATTAGAAGAACATCTTCTAGACCATGATAAAATGCTACAAGTACTGTGTGATAACTTATTGAAGGCTTAGTCATGCATGAAAGCTCAAGTTGATTCAAAGAGGCAAAAAGTATCATTTGAGGTTGGTGATGTTGTCCTTCCACATGTGCAACCTTATAGGCAATAATCTTTAGTTAAACATCATTTTGAAAAGCTATCATTAAGATATTATAGTCTTTACACGGTGTTAAGGAAGGTAAGGCCTATAGCCTATGAATTAGAGCTTCCTCCTACTTTTAAAGTGCATTTCATCTTCTATGCTTCATTACTTTGGCCAACAAAATGGGATATGGTTACATATGTTACCCCACCTATGCATATCAATATAGAATGGGAATTTATTATTAAACTTGAAAAGATATTGGCTTATTGTCGGATAAAAGAATTGAGCATCCTTACACTTAAATTATTAGTCCAATGGTGTCATCATCCCATTAAAGAAGCTAAGTAAGAATCTTATGATCTTTTGGCTACCCAATTGCCTCACTTTCGCATTGAGAAGAAGGTGCATTTTTAGGGGAGAGTATTGATATACCACCACCACAAACTTATTGTAAGAAGACATGTCAAAATAGAAAGTGGCAAAACTAAAAGTGGGAGCATGTTGGTAGTTACGGCAAGTCAAGTGGGAAGCAAAACACATGGGCATAACGGGGACAACTGCAATACTTAGTAGTTGACTCTCTTGTCCATGTCCCCAATAGCAGTTATGTTTTATTATATTTCATTTTCATGTCTCATCATATTTCTCTTATTAAGCTTTATTATAAATTATGTATCTACAAGGCACTATAAAATAAAGGAAGAAAAATATTTTCATGTTATAAGAGATCAATCCTTTACATATTGGCTACTTAATACAAGCACTTGTGTTCTCTAGCCTTTTCTTGTCTATTCTCTTCACATTCATAAATTTCCAAGCCTTTATGAGGATCTTACATGTGATTAAGTTTTACATTAGATTGACTTGTGAAAGATGATGGAATTCGTAGACTCATAACCCTTTTAGCTTGAATAGCCTTATATGGATGCTAATTTTTATCTTATTTGTTATGTGTAAATGCCTTATGATTACTTTTATGATGGTTTAGTCATGCTGATGCAATAATTGGAGGTTATGTGGTTAGTGTTTAGAGAAAGTCACTAGATTAAAACTTAATCCTTTTAGTTAAGGTTTTAGTATTCGGAATTTGCTTTGATAGATTGGATTCGTTTTGGTGAGTTAGAATGGGTAAGGATCCTTCAAAAGTTGCATTATGGCTTTTTAGGGCTTTGGTGGAAATGTGTGTACTTGGAAGGCTATATATGGCAGTGGATGTGAGTCTTATCATGCTAGTAGATCACCTATAAATACTTACAGATGGCTTTGGATGCTTTGCTTTACCAAGGAGTGAGTTTATCATGGAATTTGAGTGTTTTTCCTTTTTTTGAACTTAGATTACTAGTTCTACTATGACCAGTTGACCAGCTGAGGCAATTAGCCAATCAACTAGGTCCTAGAATGTCCAAATTGTATTTTGTGAACCACCAATCAACTAGGTGTCTATGGCTAGTCAATTGTTGTAGCCCTAAAAAAAGGCAATTGACTGATCACTTTAAGATTAGCAACCTTTTCTAATTAAAGTACCATGCTTTTTAAGGGCCTTTTTAGGGATATGTTAGGAACTCAAGGGGATAATAAAACATATAAAGTAGTTCATTTGTCTTGACCATCCCTTTAAAGACTTTACAAGTTTTAGTCATCATAACTTAGAGTAGTCAATTAGAACTCATCAAATACAAAGGTCAAAATCAATTCAAATTTCAACTATTTTAATTAACTATTCATGTGTAAGGTTTTTAGTTTAGTCTTACTAATTATAGTATTTGTGTTTAGCTTATTTACTACATTAGGTGTTACAAACATCTTACCGCATGCATTCTTATTACATATTTTCTTTTTTTCATCTTGATATTTTGCAAACCATTATACTTCTTGATCTCTTGAAATTATGGACAATTATATCCAATCCAGGAAAGCTTTCTGTAAAGTTGCATCACTTTGAATTTCAAATTGTCAATATGTGTATGGAATCAATAAAAATGATTTCAAAAACAATTATGTGTCTAAGGATGAACTAAGTTATCATGATTCCATACACAATTGAAATCTTTGTTTTTTTTTTTTTCTACTTAACATAGGGACTAGATACAGAACATTGGTTTCTAACAATAGCTCTATCAGTCTTAAGTGCACCTTAGCTGAACCTAAGTAGAAAGGGGGTATAGGGGATGCTAGCTGCCTATGTCGGGCAATATACGCAATTGCATAAGGAATGAAAAAAGTGGTTTTGAATATAAAAATGACCTTTGTGCCCCTATTTTTAAAAAGTAATAAAAAGTGGTGAGATATTATTAAACAATGATTTAAATGGTATAATAGATATTATATAATAGATATTTTACAAAAGTTACATAAGAGAGTTACCTTTATATAAGGATTAGTAAACAGGCTCTTGGTTATTTTCTTACATGGGTTGTGTGCCCACAACAATTATACTGTTATAAGGAAAGTCCTTCCAATAAAAAGGTCTTTGAAAGAATTGGTTTTAGAAAGTCTTAAATGTGACTTTTAAAAGTTTAAAAGGTTTTCGAAAAGGTTTTAATTATTAATAATGACTTTAAACTATATAACTTTTATGACCTAGTATATTTTTATATTTAAATTTCTTTTATGAATAAATTTAATAGATATTATGAAGCATGGTTTTAGATTTTAAAGAATTTTACATAGTGTTTCGTAAACTATTGTCAAATTTGATAATATGACTAAAAAGAAAATGGAAAATAAATTGATTTCCAAAAATAATTTCAAAACCAATTTATTTGAAGTTATCACCAAAATTTTAATTATAAAAGGAAAAATTTTAAAAAACTTTTTTTGAGGAAAAAAATTTTAAAAAAAGATGGTATGCAAACTAGAGATGCATTTGAGAGTTGATTTGTGCTATAGGAAAGGTGTTTAGCACCTCATAATACTTGTTCTTAAAAGCGATTATCCTAAGTTAACTATACAAAATTAATATGACCTTAATTTTATTTAAACTACCTTAATCAAAACACATGCAAAACAAAAGAGAGAAAAAATAACCAAAAAATTAAGATAAGATTAGATAATATTTACAAAAGCAAGCAAAATCAAATAAAATATTTACAAAAGTAGACAAAAGAAAATTTTACAAAAATGGAAAAAATAAAACATTTACAAAAATAAATTTGACTTAAGAATGTGACATAGAGCCTATATACCCAATAAAAAATCAAAAGCCCATGTAGTTTGAATGATTTACATGTCACATGGTTGGTGACTTTCAATTATTTTTTGTAAAACAAGTAGGAAAATAAAAATAACCTAATTTCCCAAATAAAACAAATTTGTTGTTGGTTGTTATTTCTAATTTGTGAAAAGTAAATTGATAAAATTTTTCTACTCTTCATTTTTCTTTTTTTTTTCTTTTTATTTTTGAAAATAATATTTTTTTAATTTTCAATTTTTAAATGCATAACTAGTTCTTCTAAAAAATAAAAAATAAAAGAGAATAAAATTAAAAAAATTATTTATTGTATATGTGTATGAACTTGTGAGCAAAATATAAGAGAAACAACTCTTGACAATTTTGAGCAAGCACAAAACATAAAGCTAGATTTAAAAGTATGAATTAAAAGACCAATCTCACTAAAGCTGTATAAGATCAAGAAGAACAACTTCTTCCAAAACAAGTATATTTAGCTGAAGCCAAAACAAATTCCTTCTCGAGCCTTCTCACAATATAGTCTCCTAGCCTTATGAGGACAACTGCGGGGCCCACTCATTCGTGCTTACCAAACCGAAGCATGAACACAAAAGATGTAGCTTCTTCAATCATGTTAAATTCAACATCCCATTCCAACATACACGCCTTCATTTAAAATCCAAACCAAGATGAATCCAATTAAGGTTATTCCACAGCAACCGGAAAAAAAGCATGCAGTACGAGTTTACACATACCACCAACCCAAGTCAAAATACAGAATGTTTCATCCAAGCAAATCCCATCCATGATATGCATAATTTGGACAGAACCACGAGAGACATATTTTAAATACTTCAATTGGGTAAGCTCACATTAGGATTAAAACTTGACTAGGATTCTAATCACAGAAAAAGAGGTGCATCATTGGATTGGAAATAATTCGGACAAAAACATGAGCCATACTTCAAGAAGTTCGATTAAGTGAATGGATCTATGAAGGCAACTAATCCAAGTAATGACGCAAATCATGATCTATGAAGGCAATAAGGAGCATAACATCATTGAAACAGAGGAGGATCAAAGTGAATTAATTAAAACTGCTAGCATTAAAGACCCCAAATGAGACTCATCCCCTACCCAGAATCGCAACACCCAGACCTATTCATTGCACAGCTTGAAAGTCACATCTTTTAAGCAGAACGAAGGGAGCAATTAAAATTTACCTGTTTTGATTGTCGCCTTTCCAAAACCGAGGAATTAGTGCCGTGAAGCCAAAACAGCCCGCCACTGATGAAACCCAATACAGTTTGCTATTGCGGCACTCGTCCTTTCCTTCTCCTGACCTCTCTCAACTCGGCCCTTTTTTTCTTTCTATCTCTGTTCCTACCGCACCCGTCTCACTCTGATCTCTCACCCTTTCTGTCATATATCAGTAGGAGGGATCTTAATCGTATCTCAAATTCTCCAAATCTACTCATTGACTCTTCTTTTCTTAATTAATTAATAACCTTTTTATTAATAATTCAAAATTAAATTAAAATCAGCTCAAAATATTCATAACTCAAAAATTAAATTAAAATTGAATATAACTCAAAATTGACTATGACAATTCAAATAACAAGATGACTCATTTTTTTATAACCTTTTTAGATTATTTTGATAACTCGAAAATTAAATTGAAATTAATCTGAGATAACTAATTCAAAAATTAAATCAAAATTAAATATGACTTAAATAACAAAATGATACAAAAATGTAAACAACTCTAATAATAAAAATGACTCAAAATTAAATGCATAAATAGATAACTAAAATAATGATTTTTCTAATTTTTAATGTATTAATATTAGTATTATTATTGTTGTTGTTATTTAGAAATACACAGGTAGACTATGGTATTCATAGTTATCTTAGCCGTTTGCCTATTTATTTATATATGTGCATTTATTTATCTAGTTATTAAAATATAAAATGTTATTTACTAGTTAAACATTTTATCAATAATGTAGGGTGGATTAGTATTCATTAGATAAACCTTACATTTGGCAATGGCAACTACATTTTGTCTAATCAATATATTATATAGTCCTACTATTAGCTACATTGTCCATATGGCATGAATAGGACGACTCTAGTCTTCGGCTGCATGTCAACTTTTTTTTGAATTCCATGTACATGCACAAGATTCCATGTTAATTTGTTTTATAATCTATTAATAGCTCTACAAAATTTGACATGCAAAGATCTCTGGATAAAAATAATTGTTAAAATTTGAGAATGAAATTGTTTGATTGGTTATAAAAATTTTCAAAGGTCTTATTTTTAAAAAAGACTTTGTCAAAATTTTCACAAACAATTTGTCATGTAAATGGAACAAACATGTGTAATGAAAAGTAAAATTAATTAGATAATCATGTTTTATATTATCACTAAACGAATATGTTAAATTTACAAATGTAAGTTTAATTTTACATTTAATGCCAGCCTCGTTTCTGAACTTGTGATTTGACAAATGATTTTGAAAAATGATTGATGTAAAAATGTAAGAACAAATAAAGGGAAAATCATGAAACACGGCTTTATGATGCGACCACAAATCCAATTTTAATTTCATTTGCCCAAAGACATTTTAATTTTTTTTTTGGCCTAAAATTCATAATAATGACAAAAAGACTTTTGATTGTATACATGGCCTGACGTTATTTATTATTATTTTGCATGTGAAAGGACGTTGACCATTCTTGATTGCTTGATTACCTAGGCAAGTGAGAAGTTTGATAAAGATAAGAAGAAAGAACCTCTTTGATATAGGGTGAAAGAAAAAAAAAAAAGAAAAATAAAATGAAAGTTTAGCAAAATTATAATTTTATTTTTATAATTATTATTTAATATTATTATTTAATTATTAAAAATAAGAACATTATAAATATTTTTATTTATAAAATTATTTTTATTTTTTATTTTTTATAAACTAAATGAATCAAAAGAATCTTGTCCATGATCCAGTACACTTAGAAAGTTCATAATGAGACTCTTGCTCCTTCTTATCCAATTTTTTATTTTGACACAGATCAGAGACTGGACAACAAAAGCCAGGGATTTTGACTCAGATGCAATAGCCGCATTTGTAAATTAAACGAATACATAATCTGAAATCTTATTTCTGCAGATACATTAAACTTTTTTTTTTTAATGGGTCACGCCTCAACATGAGGCGTGACCCTTTTTTTTATTTTTTTTAAATAATTTTTGGGGTCACGCCTCATGGTGAGGTGTGACCCCATTGAAAAAAAAAAAATTAAATTTTTATGTGAGGCGTGACCCCTTTTTTATTTTTTTTAAAATAAGGCGTGACCCCATAAAAAAAAAATTAAATTTTTATTGGTCACGCCTCACCATGAGGCGTGACCCTTGTCCATGTGTCAGGGTCAAACTTTGACCCTGACACATGGATAAAGGAATAACAAATGGCAGCGTATGATAGGGTGTCTGGAGATTCTGATGCCACATGGACGTTTTTAATTGGTTCATAAAATACGCTATCCTATTTGCATGTATTTTCTGACTCTTTCTTTGTTTTTAAATTCGAATCCCTTTCTCCTTCGTCCCCACCTCATCTCGCCATTCTTGCCTTCTCCTTGTTCTCTTCTTCTTCTTCTTATTATTTAGCAAACATTTTATTTTCTTCATATATATCATTCCTCTCATATTTGCCGTTTAAAGAAGAAGCCTCTCATATTTGCCGTTTAAAGAAGAAGAAAGAGATCCAGTAGAGCTACATTGAGAGTAAGGAAGGAAATCTCAAAAAAAGAAAATTACAGGTATGTTTTAGATGTACAAAAATATGATTATTTGTTATTATTAAGTAAATTTGAAGTATGATTATTTGTTATTATTAAGTAAATTTAAAGTATGATTATTTGTTATTAGTTGTTGTTAAATATAGTTATAAGTAAAATAATTTTATTTGTTACAATAAAATTATATTATAAATAAAAGATAAAATTATTTAATATTGTGTCTGAATTTAAAATTTTAAAAAAATAAATTTGTTTGTTAAGATGAAGTTATGTTATAAGTAAAATTAGGACTTTTGTAAAGATGCAAAAAAAAAAAAAAAAAAAAAAGAAATGATTAATGTTTGTGTACAAAGAAAATAAAATAAAATGTTTAAGTAAAAAAATGTATGAAAGAAAATTAAAAAAACTATTTAGTGTATGATGTGATAATAAATATTAGTAAAAAAGTATAAAATAAAAAAATGTTACATAAATATTGTAGGTAGGAGATAATTTATTGAACAAATTGTTTTATAAAAATACTATGTAAATGTTAGATGAAAAAAATATAAAAGAATTATAAAAAATTGAAAATAGCATAATATGTGAGCAAAATTCTAAAATTAGTGTATAAAAATAAAGAATATCTAATAATGTAAGGATAATAAAAAATAATAAAAAATTAGTCAAAAGTTGTTGAAGTGGATGAAAATATTATTTAAAGTTGTTAGATGAAATAATAAAAAAAATTTTATGAACAATATATTAGAAAAGAATTAAATAATGAAAAAAATATTATGAAAGAATAATATGCAGAAAATAACAAAAGATATAACACTTTAAAAATAGAATAAAAAATAAATTTTTATAATGTAAGTCAAAAAAGGTATATAGTAACAGAAATAAAAAATTTTAGTATAATTATAAAAGTAAAATATGATAAAATCGTAATGTCAACAAATAAAATATATATATATATATAATAAAATGAAAATAAGGTCTTCAGATAAATTGTTAATATTAGATGATATTGTAATAAAATATGATAAAATTAGATGAAAAAATTTTTATAATGCAAGTAAAAAAAATATAGTAACAAAAATAAAAAAAATTTAGTATAATTATAAAAGTAAAATATGATAAAATTGAAATGTGAACAATTGATGTATATGTAATAAAATGGAAATAATATCTTTAGATAAATTGTTAATATTGAATGACATTATAATAAAAGATAATAAAATTAGATAAAATTTGATGAACAAAATTATTAGAATAAAAATTTTAAAAGATATAAAAAATAGTTAACTGTTAAAAAAAATATATAGTGAACAAATATTATAAAAGAATAGGATTTGTTAGAATTATATTAATTAGTAATTAAAAAAATATATCAGTTGAATAAAGGATTGTAGTTGTTTATAAATGTTGTACAATGTTTTGGGTATTGGTGACAGTATTGCGCAGTTGGATGAAATGAACAACGGGAAAGAAATTATATGCTTATATTCAAATGGACAAATATGCGAAACCGAAGAAGGGGCAACGTTTATTGCAGATACAATTGATGTAATAAGTATCGACAATGACATTTCATTAGAAAGATTGAAACAAGAGGTTGCAGACCAATTACAGCTAGATTCAGATCAATACATATCTGAATTAGTATATAGGTATCCAATGTCATTAAGGCCCACAAAGTATCGAGCATGTAAGTTAAGGAGGGATGCCAATATCCAAGTAATGTGGATAGCGAATGCAAAATTTCCATCACAACTTGGTTCAGTTGAATTGTACGCAAAAATAACGTCAAAGGAAATAGACTTGAATGCAGCAACTCAAGCTACAGTTGAATATGTGGCAAACCCACTCCCATCCTCCAGCCATGCCAACATCACAGATGATCAGTATTCGCCTGTTGGTTTAGTTGATTATACAGCTCAACCAAGTTCATCTCGTCTATATGTCGATAATATTGCCAAACCAAGTTCGGCACATGCACCAATTACTGGCCTTATTTCTCATCCAGATGAGACAAAGGATATAATGGATGACTTCGAAGAGCAAGATGAATATGATGCTGCACCTTATGATTGCAATGCTGGTGGTAATTCAGATGATGATGAAGATACCAATTGCATAGATGCCACCGTTGATCCAGCAGTCCCCATGAACATTTATGCTGATTCAACGGTTGCATGTCTTGAACAGATAGATGCAGATGGTGCGCGGATTCCTGATTATGATGAAATGGAAGAGGTAGCGATAAACATGAATGATGACCAATAGTTATATGTAGGCATGTTATATAATGATCAGCGATCTTTTCGTCGGGCATTAAAGATATACTTAGTACGTGCACATTATACTTTTAAGGTGTATCATTCTTCAAAGAAGTATGAAGAATACCGATGTGTTCAATATGAAAAGGGAGCTTGCAAATGGAAGGTCAGAGCTTGTTATCGAAAGAAGGAAAATCATTGGGAGATAACAAAATATAATGGGCCACATACATGTGTTGCAGCATCATTGTCACAAGATCATCCAAAATTAGACTCTGATGTAATTTCAGTATATATTGTATCAATGGTGACTGAAAATCCTGGTGTGTCCATCAGAGAGGTCATTGAGCGAGTGCATTCTATATTTGGGTACAATGTGTCATACAAAAAGGCTTGGAGGGGAAAACATCGAACCATCTCACATGCATTTGGGAATTGGGAGCAGTCTATGCTTTGTTACCCAGGTGGCTAGTTGCTGTTCAACATTTCATGCCTGGCTCGTACTATGAATTTATGCATAAAGAACATGTACCGACTAGTGTAGCTAATGGTGAGTCGGTCATGTTTCATCGGGTATTTTGGACGTTTAGGCCGTGCATCGAGGCATTTGGCTACTTGAAGCCTATGGTCCAAATAGACAGGACCTTTTTGTATGGGAAATATAAAGGGACTATTTTAATCGCAAGTACACAAGATGGAGAGAGGAATATTGTCCCACTTGCATTTGCTGTAGTAGAAGGAGAAACATATGAGGCATGGGCATGGTTCTTATTTAACCTCAGAGCACATGTGGTAAAAGATAAAGATGGGCTTTGCTTGATTTCTGACCGTCACGCTAGTATCTTGGTAGCTGTGGCTAATCGGAACGTTGGATGACAGCCTCCGCAAGCTCATCATGTGTTTTGCCTTCGACATTTGGCTAGCAATATCTACAAAAAATTTAAATTGCAATGGTTGAAAAAACTCTATACTACAATTGGTACAAACTACTATCACTTAACTTTACACAAATTTTTTTAATTTCATGACTACAATTTTATACAAACTATTAATTTTACTATCTATTTATTTATAGGCTATTCGTATGAGCAGCATAAAGTTGATGAAGGACTAGCTCACATATGTCGGCTTAACTCACATGCTGCTAATTGGATTGACGAAATACCCAGGGGTCAATGGTGTCGGGCGTATGATGTTGATTGTAAGCGCTGGGAGCATATGACAACGAATTTAGCAAAAAGTATAAATGCAGTTTTTAAAGGGGTTAGGTTCTTATCGATACTTGGTTTGGTTCGAGCAACATTCTACCGGTTAACCAAGTATTGGGTCCAGCACGGTGAGAAGACAACTACACAACTTGAAGTAAGAGAAACTATATCTGAGGATATCAGATTAAAGTTAGCAACCAGAACTCGAAGAACATCAGCCTACGCAGTCCATGGATTTGATAGACGAGGGTCAACATTTGAGGTAGAGAAGCCATACGATCCGACTAATCAACAATTTGGGCGATCCTGTAAAGTTAACTTAGTAGCTCAAACGTGTGATTGTGGTGAATTTCAGGCTTTTAAATATCCCTGTCAACATGTCTTAACAGCCTGTGCGCATGTTCGAGTAGACCATGTACAGTATGTTCATGAAGTATTTTGGTTGGAGACTATTTTGAAGGCCTATGAGACTGAATTTCACCCAATTGGTGGCGAAGTCTATTGGCCACAAGTACGAGGCCCAACACTTATTCCAGATCCTGCAATGAAACGTGAAAAAGGTCGTCCAAAGTCAAGTCGAATACGAAATGAAATGGATTGGCGACAAGCTCCAAGAGAATTACCGCGATGCGCGTTGTGTAGACAGACGGGTCATAACCGCGCGACTTGTCCATCACGTTGTCCCCCAAACCCATAGGTCCATTGTTCTGTTAATGTATTAATGTACTATTTATCGTACTACTATGGACTTCCTAAAGTGTATTATAAGATTGTGTTGTTATCGACTATATGCTTTGCACTATTTAATTAACATTGTTTTGATCCTATATGTGATTTAATTCATTATTGTATTAGCCCTATTTTATGCAACAGAAAATTACATTATCGTGTGCCTAACTGCTTTATATTCTAACTAAATATTATGTTGTTCAGTTTTGTACAAAAACTATTATGTCAGGATCGAGGCCTGTTGTTCATCCGGGTCCAGAGGACAAGTCATTGTTGTATTTACAGACTAGACACGTCTCTCAGGCAGTGTGGTTGAATAGGGTACGTTATTGTGCATTTGTAAAAATCAATTTTTTCCCTTATGGCTGTCATATGATGCATAATAGTTTACACTTTCTCCCTCTAACAAGCAGATCGTATTTTTCGATTACGTCAGGTTGCACATGGTCTACGATTAGAGTCTCCCCCAGTAGCTATAGTGCCACATCTTATAGCTGCTGGCTTCTACGGGGTGTCTCGTATTGCAACCCTTGACTTTGACCCTTCCCTTGTTTTAGCGCTCGTCGAGCGATGGCGGCCAGAGACACATACTTTTCACACTACTCAAGGCGAGTGTACCATTACACTCTAAGATACAGCAGTGCAATTAGGTCTTCCCATGATGGGTCTTCCAATCACTGGTTCACTGAACTTCGACTGGCGAAGTATTTGTGGGATTCTCCTTGGGGTAGTGCCACCAGAAGAGGAGTTCGATGGTCAAAGACTTAGTATTACTTGGCTTGCTAACCAATTTGAGGCACTTCCAGAGAATGCAAATGAAAATGACATATTGCACTTCACTTGTGCCTATATTTTACATCTTATAGGCAGTGTTCTTATGCCAGATAGGTCGGGACATAGAGTTCCTCTTATGTACCTGACATTTCTTTAAGACCTCCAGGTAGCCGGTCAGTGCAGTTGGGGCTCTGCAGTATTAGCATACCTCTATAGAGAGTTATGCAATGCCACTGATTACAAGGAGGTTAATATCGGTGGTTGTTTGACATTACTTCACTTATGGGCTTGGGATCGATTCCCTATGCTAGTGCCCGAGAGGCCGCCACCTCCAGATCCTGAACTTGATGTATATGATGTGCTCCCTCCACTTTCTTATAGGTATGAATGATAATTCTAATTGAATGCTTATTGTATGATTTATGTTGCTTATATAATTCAAAATTTTTAATGATTTCCTTTTACTCCTTGCAGGTGGAGGCGTGTGGATCACCATCCTCGTCTAAGAAAATTGGCAATCCGGCATTACAGAGTATTGTTAGATCAGATGAGAGCTGACGAGGTCTAAAACACTTACGCTGAGTTTGTTGCATAATTCCTTTAATGCTGATATAATCTTACAGCTTGTTATCTCATCATTTGCAGATCATATGGCGTCCATACGATGCAGATGATATACGTCAATTAATACCTGACTATTGTCTAGTCTCTTTGGATATTTGGCTAGCATCTGTACCACTTATTTCCTTTCACATTGTGGAGTGGCATCATGCAGATCGTGTTCTCCGACAGTTTGGTCGGATGCAGCCTATACCTTGTGCTCCTTATAATTTAGAGGAGGTCCATACACTGACACTCAAAGGCAAGACCCATTTGGATTGGCAAAAAGAATATGAGAATTTTGTGCTAGCTTGGTGGAATTGGCAAAATACTTTGTCACTTACACCGACATCATTAGAGCCTCTAGATCACTCTTCAGAATATATGAAATGGTACTGGAGGGTTACTCGGTGATGGATCTATCCTATCAGTGGTGCTCAGGGTTTTGTGGTAACTTTTAAAGTCTAGCATAGTTATCTTATACAATTTTTTTTCCTTTAATTTCAAATCAATATGATCTTTAATTTCTATTTTCAGGCCGATGTAGCTGATCGCTTACGAGTACTTGCTATGGACGACCATTCACTGTTAGGTCGCACAGTTGTTGCTGAGTGTTCTAGCATCCTCGATGCACTTGGTGAGCATCGAGATATAACGATTTCTCAGGCTGCTCCTCCTGCACCTCAATTGCCTAGACCATAACTTCCTTCTACTCGCACGGCAAAGAGAGTGCATGGATTTATGTCTACTAGAGTACCAATAGTGGACGATCGGCCTTATCGTGATACTACATCTAGTATTGGTACTACAGCTGCAATGCCTTGTCCTTCTTCTTATACCTCAGCAGAGATGCAAGACCCTCTTAGTGTTGCTGAACCATCTTCTTCTCCAACAACACAATCACAAGTATACCATGATGCAGCAGGTCCATCTTCTTCCACTCCACCAGTGTATTTTCTTGATTTTAGGGGTGTCAGTTCTTCATTTTATATGCCATGCGGTTCTGTCCCTTTTACACCCCTATTTTCAGAGCAAACAATTTCTGCTTTTAGATTTGCTTCTGGGTCATCTGTACACGTTAGCTCACAACAGACGAGATATATCACACCAGATCAGCCTATTCCTCCAATTCAGTCACCTCAATTGAGTTTTAATCTCGTAACCTACCAACAGGTAGAAGAAGAAGGAAATAATAATAATGAAGCAAATCAAAATGATGGCGATAATGAAGAAGAAGCTGAGCAGGAGTCTGGGGTACAAGAGGCAGAAGAAGAACATCATCTTTCTCCACGACACGGCCGACGATTAAGACCACGGACTAGATGTGGCACTGGGAGCCATTTTTTTTTAACGTTCTATCTTTTTTTTGTACTTGTAATTTTATTTTTTAGATAATAATAGCATATTATAACTACTTTATTTTAATATTGAGTTCACTAGTTAATTCTGATTCATTTGTCATTCAAATTTTTAATACTCTTACTTATTTATATAATTGTAAAAAAATTTACTTTCTCAATTAACTTTCATTTTATAATTTTAATGGTAAATAATTTTTATTTCTTATCAATATTTTTGTTTAGTTTCATGATTTTATTGTCAAATAATTTTTTTTTTCTCTTATTAATATTTCAGTTCTGTGACTTATTACTCCCAACAATTTTTTTAAAAAATATACCTAGGAATTACATCAAAAACATAATTTAATTCAAAAATCATAATTAATCTTAACTTCAACTAATAATACGATAAATTTATATTATTATTAAATAAATAAATTATGCCTCAAATATAATAAATTAAAAAATTTTAGCTTATTATATATATTTCATATAATAGTTATAATTTTTTTTATTATTTTAATATTATTAATCATATTTATTCATTTATTTCTTAAAATTTTTAAAACTATTATTAATTATTAAATTTCAAAAAATTTATATTTTACATTACTTATTATTGTTTTAAAAATTAAATTACATATCTTTAAATTTTTTATATTTAAAGTAATTAGGGCGTGGCTTAAATGCGTTTCAAAATTTTTTTTTTTTAAAAAATTACAGGTCATGCCTCATGGTGAGGCGTGACCCTTTACAAAATTTTTTTAAAAAAAAATGGGTCACGCCTCAACATGAGGCATGACTCATTTAAAAAAAAAAATTAACTTAATGTATCCAGGAAAATAAGATTTCGATTAGTATGTACTATTAATAAACAAATTCTGTTATTGCATTTGAGGGAAAATCCCACAAAAGTCATGATGTCATAAGAAAACAGATCCTAACTTCTTGTCTGCTATAGCAATTTCAAGTGCCAATCATTTGAATGCATTAAGCTTCAATTGTAATTTTAATAGCAGTGAATAAAATTACAAGAAAAAAAAAGTAGGTACATAGTAAATTTATTTATAAATTTTATATAATAAAATATAATTTTTCTATTATTAAAATTTTTATTTTTATAAATAAAAATTTTCATAACTAGAAAAAGAAACATATTTAGTGATTGTATCCTCTATTGTTATTGATTTATATTCTAATTAAATTATCTCATTTTAAATAAAATTTAGAGACAAAAGGTATATAGAGATTTTGTTTATGTTGAAGGACAGAAACGGGGATTTTTTTTTTTTCTGTTTGCATTGCATATGAGAGAAGATTTGGAATTTTTAGATTTAATTTTTATTTTATTCTCTTTTATTTAATTTTAATTACCATTTTTTGACTTTCACAATTAGAAGATTATTTTTATTTTATGTTTATTTTTTTAAAAAATAAAAATAAAAATAGATATAAATAATTCAAGTTGTAGTCTAAATCTTCTCTTATGTGTACGGAAGAGAATATATTTTCACATATGATATCTTTGTAATAATATATTGTTGATGACTGTATGGTTTTGAAAAAAGGCAAATAGTTGGGCCATGTTGGGCTTTTTAGGCTAAACTTGGAAAAGGGGAATCCAGGCTGTGCTACAAAATGTTTTTTGAAAGTATAATTTATTTTAAAATGAGTCAAACTTGTAATTAAATTTAATTAAAAGTAAAATATCGAGGTGTCAAAATCAGCATAATAATAAATCTTGTGAGAGAGTTGTCAAAAGATTGGAACCATTAATACTCTTTGTTAACTTATAAGATTGAACCGTTCTCTTGTTTATATTTTTAATGAAAGCAGAAGATTTTGAAGTGAACCATTTTTCCCTGTTTGTCATATTTTACAACTATTCGTACTATTTAAACTAGTTTATGAATTACGTATAAATGTTATTACTTTAGTTAAATTTATAAAATCAAAAAATATTACAAATATAAATAATTTTTTTAAATTATCAATATTAAATGTAGTTAGAAAGTATATTGGCACATGAATAAAATACAAATGAAAGAACTAGCACTTTAGAGGTAAAATGCATAAATTTTAATCATTTACAAATTATTTTGTTGAAATGATCACAAATTCACCTCTGTAATCTTTTCTTCCTTATCCCTCTCCTTGCCTATTTTTTCGCTTGTCCCCCATATCCATATAGTCTCTTCTCTCTTCTTCCATCAACAAAACTCTAATTTTACACACACACACACACACACACACACACACACACACACACACACACACATATATATATCTTTCTCTTCTCGACTGAATCAACATTCTTCAACCTCTCCAACAATAAGGACCTAATTCAAAAAATTGTACGGATTAATTTGAAAATCAAGAAATTAGAGGGACTGTATAAGTAATTAAACCAAAAATTAAAATAAATAGAAGATATTTGTGCAACACCCCACTAATTAAAAAAATCATGTGTTATAAGAAAAATGATTGAGAAAAATATTGAATACTTTATATTAAAAAAATAGTTAATTTTGAACTATTTAATATTTCATAAACTATGACTACAAAAATTTGGAATATTCCCATCAACTTAGTTGCCAAAGACTTCTAAAACAGCTTAACCATTTTATATTTTCTTGTGCTACAACAACTTTTGGATCTTCTCATCTATCGGTCAATTTATAATGAAGTGTGACCATTTATCAACAATCCTAGTCTTCTAAACAAGTTGTTAATAATCAAAGTCTTCTCTTATCATTTAGAGTAAATTACACATCGATCTTTTTTTCAATTTTATTGAAATTACATAAATTTTTTTATTTTTAAGATATATATAACCTTTTTTTGAAATTAAAAAGAAAAACCTACTTTTTAGTTCAATTTTAAATTTTTTATTAAAATATATTTAAATTTTTTAGTATAAAAAATATTTATTTAGGTTATTTGAGGATACTTTAGTTAAAAATAGACTAAAGTATAGTGCTACATTTTATTTCAGCAAATGTCTAAATAATTTTAACAAATTTCAAAAAAAAAAAGTGTAATATATTCTGTCTTTTAATATTATGTTCTTGTTGAGTTTTAAAAGCAAACCTTGTTTTAGGATATCTAGCAATGTCCCTAATCTTCTTGATGGAGAAGATTAAAAATTTCACATACTTAACCTTTCTTTTGCACAAAAGAAATTGCATAGCTTTACACATCTGAATTTTTTGTTGACAGAATTGCATATTGTAAGGACGTATAGCCATTAGCCACTATATTTGATGGATCTAATCTATAAAGAATAACTCACCATGTTTTTACAAAGCAAAAACATTACAAGTCATAGAATGATTCCCAACAAAAAAATGAAAAAAAAAGGGGTGGGGAGGAGAAACCTCTTTTCTAGAATACTAGAGACTATGCACATACACTCAAGAATAAACAAATTTTGAATTATTTCGATGATAGTGTGGTATTGTAGCTATCTGCCATATATGTCTGTAATGCTAACAACATTGTTGGAAAACAATCTATAACTTTCTTGATCGGACACTGAACTCAACAAACTTTGCCACTGGATGAATGCAGGTTGCTTTGGAGGAGGAAGAT
The DNA here is from genome assembly GCA_032878935.1 of Erythrophleum fordii. Taxonomy (NCBI): domain Eukaryota; kingdom Viridiplantae; phylum Streptophyta; class Magnoliopsida; order Fabales; family Fabaceae; genus Erythrophleum; species Erythrophleum fordii. The sequence continues at coordinate 2,509,115 of JAVQMF010000031.1, forward strand.
TGACAATCTCGCTATTAAGCATAGAAACCACAGTGCTCATACTTGGCCTCTCACTAGCAAGATCTTGCACACACAAAAGTCCTATGTGTATGCACCTCAATATATCCATTTCTAGGTTTGGATCAGATATTTCAGGGTCTATTACTGTTACAATATTCTCTTCATTCCACAATTTCCATGCCTAGAATATATAACCAAAAAAAAATGTATAAGTAGCATTGAAAACTTGGAAGCTAAGAGTTAAATCAATTACAAATAATAAAGCCCTGCAATTAGGTATTAAAAAGGGCAATAATTGTAGAGACTCACAAATCCTAAAAGGCTGAGAGAATGCTCATTGTTGTAAAAGCTTGAGTTTCTTCTTCCGCTAACAATCTCAAGTAGTAAAACTCCAAAACTAAACACATCTGATTTTTCTGAAAACAAACCTTCCATTGCATATTCTGGGGACATATAACCACTGCATTATTGAGTAAAACAATTGATTATTAAAGCGCTCACTTCTCTATATGCTATAGTATTTGATAAAGAAGAAAAACTTACTATGTTCCAACAACTCTTCTTGTATTAGCATGATCTTTACTCCCTTCAAAAATTTTAGCCATACCAAAATCTGATATTTTTGGATTCAAGTTTTCATCTAGCAATATATTACTTGCCTTTAGGTCCCTATGTATAATTTTTAGTCTAGAATCTCTATGAAGATAAAGTACCCCTCGAGCTATTCCTTCAATTATGGCAAAGCGCTTTCTCCAATCTAGGAGTTTATGTTTTGGTGGATCTACAAAAGCAAGTAGGAGGAATATATTAGTTTTGAACATAGAGTAAAAAATCCCCAACTTGACTAGCTATAACAAACTTTGCTAGCTATTATTGTCATAGTTTTCCCCTTTTTTTTGGTTTTATTTGATATGTATGCTAAATATAGAAAAGATAAAAGTTTTAAAGTGCATATAACACAGCTAGAAAAGAAAGAGTCAAAAGAACCAACCAAAAATAAATGCATCCAAACTTTTATTTGGCATATACTCATAGATTAATATCTTTTCTTCTCCTTCAACACAGCAGCCTAGAAGTTTTACAAGATTACGATGTTGAAGCTTAGAAATGACAATGACTTCATTCATAAATTCCTCTAGTCCTTGTCCAGATGCTCTAGAAAGCCTCTTAACTGCTATTTCCTGGCCATCTTGTAGTATCCCCTTAAGGAAAATGCCAAGAAACAATAATTACACAATGATAGGAAATAACAAATATACACTATGACTTCATAATTGATGAAGTTACTAAGAATGAATATACCTTATACACTGGACCAAAACCACCCTGCCCAAGTTTATTAGACAAGTTAAAATTGTTTGTAGCAATTGAAACCTTTTCAAAATTATATGCCAATAGCTCTGGTAGTTTAACTTGTGATAGTTCTCCAATAATGTTGTCACTTGTTTTCTCTGCATGTGCTTCACTATTGTTTAATCGAAAGAACCATTTGCTCTTCCATTTTCCCACTAATTCAAAACAATGAATTGAATTTAGAAAGAGTGAAGAGCATGGAAATATAGCATAGGAAAATGAAATAACACGAGTTACCAAACATTTTAATAATATGAAGATTGCATTTGAATTTATTGAGATGATATAAATGGTAATGTACCTGGGTGTTTAGCTATCCTTTTCCATGAAAGATATGTGCCAGAGACAGTGATAATGGTTCCTATTATTACTGTAATGGTAATGATTTTTGTTACATGTCTCCCCTTTTCTGCATTTTAGAGAAAAACAAAGAAAGTTATAGAAACAAATCAATGCAAATCCATAAATAGGTATATGCTATAGAACTAGATTTTACATATTGGACATAACACAAAATTAAGATACCAAGATCCGAATAGGCTAGACGAACATATAGATCATTTCCTCCCGTTGATAACTGTTGAATGTCAATCAGATCTCCTGTCCAAGACATACAGCCAATTTCTGGAGTGTATGAGTACGCTACACAAGTGCAATTTTCCAAGCACTGGCTTCGGCATGTGTCTTCTGAAACAGAAGACCATTCTGCAAAATCTGGCACTTTAACCGTCTGTAACATCAAAAACCCATCTCCTTTGCCATCACTCCCATTTCTCACCCTCTCACACTGCAGTGCTGTCTTCCTAATACATCCATTTGTCCAGTTTTGCCTATTCCATTCCTCTCTATTGCTTGGTTCAAACCCTCTCATACAGTAGCATATTGGTGAACTATTTGAGTTGCAGCTTCCAAATGCTCCACATAAACCATAAATATCACATTCCGAGTTTGGAATGCTCAATTGCTGTTGTATCGTATCATTAAGCCAATCTCTCTCATATAATAGGCCTTGAAAATTCAAGACAAAGATCGTGAATTCAGTCACATCAGGCATAGTATAAGCCAAATAAATAGTTCCCTCCCCATCATCTACTATAGTGAACCCTTTAAGATAAAAGGAATTCATATCGGGTATACCCGTAAAGATCCGGCCATTCCATGGACCACTTCGCCAGTATGGGCGAGTTCCATTCCAGATGAACAGTTCAGGAATATCTAGGCGTTCAAGTCTGAGGTAGAAGTTCCCAATTGATGGATCGGACGAACCTTTCCATGATGTAATACTTAGTTTCTCACCTGTTTTTCTGTTGCTTGTAAGTTTCAAATTGGGCAGGTATGTATCAGAAGGATGCTCGAAACTTTGCCATAAGGTATTTTGTGCAGAGTAATCTAGGAGGATAAGGTTACCGGAATCTAAAAGCTTGCAAGTAGAATTGGATGCAATATTCGATACATTTGACGACCAAATGATCTGCTTCTGTCCATTTAATACCACAAGATTGCCATCCTCAGATATTGTAACGATCCCAGAAGAGTCCCTCAGTGGTTGGTTTCTGTTGGCTACCCATATGATATAGGATTCAGACTTGTACCAAATTCCCACATAGCGATTTGTAGAATTTCCGGGGCTGAAGAACCCCAGTGTGAACAAACTTCCGTTGGAGCTAATAGTTTCAGGATCCTTGATGAACTGAGATGATGAGATGTTGTCTCTGGCACCGCAAATATCAAAACAAGAGCAACCAAATATGATCAAGACACAGAATAAGATTCTATAACTCCAAAAGAATTCCATTGCTGAGATGAAAAATTCTTGAGATGCAAGATCAAGAAAGATGACTAAGTGTTTACATTGATAGGTTGGCTCTCTGAAAATTCAACGGATTCCATCTTCTTGAACACGGCAGCCAGTTTTGATTATTATTAATTCTACGCTCCGGTTCACGACAATTGTTAGTGTTTCTAATTAAATGTGTATCTTCCTTTCTTTAATATTTGAAGTCATAGATAAATTATTGGTATAGTAAATTACTGACATAAAACATGTTTGAAATAGCTGTATATTGAAAACTAAATCCTGAACAATTACCCCTTTTCTTTTTCTTATTTTAAAAAGTATATTTCTCCATTTATATTCTTGATTAACTCTCTGCTATGTTTGGATGTTTGCCTCAGATTGAAAGAGTTTATCTATTGTTAAAGATATTTCTAGCTTCAGCTAATTTTTTTTCTAAATATTTTGTTGGGTCCTTAGATTAGCAAATTTAACAGCTGACTGGCTTATTAAAATTTTTTGTAAGGAGATATTCTCGATTGATTAGGATGTATGTCCCTTTGGTTTCTATTCTTTATGCTAATTCTATGTCCTGTAGGGAGGGTTGGGGATGACTTCTCTGGTTTGTTTCTTTCCGTTGTATACTTCTGTTGTTTTTCCTATGTAGTATGTCCTGGTTGTGGGCCAAAAAAAAAAACCCATAGCTGCCAATTTTGATTATTATTAGGTCTACACTTAGATTCACGACAATTGTTAGTGTTTGTAATTAAATATGTATTTTCCTTCCTATAATTGTTGAAGTTATATATAAAATGTTCTTAGTCATCAATAGCCGATATAAACCGTGTTCGAAATAGCTATATGTTGAAAACTAAATCTTGAACAATGAACCCTTTTTCATTTTTTTTTTCTTTTCTTAAAAAATATGTTTCTCCATTTATATTCTCGATGTCTCTATTTTATTTTATTTTATCACAATATTAGTAGGAAGCTATAGCAATTAGATGAAGCTTAATTTCTTATTTTTTAAAATTCTTTTAAGGAAAAAATTTATTTTTTAAACTTTATATTTATATGTATTTTTATATAACTTTAAGCGAGAAATTGTTGATGGTACTTTATTTTTATTATAAAGTAAATAAAAGAGAAGTCATAAAACACGGCCCTACGATACGGCTATAAAATCAACTTCAATGATCATGATTAGACCTAATTACAAGTTGAGTCCATAAAATAATTTCAAAAGACTTCTAATATTATTTGCATTATTTCAGACCCGGCCATCCTATAAAAGAATAAATAAAAAAACTACAACAAAAAATAATTTATTGAAAATTATTTTTACTAGTTTTACTTGTCTTCTTCTGTCTGGTCATCATCTTCCTCATATGATTCTTCCTCACCTGCAGCTCCCTTTTGGGTCATTATCGCACGAGTCAAACGAAATAATTTAGATGTTGAGTAATGCAGTAAATGAAGCCGGGTAAATAACCTACTGGTTTCACAACCATGAGAGCGTAAGCAACTGAATACAATGCAATTTTAATTCCATAATTACATTAAAGTTTTAATTATAAATTCATAAAAACGCTATAATATCATAAATTAAGTACTATGAAACAAAAGTCAAACGCAACATACATCTATAATTGGTGGCCAGATCATTACCGCATTTGGTCAGCATTTTGTTTACTTCGAAATTTGTTATCGACATCAGAGTGCTACTGTTCCAGGTTGGACTCATTATTCTTTTGTATTGAACCAAGTGAACATTTTGACATCGAGTCTAATTATAATATCACTTGCTCAATAACGTTAAGTAAATGAATATATATATATATATATATATGTGTGTGTGTGTGTATGTGTGTGCGTGTGTGTGTGTGTGTGGGTGAGAGAGAGAGAGAGAGAGAGAGAGAGAGATTATTTATTACCGCTCGGTAGGTGAAATAGCGTTGACCACACTTGGTCAAGCTGGCAAGTCGGAAGTTTGACAAAATGGAAGAAGATGAGTAGAAGCAATAGTCAAGTTCACACCTAATTTCTTAAAAAATATTTTTAACCCTTAGCCGACAGTTATATGTGCCGTTAAATTTTTAAACACTCGGCCGTGGTTCAAATCCGCCACAAAATTAGATATGTATCCTCCTTCCCGTAATAGTTGAAGTCAAATATAAAACGCTCTTAGTAAATGACTGGTACAAAACGTGTATGAATTAGTTATTGAAAACCAAATCTTTAACAAAATTTTATTAAAAAATATATTTCTTCATTTATATTCTTGATATCTCTATTTCATTTTATTTTATCACATTATTAGTAGAAGTTATAACAATTAGATGTACTTTAATTTTTTAAGTTTATTTTTAATTATTTTAAGGTATCAATTTTGTTTTTAAATCTATATTCATGTGTATTTTTATATAAAAATACGTGACAAAAGTTTTCATAGTATTTTATTTTTATTATAGAATAACTAAAGAAGAAGCCATGAAACTCGGCCCCAGATACGACCACGATATATGACCAGGCCACGTTTGATCTTAACAACCAAGGCAATGTGATGTCTCTAATTTTGTGTTTTTATTTTGTAGACGAAGTAAGTTGTCAAAAGAGGCCAATCCACCACCAAAGAGGTGTTGAAATTGACTAAGGATGCCCTGCTGCTTACTAGAGCAAATTTAGGTTGTTTATATTTAATTTGAATAGTGTAAGTTTTAAAAATTTTTTATTTTTTAATCTTAATTATTTATTTTTCATTTTAATATATTTTTTAATTTTAAGAGAAAAAAATATAAAATAGAGACAATTTTTCAAATTCTCTTAGTAGATAGTTTATTTGACAGAAATTAAAAAATTATCTTTATTCTACGTTTATTTTCTTTAAAATTTAAAAAAAGATGGTTAAACAAAGATAAAAATTTTAAAAATTGAAATCTCAATAGTCCAGATCTATTCTAAAAGAGCACCAAGGAATTCTTATCTATTGAAATTAAGTCCAATTTTACCAATGGGGGAGCCCAATTCAAAAAAATCAGGTCACTACTGCAAGGGCACTGGGGTCCAACCCAATCTATAAGAAGGAAGACCCTTAGCCCATGATCCCAACTTAACTTAGAACTTCATGAACCTATCAAACTTGAACAATACCTCTCATTTCAAAGTTAGGACACCATATATCATTTTTACTCCAATTAGGTATTATTCCATGTCAAATTATCCCCTATTCTTACTCCCAAACACCGTAGCCTTGACTCTCTAGCCACTTATGAAATCCACCAAATGCCAATTATTAGAATTATATGCTATAGGCTTTATGAATGCTAGGATATATAGATTCCCTACATTTAGAGAACCAAATGCAAGGGCAAAGTTAAATAGAGAAAGACAGAAGAGGAGAGAGTAGACTATATGGTTTTGAAAACCACTATTCTCTCCTCTTTTCTTTCTTTCTACTTTTATCCTTGCATTTAGTTTTCTAAATGTAAAAGTCCAAATCCAATTAGAGCAAGGTGACATGAAAAGCTAAGGAAAAGCCATCACCAAATGTGTAACACCATAAAATATTGACCTCAATTATCCTTTATTTAAGCTTGATTATATGAAATTCCAAAGAAAAAGAATAAAACCGTGACATTTTAATGCGTTATGTCAAGGTTTAAACTTTCATACTTCATCCCATGGGTCTTGTGAACCCGTCAATCACATTTCCTACTCAAACTCCCTTCATACAATTCATACATAGCATAAAACAAACCATAAACTATGGATTTGAAGCCAAAAATCAAAAAAATCATTTTTTCATGGGTCCAGAATTTAGATTTTTGGCACCAATTTTAGAATATCATAATTAATTCTAGAAAAATGAAAATCAGGGGAACAATAACTTTCAAAAAATCTCTAGATGTTAACTTTATACTAAAAATAATTCCAAGCCATAATAACATCATTTGGACCATATTTGATTATAGAAAAGGTCAAAAGGTCTAATTGTTCAGGGTTTCTACCACAATTTACTAGTATAAACTTTTAAAATTCATAACTAATTCCACAAAAATCCAATTCAGGCAAACTATACTAATTTAGAAAGTTACAGATATTAAATGGAGGGGAAAAATAAGTGTAGAAGCAAAAAAAAAAAAAGCAACCAAAGCACAAAAACTAATAGAATAGTAACAAAGGTCAGGTTATGCCTCTGATACTGATATGGAAGTTCAACAATTTTTTTCTCCCTCTTTATAAGTCCAAATAAGGTGCTTCCAATTAGCATAGGTCATGAGAATGTCTAGTTTATGCCCATAAAATTTCATAGCCATTTGACACCATTTGGCCTATGAATAAAGGAGGTGAATCTACTGACCACTTAAACAGTACCATTGCCAAATTGGTAAAAAATTTTCAACTTTAGAAATTTACCAAAAATTCTCTAAAGCTTCGAATAATATACACTTTCACTTCCTAAAAATCTCTAAGCAAGACCTATAAGCATGCTAAGTTTTGGGTCAAGACGAGCTCATTTGGTTAGATTTGGACACAATGATGGAAGTGAGCTAGGAGACTTTAAAGAGCTTGAACAAAATCAAGAACTTGAAAACAAAAGGGCTGGACATAACTGTAAAAGATGGCCAACTAAAGATCCATTGCAAGGTATGGGAGGCCCATGCACAAAATCAAGAGCCAAAGCTATGAAGGAGGCCTTGAATGGAGTGATCCAAAAACTAATAGACTTGGAACCCATAGTCTTAGTTGAATATGAAACCCAAAAGGAACAAAATGGCATGAAGATTATTTCATATCTACAAGATGCTAGCCCAAGCCCGAAAGGAGCCTAATTGAAGGAGCCCAGCCATTTTTCACAAAATTCTCTTAGTTTTATTTTGTTTTAATTTGATTGTTTCTGTTTCAGATTTTTTTTAGCTTTATTAGGCACCATTCTTGGTGAATTTGTCCAGACTTAAATTTCTTTTATTTTCCCGCCAAACCTAAGAGTTATTTTGTATTTAGGGCTTTATTTTTCAAATGCCTATATAAGGCCCACTTGTACTCCAAGAAGAGGCAGATTGAATGAATTCTCTTTTCAGAATCTTTTCTGACTTGTGAGGTTTCTCTTGTGGCCTTTGTGTGCTGGAGAAAATTTTTGACTTATCAAAGGAGTGGTTTCCTTTGTGGCGTCCCGGATTAGGGTTCTAAGAGACGGGTTATCTTAGGGTTCAATTCCATTGACCAACATCTCTTCTTCTTCTTCTTCTTCTTCTTCTTTTTTGTTTCTTTCTTGCTTGTTGTCCAGATCTGTCTATTTTCTTGTTCTTGTGTTGCATGCCAAATTTTGATTACTGATCCGTGTAATTTGAGGTTCCTAGAACGGGTTTCTATGGGGTCTCACATCATCTGGTATCAAAGCATTGGTTGAGGTTGGTTTCATCCACTTTTTCCTTGTTCTTTTCCTTTATTTCGTCTGATTCTTTTCTGTTCGTCCTTTTTTTTGTGCGGCTATTTCTGGTGTTTTCCTTCATGTTTTTGGACGTTTAATAGGTCTTTCTTGTGTCTCAAGATCTCTTCTTTCTGTTTGTTTTAGAATCACATCAATTCGATTTTTGTAGAGCAAGTTATAGCTATTTCTTTTCCCTTATTTCGTCTGATTCTTTTCTGTTCGTCCTAATTTTTGTGCAACTATTTCTGGTGTTTTCCTTTGTGTTTTTGGACGTTTAATAGGTCTTTCTTGTGTGCCAAGATCTCTTCTTTCTGCTTGTTTTGGAATCACATCAATCTGATTTTTCTAGAGCAAGTTATAGCTATTTCTTTCGTGCATGTCATTCTGATCTTTCAGAAATCCTGTGTTCTGTTTGCAAATTTCAGCACCTTTGAGATTCGAAAAAAAAAAAGAGTATATTACAGTGAAAAAAAAAAAGGAAAAAGAAAAGAAAAGAAGGAAAAGTTGCAAAAAAAAAAAAAAGAAGAAGTCAGAATCTGTGAAAAAGGAAAGTTGTGCTGGAAATTGTAAAATTTTGAATTGTTGACTTGAATTGCAATTGCTGAAGATCTGGTCATTTCTGATTCTTGGAATTACCATTTCTGATTCCTTAAGTTGATCTGGTCATTAAAAGTCATATTTGTGCACAATTCATAAAAGGAAATTTGAATTCATTCACCTTGTTCTAAATTTCAAATTTCTGATTGCTTCATTACTAATTTCAAATTCCAATTTTCTTTCCATAACTCTTAATAATTAATCATTTAACCATTTGTTCTCCCATAATCTGCCACACACCATTTCTTCCATAAATTCATTGTCTTCATTTCCTTTCCTAGTCACTTGCTGTATTTTCCATTAACTGCACCTACGAATTTTTTTTTTTAGTGTTGGACTTTGGTTGTCTCTTTGAGAACTTTACATCTTGGATTCTAAATTGAGATTGCCACTTCAGTTGCTGCTTCTTTTGATTTGTTGGATTTAATTCAGTACACTATAGGAAGCAAGTTGAGAGGAAAAAGGAATGAGTGTTTTCATCATTGTAAAAGCCATTACAAGTGTGAAACACGAGTGAATTTGCATCATTTAGAGTGAAACACGTGAGGGAGTAGTCAGGTCCTTTTCTTGCTATTCACTAACATTTCAGGTGCCAATTATGTCTGAAAGTGAAGATAACCAAGTTGACCTTAAATTTTTCATCAAATCTGTTCAAGAACAATTCAAGAGGCTAAATACTAGGTTGGATCAAATGGATTCTTCTTCTTCCAATAGCAAGGCAAGGCATGGTAAAAATGTTATTCTAGGAGGAGATGAATTTGATTTTGAGGAGGAAAGCCAACATGAAAGAGTTAGGAGAGCTCTCCCTCGAAAGAAAGATGCCTTTAGTAACATCAAGATGAAAATCCCTTCCTTTTAAGGGAAAGCTGATCCTGATGTATATCTTGAATGGGAAAGAAAAGTTGAGTTTTATTTGATTGCCAATCTTTTTCAGAGGAAAGTAAAATAAAATTAGCTGCTTTGGAGTTCACAGATTATGCAAGCCTATAGTGGGATCAATTAACCACTAGTAGGAGGCATTCTGGAGAGGGTCCAATTCGGTCTTGGCCAGAAATGAAGGCTCTCATGAGAAAGAGAATTGTCCCTACCCATTACTATAGGGATGTGCACAAGAGGCTCCATAAAATCAAACAAGGATCTATGAGTGTGGAAGAATATTTTCAGCAAATGCAAATTGCCATGATCAAAGCTAACATTGAGGAAGATTCAGAAGTTACAATGGCAAGATTTCTTGGTGGCTTAGACCCTGAAATTGCTGCAGAAGTTGAATTGCAAAACTACCTTGATATGGAGGAGTTGTTGCATAAAGCCATTAAGGTGGAGAAGCATTTTAAGATAAAACAGAAATTGAAATCACATGCTAGTTCCAACAAAGACTTTAAGTCATCTTTTAAGTTTAAGGGAGAGACCAAGCCTAAAGAGGAGAATAAGATGAAGATGCAAACATCTACTTCTAAAGGTAAATTTGAACCTAAATCTTCTTCTAGTTCTTCTAAAATTAAATGCTTTAAATGTCAAGGTTTTGGTCATATTGCTTCACAATGTCCAAATAAAAGGACTATGATTTTGCTTGAGAATGGTGTTGTTACTAGTGAAAGCAGTAATGATGAAGATGTGGAAGCTGAGTTAAGTTCCAATGGAGGTGATGAATCTGATATGGAGGTAGCTGAAGCTGTGATTGGTGAGGCTCTAGTGTCAAGGCGTGCTCTTAGCATTCAACCGAAAGAGGAGCTTGAAAAAGAACAACGAGAGCATATCTTTCACACTAGGTGTTTTGCTAACAACAAGGTATGTAGCCTTATCATTGATAATGGGAGCTGCACTAATGTTGCTAGTACCTTGTTGGTTGAAAAGCTAGGTTTGCCAACTAGAAAACACCCCACTCCTTATAATTTATTACGGTTCAATGATAATGGGAATGTTAAAGTTACTAAACAAGTTGTTGTAGCATTTTCCATAGGAAGTTACCATGATGAGGTTTTATGTGATATAGCTCCTATGTATGCTGGACACTTGTTATTGGATAGACCTTGGCAATTTGATAGGAAAGTTAAGTACGATGGTTATACTAACAGGTATTTTTTTGAGTTTAATAAGAAAACCATTATGCTAACCCCTCTCAGACCCTTGTAGGCATATGAAGATCAAAAGCGAATTACTCAAGAATGCAAGTTAAGAAAGAAAGAAAAGAAAGTGCGTGAGAAAGAAAGAAAAGAAACAAAGAAGAAGAAGAAAAAGAGATGTTGGTAAATGGAATTGAACCCTAAGAGAACCCGTCTCTTAGAACCCTAATCCGAGACGCCACAAAGGAAACCACTCCTTTGATAAGTCAAAGATTTTCTCCAGCACACAAAGGCCACAAGAGAAACCTCACAAGTCAGAAAAGATTCTGAAAAGAGAATTCATTCAATCTGCCTCTTCTTGGAGTACAAGTGGGCCTTATATAGGCATTTGAAAAATAAAACCCTAAATATAAAATAACTCCTAGGTTTGGCGGGAAAATAAAAGAAATTTAAGTCTGGACAAATTCACCAAGAATGGTGCCTAATGAAGCTAAAAAAAATCTGAAACAGAAATAATCAAATTAAAACAAAATAAAACTAAGAGAATTTTGTGGAAAATAGCTAGGCTCCTTCAATTAGGCTCCTTTCGGGCTTGGGCTAGCATCTTGTAGATATGAAATAATCTTCATGCCATTTTGTTCCTTTTGGGCTTCATATTCAGTTAAGACTATGGGTTCCAAGTCCATTAATTTTTGGATCACTCCATTCAAGGCCTCCTTCATAGCTTTGGCTCTTGATCTTGTGCATAGGCTTCCCATACCTTGCAATGGATCTTTAGTTGGCCATCTTTTAGAGTTACGTCCAGCCCTTTTGTTTTCAAGTTCTTGATTTTGTTCAAGCTCTTTAAAGTCTCCTAGCTCACCTCCATTTTCCAGTAGAGGAGAGATTAAGAGGGCTTTATGTAGTGAGACATCTTTTGTACTCTTGTATAAGGATGTTTATCTAACCCTTAGTGACCTTGATGAATCTCTTCCTTCTAGTGTTTTGAGTTTGTTACAGGAATATAAAGACTTGTTTCCGGAAGAGGTACCGGATGGATTGCCTCCCATAAGAGGCATTGAACACATGATTGACTTTATTCCTGGAGCATCTCTTCCTAACCGACCTGCTTATAGGGCAAATCCATAAGAGACTAAGGAAGTTCAGAGGCAAGTGGAGGAACTCATGAAAAAAGGGTTTGTGAAAGAAAGTCTTAGTCCATGTGCTGTTCCGGTAATACTTGTGCCCAAGAAGGATGGCAAATGGAGGATGTGTGTGGACTGTCGAGCCATCAACAAATCATTATTAAGTATCGATATCCCATTCCTAGACTTGATGACATGCTGGATGAGTTGCATGGTGCTTGCTTGTTTTCAAAAATAGATCTTAGGAGTGGTTATCATCAAACTAGGATGAAAGAGGGTAATGAGTGGAAGACTGCATTTAAGACTAAGTTTGGTTTGTATGAATGGCTTGTTATGCCCTTTGGCTTAACTAATGCTCCTAGTACATTCATGAGCTTAATGAATCATGTGTTTTGCCCTTACATAGGAAAGTTTGTTGTTGTGTATTTTGATGACATTCTTGTGTTTTCTAAGAGTCTAGAAGAGCATGCTAAGCATTTGCATTCTGTGTTTGATATTTTAAGAGAAAATAAACTCTTTGCAAATTTAGAGAAATGCCCTTTTTGCTTAGATTCTGTTTTTTTTCTTGGTTTTGTTGTAGGTACTGATGGCCTTCGAGTGGATGAAGAGAAGGTGAAGGCAATTCAAAAGTGGCCAACACCTAAGAATGCTAGTGAGGTGAGGAGTTTCCATGGACTTGCAAGTTTCTACCGACGATTTGTAAAGGACTTCTCAACCCTTGCTGCACCTTTAAATGAGTTGGTAAAGAAAAATGTTATCTTTAAATGGGATGAGGCACAAGAGGTGGCTTTTAATACTTTGAAAGATAAATTGACCAATGCCCCTCTACTTATGCTTCTTGATTTCTCTAAAGTTTTCAAAGTTGAATGTGATGCCTCTGGAATTGGTATTGGTGCTGTTTTGATGCAAGAGTCTAGGCCTATTGCTTACTTTAGTGAAAAGCTTAGTGGTGCTTGTTTGAATTATTCAACTTATGACAAGGAATTGTATGCTTTAAAAAGAACTCTAGAACATTGGCAACATTATTTATGGTCTAAGAAATTTGTTTTGTATTTTGATCATAAGAGTCTTCAATACCTAAAGACCCAAGATAAGTTGAATAAGAGGCATACCGTGTGGCTTGAATTCATTGAGTCATTTCCTTATGTGCTTAAACATAAAAAAGGGAAAGAAAATGTTGTGGCTGATGCTTTGTCTAGGAGGTATAGTCTTATTACATCTATGCAAGCTAGGTTGATTGGTTTTGAATCTTTCAAAAGCATGTATGAATGTGATGCTGACTTTGCTGAAACTTAGAAGTTGTGTGAAAAACATGGTGCTCATGATTTCTTTAGATTTGATGGTTTCTTATTTAAAGGAAATAAATTGTGTGTGCCTGTTTGTTCTATGCGTGAGCTTTTGGTTAAAGAATCTCATGGGGGTGGTTTGATGGGGCACTTTGTCATAGAAAAGACTTTATCCATGTTGAAAGAACATTTTTATTGGTCTCATATGCGTAGGGATGTGATTGCTGTGTGTAAAAGGTGCATTGTATGCAAGCACACTAAATCTAAAGTGCAACCACATGGCTTGTATACTCCCTTACCACAGTCCTTCTCATCCTTGGGTCGATATTTCAATGGATTTTATGCTTGGATTGCCTAGAACATCTAGTGGAAAGGATAGCATATTTGTTGTTGTTGATCGATTTAGTAAAATGGCTCATTTCATTGCTTGCTCAAAAACAAATGATGCTGTCCATATTTCTGATTTATTTTTCAAGGAGATTGTTAGATTGCATGGTTTGCCTCGATCTATTGTGAGTGACTGTGATTTTAAATTTGTTAGTCACTTTTGGAAAACTTTGTGGGCTAAGTTGGGTACAAAGCTTGTGTTTTCTACGGTTGCACATCCTCAAACGGATGGACAAACCGAAGTGGTAAATCGAACACTTTCTTCCTTATTGCGTGTTGTAATTCAAAAAAATTTAAAGAATTGGGAAAAGTGTTTGCCTCACATTGAGTTTGCATATAATCGTGCCTTGCATTCTACAACTAAGTTTTCTCCTTTTGAAATTGTATATGGTTTTAATCATTTGACTCCCTTGGATTTACTTCCTTTTCCTTGTAATGAGTTTGCTAACCTTGATGGTGCAAAAAAAGCTAAGTTTGTGCAGGATCTTCATGCTAAGGTTAAGGCGAACATTGAGCGCAAGAATGAGCAATATGCTCAACATGCTAATAAAGGTCGAAGGAAGGTTATCTTTGAACCAGGAGATTGGGTGTGGGTTCATTTGAGGAAAGAAAGGTTTCCTGAACAAAGGAAGTCCAAATTACACCCAAGAGGCGATGGTCCTTTCCAAGTGTTGGAAAGAATAAATGATAATGCATATAAAATTGATTTGCCTAGTTCTTATGGGAATGTAAGCGCAACTTTCAATGTGGCTGACCTTTCTCTTTTTGATATTGCATATTCGAGGACGAATCCTTTTCAAGAGGGAGGGAATGATGGAGGTGAGCTAAGAGACTTTAAAGAACTTAAACAAAATCAAGAACTTGAAAACAAAAGGGCTAGACGTAAAAGATGGCCAACTAAAGATCCATTGCAAGGTATGGGAGGCACATGCATAAGATCAAGAGCCAAAGCTATGAAGGAGGCCTTGAATGGAGTGATCCAAAAACTAATGGACTTGGAACCCATAGTCTTAGTTGAATATGAAGCCCAAAAGGAACAAAATGGCATGAAGATTATTTCATATCTACAAGATGCTAGCCCAAGCCCGAAAGGAGCCTAATTGAAGGAGCCCAGCCATTTTCCACAAAATTCTCTTAGTTTTATTTTGTTTTAATTTGATTGTTTCTGTTTCAGATTTCTTTTAGCTTTATTAGGCACCATTCTTGGTGAATTTGTCCGGACTTAAATTTCTTTTATTTTCCCGCCAAACCTAGGAGTTATTTTGTATTTAGAGTTTTATTTTTCAAATGCCTATATAAGGCCCACTTGTACTCCAAGAAGAGGCAGATTGAATGAATTCTCTTTTCAGAATCTTTTCTGACTTGTGAGGTTTCTCTTGTGGCCTTTGTGTGCTGGAGAAAATCTTTAACTTATCAAAGGAGTGGTTTCCTTTGTGGCGTCCCGGATTAGGGTTCTAAGAGACGGGTTCTCTTAGGGTTCAATTCCATTGACCAACATCTCTTCTTCTTCTTCTTCTTCTTTTTCTTCTTCTTCTTTGTTTCTTTCTTGCTTGTTGTCCAGATCTGTCTATTTTCTTGTTCTTGTGTTGCATGCCAAATTTCAATCACTGATCCGTGTAATTTGGGGTTCCTAGAACGGGTTTCTATGGGGTCTAACATCACACAGCCTCATAGATATGGCAATTTCAACACCCTACATGGGTCAAAAGTGGTTCAAATGGCTTCTTAAATGCTCTATTACCTCTTGGGCAAAATTTAAAGCACAAACATATCATGTACCACCTTTCTAAATGGTCCAAACTACCATGCATCAAAATCTCACTATGCTATAAGCAAGGATACATAATTAGGAATGAGCTACCAAATAAGGAGATCATACGTTCTCATTATTCCATCACCACTTTGGTTCCTACATCACATAAACACACTTTTATGCTTGCTCATATGTTTACATCTAAAAAATAATATATATACATTTACACTTTACATCTCTTTACATCAAAAGAACTATACAAGCTATACAATGGACTAAGTATGATAAATTATGCTCTTTGGCTTGCACTTGGGTCTTTTTGAGCTCCACTTAACACGTTAAGATGGAAGAGGGAAGGGGGTGAGATTCAAAGAATCTCAATAGCTCATACATTCATTCAAGAAAGCAATCAAGGCATATAAACATATCAATGCATGCAAGTAGGCATCCAAAACCATTAAGAAACATTCAACACATAATTTGCATACCATGAGAGTCATATCAATGGCAAGAATGAGTTTTAGGGACTTTTAGTTTGGCCTCACCCTATTTTTAAGACTTTTGGATTAGCCTTACCCTTGGTCTAAGGACTTTTGACTTGGCCTCACTCATCCATGAGACTTTTGACCTTGTTTCACCTATTTCTAAGGACTTTTGGCTCTACCTTAACCATCACAAGGGACTTTTAGCATTATCTCATCCTTTAAGAGCAATTTTCACACTAAAACATGAATATATTGGTATCAATGCAACAAGGCAACATTAAATGGCATGTCTCACAATACAAATGCACACACAAGCATACAATAACCATCATATATCCAAGAATGTAATAAGAAAGAGTGAAGAGCTACCTTGGCACTCAAATACAATTCTTCCCTTTTAATTTCTCTTTTCCCCTCTCGGTTTCACAATTGCAACTAGATGAAGTTTGATCTCTTTAGCCTAGACACAACAAATAGCATGTAATTACTCACTTGGAGCAAGCTAAAACATTATACACGCACTTAAGAAGCATACTTAGTCTATTGGTTCCATTTTTGTTCCACAAAAGATCTAATGAAGCTTCTAAATTTTCCTTGAAGGAAAAAGCACTTAGAAAGCTTCCTAAGGGTCTTAGGAACCCAAAAAAACACTCACATAGGCTAAAAAATTCTTAGCCAAAGTCAAATTTTACAAAATGCTCAAAAACCCCTATGGTTCCTATCTTGAAGTTCACTAGCTTTTCTTTCACTTACTTTGCATTTACTAACTTTCCATACTTTAATTTAATAGTTTCTTACTTGTTTTAGGTCAGAACTTTCTTTCCTTTACTAGCTCTCAAGTTCGTAAAACCAACATACACAAGAAGCAAAGAAGAAGAAGCAAAGATACACAAATATCTAACTTGAATTCAAGCCTTTTTCAAGAGTGGTTCCCTTTGCCTTAATCTTCCATTTGAATTTCTACTCTCCCTCCTCTGAACCAAGCTCAAAATAGAGCTAATTCAATAACCAAAACCATAGATAGAGAGAGCAAAGAGAGAAGAATAAGATTTCAAGAAGGAAAGCCATGAAAATCTCTAGTTTCTCTCACCCTTTGCTTGGTTTCCTTCCTTCTCCCTTCCTCCTCCTTTGTTCCCTTCTTAGACAAGCTCTCCCTTGGTCTTAAGTAGAGGAAACGTCAGTTAGAAGAGAAGAGAGGCTTCTGGACTCTTTAAGAAGTAAAATTTCATTTTTTCATGTTTTTTCCAGACCAAGTCTTGGTATAGCAAAAAATACCCCTTACTATAGCAAGCACTTATCAGTGCCAAATCCCCTATTCTCGTTATAGCACACGTTATTGCAAGAAACTCCCTGAATTTTGTATGGGAGACACGAATTTGCTATAGTGGGATGCATCCTCACTATGGCAAACTAGTACCTTTGTTGTAGTGAATTGGTAACTCATTGTAATAAACTGATACATTCGCTATAGCTAACAGGAGTTCTAGCTATAGCTGGCAGATTTAGAAAAATTCCTAAAATCTTGGATATTACAAAACACTTCTTACATCATCTAGCTTGGTTTTCTCTTGATCAATTATTCTAACACTTCCTAGAGTGATGTCTTCTATCGCTTTTATTTTATTTTATTTTTATTTTAATACAAATGAAAATATAAGAAATAGAAGAAGAGAAAATTGAAAGGAAAAATAAATGAATACTTCTCATTCACTTAGGGTATCATATACTTAATACATAGCTTTTATTTATAAGCATTTAACCATAGAGATTAACTTAAAAGTTACAATGACATAAATAGGAGAATTAATCTACCTAATTGTATAATCTAAATTCTTGAAAGAGTATAGGTATAAGCCATTAAATATATATAAAAAAAGATACTAAAAGATCATTCTTTAGGGGTTACATATAGACATCTATATAACTATAACATTTATAAAAATCCATTTTGAAATTAATGAATAATGTGCCTCGTTAAAACCTTATTAGGAAAAACCTAATGGGATAAAAACCTAGTGAAAGAAAAAATTATGCAATATTTGAATACATATTATAAGTTGCTTCATTAAAACATTACCAGGAAAACCTTATAAGACAAAATCTTAGTAAAGAAAAAAGAGTACAGTGCATCATTTACTCTCTTAAATGACAATCTTACTTTATGTCTTTGAATTAGTGCATCCTAATAATGTATACTAACTTTTCAAATATGGTAGTTGGTAATGTCTTAGTGAATAAATATATAATATTATCACATGAACAAATTTGTTAAACATCTACGTTACCATTCTTCAAAAGGTTATGAGAAAAAAAAATTTAGTGAAATATATTTTATTCTATCTCCTTTAATATGCCCTTCTTTTAACTAAGTTGGATAGGTTACATTATCTAGTAAATGACATATCTCTTAGATATTTTATGTTATTAATCTTAGCCAAACTCATTCTTGACTAGCCTCTATCCTGCAATTATTTTTACATGTTTTGATGAGATACTAGCTAAAGTTTGTTTCACATAACACTATGATATAGTTATACCCCCATATGTAAATAAAAAACCAATTTGATAAGTATCCTACATTAGTATAGCCAAATAATTATGATCCAAAGTCAATTGAATAAAATAAACTTATTTATCAATGGTCCCTCAAAGATATCACAATAAGTTCTTAACTCCATTCTAATGTTTTCTTATTAAGGAAAAACCATTCCAATTTCTTCTTATTGAGGAAGAACTAAATCTTATTAATAAACTTATATTACATGTAATATCATGCTGAATTAGAGATACATTAATGTTACTGTAGCATTGAGATATAGTATTTCAAAACCAAGAAGTTCTTCATTATTTTCTTGAGAATTAAAAAGGTTTTTATTCATATATAGTGATTTTACAACCATTAAGGTACTTAATAGATGTGCTTTATCTATATTGAATTGCTTTAACATCTTTTTGGTATAGGTTGATTAATGAAGAAGAATTTCACTTGTTAAGTGTTCAATTTGCACATTAAGACAAAAACTTGTATTTTTAAGATCTTTTATTTCATATTCTCTCTTTAAACAATCAACTACTTGTTGAAGCTTTTCAAAAGTTTCAATAATATTTAAATTATTAACATATACAACAATTATGACAAACTCTAATCTAAATCTTTTTCATAGAAATACTCCCTCTGGTTTCATATATAAAAAACAAATAACTAACTCATGAGGATTAAAAAAGTTAGTTAAAAGCAATTGGTCTTTTTAATTTGTTCTAAATAAAAATTATTTTCCATGAATACCCCTATTTAATATGTGCACTTTTCTCTTTAAAATTAATAATAACTACTACTCATAATTTGAAGGACTCATTTTTTCCACACAGGTTTGGTTATTCACTTAATTTCTTAATTGACATTAATTTTATTCACTCTCTAAATTTAAAAATTCCATCTATAACTTTGGTTCAAATAACAAAACCAAATTCCCACCAAAATTTAAGGTGAAAAATGGCGAGTTCCAAAATAGACAATTAATTTTTCATTTTAAAACTAATCTTCCATAAGCATTTGAAAGTAGCCTTGAACACATCATACGTGGAGCCATTCTTGAAAGACTTAAACACCTATCCTTGCCTTTCCATTCTCGACGCAGAGCCATTCAATGCACAACTATTGTTACGGAGAAGAAAGGAAACCATCAACACCCCTTGTACACATTGTACATTGGTGTGGTTGCAATATGGATTTGAAGACAAAACATGCCTCTACATATAGACTGAAATGCCCCTTTCCAATATCCTAACACCAATGTTAGTGAAGAACTATGGCTAGACCACAATGCAGAGTTTAACTCTGACTTAAATGATTCTAACAAACTTGGTTCATTTCATTTTCAATTACGTGAGAATAAAGCACCTGTACTTGAGTTTGAGATAAGCAATAATAGAGCACCTCCAGTCGAGTTAGACTTAAACAACCTTCCATCCTTTGAAGATGAAGAATATGCAGACCATACTATTGCTCCATGTTTTAAGGGTATGGAATTTCATTTTGAGACAGAGCTTTCTGTAGAGGAAAGGAAGGCCATCATCAATGGTATGTAATCTTTTATGTTGGACTTAAACTTCTCCATCTTGCTCAATGAATGAGTGGACATAAAAAGGTGGGAGAGTGAAATATGAAGTTGACAAAAGAGGTAGGAGAGAGAGAGTAAAATAGTAAAAAGTTAATAAAAGAGGTGGGAGAGAGAGTGAAATACAAAGTTGATGAAAGAGGTGAGAGAGAGTGTGTGTGTGAAATATGAAGTTGTTTTGTCCCTATCTCAATCTATACCTTTTCTAACCTTCTCCTTCTTCCTTGTAACTTTTCGATTTTGTCTTTTTTGAAATGACAATCTATGATTTTTTATTTTTGGTAAGGAAATGAGAATAATCCACAGTATGAAGAAAATAGAGTGGACATTGGCACACATAACTTAGCTATTCAAGGTATTTTATTTTTTTAAGCAAGGCTATTAAAATTGATGCAATGATAACTTATATTTTAATTTTGAAAGAAATAAAAATATTTTCCTAGCATCTAATTTAATGATTTCCATATTTTTATTCATTGAGCAAAAATAGTTCAAAATCAAATAGTAACAACTTCCAAGCAATATGCCTTTTCAACGAATGAATAGTGTAGGGCAATTTCTCATTTGTTGTTGCACTCAAGTTATGATGG
Source organism: Erythrophleum fordii (assembly GCA_032878935.1). Taxonomy (NCBI): domain Eukaryota; kingdom Viridiplantae; phylum Streptophyta; class Magnoliopsida; order Fabales; family Fabaceae; genus Erythrophleum; species Erythrophleum fordii. The sequence continues at coordinate 2,530,076 of JAVQMF010000031.1, forward strand.
AAAACTGAAACCAAGGATAGCAACAAGGGTAGCTTCATTATATTCTATTCATTGGAGTGTCATTTATTTCATCTAGAATCAATTAAAGGTTATAGGTGATGTTTCTCAGAGGAAAATAAGAAACTACAGTTGGAAAAGAGATCAATTAGACATTAAGAGAGTTTATGAAATTCTATTATCAAAGCGGACTACTCTTAGATCTTTAGCTTATGCATTGAACATTAGCAAGACAACATTGAATAAATTTCAAAAAGAAGGAGCTATATGACAACATTCAAATGTAATTAAGCTATATTTGAAAGAAGAGAACATGATAGCTCGTCTAAGGTTTTATTTGTCCATGCTTAAAGAAAATTCCATATGTTATGATCCACAATTTAAATCCATGCATAATATTGTCCATATTGATGAAAAATGGTTCTACATGACCAAAAAATCCATGAACTATTGCTTGCAAACTAGTAAGAGCCATATTGTACATGCAAAAGTAGAAATTTTATCGAAAAAGTTATGTTTTTAGTTGCAATGGCTTGACCAAGGTTCAACAGTGATGGGAATGAGACTTTCTTATGAAAGATTGATGTGTTTCATTTTGTAACTGAAGAGCCAACAAGAAGGACAAGTGTAAACAGAGTAGCAGAGACACTAGTGAAGAAACCAATTACTTGTGTTAACAAAGAGATAAGTAGAAGGTGGCTAATTCATAGCGTTTTACTAGCCAGCAAAGTAACATGGCCAACAAAAGATGTGGGGAAGACAATTTTCATACAGCAGGATAATGCAAGATGTCATGTTGATCTATATGATGAAGAATTTTGTCTAGCTACTTCTAAAGGTAGGTTTCACATTTGTTTAACTTATTAACCTCCAAATTGTCCTAATTTGAATGTCTTGGATCTAGGTTTTTCTAGTGCCATTTGATCATTACAACACAAGGAAGCGCCTAAGACAGTTGATGATTTTATTGAGGCTATGGTTAAATTATTTGATTCTTTTTCCATTACAAAATCAAACAAAATTTTTCTCACACTTCAAAAATGCATGGTTGACATAATGAAGATTAAAGGATCAAACAATTACAAAATTCCTCATATGAAGAAAGATGTTATGGTTAACCAAGGTGGATTACCAACTCAACTGACATGTGATCATATGATAGTTTAAGAAGTGTTAAAGTACATAGAAGATGTTGACGATGGAAAAGATTAATAACATTAGTTATTTCACATATTTTTTCTTATATTAGTTTCTCGTGTTTTTTTAGTTTTATTTTGAGTTCCTTGACTGTGATGACCCTAACTTCTCATTATTACAATTAAGGTTAAATACACTATCAAAAAATCATAAATCTGGATTAAAAGTCATTACGACTAATTACATTCTAAAAATGCGGGAAAATTTAAACCTTAATGTTAATAAAGTCATCAACCAAATAATTACAAGCATTCATGTACACAAGAAAAATAAACACTCATTTATAAGCCTTTAATTTTATTACCTATTAATTCTAACTCACAAAAATCTTCTACCAATGTTTCTAAGTCATCCTTTGAGGTTACCATAGGAAAAATCAAGGTTTCTAGGATAGAATGAGAATTTGGGACCGTTAGCCCTGGCTAAATATCTTTTTGCCGTGGCCAATTGCTCTCGAGTTCACCTTTGTAGCATCATAGCATTGCGGTGAGGTAGAGCTTCGCCGCGGCCAGCCTACATGGTGCCGCGGCAAAGAGACCTCCTGGAACCTACCTCATTTGCCTCTCATTATTGGTCATGGCCAATTCCCTCTTTTGCAATAGTTAATTCCTTTATGGAATGCCTAACACATTTTCACAAAAGTTCGCTGTAGCCAATTCCCATTTAGTTACAGTGAATTACCTTTTAGACGACTCCCAATTTGATCTTTCACATTTTGTCGCGGCTAATTCCACTTCTTGTTGTGACGAATTGCTCTCTGGTACTTTCCCTAGGCAATTTCACCCCTATTGGCTGCAGCTAATAATATTTTGGCCGCAGTGAAATGCCTTCTAATCCTATAACTTCTAAAGCTTTATCTCATACTTTCCACTCTCCTTCCAATGACACTCTAAGGCCACTCTACCTTACTTTATGGGACACCAATAGCTTTCACTAGTCTAATTTACCTAACTTATCTATCATTACTAGTTCAAGACTTAAATGTTAACTTCTATTCCTCCAACTACCCTATATCAGCAAGCCCATAAAGTAATGATAGCAAGAATTCATTAACTATTAATAATTAATATTCGATACACATTCTTTTAGATATTTCATACATCAATGGTTCATATCAACATCTAATGTATCACATAATGACATTTCCAATAGTATACCATACCATAAATTCAACAAAGTTCATACATCATGTGTTATAAGTTCATACATCCAATACCAAGCTAAGATGAGGCCTAACTCCTCAATAGATACGTCATAAGTAATCAAAATATAAACGCTTATACTTAGCAACATGATTACATGATAATGATATACAAAGAGAATACAAAATTTAGCATCTTCTAATTAAACTAGTCTAAGTGTAGCCTTCTCCACACATAATTGGAGCTCATAAATTTTCATCCACTTGCTTCCCCTTATCCTTACCCGAAGGGCTTTCACCTGAAAGTATAATCCCATAAAACGGGGTGAGATGCAAATCTCAGTAATCAAAGAAAATTATATTCATATATTCCAGTTCAATTAACATATATGCATGATTTTATATAAGCATCAGAAAACATACTAGTCATACCAGTAAATGAAACAATTAGGCTATCTATGATTACTATTCCATACTAGTAATCATATTTTTACATGTTAAAGGCCAATAACACTGGGAGAGGCCCGTCCATGGCACCTACTCCTTATTGAGCATAACCAGAGCTCAGTGCATCTGAGGTCTAATAATAACCCAATACCCGATCGAAGTACATACATAGGTGGCAGTCGCACCACAGCTCCACTATGGACTCACAAGGTCCAAACAAAATGCAATAGATAGCCAACCAATTCCCTTAGCATTTTAAATTATTCATGTACAGCAAATATGAAATTAAAGCAGATATATGCATGGAATTAATATAGTCTCGGTTACCTCACTTATAGTCAATCCTCTAAAAGCCAATTGAATGCTACTTCAACCTATGGACACAAAACCAAGCCATTACTATCCCTAATCACAATTTGTATAAGCAAACCCATCACTTAAAGAGTTAAGCTATATAAGACTACTCAGAAACACTTACCCAATTACCACTAAAACCAAATTCGGATTTTGTTAAGCCTACCCCAGAAATATCAAAATAACACCTTAAATTCTGAGTAAATTCACATAAAAACAATACCCATATTATGGGTCTCAAACTAGCATTAAAAGTATCAAAATGGAGAGTTTATACTTACCTAACAACACCCTTAGTCCCAATCTACGAAATTTCACCAAGAAAATCCTAACCAACCACATTTCAGATTTTGGGTATAGTGAAAATGCTCGAAATAAGAAATTAATCAAGCCAAAATGAAGAGAAAAAGAAGGGGATTAAGTTATATAACTATTACCTTGGTTGATTTTGAGTTTAGAAGTGAGAAATAGTGGATTTCTTGCCCCAAACCCTAACCTTCCTTCAAACCACCGAAAATGAGTTGTGTGTTTTGTGTTTTAGAAAAATGTGGAAGGGTTAAAATGTTTAGGGTTTTAGTTGGGTTCTAATATGGGTTATGGGCTGACCCAAAGGTCCAATTGCAAGTGGGTTCTGATTTAAACCTTGTTGGGCCAACTTTAATATGTTGGGTTGCAGAAATTTAATTGGGGCAGATCAAGTTTAAAGGACTCAATTGATTTGGGTCTGCAAAGGGTTATTAGGCCATTTATAAGAGCTTGTGCTAGTTGAGTCTTGGGTCTCTGATTCATTAAATCAGATTGGGCCCTCCTTAGGCGCTCTTTCTTGGGCTAAGTCTCACATTAAAATGTTGGGTCTGTACCTAAAATTATTGGGCCTCCATTAGTCTCTAACCTTAGCCTACTTAATTTAATTTAGGCCCTAATGGGGTTTATAACTCAATTAAATCTCAAGCTCATATTAATAATTTATCTCTCTAAAATTTTTATTCACTTAACTTGTCCATTTATTCCATATTAATTATTTTTAATTAACCTAAATCCATAATTAACAGCTTAATTAATTTTGGGGTGTTACATTGACTATGCTTATAGTTTTTTTCCTAAACTAGTAACATGAGTTGTTTCTCTCTTTTTTTCCTTAAATTAGTTTCTCATATTTTTTGTTTTTTTTTTAGTTCCTTGACTATGCTTATACTTTAATGCTATTGATATCACATGTAAGTATTATGGTTCAAACTTGTGATTCTATTAACCTCTAGCATTTTTAGTCACCAAGTTGATTCCCATTTGATGAAGAGGTTGATACTTACTCATCACTATTGCAAAAATGATTACTGTGAAGTTGGGCATGGTGGTATGTAAGAATCAAGGCTTTAAGATCGTTCAAATTCACTCTTACTTTATTGATCCAACTAAAGTTCTCTCACTGTGAAGCAACTCTATATGCTACTCCATAGTTTTGTGACCACTTGTTTAGTTGTCTTATTTTGTAATTTTCCCCAAGTATTTTGTTAGTTGTTTATAAAGATGAGATATAAGATGTGAGATTGCTTGTTTACTTGCCTTTTGTTATTAAAAAAAAGAATGTCCTTTTGAACCTGAATCTCCTTTCCATTCCTTTATTTTATCAATTTTAGAATAAAAAAATAAAGAATAATAGGGAAAAAGAAAAAAAAGAAAGAATAAGCAATGGCTTATAGAGCTAAAAACCATGTGGGGAGTAGCATTTTATAGATATGGCATCTCAGAAACCTCCAATTGTTAAGTACAAGTGTCTCAGAACATAACCATATGAAGTTGTACTCATATTGAAATTAACAAAAACCATATGAAGTCATAACCATACGAAAATCACAAGGAAACATTACAAAAAGTAAAATGGCGACATTCATGTCCAACAACCAAAAAGAAACATAGTAAACCCATACTTTGATTTTTTATGTTTGAAACAATAACAAAAGTCAACTTTTACAACACTTCGTAAAAGCTATCTAGATAAATCTTAAGCATGGTAAGAATTCATCTCCTCACTCTTAAAGCCAAAATTGTGGCCATCCTTGGGAAATTTATTCAAGTTAAAGAGCTGCTTGCCATTGTTACCTTTGGATGTTTCAGGAACATTATCATTGGTTTCCATGAATTTCTTTCCTTTCAACTTCTCCTGATGTAGTGTTTTCACTTCGCTAGAAGACATGGTTTCTTCACCATTAGCAGAATGGCCTTCATTCTCCAAAGAATCTTCATCAATCAGAGATGAGTCCAAACCTGCTTCCATTGAAGCATCACACATGTCCATTGTAGCAGATTTGTTAAGCAATTTATTGAGGTCAAATAGATGCTTAAACTTATTGTCATTTGTTAAATGAGATAAGCTTTATTGAAAATCATGGAAGCTTTATAGTTGTCCAAATCCCCTTCCTTCTCCAGTGAATCCTCTCTAGCATTAAATGAGATAAGCAAGAATAATCATAGGTACAAGTGTCGATGCAAAAACACTCTCACAAAGCGATGAAAGATTAATGTCCTTGTTATTACCTTCAAAAGTCAAAGATTCCCATCCTTTAACACATGTTGTTAACTAAAATAATTGCACTCAACATGCATATGAAAACTAAACAAGTACCTCGTGAACACAATACTCTTCAATGTAGGCTATAATAGAAGGCATAATTAGAATACTATAATTAATATACTAGACATTCATTATTTGTTTCTTAAATTTTAGACAAAATCAAGTCTCAGAAAAATCTCTTATATATGAGACCAAAGAGAGTACATGGGCAAATTGGATGATTTTTATAAACTTTCTTTAGCAAACATTCAGTAAGATGATTATGCAACATATGCTGCAATTGTTTTAATCTATATAAAATTTTATGTAAATGTATTGAATAAATTTTCAAAGAACCTTTACATGCTTATAGTATTTTAAATCCTTCAAAGGCTTTCATATAAATTTCATTATCTAGTGAGCCATATAAATAGCTTGTAACAATATTCACTGGACACATATCAATCTTTTCATGTACTACAAGACTAATGAGATATCTTAAAATGATAGCATCTAACATCCACCATTAGAGAATATGTCTCCTTATAATCAATGCTAAATCCTTGCAAAAATCCTTGTGCTATAAGTCATACTTTATATTTAATGACTTTTGCTTTTGTACAAATATCCATTTTTACCTTATTATTTTTTATACTTTCATGTGTTCCAACTATAAGTCCAAAAAATTCACATTTTAACAATAAATTTAATTCTACTTATTTTAATCCCAATGTCTACATTCTTTGACAAATTTAGGTTCAAGATCCTTATTTTGTTTTATTATTTCAACATCAATATTATATAAAAAAAATGTTATTGACAACTATATCTTCTCAAAGTTATCTTTTTCCTATAATTGTATAACTTATTGAGATCTCTTCATTGTTTTCAAGTACATTAACTTCTTCTTAAGTTTTATAATTATTCATGTCTTGGGTCTTTTCTTGAGCACTCGCCTCCTCACATGACCATTTTAGTTATGTGCTCCTTTATTTTTTCTAAAATTTTTATCTTTGGAATTGATTGATTAACCATGCTTCAATATGACTATTTTGGTTGCTTGCTCCTTTTTTCCCTTAAGATTTTTATCTTTGAAATTAATTGATCTACTATTGTTCAAGCATGACTTAATTTCATTTACATCAACCAATTGTTCTATTGGGACATCAATTTGGATTGGAACATTTTCAATCAATATATAGATTTGGTAACTCTTTTTAGGTCTATAAATACATTTGGCAGTTAATTTGTAATCTTTTGTAAATGAATTATTTTTTGAACATCTAGTTCACACTACTTTCTAAAAGGATCTAGATGAGATTATTATAACGCATTTCATGTAATTTCTTTTACGAATTGTTTATTATTTCCCCTTATAATGTTAAGAAAACTATTTCATCAAAATGACAATAGGCACATCGTGATATAAATAAATCTTCAATTAATGGTTCAAGATAGTTAATTATAGTAAAAGACTTATAATCAACATATATTCCTAACCTTTTTTGGGATCCATCTTTATACATTATAATGGAACAATTAGGACGTATATTGTACATCTAAAAATTCTAAAATGGAAAATATTTGACTTTTAACCAAAAGTCAATTATAATGAGGATGATTTATGATAGCTTGTTGGCTTGATATGTATAAGTATTGTTACATTTAAAATTGCACTTTGGGTGTTGAAATAGGAAGTTTCATTATCATAACCATTGGTTTAGTTATTAATTTGAGGCATTTAGTAAATGATTTTGCTAAATTATTTTATACGTGAATATGAGTAACAAACTCTTTAATTATTATTTTAGTTGACATATAATAGTTTTCAAAAGTATGAGATATAAACTTATCAACATTATCAAGACAACTTTTTTATTGTATAATCTAAAATTTATGCTCTTAATAGAATTATCTGGGTAAGTAATTTTGTAAATGCTAAGTTGTGAGTTGATAATAAATACATATGTGACAATCTTGTAAATACATTTATCAAAATCATATAATATTTTAATGATCCATATGGTGGATGAATGGGCCCACATATCACCTTGGATGTGTTTTAGAAATGTCAACTTTAACTAGTGAAGGTCTAATAATTAATTTACCTTAAGAGCAAGTAGTATATGAGAATTTTTTGAATTAAAGAATCTTTAAGTTCTTTAATAGATGTTTATGTGAATTCTTAATAATTTTCACATCATAATTGATTGGAGATGGTCTAACTGATTAGGCTAAATAATCAATGTATTTGGATCAATAAATTTTTGGTTTACTATAATATGTGTTTCAATTATACTAATATTTGTATAGTATACATCAAAAGACAAGGTAGGTAAGTTTTCCAAAACAAATATATTTCTTAATAAATAGTTGTAACATGTAGATATTAAATATTTTTCTCATTTATAGTTTCAATATAATATCCATTTTAATGAAAGTCTTCGAAATTTAATAAATTTGTTTGAGACTTAGTATAAAATAATACATCATAAATAATAAATTCTATCCTTCCAAGTTATAATATAGTTGTTTTTTCAGAGTCTTCAATTAGTTTTATATTACCTGATATAATGTTGATGTTCACATTACTTTATTATTATATGAGAAAATATTTTTTATCTTTTAATATTGTATGTGTTGTAGCATTACTTATGAGACATATGACTTTATTATAAATCTTGTCTCCAATGAAAAACATCCATATTTTTCATTAAAAGAAACAAAGTACATTATAAGAGATGTTCCACTCACATGTAAAATATATGAAAACTATATTCAAAAGAATTAAAAAAAAAAGTTAAAACACACCAAAACATAACTTCAAATATTTTTATTATTTTTATCACCCATCCTTTAATCATGATTCTCAAAGAAGTTTACTACATCTAAATATGTTATGTCATCAACACATTAAAATCATCATCCTTGTATGCGAAGTTCATCTCAACATCATCATTTTGGTAAGTGAAATTTGTTTCTACATTATTCCTCTTCCTTCTGATGAAGGTTTTATATTCACAAGATGTTTAAACATATAATAGATATGTGACTAGTATTCTTACATATCATGCCAATGACATAAATTTCCAATACCTTTTGAAAGATTATTATGACTACTCTTATCTTTTTCATGTCCTTCATTATTATTATTTTTTTGGTGGTGATGATTATTGTTGTTGTTGTTGTTGTTGTTGTTATGATAATTATTGCATTCCCTATTACATCCACGTCCATAGCTACGACCACGATTGCAACCACGACCATGAAAATTTATGTATTGCCACATTCACTTTGAGTGAAGTAGATCCAATTAGATGAATTTTATAGTTTTTCATCTACAAGTCGTTATTTTTCATAGCCATAAGAAAGCATGAGATCAATTCAAAGCATTTTTTGAATTTTTTTTTTCAAGATATTGCTACTTTGTAAGCACATTGGAATTAAGTATGAAAGGGTATTTTCTAACAAGCCTTCATCAATTATCTTTTCTCTACATAAATCTAATTGAGAATTAATTTTAAAAGCTAATAAATTATACTCACTTATAATTTTAAAATATTGTAATCATAAATGCATCTAATCCTAACAAGCTTTAGTTGAAATATCATTTTTTGATAGTCATATCTTTCTTTCAAATTGTTCCACAAGTCAAATGGATATTCTTACTATTGTATATTCTACTTTTAACCTTTAATATAGATGATAATGAAGGAAAATCAATACTTTTTCCTTACCTTGATTAGATGCTTAATTTCTTTGTAAAATTGCATTTTCCTATACCTTTAGCACCAAATGAATTTTAGTATATAACCCAAGATAAATAATTCTTGCCTATTATATTAAGGGTTACAAACTCAAGTTTGTTAAGATTTGACTTGAATCAAGATAATATAAAATAATGATAATAATAATAATAATAATTAGCATTAGTTTTAAAAAATTTTTGATATTGAATAAAATCTTAATAACACAAATAAAGTATGAATAATAATGTAAAACTAAATTTTGTGATTTTGTTTATAATTTAATAGTATTGTTTGAAACACCAAAATAATTTCTACAAACTAAGTATTAGTAACTTTTAAAGAAAACTAATAACAATTTATTGATGAATACGATGCATGACCATATATTTACAAAGTTGTAAATAAATCCTTTGCCAAAATGTACACATAATCCATTACAAAACTAAACACACTCAAATGAAATCAATTATAATAAGATTATTTCAAAAATAAATATAATAATTTGATAAAATAGTGGTTTAAAAAAGGATTACATTAAATCAAATAAAAAAACAATTTGATTTGAGCCAAGAACTTAGAGCGGAATAGTACAGATAACATGTTACAAAAATAATGAAAATATAAGAAATAGAGCAAGAGAAAATTGAGAGGAGAAATAAAGAATCTCTATTTTTAGGCATTCAACAATAAAGATTAACTCAAAAATTCCAATGATATAAATAGGAGAATTAATCAACATAGTCGTATAATATAAATCTTTTAGGGTTATAGAGTATATGATATTAAATATACAAAGTGATTATAGAAGATCATTTTTTAGAGGTTATAGATGTCTACGTTACTATAACATTTACAACAATTTTCACTTTTCTCTTTTCTTTCATCTTCTTTAATTTTAATTTTTAGGTTGGTTGTTTTTTCTAGTTAGCTTGTATTTCATTATTCATAAAGTGCATTTCAAGTGTTTGATAAATTGTGTAGATGAGAAATGCTTGAGTGTATCTTTATAATTATGTTATTCAAAGTTAATTAGAGAATTCTAGATCTTGTAAATATAACTTTACTTGTAAGACTTATGTGGATGAATTTCAAGTGTTTGATTTATTGTCTTATTAAGTATATGCTATTAGTGCTTTAACAAGTAGTTCTCATATGAATTACATTGAATTAAGTGATGAATTGTATGGATGAAAGTAAGTGATGAATTGTATGAATGAAAGTAAGTTGAGGGTCATAACACCCCGAAATTAATTAAGACTAATTATGGCGATTAGAAAGTTAATGTGGATTAACTAGCAAAATTAATTAAGAGGGTGGACTTTTACTTTGGGCCATACAAAAAGCTTAATTGAGTTTTAGACAAAATGTAAAAGCCTAATCTTAGTTATAGGAGGATTTAATTCCCTTTCCAAATGGCTTAACAACTATGTGGTGCAGACCTAGGCTAAATGGGCCTTTAAAACAGCTCAAACCTACCATAAACCCTCCAACTTGTGGCCTAATAAATTCTTACCATAATCTAAATGGATTTTTAGACCTTTAAATTATCACACTCTCCCCAACCCTAAGAGTTTCTGCAGCCCATCTCACCTAACACTAGCCCACTTGAAATAATGGGCACATTGGACTAACCCATCTTTACTAAGACCCTAAGAGGCCTTCTGCCCACCTATTTGGCTGTTAGGACACTCATGTTCTATAGAATAAGGAAGCCATTTTCGCACTTGAGAAAAAGGGTTAGGGTTTTTCTGCATTCTTCCACCATTTCTTACTTCTAGAGGAAGAGCAATTAGTTTTATTGAGGTAACTGGGGTTAATTTCCTAATTCCATGTATATGCTCATACTAATTTAATGTTTCTTACACATGTATGATCTTGAAATGCTAAATAATTGGTTGACTATGTGAATTGTTGTTGTGATTAGATCTTGTGAATCCATGGTGGAGCTATGGTACGGCTACCACCCATGTATTATGCTTCGATCGCACACCAAGTTATGATCAGACCTTGAATGCACTGAGCCCTGGTTGTACTCATAAGGGAGTTGGTGTTGTGGACGGACCATTTCTGGTGTTATTGGCGATTAACATGTTGTATGTATGATTGTTGGTATGGGACAGTAGTCATTGGTAGTTCAATTAGTTCATTTGTTAATTGAATTGATAATTCTGGTATTTGATGATATGAAAATGCATTATGTCGATTAATCTATATATATGTGTGGAATTTGCCTCTTGTTATTGAGATTGTATGTCTTACCTCATTTGTGGGCTAACATTTTTAAGGACCGAACCTCTTAATAGCAAGAAGAAGTTAATGGAAGCTTATCATGATGGTTTAATAGAGTATAGACTTAAATGCCTTGTTTAAATAGATTGTGCAGTAGGTATTCTAGTATTATTTGTTGTGTTATAATATTGCCACTTGCATCATATATTGCCAAGTATATGGACTATAATCATGTCATATATTAGATGTTGACTTACACTAGTGAGGTATGGAACCTTTAATGGAGAATATACTTGAATGATAATGTTAGCAGTTTATGAATCCCTTACTATCATTAATCCATGAACTTATTAACATATGGTAGATTGATGAGTCAGAATTAATACTTAAATCTTAAATTGGTAATGATCGATTAGTTAGGTAAATCAAGTAAATAAATGCCATTAAAGTCTCACAAATTGAAAGAAAGAGGTCCTAAAGTGTCCCTAGAGGGAGAGTTGGAGTATATGAGACGAAATTTTAAAAGTTGTAGGATCAGAAGGTGTTTCGCCATGGAAAAATTGCCTAGGGAGGGTAACAGCAAAGAATTCACCACGATGCAAAGTGAAGTTAGTGCGGTGAAATTCAAGAGGCGAGTCTAGTTGTGTTCCAGAGAGTAATTCACCGCGACGTAAGGGAGAGTTAGTCACAGCGAAATTTGTTAAGATGTGACAAGTGAACCTGAAAGCAATTGACAATGATACAAGAGCATTTAGCTACGGTGAAGGTACTTAATTCCTTATAGTAACCTAGAAACCTTGGTTTTCTCTATGGCAATGTTAAGGAATGATTTAGGAACACTTATAAACAGTTCTTGTGAGTTAGAATTAATAGATAAAAGGATTAAAGACTTATAATTATGGGTTTGATTCCTTTATGTGCATAAATGGTTATGAGTAATTAATTAATTACTCTAATAACCTTAATGTTCAAATTTCCTTACTTTTCTCCTTATTTGATAATTTACAATAATTCCAGAACTTGGTTTATGATCATTGATCGCATGTTTAAGCTTAATTGCTATGATTAGAATTTAGAGTCATCACATGTAGTATCAAAGTAATGGTTCAGGAAAACCATTATAATTTAAATTTTATGGTAAGAAGCTTGGCAATTATGATGCATATTTGGCCTAGTATTAGCTCATAAGAGTAGCTAAATTATATGAACATGTTGTTGTTGTTCCTTACCTCCAGAAAGGAAATATAGAGGAACAATGATATGAGACTTATAGTGCTTGTTAAAACAAATGTTTCTTGAATTTTATTTAGAACATCACCCATCATAATGAGTAAGCCCTTAAGAATAATAAAATATGGTAAGATTCTATCTCATAACGTTTCAGTAACATTGATTTTAAGACTTAGGGTTGTTAATGCCAATGAAAAGGCTAGAATTTTTGCCCATCTTTTTTTGAAATTAGGTTACTAGTCTTAATCTAGGTGGTTGACCGATTGAGGCTTGTTAGTGACTAGTTATGCAATAGAGGTACCAATCACTCGCTGTGAGGCACCAATTGACTAAATGAATGAGATCAAATAACTAATGGGGATGATGAACAAAGCTACTAATAGTATCTGTGACCAGTTGACTACCATTTACTAAGCAAGTCAACTGGGCATGGCTGACTAGTTGACTAACCTATCGAAATAATTAACTAATCATAGTGAGAGTAGCAATTCATTACTTGAGTGAAATTCTAACCTTGTCAAAGGCCATCTGGGAAGTGATGTTGAGAATTTAGATGATAGTTGTGTTTGGTAGAATGATGAGCTAGCTATAGAAACCCTGTAGAAGGGTAAGATGTAAGACTTATGTATAATGTGAGAATGGCCAATGGAAGTTTGAGAATTGGTGTATAATAAATTCGTAGGATTAACAAAAAAATAGAAAAAAAAATTGAAGTGATATTCAATCCCTAATGAGTTAGAATTATGTAAGCTTCAAAAGGTCCCTAAAGCTAAGGCTTTGTAGGAACAGAGGTCCTAACCCACTTGCTTGATCTCGATTAACAAATAACACAATTACTCAATCTTAGCTACCACATTTTGAGCCTAATGAATAAGGGTGATAAAAGCTAAAGGACTTTCTAAACAATTTTGTTCAAACTATTAGAGTGAGTAAACTATCTTTAGTTAGTGATGATAAGGAAAAAGGGCAAGAAACCCTCAAAATTTTGAAATCCATTTCTAAATGGGGAATAATGACTTTAAGTAAGAGATTAAGGGAGATGATATTTTGGAAGAAATCTTGAGAGCTTTGAGGCTCCTCTCTTAGTGTACCAAGACAAGAAAGGGAATGTGTGATGAAGGAGAGAACCCTTTAGTGTGATAAGAGGGAGGTGTATAAGCACATGGTGCTTATGCATATTGCCTCTTTTGTGTGATTTAGTTTACTCATACTATGTGTTGACGTGCATTTGGGTGGTGGTTAGAGGCACTTTACGTGAATGATATATTCAAAGAGTGTAGGGTAAGATTTTATTACACTTTAGTGCTAGAGACATATGGGACGTGCTCATTTGCTGGCACTTCGGTGCTAGAAGCATGCGAGGTGTGCCACTTATCATATGATTTGATGAATTTGGACTACCAAATTGGCGTCAAACTAAATTAAGTAGATTTTCTACCTGAAGGGTAAAAGGGAGATCTCGTTGATATGGATCCACCTAAGAAGAGAATGATTAGTACCCTTGTACATACTAGGGTTTGAGATGCAGTTATCATAGAGTGATAAGTATGTCTATAGTCATAGGAAAGATTTGTCCATTAATATTAAAAGCAAAGTCTGACTCCACCATCAATATCTTTATTGTCATGTATTACATGTGGTGTGATTAAGGGAATAGAGACAACATTAGGAATCCATAATGGACTAGTATTCACTTTAGTGGTAAAACCCCCTAACTTTGAAAGAGAACTCATTGATTGAGAATAATAACTTTGGGAAGGGAATGAGAGGTAGTAGTAATGTAATTGACTTATGCTATTACAATAAAACCTTAGTACGATAATGGATGAGGAAAGATGAATCATTAGTTGTAGGTGAAACTAGAAGTCTCTTATTGGGAACTCGTACTTAACCTGTGCTTGATAATGAAAAGACTCACCAAGTCTCCTCATTATGTTAATTTAACTCCTAACAGCCAAGTGTAAAAATTAAGACCTAAGAACTTTTAGGGAGCGAAAGAATTAGTTGTGGTTGGCATAGATCATTGCATAAAGGCAAAAATTGTCATATCATCGTATATTATGTGCTATAACTTACTATCAAAAGACCTTGTACTTACTATCAAAACACCTTATTGACAAGGTCTTAAATTTCACATTATTGAATACAAGCCCTTACCGAAAGGATCTTGGACCTTGTTGACAAGATATTATCTCATTACTCTTTAAAAACTATTATAAACTTCTAAATTGTAGGATATTAAAAAAAAACTCAGCTATATGTGAAAAAGTTAGAGAGAATTTGTTGCATCTTGGAGATGATGAGTAGTATGCTATTCGAAGTATGATTATACTTGTGTGAAAATA
The DNA here is from genome assembly GCA_032878935.1 of Erythrophleum fordii. Lineage (NCBI taxonomy): Eukaryota > Viridiplantae > Streptophyta > Magnoliopsida > Fabales > Fabaceae > Erythrophleum > Erythrophleum fordii. Next base: position 2,545,316 of record JAVQMF010000031.1, read on the forward strand.
CCTCAGTTAGGTGTAAAGGATACAAAGGAGCAGTTTGTTGGGACTATATAGTGGCTTAAGACCCAGGGAGATGTTTAGTTGACATCAAACAAGTATAGATGTCAGTAAGTTGACTACTAACACTTGTCGTAGTGGAAAACTAAGATGAAACACTTGGATCTATTGATCGTGGTAGTCTTTAGAATCACATGTATATGATTGTGGTAGTACCTTCACTAGTGCAAGACACACATCAAAAAAAGGATAAGAGAGAGAGAGAGAGAGAGAGAGAGAAGAGGTCTGTTAAGGGTTTTCCTATGTTGGTTACACCTATGGACGATGATTAAATTGCCTATAATGAACCACCACCATGAATTGGAAATTTTAATGTTGTAGGCAAATTGTTGAAGCTATGTCATCTAATAAAGCATCCACCTGAGCTATGGCTTGTAAGATTTAAGGAAACTCATTTCTAAGTCTTAAAGGATTACTTTGATACTCTAGACAAGGTGCTTTCACTCTTGAAATCAAGACTTATAAAGGAATATAACCTAGACTTGAAGGATCATGTTTATTCTCACTTAAGAGATTATGTTTGATTTCGATTAGATGGAAGGTGACCTTAGAGTGTATAAATGCCTTAAATGGATTAGTCATAAGATCAGAATTTACATTAGTTCTAACCTTTGGAAATTGTGATGGATAAAAAAGGAGAAACTTGGGTGCGGACTAGAGATGAGAGGATAATTTATGTATCTAATGGAAATAATATACCTTTTTCTTATGAACAATAAATAAGGATATAATGTGTGTAATAATTTTGAGATAGTTGGACATAAGAACTGGAAACCTAGACTAGATGATCGTATAAAAGGAACAACCTACTTCAATTAAGAAGGTTCGACTAAAGAAATGTGGGAATATTTTGAGTAAAGGACGAATGAAACTCCTTTGCAAAGTAAGGTTATTTACCTATGTTGCTATTAGTGGAATAAATACTAAAAGGCTAACTAGGTGGAATGTTGTGTAGCTCTTGATGCTAACTATTAAAGAAAGTTAGACTAAGCATTTAGGAGTTATTCTGTAAATGAATTGAGAGTTAAGAAGTAAAGGAAATTAACATAAAATTTATTAGTCAACTATTGGTGCTAAAAAACAAAACAAAACAAAGTAAGGGGAGAGAAGAAGAAAAGAAAAAAATAGAGAGATAAATATAAAATAAAACAAAACAAAAGTTATAAAGGGAGAGAAAATCGAGATTTATTTAAGCTAGGTGTTAGAGCTTGCTATAAGATGATCAAGTGTAACTTGGTCACGATCTCTTTAGTTGTGGACAAAGAAGGAAAACAAAATGTTTAGATTGGCATATCATTTAACCTAAGTTGACAAGAAGAAATAGAATTGTGGTTACCAAGTGAACTAGTAGCATAATAAGAATGCCCTCTCCAAGAAAGTAGTAGGGAGGGATTAGTTTCAGGTAAGACTATCTAAGAAATCAAGGAGAAGGTGAAGGGGAAGGATTATCCAACATCAATTTAGTAAGGTATGACTAATTTTGAGGACAAAGCTCTTAAAAGGAAGGGAGAATGTAACACCTTGAAATTAATTAAGACTAATTATGGCGATTAGGGAGTTAATGTGGATTAACTAGCAAAATTAATTAAAAGGGTAGACTTTTACTTTAGGCCATACAGAAAACTTAATTGAGTTTTGGACTAAATGTAAAAGTATAATCTCAGTCATAAGAGGATTTAATTCCACTTCCAAATGGCCCAACAACTATATGGTGCAGATCTAAGCTAAATGGGCCCTTAAGATAGCCTAAACCCTTCAACTTATGGCTTAATAAATTCTCACCATAACCTAAATGGATTTTTAGGCCTTTAAATCAGCACACTCTCCACAACCCTAAGAGTTTTTGTAGCTCATCTCACCTAGCACCAGCCCACTTGAAATAATAGGCCCATTGGACCAGCCCATCCTCACTAAAACCTTAAAAGGCCTTCTTCTTACCTATTTGACTACTAAGACACTTATGTTCTGCAAGATAAGGAAGCCATTTTCACACTTGAGAAGAGGGGCTAAGATTTTTCTGTATTCTTCTACCATTTCTCACTTCTAGAGGAAGAGTAATTAGCTTTATTAAAGTAACCAAGGTTAATTTTCTAATTTCACGTATATGCTCATATTAATCTGATGTTTATTACCCATGTATGATCTTGAAATGTTAAATGATTGGTTGACTACGTGAATTGTTGTTGTAATTAGACCTTGTGAGTCTATGGTGGAGTTATGGTGCAGCTGCCACCCATGTATTGTACTTCGATTGGACACTGGGTTATTATTAAACCCTAAATGCCCTGAGCCCTAGTTGTGCTCATAAGGGAGTTGGTACTGTGGACAGACTACTTCTAGTGTTATTAGGCATTAATATGTTGTATGTATGATTACTGATATGGGATAGTAGTCATTGGTAACTCAACTAGTTTATTTGCTAATTGAATTGATAATTCTAGTATTTGATAATATGAAAATGCATTATGTCGATTAATCTATATATATATGTGGAATTTTCCTATTGTTACTAAGATATCTCAACCCGACTATGGGCTAATATTTTCAAGGATCAGACCTCTTAATAGCAAGAAGAAGTTAATAGAAGCTTATCATGATGGTTCAATAGAGTATAGGCTTGAATGCCTTGTTTAAACGGATTGTACAGTAGGTATTCTAGTATTATTTTTTTGTGTTGTAATATTCTCACTTACATTATATATTGCCAAGTATAGGGACTATAATCATATGATATATTAGATGTTAACTTACACTAGTGAGGTATGGAACCTCTAATGGAGAATATATTTAAATGATAATGTTGGCAGTTTATGAATCTCTTGCTGTCATTAATCCATTAACTTGTTGATATATGGCAGATTAATGAGTCGGAATTAATACTTAAATCTTGAATTGGTAATGATCGATTAGCTAGGTAGGTCAAGTAGATAAATGCTATTAAAGTTTCATAAATTGAGGGAGAGAGGTCTTAGAGTATTCCTAGAGGGAGAGTTGAAGTGTATGAGATGAAATTTTAGAAGTTGTAAGACCAGAAGGGGTTTTGCTATGGCGAAAAGTGCCAAAGTTACCTAGGGAGGGCAATAGAGAGGAATTCACTACGGCACGAAGTGAAGTTAGCCACGGCAAAATTTGAAAGGCGAGTCTCGTTGTGCTCTATAGAGCAATTCACTGCGATGTAAGGGAGAGGTGGTCGCGGCAAAATTTGTTAAGATGTGACAAGTAAACCCGAGAGCAATTGGCCATGGTGCAAGCATTTAGCTGCAGCAAAGGTAGTCAATTCCTCATAATAACCTAGAAATGTAACACCTTAATCTACTACCGCTATCTAGCCTCTCACTGGGCTCGGTTCCATATGATTTCCAAAGAACCAATACCAATCCGTGGCATTATCATGCTATGAAATGGGGTTTCATACACTCATCTTCCGCCCCGTGGGTCCTATGAACCCATCATACCTATTTTCAACTCCAACTCCACTTATACAACTCATACATAGCATAAAACAAACCATAAGCCACGGGAATGGAGCCAATAACCCGAAAAATGCCTTTTTCTCACTTGGGCCCAAAAGTCATATTTTGGCTCTAACTTTGGAAAATCATAACTAATTATAGAAAAATGGGAATTTAGAAAAATTTAGTTTTCTAGAAAGCTCTAATTGTTAACTTTACACTAAAAATCATTCCCAATCTTAAACTCAGCGTTTGGACCATGTTTGACATCGAAAATCAGACAAAGGTCCGGCTGTCTCTGTTTCTAGCCCAATTTACTGTCATGAACTTCGAAAATCCATAACTAAATACAAAAAAATCCAATCTGGGCACACTATACCAATTTGAAAAGCTACAGATGTCTACTAGAGGAAAAAAATAAGTCCAAATCAGTTCAGCAGCCCTTAGACCCCGAAAACTGATGGAACAGTAATGGAGGTCAGGTGGCTCCCAAATACTTATACAGAACTTCAGATGGTTCGTTCTCTCTCTACAGACCTCCGATTTGGATGATTCTAGTTGGTACAAGTCACTGTGGTTGCCTAGTTTATGTGTATAAAATTTTGCAACATTTGGATACTGTACATAGACATGGATTTCATTTCTGACCTATAAGAATAGTACATGACCAAACTACCAAATTTTTCCAATTTCAACAATTCACCAAATATTCTCTAGACCTCCGAATATTACCAACTTTATCTTCTCAAGAAGCTCTCTACAAACTCTAGAGGCATGCGAAATTTCATGGCAAGAGGAGCTCATCCGGTCATACTTTGACGGAGCTCACAAAAATACCAGTTTTGGCACCCAAGAGGTCCAAAATGGGTCCAAATGGCCTCTCACACATTCTAGCCACTCATGGATAAGTTTAAAAGCATAAAAATAGTATATATAACATGTCCATGTGGTCCAATTCAACATACATTCCAATCTCACTATGCTACAGCAAAAAATACACTATTATATTCATTCATAAAAAGGGGCAAAAACCCATATTTGCATTACTTTGGCTATAAACATAGTTTATACATCATCTTTTCATACATATACACTTGCTACAACATTTACATCTCAAAAATAGTGGGCGCATATTCATTGTGGTATCACTTTACATCAAAATAACAAAAAATAAGCTAATATCTAACTAAGCATACTCCTAGGCTCCTTGGTGTGCACTTGCTTCTCCTTGTGCTCCACCTAGCATGTTAAGTTGGGAGGGGAAGGGGTGAGATTCAGGGAATCTCAGTACCTCATGCACTCAATCAAGTAAGCAATCAAGGCATATAACAAGTCAAGGCATGTGAATAAGCATTTAGCCATTCTCAAACATCCAACACACGTTGTACATGCTATGGAAATCACAACAATGCCAAAAATGGGCTCCAGAGACTTTTGGTCTAGCCTCACCCGAGTTTAGGGACTTTTGGATGGCCTCACCTGAGTTTAGGGACTTTTGACTTGGCCTCACTCTGTTGAGACTTTTGGCCTTGTCTCACCCATTTCAAGGGACTTTCGGCTTCACCTCACCCATCTCAAGGGACTTTCGGCACTACCTCACCTGAGCAAATCTTACAATTCATCACACAAGCATATTGGCATCAATGCATCAAAGCAATAGCATATGGCATATTCCACACAATAAGTATATACATAAACATACAATGACTATTACATCCAAGAATGCAACAAGAAAGAGTGGAAAGAGAGCTACCTTATAAGCCAAAGCCAACACAAGCCTTCCCTTTCAATTTCTCTTCTCCCTTCTTAAGTTCACACTCACACCTTGATGGAGGTGCTTCACTTGAGCCTAAACACAATCAAGAACAAGGAATTACTCTCTTAGAATATAATCTTTAGAGCAAACCTTCTAACATAACAAAACCTAGAGGTTCTCTCTCTCTCTCTAAAATGCCATCAACTCTTCCTCTCTCTCAAGCTCTTAAGGTAGTGGAAACCATATTTTCAAAGAAAACAAAGGGATTCAAGGGTGTCTTCCACTTTTCCTCTTCTGACCCATGCCCAAAATCCAACCAATTTCGTAAACAAAACCGTAGAAAGAGAGGGCAAAGAGAGGAGATCCAGATTCTAAGGAGAAATGGGAGAAACTTGCTTACCTTTCTCTTGCTCTTCCTCTTTTTCTTGGTCTCTCTCACTCTCCACACCTCTTTTCTCTCCTTGGGTCGAAGTCTAGGGCAAAAATGAGAGAAATAATGAGTTGGGTCGTGTAATGTTATAAATTTCTCGCCTTTTACTCTCTTCCGGACTGACCCTCGTTACGGCGAAAATTAACCTTCGCTATAGCGAGCTCGTGTTATCTGGCTTCGCTATGGCGAGGTGTAACCTTCGCTACGGCGAGCTCGTATCAGTTCCCTTCGCTATGGCGAGATTTGACCTTCGCTATGGCGAACTCGCGTTAGTTCCAGACCTCACTTTCGCTATGGCGTACGCTACAGCGAGAAACTCCCTGGTTTCTGTATGGACTGCTGCCCGCACTCGCTATGGCTAGAATCACTCTCGCTATTGCGAACAGGCATTCTCGCTATAGCGAGGCCATTTCTCGCTATTGCGAGGAGACTTGGAACAATTTCTAGATTTCGAATTTTTCCAGCTTTCTACTTTCTTTTCCTTTTCCCTTTTCCCGGTTGTTACAAGAAACCTTGGTTTTCTTTATTACAATGTTAAGGAATGATTTAGGAACACTTGTAAAAGATTCTTGTGAGTTAGAATTAACAAATGAAGGAATTAAATACTTATAATTGCGGGTTTAATTTCCTCATGTGTATAAATAGTTATGAGCAATTAATTAATGGCTCTAATAACCTTAAGGTTCAAATTTCCTTACTTTTCTCCTTATTTGATAATTTGCAATGATTCTAGAACTTGGTTTATGAACATTGATCGCATGTTTAAGCTTAATTGCTATGATTAGAATTTAAGGTCGTCACATAATAGGCTTAATGAATTGTTAGGATGAAAAACCTATTTAGCCAATTTAGCTCTTGTAGTGATAAATTGTTAGGATGAAATTGCAATGACTAAAAGGTAAAAGAAGTTCTACAGGTTATTAATCTAATTAGTAAGTTAGTCTTCAATATCTTGCTTGCTAATTTAACTAATTGAGCTCAATCAACTTGGATCTATAGAGTTTGATAAACATCATGGGCAACTTTGCTATCTTTGACATAATAAATTGATTAATTCCATCTATATAATTGTAACATTCAATGTTAAGTAGAAACCAGGGTCTTTCAAATCATTGAGTCAATTGAGGCCTTTATGAGTCTTTCTTGCATCGTAAGTGTTCCATTTTTTGCACCTTTTATGCTGCAAAAAGAAAAAAAAAAGACTTTTGGTGTTGACTTTTGAATTGCTGTTGTAATTGATAGTTCCTATTGCTTAAGGTTTTAAGGGCAAAGACAAAAATTTAGCTATCAAAACCACCATTCAATGGTGAAAAAGTTGGCTAGCAAAACCATTTTTGTTGTCATTAAAAATCACCTTAGCATATGATCATAGTTGGATTGCCACTAAATCAAACTTTTAATAAAGATAAGGCTACTCGTGGAAGTGAGTTTTAGTAGCAAAAATGGTCAACTTTTGAAGGTCTCCTTTGAAATAAAAGTCATTGTTGAAAGTCATTTTCATTGGTAACCTTTTTATATTGTCAATAAAAGCATTTGTTGTTACTTTATTGAGTTGCAATTGAAGATCTTATTGTAGAATGTTTGATACATTCTTACACATAATTAATGTCACACCCCAAAATAAAGACATGGATTTGCACAGAATACGAAGAGACCTCATACCCATAAGCTTACAAAACACACAACTATATATAAAATTCTGATATATAATTAGCTGGAAGTAACAATTTCAAACCAAAGTATAATTCCCTTAATTACCTGTATTCATATTAAGTTCAAGATCCCCATTGTTAAAGTGCATTTCCAAAATCAAGTGTAACTTTTTATAGAAAATTCGACAGAGGCACTACAAAAAAATTAACTTAGTCCAAAATGTTGTTACTAATAAGTTCTAATGGTGACATCTTTTTTGCCACTCTACTCCAGTAACGCTAATATTTTCTAGTCGTGACAAAGTGTTGCCACTAAAAGTCGGTGCTACAAATATGTAGTAGCGAATATAGTCGCTACTAAAGCTTATTACAATTTAAGTCAAAAAAGTGTTGCCACTAAATGAAAGAGTATTGTGACAACAATTGCCACTAAATCTATATATTTAGTCACCACTAATTGTATGTCATCGCTAAATCTAAAGTTTTAGTGGCGACATCGGTTGTTACGATAAGTACATTTTTAGTGACAACAATTTATTAAAGGTAAAAATAATTAGCAACACCAATAAAATCACTGTTATATATATTTAGCAACGACTTATTGCTGTGGGTAAAAATTAATGTCATTTATCACTATAGGAAAATCTTCAGTGACAACATTTGTCGCCGGTAAAAATGAATTAGCAACATAGTTATAGTTGCCACTAAAAACTTTTAGTGGCGACATGTGGTCACCATTGAAGAGTTTTAGTGGCAACATATTGTTGCCACTAAATGCATTTAGGAATAATGTAATACTCGTCACTAGGTATTTAGTAACAAAAAATTATGGTTACAAAAAAAAAAAAAGCAAAAGTGATAGCATTTTTGTAGCAATTAAGCTCTAGCAACAACTTTTAGTATTACAATAAAGTTTTAATGGCGATCATTTTATTTTTGATATTTTTAATGGCAAAATTTATTACCACTAAAGGTAAGGGGACTGATTATATATATATATATATATATATATATTAAAAATGGATAATATACATTTAAACTAAATTATATTGAAGAAAATTAAAACTAAAATAAGAAACTAAAAAAAATATTATATATATATATATATACATTAATTAACATGTACAAGAGGCATTAATTTCTTAATATTGTATATCATAATTAGTATTATAACTATAAGTGCTCTTATAATGTTCTATATGTCAGAACCTATATTGAAATATCTATTAGAATATGAAATGATGGCATAAATTGATACATCAAAATGCCCATCAACAAAAAAACATAAGTCCACATTCTCTTCACCTAGCTTGTCCACAAAAGGGGTCGTTAGTCAGAGCATTTTATCCCTATTGATAAAAAATAATACTAATCATATACTATTATTGTTTAACATAACATTAATGTAAAAGATCATTTATAAGTACTTGTTGCATGGTAGCCATAAAGCTAGCCAATTGAGCTTGAATCTTCAATTGAACCCGTTGTTGCAATGTAGCTTGCTTTTTCTTAAGCTTCTTTTCCATCTTAGCTTGCATTTCCTCTTGCAACCTTTCCTACTCATCTTGTAATTTTCTCTCCATTTCAACCTGCATTTGTTCCATCCTTATTGAAACCCTTGAATCCACTCCAACTAAGTCTATAATTCTCTTTTTATTGGCTTCTTTCCATATATCCTTTCCCTCTAACATACCCTAACCTCTCCCTCAGCACAATGGCAAAAATTTGATCTCCTATTAATGGATTCTCATTATCCTCTGCTTCTTACTCATGAACTAGTTCCTAAATGCACCCCTAGAAGTATAACAACAAATAAACACCATAGACAATAAGGCAATGGAATAAATAATTGAAGCTTAATAACCTATAACAACTTACATGGATTTCCTGTGACTTGGGATCTACCCATTCCACCTCTCCGTCCTTGTTCTTACGAGTGTGTTGAAGTTCCCAAACTCGGTCGGGGGGTGGTGATGAAATCTCTTTACAATATTCATTGGATGATAATCCATGCTACCATAAGGGAAATGACACAAAGAGAAATATTTATACACTCCTCAAGTACAACACAAATACTTATTGTAGACTTCTCAACCTTTGCAAATGAACAAGTACCACATGTATGCTTTGTCACTTGCCTTGCCCTGTTTACTTGGGTTCCACTACTTGTAACCTACAATTGGATGGTATTATGATCATGAAACCTTAAAATCATGTAAACACAAAGCAAGTAATCCTTTAAATTGATGTTAGAAACACATTACCTTGAACTTTGGACTTTTCCAATAATACATCAGCCACTCCCAATCATCACGGCTGATGTTACTTAGCCGAGCAGCTTCCTTCTCTTCATTTGTGTCACACTTAGCATAATCTGCAAGTAGGTTAGCCTTCCAAGATTGATATAGTGTGACACCTTAATCTCCTTTCACTACCTAGCCTCTCCATAAGCTCGGTTCCATATGATTTCCAAAGAGTCACTACTCTCCCGTGGCATTTACATGCTATGAAACGGGGTTTCATATACTCATTATCTGCCCCGTGGGTCCCGTGAACCCATCTCACGCATCTTTAACTCAAACTCCATACATACGACTCATACATAGCATAAATCAACCCATAAGCCACGGGTATAGAGCCAAAACCAGTAAAATTTGCATTTCCGCACTTGGGCCCAAAAGTCATATTTTGGCTCTAAGTTTGGAAAATCATAATTAATTGTAGAAAAATGGGAATGCAGCAAACTTTAGCTTTCTGGAAAGCTCTAAGTGTCAACTTTACACTAAAAATCATTCCCAACCATAAACACATCGTTTGGACCATGTTTGACATCAAAAATGGGAGGAAGGTCCAGCTGTCACTGTTTCTGGTGCAGCTTGCTGTCATGATTTTCGGAAATTCATAACTAAATCCACAAAAATACAATCTGGACACATTATACCAATTCGGAAAGATACGGATGTCTACTAGAGGAGAAAAATAAGTCCAGATCAGTTCAGTAGCTCCTGCACCCCGAAAACTGATGGAACAATGATGGGGGTCAGATAAGCTCACTGATGCTGATACAGAACTTCAGTCGGTTCAATCTCTCTCTACAGACCTCCGATTTGGGTGATTCTAGTTCCTACAAGTCACTTTCGTTTTCTAGTTTATGTGTATAAAATTTCACCTCATTTGGAATCCATTTGGTCTAAAAGTGCCACAGATTTCATTTTCTGGTTTAGATGAACAGTACATGACCAATCCCTTAAATTCTCCCAAATTCAACAATTCCCCAAATATTCTATAATCTTCCGAATATTACCCACTTTAGCTTCTCAAGAAGCTTTCTACAAACTCTAGAGGCATGCCAAATTTCATGGCAAACGGAGCTCATCCGGTCATACTTTGACGGAGCTCACAAAAATACCAGTTTTGGCACCCCATAGGTCCAAAACGGGTCCAAATAGCCTCTCTCACATTCTCACTCCACATGGACAAGTTCAAAAGCATAAAACTAGTATATCTAACATGTCCATATGCTCCAAATCATCATACATTCTATTTTCACTATGCCACGGCCAAATTTACACATCAACATTCATGCATCAAAGGGGTAAAAACCCACATTTCCATTACTTTGGCTATAAACATAGGTCATACAATATCCTTTCATACTTCTACACGTGTTACAAACTTTACATCTCAAAAATAGTGGGCACATCTTCATTTGGCACCACTTTACATCATATTTACAACAAAATATCACAATAAAACTAACATTTTCCTATACATGCTCCTAGGTTCCATGGTGTGTGCTCGGTTCTCCTTGAGCTCCACCTAGCATATTAGTTGGGAGGGGAAAGGGGTGAGATTCGGAGAATCTCAGTAGCTCATACACTCAATCCAGCAAGCAATCAAGGCATATAACAAGTCAAAGCATGTGAATAAGCACTTAGCCATTCTCAATCAACCAACACACAATGTACATGCTATGGAATCACAACAATGCCAAAAATGAGCTCCAGGGACTTTTGGTCTAGCCTCACCCGAGTTTAAGGGACTTTTGGATGGCCTCACCCGAGTTTAAGGACTTTTGACTTGGCCTCACTCGTTGGAGACTTTTGGCCTGGTCTCACCTATCTCAAGGGACTTTCGGCTTCACCTCACCCATCTCATGGGACTTTCGGCACTACCTCACCCGAGCATTCTCACATTTCAACATACAAGCATATTGGCATTCAATGCATCAAAGCAATAACATATGGCATATTCCATACAATAAGCATATACATCATACAATGACTATCATATCCAAGAAAGCAACAAGGAAGAGTGAAAGAGAGAGCTACCTTTGGAGCCAAAGACTTCACTAGCTTTTCCTTTCAATTTCTCCTCTCCCTCCGTAAGTTCACAATCACACCTTGTTGGAGGTGTTTCTCTTGAGCCTAGACACACAAAAGCATGCAATTACTCTCTTACCCTATAATCCTTCAGATCAAATTCTCCCATATACCATAACCTAGAGTTCTCTCTCTCTAGAATGCCATTAACCCCTTTCTCTCTCTCAAGCTCCCATGGTAGTGGAAAACCACATTTTCAAAGAAAACACAATGATTCAAAAGCGTTTTCCACTTTCCCTCTTCTGACCCATACCCAGAAATCGTCCATTTTTGCAACCAAAACCATAGGAAAAGAGGGCAAAGGGAGGGGATCAGAAATCTGAAGAGAAATGGGAGAAGTGACCTTACCTTTCCCTTAATCTTCCTCCTTCTCTTGATCTCTCACACTCTCCTCGCCTCTTTTCTCTCTTTGGGTCCAAGCTTAGGGCAGATATGAGAGAAGAAATGAGTTTGGGCATTTAATGAAGTCTGATTCTCGCTATTTACTCTCTTCCAGACCGACTCTCGCTACGGCGAAAACTAACCTTCGCTATAGCGAGCTCGTGTAATCTGGCTTCGCTATGGCGAGGTGTAACCTTCGCTACGGCGAGCTCGTGCCAGTCCCCTTCGCTATGGCGAGATTTACCACTCGCTATGGCGAAATCGCGTCAGTTCTAGACTTCACTCTCGCTATGGCGCCGCTACAGCGGGCAACTCCCTGGTTTTAGTATGGGCTGCTGCCAGCACTCGCTATAGCTAGAATCGCCTTCGCTATTGCGAACTAGCTCTCTCGCTGTGGCGAGACCGTTTCTCGCTGTTGCGAGAAGACTTGGCAGATTCTGGATTCCGAAAATTTCCAGATTTCACTTCCTTTCTTTTCCCTTTTCTTTTCTTTTTCCCGGTTGTTACATATAGTCAGTGCATTGTCTCAATACAAGTTCTATTTTATCTCTCTTTAAGGCACCCGTCTTGAACATCAAATTTATCTTACATTAAATATAAAAAACCAAACTTATTAACTAATAAAGGAACATTATGAATGTTATATAAAGAAGAATGACCCACAAATATAATGTTATACCTTTACTTTTAACAATAAAGTGTCCTTGTATTTGGCATAAACTTTAACCTAATCACCATCCCTGAGAGAGACTATGGTCCACACTACATGTCCATAGTAGCTGGCAAAGTCACAGGCCCCATCTCAAACAGGTCTATCTAAATTCTCAGGGATGTAACCTTTGATCTTTAAATCATATTTTGTTTTCATGTCCATTGATATACTCTTATATTTTCTCTTACGCTTCTTAGTTGTGTTGTAAGAAGTTGCTGCATGTGAAAAAAAGAAAATAAATTAGCCATTGGTGTATATATATATGGCAAAAGCATAACAAAGAAAAAAAACATTATTTGCATGAAGTGATACCCAAACTACTCGGCACCTGTAATCGTTGTGTAGGAGGCGAATCATTATAGATGGTTTGTCTATCCCTCTGTGGTGGGAGTGGTGAGAGTGCATTTCTTGACTCCAGATCTGCCTGTGCATACTCAGGTGAGAGTGCACCTCCTGACACCAAATCCCTATGTGTATACTTAGGTTATGTCACCTCTTCAATAGGGTTATACCTGGTCCTCCTCGACTTCCTAGCCTACCTCGTGTAGAACCTGATATTTACTACCTTTTGTCCAAATATAGTATAAGTAACAAAATGCAATGAAACAAACATTAATGGCAAACAAAAGTAGACAATAAAACATATACATAACAAGCATAAAAAAAAAAGTAAAACAATATAAAACATATATGACATAATATATCAAACTTCAAACACTTCAACCACTTGATCATACAATGGGGTTGTTTGTACAATAATTATAAATTTTTCAAATGTTCAACAAGATTGACACTAATCTTGATCACACTTAATGTCGGCAGTGTCGTTCGCATCATCATCATCAAGCAAATCTTCTCCTTCTTCTTCGTCGATGGACTCAATCTCATCATTGTTATTAATGAAATCATCTACCACACCCACTGCATTATGCCCATTTGTTTGAGTATTTATACTAGTATGGCTTAGTATTTCTAGTTCAACATTATCCCAATGCAAAAGGACTCAATACCTATGTCATCATTCCAAACTGGATTTAATTAGACTACATCCTGTTGATATGCCTTTTTAAGAAGGAGACCATCATTCTCACCACTTTTTTCATCTTCTTCCACCTTTGAAAGGTTAAAGAGGTCACGAGAATTTGTCTTCACAACAATTAGCCACTCCATATTAATAATGTCTTTCAGGTAGAACACTTGTTCTGCTTGGCTAGCCAAGACAAATGGCTCATTCACAGCCAACGAATGTCAAACATTCACATTTGTGATGCCAAACTTGTCAACCTTGTATCTTCTTCCTAAATGACCCATGTCCCACCAATGACACTTGAAAAGATATACTTTCTTAGCCCCAATATATGAAAGCTTGTATGTCTTCTAAAACACTACAATACTCTTTCCCTTCGTCTAAGTCATCCCCTTTCATTAGAACTCCAATATTGTTAGTTTTCTTCCTTAAGGCATGATCTTTTTTATGGAATCTAAAACCATTGACCAAATAAGTAGAAAAATAGTGCACTGTTTTGGCTAGGCTAAGTGCTAAACTGATAAGGTTGTCATTAGCTTGGCCTTATGTATGTAATTGGAAAACTTACATAGATTAACCATACTATATTATGGTTTATTTGGATAAAAGCTCATGACTTAAAATATGCTACTTAACAAAGTAAACTATATTAACAAAAGAGCCTACTCATACATAAAACCATTTGGGAAATTCCTCAATAGTTAAAGTTTGAGTATTAATCTCCAATTAGTACTTCGTACATTGTAGTAGATACTTAGGAATTGCTAACTAATTATTGTCATAAAGATTAGCAAAGGAGTGATAACTTACTCTATGAATGACAAAACATCTGTGCAATTTTGTAGTACATACACACAAGCTTGACAGAACTTTGTCTTAGGCAAAATAATGGACTTATTATGCCCCCTTACCCTCTTAATTTGGTTGAAGATGGACTTGTCACCATTGTCTATGGGTTTGTCATCGTTACTAGGAGGCTGATTGAATTTAATTGGTATATTCTTTAAATAACGAGAGCAAAAGGTAACATATTTATTGGCTAAATAACCTTTTACAATTGAACCTTATGGACAAGACTTGTTACAAACATAAGATTTAAGCGTGCACAAATACCTACGTAAAAGGTAAATGGTTGAAAAGAGAAATAATTTGCAAGATTTGAGAGATAGAATGAAATGTATATTAAAACATAATACCTTTTAATAGAGTACATCCATCAGTATTGCACAGGTCCACTAAGCATCACCTTTCTTGGCAAGTGAATGGGCAAGTGAACCATAACATCAAAGAAAACCGATGCAAATACTATTTTCATTTTGCATAATATAAGTACAATTTGAGTTTCAAGTTGTTCTAAATCCTCAATTTTTTGGCATTTAGAATATAAATTCTTGAAAAATTTACCCAACTCTATTATCGGCTCTAACACTTCCTTAGGTAACAAATCGCGTATTGTAATTGGAAATATGTCTTGCAATAATATGTGGTGGTTATAGCACTTCAATCTAAATAACTTTTTATCATGGACATGTACAGACCTTGAAATATTTGACGAGAAAGCATCTAGAACCTTTAAATTTGTCAAGAAGTTGTACACCTTCAATTTCTCATGTGGGGACAAGGCATAGCAAGTTGTGAGTATTAATACTCTATTCCCATCCTCGATTAGATGCAAATGGTGTCTTATTCCCAAATCCACCAAGTTATACCGACTCTTCAATGTGTCTTTGGTTTTTCCAACCACATTTATCACTGTTAAAGTGAGGTTTTTAGACACATTTCATTCTATATGTATGACATCTAGGTTGTGTTGAAGCAAGAGGGTTTTCTAATACAGTAATTGGAAAAAAATACTTTTCTTCCTCTAATTATAAGCATTGGTAGGGCAATCATGCTTTCTTTTTTCTCCTTTACCAAAGGTTACATTACCTAATGCTTGTAATTGTCTTAGCGCTTCAACTCCAAATAAAGGTATAGGTGCTTTTGCAGTTTCAACCTTCCTATCAAATGCTCTCCTATTTCGCCACCAAGGATGAGTAATAGGTAAGAAGTGTTGATAGCCCATGAAGTACACCTTGCTCTATAAAGAAACTGAATGTGTGCCCTTATGACAACAAGGACATGCTAACTTCCCTTTAGTTGACTACCCTAAAAGGTTTCCATTTGCTAAGAATTCATTTATTGTCTATAATACAACTACTCGCATTCTAAAATTGGATTGCAAGTGGGCATCATATGTCTTCACCCCTTCCTCTCATAAATATTGTAGCTCTTCAATCATTGGCTATAGATATACATCTATTTCATCACCTGGACATCTAAGGCTTGGAATTATGAGTGTCATCATAAAGTATGGTTGTTTCATGCAATACCAAGGTGGTAAATTATAAGAAACCAAAACCACTGGCCATATACTATGTGCAGTACTCATATTGCCATAGGGTTAGAACCCATCACTTGCTAGGCCAAAGTGAACATTTCTTAGGTCTTCAAAGAAGTCAGGATGTTCCTCATCAAAGGTCTTCTATGCAATGGAATTAGATGGATGTCTTAACACACCATTATCCTTTCGTGTGTCCCTATGCCACCTCATCTCTTTAGTATGTTGCGAGCCATATACAGCCTTTGTAGCCTAGGCGTTATGGGAAAATGGCGTAACACTTTGTGTGAGACTTTTTTGCCTCTATACCCATCTGACTTCCATCTGGATAGGTTGCACCTAGGATATCTTTAGGCATCAACGTGTTCCTTCCAAAACAAAATGCAATCATTTTCACATGCATTTATCTTGGTGTAGTCTAATTTGAACTCTCGAATAACCTTTTTCACTTCATAATAGGAGTTTGGTACAGTGCCCCCTAGAAGCACATCCCTGAATAAGCCAAGTAAGGCATCCATAAACTTGTTGTTCCAATGGTTGAGGCATTTCAAGTGAAGTAGCCTTACAATGAAAGATAACTTAAAAGCTTTTTTACAACCAGGATAAAGATCAGTCTTAGTATCCTCCAATAACTCGAAGAAATGCCTAGCTTGCATATTTGGTGGGTCATTATATTTAGAGCCATAGTTCCCTACCTCTTTTTCTGTATGCCCATATGCATCGTTTATCATCTCAATAATGTCATTCTACTCATCATTATCTTCTTGTACACCTTCGTCAATCTCCAGTGAGTGACTTTGGGCATGATGACGAAGTTCTCCATGTGAATCCCACACTTGGTAACTCTCACAAAAACCCTTTTTGAATAGATCCTTCCTTACTCTATGTCTTAGCTTGAACTTTGTGTTCCTGCATACTTTGCATGGATAACAAATCATATCATTAACTCCTGATTGATTAAATGCCCATTGGAGAAAACTATCCACTTCTCGTATATATCTTGGATTAGCTCTGTTCCTAATCATTATCCAACTTTTATCCATCCCTATTTTCTATTTCTTACATTAGGTAACATAGGCAGTAAAATTTCAACAATAAAAACTATATTGTAATCAAGCCACACCTTCAATTTCTTATGTGGTTGCAGGGAGTAAGCCATATGATGAACAAGAAATTGTAATTCAATCAAAACCAAGTTTCATTATCCAAACTTAAAAATTTAAAACAACAATCAAAATTCAACTATCCACTATCAGAAGTACCATATTATCTAACCAATGAATCCCCTACACATGTATTGGAGACTAGGTAAGTGATTGTTGAGTAGTTTTTTATGCTAGAAATGAATAAATAGTAATTCTCGATGCTAGGAATAATATAAGTGAATTAAAGATGTACCATAGCATATTGTATATTTAAGGCTGTTTTAGAGTTTTAAAGAGTTAGGTCTATTGAAACTATTTAAGGTGGTTGGTAAGAAAATGCATATTTTGGTAAGGAAATGTATACCATTATGTTAAATCAGGAAATAAAGTTGTGTGTAAACTGTTGAGCTTTGTAAAAGTTCTAGGTAAACTTGAAAATCTAGCTTCTTGGGTATGCACTCTAATTTAACATAATAGAAATCCCTTGGTATGTATCAAGGGGACTAGACATAGGTCTTGTGAACTGAATCAAGGTATATCAAGCATTTTCCTCCCTTTACTTCACATTTTATTATGTTTTAGCTTCTATACTAAAATCTTGTCGATAAGGTCCTATTTTAGTTCCTTGATCTTTGCTTCTCTATTATCTTTTAAAAGATCATGTCGACAAAATCTTAGCCTATCTACAAGGTTTTCGATTTTTAATAGTTTTATTTCAATTGTGAATAGTTATTGTAAAAGTAGGTAGATATGAGACCAAATGTCAATAAAACCAAGTAATCTAGCCATAAGAGGACCTTAGAACTCCATTAGAGTGTGTACCAAATGGTTAGGATGAATATTTAAGAGTTTAGGATCAAAAGTAATTGGATTCGGGCTAGAATTCAAACAGAATTAAGGAGCGCCATGGTGTGGATTGAAAACTTAGCTTAACACTCTTATAGAACTAAGCCACATCGCAGCATGGTCATCTCAAGTCATGGCGAGGATTGTGATTTTGGCATATGTTAATTCCAGGAGGGAGTTGAGTCACGACATGAGTATTTTAAGTCACAGCGTAAGTTTATTATTTTTGTTCTAGAGTTATAGAATCTAACTAAGTCACAACAAGGAGTATTCAAGTCGCAGCGTAATTACATTATAATGTTTTTAAAAGTTCCAGTGACCATTATAGTCGAGGTAGAGAGCCACCAAGTGGCAACCTAAATTCCTAAATTCTTAATTTAACTTCTAAACTTCTAAAAGTTATAACTTTGAGTATGGTAGTTCGTTTAAGGTGATTTTTTTTTTAATCTGGATATTTTTTTTTCGAGATCTATGCAATGACAAAACTGCTGAAGGTAGTTTGGTCACTTATTTTTCTCAAAAAAGCATGTTTTGACCTTTAATTTTTGAGATTTTTGTTTTTATTTCTTCTCAAAAGAGCATGTTCTGATCCTAAAATGTAAAAGTTTATATGTCTACTTAAGTAAGGGATCTCCAAATTTTGCAAACTTTAGCTCTAATTGAAGCTCTATATGTCTACTTTATATCGTAAAATTTTCAGCCCAATACTACATCTTTTGTTTCTAAAAAATTGCATGACAATAGAATTGGCCTAGGTGACAATTCTACAAATTTACCTTTTGCTGTCATGAATTTCAAGAATTTAGAAAATATTCCATATAACTCCAAAAATTACCATCTTAAGCTTGAATTAAACCTCTAAATATCCTCTAACTATTTAGCAAGGTTTAGACCTAGACTCCACCATTTGATCCTTCAAATGCATCCCTTTCTGAACCTACGCTATTTATGTTCTGAATTTGTCACTAAAGAGCATATATGTGCAAATAATAGTCTTAAACCATTCCACTAACCACGTCAACACTTCTAACAAGTTTCAAATCATATTTCAAGATTACTAGAACTTCCAAATTTCCAAAAAATCTCTAGATCAAAATATGACCACCTAGGTTCCTTATACCATATACAAGTCACCATGCTACTTAAGGCTTTAGAGATCAAAGTATTAAAGTATTATACCAAATACATACAACCATCATACCATCAAATCGTCAAACCAAATACAACCATCAGACCAAATACCATTATCAAGCCAAATACCACATACAACCATCAGACCAAATACGTCAAAGCATTAAATTTCTTCTCAAATCTTCCCTCATTGTCATAGGTACATTTCCCAAAGTAATTCAAGTCCTATGTCTGGGTTTTACATGTCATATATGCATTTTACAAAAGAATCAAAAGAAACTACATATATTTGGTCAGCTTGCTACTAGCTTCCGTGGTATTCTCCTTATCAGAGGAGCTAAGATAAAAGAAGGGATGAGATGACATATGCAAATCTTAGTAACCATTGAATCATTTCTACCTATATTGATATAAAATGCAATGTATGAATGTATGATATAATTATGCAAATAGGCTTAATCATAATACAAAGGGATATCACAATCACTTACATCATTTCACATGCAATACACAACACATAGTGCATATAAGAAGAAATAACTTTAGGTTACCTTTATCGCAACTTCTAACTCCAAAAAAGTGTCCAATAATCACTCCAAGAAAACTTCGCCTATTGAGCAAGAGAAAATTCAACATGAGTCAATAGCTCCTATATACCACAAACTTCTATTTTTTGAAACTCTTTTGGTAGAAACTACCCATTATATTTTCATCATAACTAAACCATTTAAAGCTCTTAATCCTAAACATAATCCATCCTCCATCTTATCCCTCTAGAATTCGCATATGTGGCTACCTCAATAGTAAATTCATGCTAAATCACCACATTATGGCTCATTTTCATTAAAAATAATCATTTCAGTTCTACCCAAGCTTAAAGGAGCATCATCCAACCATTAAAGTATCAAGATTGAATTTGAGGTTCCAAATTCGCATCCATGGCTGCCTTCACTAAGAAATCCATAAAAATCATTATATTTTTGCTCATTCTCATTAAAAATTATCAATTAATGCCTACCCAAACCAAAAGAAACCATTACAAGCCATGGAATTTGTATATTAAACCAAAAATCCCAATTTACAAAACCTAAAGTTTATACCTTCTCCATAAATCAGAACCTAGGCATTAATGGATGAAGAAGAAGATAAAATAAGAATTTTAGAGGCTTACCTAACTAAAATCAAGCTTATAATGACAACAGATTGGAATGTAGTTCAATTTTTCAACCCTTCATTCTTCTTCTCCTTCATTTACTCTGCCTCTTTTTTGTTTGTTCTGCTTCAGAAGTTCAATAAAGACTTTAGGGCTAGAATGAAGTTGCGTTGGTGTTTGTTTGGTTGGTGTTTGCTCTACTTCAGAAGCATAGTGAAGACTTTAGGGTTGGAGTGGAGTTGCATTAGTGTTTGTCTACGTTGGTGTTTGCTTTGCTTCAGAAGTATAGTAAAGACTTTAAGGCTAGAGTGGAGCTACATTGGTGTTTGTCTTGAGGGGGGAAATTGAAATTTGAAGGTAATTCATATAAAAATGGATGAAGGTTTATTAATAAGATAAATCCTAGAAATTAAAATTAAAATTTTAGATATATGAAATGTTAGATATATTAATTTAATAAATTCTAAAAAGTGGAAATTGAAATCACAACTTACATGTATTTGAATTCTAAAAATTGAAATTTTAATTCATTACTAAAAAATTATAAATAATAATCTATTAGTTTTTTAAACTTAATTGAAAAACTTTATTATTTGATATTTCATGATGATTTTATTTATAGTTTTATTTTTAAATTAATGATTAAATAATTCATAACATAAAATTAAATAAAAAATAATTTTTCTAATAAATATATTCCATGAGATTTTTTAAATCAAAATTTTTAAAAAGCAAATAGATTGTAATTATTTATCTATTTGATTTATTTTGTATGTTTCATTAATTTTCATATAATGCTAAAATCTAGATTTTAAACTTGAGATAAAACTTGGAGAAGAGAATGTAAATCTGATAATTGAATAAAGAGGAGGGGGAGTTTGGGTGTAAATGAATAAACAAATAAGAGTTTTTTTATTTTAATCAATTAATTTAAACCCTGTATACATACTTTCTTTAGTTATGAACAAATTATGAATAAATTCTGTAGCAAATTTTAATGAATAAAATTTTTAAATTATTCCAATTTAGGGGAGAAAAAAACCTTATATAAATATCTTTTTTAAAAATATATCTCTTTACTCATTTTAGTCTTTATTTTAAATTAGTATTTTGGGGACAAACCCTTGAATAATACTATTCTATTATGTTTGATTAATAATTAAAAAGAAACTTTCAATAAATGTTATATAACTTTGACATTATCTATTTCATTTTTTTTTTATGTTTGATTAAGTGTTAGTTTCGATTGACACATAGTGAATTATATAAGAGAATGTAGGTCTGAGGATTAAAAGAAAAGGAAGGAGGAGAGTATGTGTGTAAATGAGCATACGAGTAATGAAGTTTTGAATTTGACAAAAGAAGTATATGAATTGACAAATCTTTTTTTTATGTGATTTTTAAATTTAATTTCAATCTTGGGAAATTAATCTAATGTACTCTTTGATTTTTTTTTTTAATTTTAGTAATTACATTTTTGTATAAATACTTTTTTTAGTCTTAAACAATTGTAATTAATTAAAACTTTATCATACTTTCTTTGTTAGTTATTAATTATAGTTTTTAAATATGTAATGTTTTTAAACCTATTTATAAATACTTTCTTTGTCAGCATTGCATTTTAATGAGTAAAATTTATGAATTATTCCTTTTAGCTAATTTAGGAGGAAAAAAAACCTATGTATAATGCTATTATAGAAAAGAAACTTTCAATAAACATTTTATAGAAAAGAAAAATTTTTATACAACAAATATACATTTTAATGAGATCATTATTAGTTATTTTCATATATTTGAATAATATTTTAATAATTATCTATTTTAATCATTTCATCCTATAAGAGAAGAGAGGTACTCTCATTTATTATACAATAGAATAGAAATTAGAAAGACGAGGAAAATGATAAAATTTAGGATTAAATTAGGTATTTTTTTTATAACACTCTTTTTCAAAAAAATGATATATACATATAATTCAAAAAAAATTTATCATATGATATTAAATTATAAATATATAACTCCTAAATGTAGTGAATCAAACTAGTAAAAATACTAATTCATAATTCATTTATCTCAAAGTAGTGAAATGTGATTGCACCAACAATATATATATATATATTATTTACATATAAAAATATTTTTTTATTAAAAATTTAATAGAAAGATTTTAAATATATTTTTTTAGTCTTATTAAATATTTTTTTGATAAAGTTACATTTTTTTTAGTATAATTTATTTTTTCACCTTATTTGTATGTAGAATTTTTTTTTAGTCTTATTAAGAATTTAAATATTATTTTAAGTTATTTGTATATCAAATTTAATTAATATTATTAACTTTAAAAATTTTATTTTCTTTTATAAAATTATATTTTCAAGTCTATTTTTAACGTATTTATTTATTTAAAAAGATTTTAAGTTCAAAATTTCAACACAACTTTTAATCAATTAAAATTTTTTGCACTAAAACTTTTAAGTAACGACTAAAATAGTTGTCACTAAAAGTTACCTTTTATTGACGACTAAAATATGTCGCTACTAAAAGTTTTGATGCAAATATTTTTAATTAATAAAAAATTTTGTGTCAAAACTTTTAGAGGCGACCGATGTTATCGTCGCTAAAAGTATTTAATGGCGACACCTTTTGATGTCACTAAAAGTTTGACGAAACATTTTTTAATTTCTAAAAAGTTATGATAAAATTTTTAGTGGTGACACTCATTGTCAAGCCACTAAAAATTATTTAGTGACAACATAATTTGTCGCCATTAAAAGTCAACTTTGGTAGGAACTTTTTAGGTGTAACTGAAATGTTATTACTAAATATGATTTTTTAGTGGAGACATGTTGATGTCGTCACTAAAAATATTTAGTAACAATTTTTGTATTGTTACTAAATAGTTTTAGTAGCAATTTTTTTAAATCACTGCTAAAAATATTTTTTTAGTGGTAACTATTTTTTGTCACCGCTAAAAGCTATTACTAAAAATCTTTTTTTTTTTTTGTAGAAAGTCTTCCTTAAATTTAAGACATCTCGAACTTATCTACAAATAATCAATTTAGTGTTTACATATCATAGAGGGTCCTATTCTCAATTGTGTCATCAATAATAAACATAAAACTATAAGGCAAGAATCTTGCCTATAGCTTGTAAAGCTTACTCTATTATACAAACATATTCATATATGTGAACAATAGATCATTAATACTAACCATTGACTTTCCTTTAACAATACTCTTGAGTTACACCAGATAAGCATTTACATATATTCCATTATTTATAAAAGCAAATAAAGGAATGGATCACTATACTCATTGAATAAAAAATAAAAGAATGATAATGGAAAGGATGATGAATACAAAATTTTATAATGAAAATAAGTTTTGATTCAAGTATAAATTAGTAATAAGATAACAATGAAGTATACAGGGGGAAAACATGTACTACATTAATATAAATTTCAACAGTTAGTTGAAATAAGGAGTGAAAGGAATTTAATAAGTAAAATAATTTAACACAATAGTAGAAGGAAGTAAAAAATTTTTTTAAAATGCATGCATAATTATGCTTAAATAAGTTATAGGTTACAATTGAATAGGAAACTTATTTATTTCATTACCACTTTGAGTGATTACCTGCACTCTCCAACCCATGTTCTACCTATGAGAAGCTCTTCACGTATGCTAACAATAGGAATGACATAGCTTGAAACTGGAAGCTATCAACCCACGATGTAGTTGCCAAAAAGGGAGGCTTTCAATTGCAACCAAAGATAGAGGAAAAATGAACAATAAAGGAGAAGATCAGCGAAAAATAGAAGAATGAACCACTAAAATTTCTGAGAGTCAATGAGCAGTGAGGAATTTATCATTTGGTAATGAAAAAATTGAAGAAAAAGGGTTTTATTTATTATTATTATGCTATTAAAGATAATTACCAAGATTTCCAATCGTTGCCTCACTCCCGACGAGCCACAATGTTCATGCATCTCACTGAGCAGATCAAGTGAGAAACATCCAATCAAGGTGAGAAGGTGGGGGAGGTTGAAAATTTACTCCCAACACGGCTTAGAGCAAGGCTAAACATGGAAGGAAACTTAAGAACCGACGCACTTACATGAGCTGAACATAGGAAAAGGGTTGGAAGACTATTGAATAAACTGTTAAAGATTTTTTAAGACAAAGGTTAAGAAGCCAAATGATAAAGTTAATGTAGAAAAAAAATATACGAGAAAAGAATCATTATGCTACCAAAACATTATAGCATTAAAGTAGGAACAATAGCAATCAAATGGTAGCAACCCATAAGGATAAACCAGAAAATGAAACCTAGTCAAAAGCCTCAAATGACAATGCTGCAGGGACTGTCAAGGCACCTAATTCAGACTAGCATTATTGTGTATTCTTTTATATATGTCACATGTATTTGGTTTTGTATTATCTTTCCTTTCTATTACAACAAATTCCTCTCAACCACACACGTGTCCTGGAGTCTGTTAAATCCCTTCTATATATAGTCCCTATTGTATTCAATATCAATACAGATATGGAAAATATCATTTGATCTATTGGCTTTCTGTTATGGTATCAGAGCCTACTTGACCTTCAATGTCAAGTATGGAAAAGAGTAGCCCATAATTACAAAATTCAAATCCATTGTCCTCTATCTCTTCTCCTCAATCTACAATACAATCCCATAATTCCTTTATTACCTCCTTACCACATTTTGTTACTGTGAAGCTTAATTATGACAATTATCTTATTTGGAAAGTGCAAATCCAACCTTATCTTTATGGTCAAGGTCTTTTGGCTATATTGATGGCAATATTCAGCCTCCTCCTATTCTGCTTAAAAATAATCAACCAAATCTAGCATACAATCACTGGTTTACACAAGATTAATTAATCTTGTCTGTTATAGTCTCCTCTTTATCTAAAAATTTAATAGCTCAAGTATTCAAGCATATGACCTCCCGAGCAATATGGAATGCAATTGAAGTTCTCTTTGCAAATCAAAATCAAGCACGTTATGTTCAAATTCATAATCAACTTGCAGCATTAAAGAAAGGAGGAGATTCCATTGCTGAGTATTTTCGAAAAGTTATCACTTTCACTGACACTCTTTCTACTTTTGGAAAACCTCTCACCAATACTGAATTTGCTACTCATCTATTGTTTAGCCTTGGACTTGAATATGATCCTATTGTGGCATCTCTCACCACTTGTATTGGAACTCTTTCACCTAAAGAATTATAGAGTCACTTATTAACTTTTGAAGCCAGACTATCTCAGCACACTACAGTTTCATTGACCTCCAATCCAATCACAATGAACTTGGCCATTAACCAAACATCAACTAACTTTCCATCTATTCACTGAGTAGATTCAATCACTTTAATAGTCTTAGTCATGATGGACATTTCTCACACAGAGGTGGCCGTAGAATATCAATTGGAACTCATGGTGGACACTTCTTACTTGGCACACCTACTGTCGTCTGCCAAGTTTGTTTGAAACTAGGGCACAGTGCCTTAAGCTACTATCATCGTTTCAATCAAGCATATCAACCAGCTCCTCCTGCTTCACTTACAGCTTATTACTCTGCACTCTCCTCTGATTCTATCTGGTACCCTGACACTAGAGCAATGCATCATATGACTTTGCAACTCTCTAATCTCAACCTTGCTCCAGATAACTATAATGGAACTGTTCAAATTCTTATTGGAGATGGTTCACCTTTACCCATCCTTCATCATGGTTCTGAGGCAGTTTCTTCTTTAAATGGCACTTTTCTTCTCTCTCAACATCTTCATGTTCCATTACTATCCAAAAACTTACTTTCTATCTCACAATTTTGTAAAGATAATTATGTTTTCTTTGAATTTCATGATTCTTATTTTCTTGCGAAGGACAAAAACACTAAGGTCATTCTCTTCCAAGGAGCTAGCCATAATCATCTCTATCCACTTCACCTATCTTCCTCACCACAAGCTTGTCTCAGTGAACGTTCATCATTTCTCCGATGGCATCAGCATCTTGGTCATCCTACATTCAAAATTGTTCAACAGGTTCTCTCTACTCAAGGTCTCTCAGTATCAATACCAAAGCCCACTCATCTCTATCTAGATTGATATGCTGCAAAAAGTCATCGTCTGCATCATCCTCTCACTGCTCATTGATCTACAAAATCTTTACATTTAATCTTTAGTGATGTATGGGGTCCTACACCTATCAAGTCAAAATCAGGCTTCTAATATTATGTAACTTTTGTTGATGATTTCACTCACTTTACATGGAATTTTTCGTTGAAATCAAAATCTAAGGTTATGCCTACATTCTTATCTTTTCAATTATATGTTGAACGTCTCTTCAATCATAAGATAAAATACTTACAATCTGATTGGGGGGTGAATACCGCTCACTACATCAAAAACTAATTGAACTCAGTATTCATCATTGTTTAAGCTGTCCTCATGCTTATTATCAAAATAGCACTGTTGAGCGTAAACACAAACATATTATTGAAACTGGTCTTGCTCTTCTTTCTTATGCCAGTGTACCTCAACAATTTTGGGATTATGCCTTCTCTACTGCTGTGTTTCTTATCAATCGCATTCCCAGTGCCACCCTCGGTCAGAAATCTCCCTATGAACCCCTATTCAATCAATCACCTGACTATTCTCGCCTCAAAGTATTCGGTTGTGGGTGTTGGCCTCATCTCAGAGTCAATAATAAGCACAAACTACAACCCTCGTCCTAACCTTGCGTGTTCTTGGGCTATAGTCTTGATCATCTGGGCTATCTTTGTTTTGAACTGGTTGCTAAGCGTTTTATGTGTCCAATGATGTTAAATTTGATAAGAATCTATTTCCATTTGCAGCCCAATTTGACTCTCCCTCCCTGTACCTAAATTCTGATCCCATTATTCATTCTTCTACCATAAACCTTTCCATAATCCTCTCAGCCCATTCCATCTCTCTCAGCGTCTGCCCCATCTGCCTAACCCACTTCTTCTCAGCCCATCCCATCTCTTTCAGCTTCCTCTCCATCTGTCCGTTAGTCATCCTCTTCTCCTGTCCCTTGACCCGTGTCATCTTCTTCCACCTTTGCTCCATCTTTTGTCCCTGACCTGTCATTGCTGTCTCTTCCCTCTTCTCCTTCCCCTCTTCCATCTCATCCTATGCTCACCACATCTAAAAACTAGATCCACTATCCTCGGATTCGAATAGATGGTACTATGAACTGGCCCCCTTCACATGCTCTGACTACCTCAAAATCTCCCCCAGAGTCACCTACTTCTCTTGTCGTCGCTCTTCAGTTTTCTAAGTAGAGGCAAGCCATGGCAGTTTTGTGAGCTAAGGAAGAAGGCAACAAATGAAAATGAAGCAGGGTAAGGAGGAGATGCACGAGTGTACAAGAAAAAGAGAGAACGTGAGGTTGAGCAAGAAAACCAGAACATAGAGATGACAGGGAGGAAACTTGATGCAGAAGGAGCAGAGCTAGAGGTGTAAAATAAAGTTTCGATTGCTTTGGCTAGCAGAAAGACACATGTTTGCTAGAGAAACAATCTAAAAGATCGATGAGCAATGTTGACGAATCACAAGCCTTAAAAGCAAATCTTGAAAATTGCAGTTTAGACCCCTTAAAGCCCCCCATACTATATGTTCAGCAAGGAGAGAATGGAGAAGAAAAATTAAGAGAATAATGTGAACAACTAGGTGCTTACAACTCTATCTCAAACTCATGACGACTAGGGCTATGGTTAATTTTGGAGTTTTATTTTTCAGTTATTTTAATTTTGTTCTAGATTTGTCTTAATGTATTTAAAATAATTAATTTTAATTTAAAATTTTTATGATTATCATTATTAGTGGTCTTAACTATTTAAATTCACAATTGTAGTGGGCAGTACAATTTTATTACTTGTTTTAATTAGTTTTTCTTATCACTTCAGTTTAATATATTTCAATTAAATTATTATTAGAATGTACCTTACGTCTTGTAAGGATTCAGAAAAATCACCCATAGGTCTTATAGAAAAGAAAATTTTGAAAAAAAAAAAAAAGAAAAAGAAAAATAATGCATGAATAAAATATATATAAATATGAACAGTGACCGGTACATAACCTCATAGAAACTACATAATAAACGGTTTAGAGATAGTGTGACTCTCACGGGTTTATATATATATAGATTACCAATCCCAATTATTTAAATTTTTAATTTTTATGGGCATTATGACTTAATTATTGATTTTAATTCATTTTCTTATTATTTCAACCCTCAAAATTATTGGGTTATTGCAATTAATATTTTATATTAACATCTTTCCGTTGTGACTGCAATATAATATATAGAGCATAGATTTCCACTCTCATGGTTTCAAATTGTGAGATAATAACTTAATTTCACTTTTCCTCGTTTCA
Source organism: Erythrophleum fordii (assembly GCA_032878935.1). Classification (NCBI taxonomy): domain Eukaryota; kingdom Viridiplantae; phylum Streptophyta; class Magnoliopsida; order Fabales; family Fabaceae; genus Erythrophleum; species Erythrophleum fordii. The sequence goes on from JAVQMF010000031.1 coordinate 2,574,241, forward strand.
AACCTTAGGTGGGTATTGATCGCACGGTATATGATGTTATAATACCAGATTAACGACTTCAAAGTTGTTATGAAGCATTATAAACTATGGTAATGGGTTGGAAAGTTTGAGAATTGAATTATTTATTGTACTAGACACTTTGGGCTATTGAGACCTTCGAGGTAAGCAAAAATCTTCATATGACAGAATATTAAATGTCTTTCTTTTTCTTACAACTCCAGAGAAGTCCATAGTTTCCGTGTAAGTTTTGCTGTGAGAGAATATTACATGTTTATATTATTTTTATTATAATTACCTCTTGTAAAAATTTTACTGTTTTATTTGGATATATTTTTATGAACTTTGAAAGGCTATATACAATTTGGGTTTTCAAAGTTATACTTGTGGTTTAGGATGTTACAAAGTATGCTTTGAAAGTTACCATGTTTAACAAAAAAAAGTCATAATGTATGCTCTGTATGTTACTGGAGTTCAGAATAAAGTTACATTTGTTCAATACGCTATTGGAAATGGTACGAGATAAATCTAGTACTTATTTCAAGCATATTTTATATGGAAGTATATTTTTGGGATTACAAATGATTTATGGGGTTTCACCTTAGTGCACTCTGAAAATATAATATTTAGTTCAATTGAACTCTTGGCAAGACAGTTAACAGAAATTAATTATATTCATCTGGCCAAGGTAAACAATTCCTTAGTTTCAGTTTGACTCACTCATTTAGTTAGGATAGAGAATTTTCTAACTTCAATTCAATTACAGCGGATAAATCCATAATTCTCTCATTTTAGTTAAGATAAATGATTTTCTACCTCTAGTTTAGTCAAATTGAATAATTGCATAACTTCAATTTAATGACTTTGATTAGTTATGATACATAGTCCCTGCCTCTACATATAATGTTTTGGTATAAATGTTCTTTTCATTAAACATGCCATGATTTCATATGAATGTACATATTATATATATATATATATATATTCTAAAAGTTTAATATTTGTCAAGGTAATGAAAGAAGAAAATATTTGGAAGCATCTGATATTCCTAAAGTGTATTTTCATTTTACAATTTTTTATGTTTTTTTCTTGTCTTAATATTTTTTATATATGTTTAACTTTCCGCCATCGATTATTCACTTCTTTTATTGTTATTTTATTTTGGATCCTCAAGATATAAACAGAAATAAAACTACCTTTAAATGCAAATTAAAAGGTCGGTTTTCTGCAGTTAAGCGCATAGCCGTTAAATTTAAATATTTAACGGCGGTTTGCTGCGACCGCGGTTAAATGCACTTTTTTTTTTTTTAAAAGACCAACTGCAAGTTGCCCCTTCCCTTGGATGCACGATTGGTCACTCCAAACCCTCTTGCCCAAATCACATTGAGCGCGAAAGCCTAGCCAGCCAGCCGCGGAGTTTCATCGCTCGCAAGTTCACCCACCGTTGCCATCTTCGCCCATGACCTAGGTAAGTCCCCCCCCCTTTTCCCCCCGGATACTTCACTTTCCGTTTGGTTCTCGGTAAAATATGGGAGGGAAGAGATTGTCAAGATTGATAATATCGCGAGGTTGTCAAGATTCACAGATGAGATAGCAAAGGAAGAGAAGCACAAGTATTTGCAATACGAATCAATTGTTGGGATTCTGAGAAAAACTGTTTATTGATGCAAATTTTTCTAGTGTTGGCTTATTGGATAATATTGATGCAAATTTTTTTGGACTCTACTAGTTAAAGAAGCGTTAGGGAGGCATTCGAAGGCGTGCACTCTATGGAATTCGTGGAGGTTTTGATTTGTAATGCTTACAAACCTCTGTCTTGGAACCCTACCTACTTCCAAGATGTTTGCATAAACTTCTTTGGGAAATTGCTCATTGTTTCGTCCATGGGTGCCTTCCACAACGCTCAATAGGTACCATTACCAACCTTTTTTTGTTTTTTCTAAACATTTTCTCCTTAACTTCATCTAATAGTTTCTCAATTACTATTTATATTCTGGAAGCGTTGTGGGAACATGGAGCCCTCATTATTAAGATACTCTCAGTGCTTTGATATTTTCATATTCCTTCTTAAAATGTGTGAAAGTGTGATTATTTATCAACTCTTTCTTGAATGGGGCAGATCAAGGCAAAAAGAGGGCGGTAGGTGCTTTGGAAAAAGCCTTCAACCAAACAGTTAGAGAAAATTTGTGTGCAGAAATTGCTATGATGTTCTATTCAGGTGGTTTATCTTTTAATTTGGCACGCAATCCATATTACATTAGCTCTTATCAATATGCTGCAAACAATATGATTTCTGGTTTTAAACCTCCTGGTTATAATGCAAATTAGGTGATTGGGTTTATAAATTTCCAGGTTGGGACTGTTGCAACTTGCAAGCATTAAGGTATGCCATTGCCACATTCTCATCTTGGACAGCTTGTTTATCACGGGGAAAGTTTCGTGAACCTGGATATATCCGTATGCAATGCATATGATTATTTTGATTGAATTTGAGCATGCTATGACAATGTTTTTGTACCTAATTACATTGTGTGAATTGCAATTTGAAACTGTTATTTTCATTCTGCTTTCATATCTTTAACTTCATTTTTTATGCAGAGTGAGTAGTTTTGCCATTCTTATATTGCTTTTGCTATTGGTTCAAAGGATGAAGCCAACGAAATATATGAGGGTTGAAGATCAGAAGTGCAGCAAAGGAGGAAACCAAGATGCATTGCTGGCTGCTTGTCGACAAGAAGACAAGCCACACAATAAAGGGTACATGCCATATTCTTTTAACATCTGTTATTCCCCCGATTTTGCACACAATTTTCTATGATTCCTTGTTTTGCCAAGGAAAAAGTAGTCATTTGATATGAACTAGTTATGTTGGATCATCATATAATAATCCTTATATGGCATTAATCTTTATGGGCATTACTAATCTTTTTATGATTTATGGTCGCTTGAAACATGTAACAACACTTGCTCTAGATCTTGTATGACATAGGAAGCATTAAGAGTCTGCATATATTTTGAAAAATCTTGTGTAAGCATCTTGTTTTATGCAAGTTATGTTCTCTAACTTAATTGAGTTCTTTTTGACATTTATTTTGGACTTCCCTTATTATTTTCTTGGATATAAACCAAAGCTGAATTGGTTTTTGTGTTCCTCTTATTAACTGGTACCTTAGATAATAGAAATTGACATTGTACGGAAGAGAAGAATAGGGGTACACATAGGTTGGGTTAGATTCAACCTAGTTTCACCTTGGCCTAGAGCTTGGTCTAATTTAAAGTCGAGCCCAAAAATTGGGCCTAAGGCCTAGCACTGGCATGAGCAAATATTGGGCTAGGCCGGTAGGGCTTGGTTCATACCTAAAATGGGGCTAGACCTTTTTTTTTTTGAAGGGAGGGAGGAGGGGAATTTTAAAACCTTGAATGCTTATATTTTTTTAACCACTTGACCATTTTGGATACGTGATCATTTTGTTTTAACACGTTTTTGTGAAAACTCCACATTAAAAAAAATGTAGGTTTAGAGAGGATACATGGGGAAAACACAATTTTAGAGGATAAAACTTCAAAATGCAATAATTTGAAGTCTAGTGGTTTGATTAAAATAATTTTTGTTTAATAATTTTGGGTATTCTTTGAAATGGATGTGATGCAAATTGCCAAAACTCACTTATTTTTTTCCAAAAAAAGTCATTTATTATCTCAAATTTGAGATTTTTGCTTTTAAATTCAAAAATGTATTTTTCATTTCTTTTTTTATTTAAATGTGATAATTATGTGCAAGAGGAGCCTTGACCCCATAGTTATTTATAATTTATAAAATATATTTAAAAATTTTTAGCTAAGATAATAACTCCTAAAAAAGATTTTTTTTCCATTTTAGTCTTTATATTCTTTTTATTATATATATATATATATATATCATTGGACTGGGATAGGCTAGATTGGTTGGGACGGCTTGACTTGCGCAGACTTTTATTTTTATTTTAAACCAGCTCTACCTAGCCTAACTTGGCCTAGCAGTATCTAGTCAGTTTGACTAAGTGAATATCCCTACAGAAGGAGCTTGAAATGAGGCAATGAAGCAATGAGGTTCTAGGTAGGCAATGTTGGTGTGTGTGTCTTTTTTTTGGTTTGGAAGTACTTATATCAATGTTCTTTTCCCTAACGTGCTTGTTTATGGTTGATTTGGTCCAACAATTATAAAAAATCAACTTATCTAACCTATTATGATAAGTGTGTTACAACCCCTAATAAAAAAATTTAGGGTGATTAAGTGGGCATTGAGCAGCAAGGATTGAAGCAGTTGGTTGTATAAGTGCTTGGGAAATATGGTGGTGAGTGTGGGACATGTGGAGGCTAACAAGAAAACTTCTAGAAGAAAATTTGTTAGGATAGTCAAGATAAATAACACGTGAGGGGTAGGTAGAATTTGGGTATTCACGTGGGAGCTTCTAGCCCCTCAAAATGCTTGGAGGGGTTTCTTGTTTTCTTACATGTTTCCTCTATTATGGGTTTAATTTCTATTGTAATTCAAGGGAAATACTGGGTTCCTAACAAGTGAGTTCCAACCTATCTCTTTAGCCTAATACGTCAAGTAGTGGCCCTGGAGTTGAGGTGAGAAATGGTGGAAGGATTGAATGGCATCAGAGATGACTTGAGCTTTTAGTTTTCAATGGAGAAGATTCCTTTTCAGATCAACCATATAAGAGAACAAGAGGTTTCAGCAGCAGTTATGTGTCTGGAAGGTTGTTCTTTGAATAGGCTGTGGGTCAAATCTAGAAGACGTCTGGATGGCTGGGAAATTTTCAAGAGAGAGTTGCTCGAGATATTTCATGCACCTCAAGAGGGGAGCATGGACGAGGGACTGCTATCTTTTAGGCAAAATGGGTATGTGGCAGAATATAGAGAAATTTGATATGTTAACTACATCCTCGCGCAACATGTCTGATGATCTATTGATTAATGGCTTGGATGATGAAATCAAAGTAGAGAAAAGCATGATTGGGCCAATAAATTTGGCCCAAGCAATGTCTTTAGCGCACAAGGTAGAGGATAAGAATAGGGTCTTGATATTAAAACACAAAAAGGAATAAGGATGAAGTCCAGTATTTTTAATGTAGAAGCTCCAAAATCAATGGGCCCAAGTGAGGCCAATAGGTGTTATTCCATCATTCCAGCCCCTGTGAACCGGCAACCTACACAAGAATTTATGAGGAATTCCAAGAAATCTGTGATCATTCAAGTTTCTCAAGGACTGACTACAAAACAGTTGAAGTGAGGGGAGGGAATAATTTTAGAAGGATAACGGAAGCAGAATATCTAAGTAAAAAGAGAAAAATTTATGTTCAAATGTGAAGAAAAAAATACATATGGGCAAACAAGATGCTGCAGTTTTTGATGATTTCATAAGAAGACAAAGAAGATGGTGAACTAGAAAGAGAGAAGTGCAAGGTTATAAGTGGAAGAAAATTGCCCCAACACAGTTCAAATTCTCACCTCAAGGGGTTTGGGGTGGTCAAGTGGGTATTAGGTAGCAAGGATTGAAGGAGTTATGATGGAAACCATGGAAAATATATTCTAGGTGCAAAAAACATGGTAGCTCTATTTTAATAATATTATTAGTTTTAGTTGTTAGCTAGCTTAGATATCTTTTTGTTAGAATTTAGTATTAATTTAGTTATTTTTTGTTAGGATTTATTAATTATCTATTATTTTATTTTTCATTAGGAAGTTATTATGTGCTCTAGATAAAGCCCTTAGTAGTTATATTGGAGACAGCTTGATTTGATAATAAAATATCTCGGTATTTTAAGTTTTGCATATCCCTCTCTCCTACATCTTCTCTCTTATTCTTTTGCATCCCCTTCTTTTCTTCTTCTCACCCACTTTTTTTTCCAATTCACCCATATTGTCCTACATCAATTTGGTATCAAAGCAAGTCTTTTGTTACAATCACACCTCCATTGCCTAAGTTTCACTAGAACTTCGCTAAAAAATTGACACTTGCCTTGGTTCAAGTTAAATCTCACACCTTCAAACTTTGAATCAGTTAACTAGCCACTCCATCACATGCCGACAAGGCATCCTGTGCATGGGCCTCATGTGCTTGCACACGTTAGACATGGGAACCTTTGTTTTTAGTCATTTTTTATCCTATTTTCAACACATTCAACCTCAGAGTGCGATGAGTATCATTTGGGAGTATTAAGGGGGTAATATCACTAGTTTGCTTTCTAAAACTTGCTACGATAAGGTATTTATATTTTTGTTGAAGCTTATGACTAATTACCTTATTGGAACTTATTCTAAAAGTATAATTTCTTTGATTACTTGCTGTCCCTTACACACAAAGTTGCATAGCTTGTTATTTCTTTTGACTCTGACCCAAAAAAAAAAAACAATTCTATATTAATATTATGTTTGCTAGGTATTCATTTGAGTTAATTTAAATTGTTCATTGTTTTCTTTAACCAGCTCAACATTGAATTTGTGTTCCATTGCATGACTATTTAAGATTTATATGACAAATAATAGTAAGAATTTAAAATCTACCATAGAACAAAATATCCAAACTATCCAATTTAGCATGGACAATATTGAAGAAGACTTAGGTCAGAGTATTGAAAAACTTACAAATGTTATTAGCATATTAGGTAAATATATGAATGGTAAAACTTGGGAAAGGTTAGTTGAAACTCTTAAGGAAAAAAATATATCAACCTTTAACTAACCTAGAGCTCTACCAATGGGTTCCAATGGTAATTAACAGTTTTCAATAGGACCTAGTGCTAGCAAGAAAAATTACTCAGATTCCTTAATCGACAACCTAAGCAAATAGAAGGCTATTAGGATGATTAAGGTTTTGTGGGCACCACCCTAGGCAGTATAAGACAGTCCACGGGATTGTCCAAGATATGTTTAGATGTGGCTATGATAATGCAAGTGATATCATTAGGAGGGTTAATATTAAAACCCCTGAGTATGATGATAAATTAGATCCCAATTCTTTTTAGATTGGTTAGTAAGCATCGAAAATTACTTTGAATGGTATGACATGAGTGACATTCAGTGCATTTATTTCACAAAAATGAAGTTTGTAGGATTTGCCAAAAAATGTTGGCAAATTTTTCAAAGAAGTTGAAAGAAATTACTTTGATAAATTAGTCTTTGATAAAGGTTTGGCTTGAAATAAAAATGAAGTTGAAAGAAAAATATTTTTCTACTTATTATCAATTGCTTAACCTTAGGAAGACATCTAGTGTCTCTGACTATATGGCCTCCTTTAATGAGGTTGTACTTAGTTGTGACTTACAAGAAGAACAGTAGGTCATAGTTACTAGGTTTGTTAATGGCCTTAGAATAAATATTCACAGGAAGTTTAAGTTAATCTTCTCCCAAACTTTCAAAGAGGCTTATCATAAGGCTCTTGAGGTAGAATCTTTGTCTAAGTACCCATTTGTTAGGCATTTCACCACCAAAACACAGAGTCACAGTAGACTCACAACCTTATCCCTACCAATCACTTTGTAGGAATATCACAATCTAGAATCAATTCTATGCTTCCTTCAAGTTAAATTTACAGTCCTAAGAATAGTGTCAATCAAGGGTAGTGAATCCAAAAGCTCTGATTCTTATTCTAATGTTTCCACTATAAAGTGTTTTCATTGTCACTCGAGGGGCCATATTGCATTGATATGCTTACATCAGACTATGCTTCTTGAGCACTAGCCTGATGATTTAAATGATATAAGCTATGCAAATATAGTAGTAAAACCCCTTGAATGTCCTTCTAATGTTGACGAGAAGATTATAGTCAATAGTTCTAACTAAGAATTTATACATCTTGGTGAGGAGATACATTCTAGCTTACTTCCTAATGACTCATAGAAAAGGACTAATATTTTTCACTTTTTTGTGAAATGTGGAGACAAGTTGTGTAAATTAGTCATTAATGGAGGTAATACACGAAACGTAGTCTTTACATGATGATTAACCAGCCTTGGCCTCAAACCAAAACCTTACCTTAAACCTTTTCATATTGCTTGGATAGATAAAACTCTTTTATCTGTCACTCACCAGTGTCATATTCCCCTCAAGTTAGAAAAGTACAAAAAGGAGGTTCTTTATGACATCCTTCCCATGGATGTCACTATTGCTCACATCTTATTAGGATGGTTACAGCTTGATGACCATGATATTACTAGTCATGGTAGGAAAAACACCTACTTGTTTAGACATAAGGGAAAATAATCTTGTTACATCCTTCTAAACCTAAATCTAAGCATAAGACCCACCGTAGGTCAAAGGACAAAAGGGACTAATAATCATAACTTTCATATTTGAACTCGCAAGCATTTTGAAGATGAGAGCAAAGACGTTAATGTGATGCTTGTCTTAGTTCCCAAAGTTTCTCTTATGGTTATTTTTATAACTAATAAAACAATGCCTAGTGAGATAATCCAATTTTTGGTAAAATTCTAGGATATTTCCTAGATGAGCTCTCTTTTGAACGACTGCTTATGAGGGATATTCAGTATGCTATTGAATTATGATGCTTGGTTCTCAGCATTTTAATTTTCCACATTATAGGATAAACCTAGTCGGTAGAGAAAAATTTAATAGGCAAATTAATGGTTGCTTAAAAGGGGTTACATCTAGCATAACCTTAGTCTTTATGTTGTACTTGTTCTTTTAACCTCTAAAAAGGATGAAACTTAGAGAATTTGGGTAGATAGTCGGGAAATTAATAAAATCGTTGTCAAGTATAGGTTTCCTATCTCTAGGCTTAAAAAAATGCTTGGCTTGGTCATAGGCTCTACTTGGTTTTTGAAAATTAATCTTCATAGTAGTTATCACCAAATTAGGATTAAACCTGGGGATGAATGTAAACTTTCTTTTAGAACTCAAGATGGGTTGTATGAATCGTTAATCATGCCTTTTGGTTTTTCTATGCCTTTAGCACTTTTATGAGTGGCATGACTCATATCCTAGACTCTATCTAGGGAAATTTCTGATTGTATATTTTGATGATGTATTGATTTATAGTCGATCTAGGGAAAAACATTTAGACCAGCTTTGTTAGGTCTTTTATATGCTATGTAATGAAAAGTTCTATATCAATTTTTTCAAATGTTCTTTCCTTTAAAATCAAGTTGTTTTGTTTGGATTCGTGGTTTCAAAACAAGGTGTAGCTGCTAACCCTAAAAATGCTAGAGCCATAAGAGAATGGTTGGAACCTAATTTCCTTTATGAAGTGTGAAGCTTTCATGGCTTAGTCTCTTTTTATAGATGTTTCATTAGGAAATTTACCACTATTATGCCCTATCACATATTGCTTAAAAAAAGTAGGTTACAATGAACTCTTTATCTTTTAAGGCTTTTGAGTCTATCCAAAGGAAACTATTTGAAGCCCTTATTCTAACTTTACTTGATTTTGCTAAAACTTTTGAGGTTGCTTGTGATGCATCGAGGTAAGTATTAGAGGTGTCCTTATTCAGGAAGATCACTCAGGCTTTTTTCAGGAAAAAGCTTAATGAGGCCAAACAAAAGTATTCCAAATATGATAAAAATTTTATGTAATTGTTAGGTCTCTTGAGCATTAGAAATTCTAAATTCTTTCCCAACAATTTGTCTTATATTCTAATCATCAAACCCTTTAAGTTTGTTCATTCTTAAAGACACTTCAATACAAGGCATGCCACTTGAGTTGACTTTCTTCAAGAGTTTATCTTTGTTGTTAAACATCATTCTATGGTAGAAAATAAAACGACTGATGCATTAAACTGCATGCTTACTATTTTGCACTCTATAAGTACTAGCATTGTGGGATTTGATAGGTTAAAAAACAAATATACTGCTTGTCTTGATTTTAGAACCATTTTTTAGGACACTAATAATGGTCATTATCGTGATTCTATAGATTTCCTTATTAAAGATAGTTATCTACTCTATAGGTCTAGATTGTGCATTCCTCATACCTCCATGAGAGATTTTATTAGTTGATCATTTTGGTAGGGATAAGATTATAACCTTAGTTGAAAATAGATTTTATTGGCCTTCCTTAAAACATGATGTTGCTGGAATTTTGTCTTAGTGTGGTACATGCTAAACTTTTAAGGAAAAGAAAAAGAATACAGGATTGTATACCACATTGCCTATTCTTGAAACGCCTTGGAAGGACCTTAGTATGGACCTTATCTTGGGTTTATCTCGAATAGCATGAGACTATGATTCTACCTTAGTTGTTGTAGAGAGGTTTTCTAAGATGGCTCCTTTTTTCCCATATAATAAGACCACAGATGTTCCCACTTAGCCAAGTTGTTTTTCTAAGAAATTGTACATTTGCATGGGTTGCTTACCACTATTTTGTCAGATAGGGATGTTAAGTTCGTTAGCTATTTTTGGAAAACCCTCTATAAATTTGTTGGCATCCAACTAAAGTTCTCTACTATTTTTTTCCTTAAATTGATGAACAAATTAAGGATATTAATTGAAGTTTGGATGATTTGCTTAGAAGTCTAGTAATGGACAAACCTAAGAATGAGGATTTAGTTTTACCAACAATCGAGTTTGCTTATAATATTTCAATTAATAAGTCAACTAGTAAGAGTCCTTTTGAGATTGTCCAAGGCTTTAAATCTTGCTAGTCTATTGTTCTTATGACCCTTCCCTTGATTTTCTGTATGTCTAAATCCATAGATCATTTGCCCAACACTTTCATGACTTACATGCTAAGATTAAGTGCAAACCTGTTATAAGTAATGAACCATATGAATTATTCGCTAATGTTCACCGTCACTTTCAAAATTTTATTAAGGGTGATTTTGTTATGGTTCGTATCTATCTCAAGTGTTGTCCTAAACATTCCTTCAAAAATTTACATGTTCAAGCCTCTAATCCTTTTTGTGTCTTTAAGAAAGTTGGCCTTAATGCATACTTGTTGGAATACCTCCTAACATGGTCATTAGTCAAGTTTTCAATGTAAAAGATTTATTTTTTTATTGAAACACTTTTGAGCCTCCTTTTTTGCTTTCTAATGATTTTGCAAGTACTCAACTCCATCGTGCTCCTATGCCCCCTCTACTATCTATTCTACCACCAACAGAGGTGATCAATACAATTATAGATGATCAAATTGCTCTAACTCCTGACGGCTCTCTCCATCATTACCTTGTTTATTGGAAAGGTTGCATAGACTTGGATGCAACTTGGATCACTAAGGAGGACTTTGTGTGTTTGGATTCGATCTTGTTGCTTTCTTACTAGCAATCTTCCTCTCTAGAGGAGAGTATCCCCAAGTCGGGGAAAAACAATGGGAAATCATGAAAAATATATTCTAGATATACAAAACCTTAAATTTATTTTAATAATGTTATTTGCACTTTTACTTTATTTTATTTTATCACTATTAGTTATTGGCTTAGATATTTCTTTTAGTTATTTTTTTCAGGATTTATTAATTATTGATTATTTTAGTTTTCATTAAGAAGTTATTATAGGCTCTATATAAAGCCCTTAGTAGTTATGTTGGAGACACTTTGATTTGATAATAAAATATTTCGGTATTCTGAATTTTGCATTTCTCTTTCTTCTACATCCTCCCCTTTATTTTTCTGCATCCCCCTCTTTTCTTCTTCTCACCCCCTTTTTTTTCCCCAATTCACCCATATTATCCTACATCAATTTGGTTGTGCCATGGAAATATGGTGGTGAGTGTGGGACATGTGGAGGCTAACAAGAGAACTTCTAGAAGAAGATTGGTTAGGCTAGTAGAGATAAGTAGTGAGAGAGGGCAGAGGGAGGTAGGTAGAATTTGGGTATTCATATGAGAGGTTCTAGGCTTCTAGCCTCTCAAATTGCTAGTAGGATTTGCCTATTTTTTAATATGTTTTCTTCTATCATTAGGTCTGATTTCTATTGTAATTCAAGGAAAATACTGGGTTCCTAACAATGTGCAGAAGAGGTTACCTAATGTTTCTCTATTTTGAAGAGCTTTCTTTTCCTGCAAAGGCACGACATGATTAGAACTTTGGTTTTACAAAGGGAAGTGTCACATTTGCACCGCAAAAGGAATCAGTTCAATAGAATCAAACAGCCAATCTTCAAAATTGATACACTTAGTATATTGAAGATTGGGAATATTTATAAGACACTACCAGTGTCTACTGATGACCTCTGCTTTAAGCTTTGGAAACCTAGCACTAAAGAATGATCACTGCATATCCTAAAGAACAGGAAGTCAGTCGCTTATTATCTGCTTTATCTCCAGTACAGCAAGTTCAACTCATAGTATTTCATCTTTTTGATATTCCTATAGCTTGTATAATCGGCTCTTGCAAGATTATCTAATCTTTTGTGTGTTTTCATGATGGTTATAGCTACAAAACCTTTCATATTTTGAGTTTTCCTGATTTCCTTTGCCATTATTTATTGTCTTTATTCCTTATTGCACGGTTTGCTGAATGATTTATAGCTGCTGTTCGTAAATTATTAAAACCTCTACTGCAGATGGCATTCTTTATTGATTCCAATAATGAAGATATACTAAGAAAAGCAAATAAATCAACTCTATAATGATACCATCTGATAATCTTATTAAAAGTCATATATCTGAATACTTTTCTTTTGCTTTTGGCATCTTGAAGTATTTGACTTAATTAGAGCTCAATAAATAAATTTTGGATTTCTATTTTCTAGTCTTGGAGGCTAAGACTAGAAAGTTTCTTCTATAGCTTGACCAAGCATCCTATTTGTAAAATTTTGGAATTCAGAAGTCTATCCTGGTTGATCTTATTTTGGAATAGGAGCAATACATATGGAGAAGATAGTTGACTCTAAGAATCAACCAACCAATCTCATAAATCAAGGAGAGAAAAAAGGAAATAAATACATAATAAATATAGCATGATACATGGAAATAAAAAGGGAAAGAATAAGTTAACTATGATGCAAAAATCCCATGTAGTAAACAAGGGATAAGCAGAAAATGAATGAGTTTGTAATTTCGAGATTTTAACACTATTACAAGTAAACTCTACTTCCATTCGGGAGTAAACTCTGTTTTCATTTGAGTCTTATTAGGAATCCAAAATAGGTTATTCATGTGCACTTAGAAATCTTCCAATTTTTATTTTTTTTTTTAAAGAATTAGTTTCCTATGATTTGGATGGCCAACCTGTTATGCAAGTGCAGAGGAGGTAATTTGTCAAGATTTTGGCTTCTTGAGCGAGCCATTTGATTTATATATTTCCTTTCTTGTTTGTCATGATAAGAACACATAAGGAAGATTCATAGTTTATTTCTCATTTATTTGATTTCTTTCAATTTAATTAGTAAAAGATGCCTTTATCTTATTTATTATTCCTGTCCCTTAGTAATTTACCTTAATATTGCAGATGCTTGTTAAAACCCTGGCAGATCTACAAAGGCTTTACCCTTGGATCATTCTGAGAAATGAAGTGTCAGAGATTAAGGGGAAGTCAATATAGAAGGTTTTGCAATTTATATACTCTTACCTGGAATTGTCTAAAATCATTACTGAAATTTAAGCCTCTAGAAATACTAAAATTCAGACAAATATTTTCCCACCAGGTTATGGCCTACTTCTGCAAGGCCTTGAAGTCTCTTGGAGAGGCATAGATGATGAATAATGTTTGGATGAACAAGGTCAATTATGAGTTACCATTCATGTGCGGATAGAGGCAATATAAAGGAACTAGGTATGTTGTTAATTAAATAAATAATATTCATGAAAATTAAATGAGACAAAATGAAACCCATACAATTATTTGAGGTAAATATATATTAAGTTACGTATTATTGTTTTGCAAGTGAAAGGGTTGTTGGCCACACTTGATTGCTTGATTAAGTTGTGCAAGATGTTTGATAATAAGGGGGGAAGATGAGCAGAAGAAAGAGTTCAGTCCACGATCCAGCTCATTTGGAAAGTTCATAATGGAGTCCTCTTATTCCTTATTGGAGGATCTGGTTTTTGATTTTGACACAACTCAGGAATTAGATAGCACAAGTCATGACGATAATCGAACAACAGATCACAAACCAGCACAGACACCTTCTCTGCTGCAGCAATTTCAATTGCCTATTTCATCTGAAAGCAGAAAGCTTTGAATTCATAGCCCTCCTGTAGGTAACTAAATTGCTTGTGTGTTGAATTATTTTCTGAAGGATACTATGATTATGTGAATTGAATACTCCATATGGCATCCTTTGCTTTCACTTCCTTGAACTTTGTTTTTAATTTTCATCAAGCAAATCTTATTTATTCTTTTGTTGTTCTCTTCCATAAATTCTGTTTAGGGATGGCAGAGGGCCTGTTAAGGGAAGATACTACATTACACAATTTTCTCAAAAATATTTTGAACCCTTAGAATTTTTTATAACAATTTTTGAACACTTAGCAGCAGTTCCAAACCACCACAAAATTAAAAATTGAAAACTGTTACAAAAAATTGCTGCTAAATATTCATTAACGCCAGTTATTTCAACAGCTACCAGAAACAACCGCTAATTAGCAGTGGTTATTCCAATGATTACCATGAACTGTCGCTAAATCGCTTGTGAGAAATGACATAGTGATAGTTCTGGTAACTGTCAGATAATTTCTTTAGTGGCTGTGAACCACCACTAACGCCAATTTTTGGTAGTGATTGGACCACTAGGCTTGCCTCTATTTCAGTGGGACAAGCAATTCTCATGGAAGCAAGCTTGGTAAAGGATGAGCTAAATTTGTAGTCACATTGGATGATGCGTCAGTCTTATGTTTTAAAAGTAGTTGTGTTTCTAAAGTCCATTGGAGGAGCTGAGCTCCCTCATGTTGGTTGCTGGAACAAGTTTGTAAATGTGGATTTTATTTAGTTTACAGAGAGGCTACGCCAAATTTTTGAGCAAATGCTTGTGAATATTGTCTTTAAGATTTTTCGAAGTTGAATACATTTTCTGTTTTGTCTTAGGCTTATAGGGTCAAAGCACCACTTTGTCCCGTGCCAATCGTGTGCCTAGTTTGGGTCGGGATAATTTTAGTTTAGTATATGGATAGATGATCATAAATTTAGTTTTAAATTTGGTTATAAATTTTTTTGATGACATCATATTTGTAAGAAATCATTTTAAAAGAATAATCATTTCATGATGAGCAAAATTTAATGTAATTATCATCTTAGTCCTGTATATACGAAATGATCAATAGTTTAATTATTTTAATATAATTTTCATACTACAAATTAAATAAAAATTTAAAAAGTTCATAATTATAAATTGTTTCGTGAATAATTGAAGTTATGTATTTCATTTATTTAAAGTTTAAGCAATATATTTTGTCATACTTAAATGACAAAGGAAAAAAATAGGGCAAATATAAATTCAATTTATTCTGTACCTCGCTGGTCTTGTCTGCCCAGGGGTAGTAAACAGCAATGTGCAGCAAATCTGTTTTATCAAATGACTATGTCTCAAACGATCTAACCCATAGTGCTTACTTCTTTCTTTCAGTGAGATTGTGGAGCCTAGATTTGGGGGTTTGTGACTCAACGTCTTGCGTTTCCAACCTCTACAGACCAGAACGTCGTTAAAGGAGCAAGATCTCTAATGTTGTCATGGGGATTTGATGCCTTCTTAGTAACGTAACCATCCTCGGCTAGTACCCTAAGATTCATCCAAGTTTCTTGTCTCTTTTTTCTGATAATGTGGAAGAAAAATCAAATGAAGAAGATTTTAGGCTGACCCTTCTTTTGGTTTGATTTTAAAATTTGTTTTCTTATTCCTTGCTTGTTAGGTATTTGTCCCATTGTATGTAAGCATGTAGTCTAGGTTAATTGTGGCACCCTTCTAATTGTTTTCAAGGAGTTTTGTCTCCTCTTTATTATTTGAATAAAATAAATCTCATTCCTTCTGGTGGGAATATAAAACTCAATTGTCTAAATTTAAGTATTATTACATAGTTAAAATCGCTTTCAATTATTACTTAAAAAATAAATTTTTCATAAAAAAATAGTAAACTCAATTCAAAGTTTTGAAATATAATTTTTAAAAAATATTTTGTTGAGGAACTTATCCATTCATATGGAAAATAATTATTTTTATTTTCCTATTTATGATATAATCATTAATTAAAGCCTGATAAGTTATATTAAGAAAGTAATATTGAAAATCCTAATAAATTGAAAGACAATAGTAAAAAAAAATTTCAAAAAAAAAATATCATGGCTTAAAAAAGTATAAAATAACAATTTCAGTTAATATACCTAATTATGATTAATTGACTTGGGTGTTTTTGTCCGTCGCGTAAAGTAAAATTAATGCCACTTGATGACACAGGATTAAATATAAAGACCTAATTCAAAAAAAAAGTAAGGATTAATTCAAAAATTTAGAAATTAAAGGACTATATAAGTAATTAAATAATATTTTAAAATAATTTAAATAAATACAATATATTAGTGCAATACCTCACTAATCTAAAAATCATAAATACAGTGGTTTAGAATAAAGGAAAAATTAAAATTAAGGACTTAAAGTTAAAAATATTTATTCTGAAAAATTTATTATCATTGTTTTAAGATAGATTATCACTAACTTTAAGTAAAACCCTTTAAACTTAATAATAATAGGTCCTTCAGAATAAATATTTTTAATTTTGGATCCTTAATTCTAATTCTCCCTATAATAAAATTGATTGAGAAAATATTGAATACTCTATATTTGGAAAAAAATAATTAATGTAGTCGTCCTTCTAATATTGTATTAAACTTTCCCTGCAGAAATTTGGAATATTTGTAGTGACTTGCGTCGTCAAAAGACTTATATTCTAAGATACCTTTATATTGTTCTGAATTTTCACTTATTTTGAATTTTTCTTAAAACGGAATTTCATAAGAAGCAGCATGGTAAGAGAAAATTTATTTGATAAGCACTTTTATCAATGTCTAACAAACACTTCTTGATTGGCAAATCTATGTCTAAGAAGCACTTCGTGATTGGCAAATTTTATATAAAAGATAGTTTTCACTCTCAAATTATTTAAAAGGACATTTTAAGAGGGTAGGTTGAAGAAAAAAAAAAAATAGAGGTAATTATAGTAATTAATGATTTTGAATGAAAATATTTTTGTCTTAAAAAATAATTCTTAATATTCTACTTCATTCTCAAGCCCAAAAAACAAAAAAACCACTTTTGTTGTTACTTAGAAGCATAGTAATTGAAATCATTTGATACACGTATAGCTCATCTTGATTTGGAAGTCCAACAATATAGTTCGTTCTTGAATTGTTGCCGTGCCAAAAATGTCCGTTTGAATTGCCAGAATCATGTGATTGGCGCTGGAAACGACAATTCAAAACGCTGCATCTATTGAGTTACAAAGTCGAGTTCTTCATATGCCAATGTGACCCGTTAAATGGAGAAGATGATCATAGTTTTTTGTTTTTGTTTTTCCTTTTAAACGAAACGGCACAGATAGTGTCATTTCTTAGTTGAAGTATTTGCTGGTGCTGCATGTATATCGTATCAGTTGAGCTTTTTTCCCTCTTCTGGTAAGCGGAATGACATCATTTCACTTTCCCTTAGACTACCTTATACACAGTAGCAGCAGAGCACGTATCACGCTTGAACATCATATTGCCTTGTATAAAACACAATCATACAATACACAATCAAAACCCAAACTTTTGCAATATAGAACATCAGTTTGGAGAGTTTTTTTAAAGAATTAACTTATTTATGAGTTATTACTTAGATAGTTAGCAGGGTATGAATCTTATGATTTATATTTTTGTTTTGTGAGACTTAAAATTAAATTTTTGTTAATTTTTGGTTTAATCATTATTTTAAACTTTTTTTAACAGTATACTTATTTTATATGATATATTTCAAGTCATTTTTCAATGTATTTTTAAATTGTATAATTCGATACGATTCTTAATTTATGGTTTAAAAACTAACATCTTAATTTATGTTTTAAATTGTGATTCAAATACTATGTTTAGAAATAGTTTTTTTCTCCCCTCTCTTCCCTGAAGCTACGCAAAACACCTAATTTAACCAAAGTAAGTACTTTCTTGAAAAAGAAACAGCTTCTTCCCTCTCAAAAGCTTGCTCAAACAAGCTATGCTGAACCATTTTATTTTCTCATATGCTACAACGACTTCTAAATCTTCTCTTATTGGTCATTTTCCAACAATGTTAGTTTTCTTAAGCAATCAAAGTTTACTCTTATCTTCTTCTTTTTTTAATTTCCTTGCCGACTTTTGAAAGCAAGGCATGTTTTGGGCTTCTTGCAGTGTCCCTGATCTTCCCGAGGGGACTTTAAAAATCAACAAATGTTGCCTTTGTAGGAGTGCGACTTGCCTTAGAGGAGAAAGATTATTCTCACTTTTGACCTTTGAAACTACAGTGGTCTCACATACTTGACCTTTCTTTTCACAAAAGAAATTGCATAGCTCTACACATCTGATTTTTTTGATAACAAAATTGCATACTCAGGGAACATGTAGATGTAGCTAGTAGCCATTGTAATTAAACTAGATAACCCAATTAATTCTAAAAGCACTCTATACATAGAGCCGATTACTTGCCCTTATATCTCAGTAATAATTATCTTATTTTACAATCTCTATGATGGTAAAAAAAGCCAAAAGTTAGCTCAACAATACACTGTATCAGGGTTATATATTAGTCCTTCTCCTACCTTATGCTGTACAATCTTAGCATTTTGAATTTCAGAAGTCCTTCATTGCATCAGAACTGTACCACCTCTAAAGTGGAAATTAGCTAAGCTATTATGGGAACAATTATCTAATCTTTTCCTGCAGCATTGCTTTTTGGAAACATGTATTACCAAATGATAGACAAACTCTAACTTACCATGTTTCAAGATAGCAATTTTATAGCAAGTCAAAGAACAATTTCAAATTAAATTCATATAAAAAAAGTAAGGGGAGAAATCTCTTTTCTTAGAATACTATAGTATAGTCATAGACTATGCATACAATCATGAATACAACAGCTAGAAAAGATAAGTTACTTTATCAAATTCTAAAATATTGCAATGACAATTTGGTATTACAGCTATCTGCCTTGAATGTCTGTAATACTGACTCTATTGTTGGAGAACAATTTATCACCTTCTTCACGGGATACTGAACTCAACATACTCTGCCTTTGAATGAATATAGGTTGCATTGGAGGAGGAAGATTGACAATATCACTATTAAGCATAGAAACTACTGTGCTCATATGTGGTCTCAGTCTTGCAAGGTCTTGCACACACAAAAGTCCTACATGTATGCACCTTAAGATATCCTTCTCAAAGTTAGGATCAGATATTTCAGGGTCTATTAAAGGTACAATATTCTCTTCATTCCATAATTTCCAGGCCTAAAATTAAAAAAAAAAAAAAGATTAACACGAGTATCAGCATTAAAAACTTGAGAGCTAAGAGTTGTATCAGCAACAAACAATAGAGCCTTGCAATTAAGTATTATAAAGGGCAATGAGTTGCAGAGACTTACAAATCCTAAAAGGTTGAGATCAAGCTCATTGTTATAAAAGCTCGAGTTTCTTTTTCCACTAACAATCTCTAGTAGTAAAACTCCAAAACTAAATACATCTGATTTCTCTGAAAATTGTCCTTCCATTGCATATTCTGGGGATATATATCCACTGCAAAAGTAAAACAATTAATTCACAGAATTCTTAGTATGTTACTATCGTTTTAGAAAGAGAAGGAATACTTACTAGGTTCCAACAACTTTTATTGTTGTAGCTTGATCCTCACTTCCTTCAAAAATTCTAGCCATACCAAAATCTGATATTTTTGGAGTTAAGCTCTCATCCAACAAGATATTACTTGCCTTTAAGTCCCTATGTATAATTTTTACTCTAGAATCTCTGTGAAGATATAGTATCCCTCGAGCTACTCCTTTGATTATGTGAAAGCGCATTCTCCAATCTATGAGTTTATCTTTAGGTGGATCTACAAAAGCAATGGGCAGGGTTATATTTGTTTTGAACACACATAAGCAATTCCTAATATTGAATAGCTTTAAGAAACGTAGCTAGCTACAATTGTTCTGTTTTTTCTCTTTTCATTTTATATATGCTGAATAAAGGAAAACCTAAAAGTTTTAAAGTGGATATGATTCAAATAGAAAAGAAGGGATCAAAAAGACAAACCAAAAATAAATGCATCTAAACTTTTATTCGGCATGTATTCATAGATCAACATCCGCTCTTCTCCTTCAACACAACAGCTTAAAAGTTTTACAAGATTACGGTGTTGAAGCTTAGAAATAACAACAACTTCATTCATAAATTCCTCTAGCCCTTGTCCAGATGCTCTAGAAAGTCTCTTAACTGCTATGTCTTGGCCACCTTGCAATTTCCCCTTTGAAAAAATACCAAGAAACAACTATTACACACAATGAATTCAGAATTGATTAAATTTGCATGATTAAGCGTACCTTATACACTGGACCAAAACCACCCTGCCCAAGCTTATTAGATAGGTGAAAGTTGTTTGTGGCAATTGCAACCTTTTCAAAATCATATGTCAAGATCTCCGGAATTTTGACTTGTGACAGTCCTCCCATAATGTTGTCACTGGTTTTCTCTGCATCTGCTTCATCTCTACTGAATAATAAGCACCATTTGCTCTTCCTTTTTCTCACTGATTCATAACAATGCAACGAATTTAGCAAGAGTTAATGAAATTAACATACCCCATAGGAAAATGGAGTAACATGAACTACCAAACAACATTTTACTTAAATGAAGAAGAAGCGCTCTTAAATATTAAGATTTGAGGTTGGTATGTTTATCACCTGTACAAAGAAAAAGCAAACAGATATGAATGGGTTCAAATTCATTGAGATGATATAAAATGACAACGCACCACAGTGTTTAGCTATCCATTTCCATAACAGATATGCACCAAAGACAATGATAATGGTTCCTATTATTCCTTTAATGGTAATGACAATGATCTTTGTCACATCTCTCTCCTTTCCTGCATTTCAGAGAAAAAGAAAATAAGTTATAGAAAAAAATGAATGCAAACCGATAAATAGGTATATGTTAAAGAAGTAGATTTTAATTATTTTGGCTAAGCACGAATTTAAGATACCAAGATCTGAATAGGCTAGACGAATATAGAGATCAATTCCTCCAATTGTGGATTGTTCTATGTCAATCAGATTTCCTCTCCAGGACATACAGCCGATCTCAGAATCATAAGCATATGCTATGCAATTGCAATTCCCTAAGCAATGGTTTCTGCAGCTGTCTTCTGAAGCAGATGACAATTCTGCAAAATCTGGCACTTTGACCATCTGCAACTTCCAAAAGCCATCTCCTTTGCCATCTGTACTCCCATTTTCCCCCCTCTCACAATGCAGAGGTGTCTTCCTAACACATCCAGCATTCCAGTTTTGTCTATTCCATTCCCCTTTATTGCTTCGTTCAAACCCTCTCAGACAATTGCATATTGGTGAAGTCTTTGAATTGCAGATTCCAAATGCCCCACATTTTCCATAAACATCACAGTCTGAATTTTGAAAAGCAGTGCTTACTTGCCATTGCTTCTTGGCATCATCCCATTGCTTTTCCAATATCTTGCCTTCCGAATTCAATACATAGGTTTTAGTGTATTCAGGCTTGTCTGCTGCTGTATAAGCTAAATATACAGTTCCATTCCCGTCATCTGTTGTACTTAAACCATTATGATACCTAGCAAGGGATGGATCACTGTGCCAGTATGGGTGAGTTCCTGATAGGATACCAAGTCAGCATAATATCCCACTAATAACCTATCAGAGATGAAAAAGGAGAAAAATAGCTGAAACTGATTCTGTTATGCAATATTTTCGGATGACTGAAGATTTGAATTAGTCTTATTATGTTTGTGTTGATTATTTATTTCTGAATTACTTATTTTAATTATTTTAGAGTCAGTGGGCCGTTGTTAACTGTTTGATAAGCTCACCAACGTTTCATTCTGTTGTTAAGTTAGTTCCAAGATATTTGGGATTTTTTTGATTTATTTTGAATATATGTTCAGCATTATAAATACACTAGCTGATGCATGGCTAGGGGCAGGAAATAATATATTCATTTGTCCTATTGGAGATTCTCCTATCTTTGGCTATTAAGATTATTAGAGTGAGATTCTTGCTCTAATTACTTTAGTAGAATTATCCCCGGCTCTTATTTTCCTATCTCAGCCCAGTACTTATCAATTTGGTATCAGAGCCAGGTTGGAAGATGGTGACCACACGTTCTTCCAATGTTCCTCAGGACTCTGCAGAAAACCCTTTACCATCTTCCACCGACCCTTTAGCCACTATAGCTTCCAGACTTGAGACACTTGAGGTTCTGGCAGATAAAGTTGCTGTACTTGAAGTTGCTTCTAAAAATAACAATGACAGAGGAAAACGTACGATTGGTAATGTGCATCACCGCTCTCACTGGGAAGAAGAAAGTGAAGAAGATTCTGATAATCCAAGAGGTTATAGAAGGCATGGCCGTCCACCACACATCAAAATTGAATTTCCTAAATTCAGTGGAGGTGACCCTCGTGGGTGGATATTAAAAGCGAAAAAATATTTTCGCTATTATGAAACATCAGATGATTTGAAAGTTGATGTGGCCTCAATGTACTTAGAAGGTGATGCTTTGGATTTATTTTCTTGGATAAATTCAGAGCGTACCTTGCTTTACTGGGATGAACTCGTGAAGGCTTTGCAAGAACATTATGGACCTCCTGAATATCAAAATCCAGATGAGCACCTCTGTTGTATCAAGCAGACAGGAACTGTTCAAGAGTATCGTCAGGAGTTTGCTAAGCGAGTTGCACGTGTCACGAACTGGCCTGAACACTGTCTTCTTGGTGTTTTTCTTGGCGGCCTCAAAGAAGAATTAAAATCTGATGTGCGAATCCATAAGCCACGCACTGTGTATAAAGCTGCTAGTCTTGCCTTAGAATATGAGTCCAAATTACAACATCGTGGGCCCAAGCCCAATTCTTCTTACTCTCATATTCGGCCAGCTCCCTCCTCTCACTATCGAGAAACACTTGACAGATCGGGTGAGCCTTCATATCCCATTAAATCATCAACAGCGCCTTCGTATCTTCCCAAAACAGCTCCCACTTCATCATATCTTCCTCAATCTTCGCCTTCGCTCACTATGAAGCCAAACTCGATGGATTCTGTGCGACAACAGCGGCGTGAAAAAGGACTCTGTTTCCGTTATGGTGAGAGTTTCAGACCAGGGCACCTCTGCAAATCAAGCTCTTTCTCCCTCATGGAAGTCGACGAAGATGGTAACCCAATTTCTGAAGCTCGGGAAGCTACCGACGAAACTGAAGAAGAAATTCCAGAAGACGCTGAGATTTCTTTCAACGCAATTTTGGGCAAATCTACAGCAGCAACAATGAAGATTCGTGGTACCCTTCAGGAACGCGACGTTCTGCTCTTGGTTGACAATGGGTCTACCCACAATTTTATTTCGGACTCGCTGGTACATGAATTGAGCCTCCCATTCCGGCCCGTTCCCACCTTCGGTGTTCAAATTGGGAATGGCAGTGTTGTTCGCTACAATAAACTTTGCAAGGATGTGGAAGTCAAACTTTCTGGTTTGACTATTAAACAAGATTATTTCCCTTTTTCACTTGCTGGGGCAGATTTGGTGCTTGGTATTAAATGGTTGGCTTCTCTGAATACCATTCAAGCTAATTGGAATCAAATGTTTCTGATCTTTTGGGTTGATGGAAAGAGATATAAGCTTCAGGGTGTACCACATTCAGACAATCAGCGAGTAAGTTTTCATGCGATGCTGACACCAGAACCAGAACAGGGGTTATCCTATACTGCGCCACTGAATTTGGAAAAATTGATGCATGAATTTGTTGGAGTATTTGATGAGCCTACAGCTCTACCTCCTTTCAGAGACCATTTTCATGCTATTCCTATTCTATCCGGAGCTCAACCTCCCAATTTACGTCCTTATCGCTATCCTTATTTTTAGAAGAATGAGATTGAGCGACAAGTAGATGATTTGTTGCAAAAAGGATTTATTCGTCCTAACTCTAGTCCCTTTGCAAGTCCGGTTCTGCTAGTAAAGAAGAGGATGATTCTTGGCGTTTTTGTGTGGATTATAGGGCACTTAATCAGATTACAGTACCAGATAAATACCCAATTCCTAACATTGATGAGCTTCTAGATGAATTACATGGTGCTTCCTATTTTTCTAAGATTGATTTGCACTCCGGCTACCATCAAATTCGAGTTTTACCTGCTGACATCCACAAGACAGCATTTAGAACTCATAGTGGCCATTATGAATTTGTGGTAATACCTTTCGGACTCACCAATGCCCCTGCAACCTTTCAAGCAGCAATGAACGATTTATTCCGCCCATACTTGCGAAGGTTTGTGCTAGTCTTTTTCGATGATATTCTGATCTACAGTTCTTCCCCTCAACAACATGAAGCCCATCTTCGAACGGTGTTTCAAGTTTTAAAGCAACACTCTTTTTATGCCAACATAAAGAAGTGTTCGCTTGGGAAGACCAGAATCAATTTCTTGGGGCATATGATTTCTGCACAAGGAGTGGAAGCAGATTTTGAAAAGATTGGAGCTGTAAGGGATTGGCCCATTCCAACTAATGTAAAGGAGCTTCGTGGGTTTTTGGGACTCACCGGCTACTATCGTAGGTTCGTCAGAAACTATGGTATTATAGCTCGTCCTCTCACTGATCTTACTAAGAAGAATGCATTTGGTTGGACTTCTATTGCTCAAAAAGCTTTTGAGAAACTTAAGTTATGTCTAATTTCTGCTCCAATATTAAAACTCCCTGATTTTAATTCTGAATTTGTTGTTGAGTGTGATGCTTCTATGGAAGGAGTAGGAGCTATACTGATGCAACAGGATCACCCAGTTGCTTTTTACAGCAAAGGATTCTCATTTTCCAATAGATATAAATCTGCCTATGACCGTGAGCTACTTGCTTTAGTGTTGGCATTGCAAAAGTGGCGCCATTATTTGCTGGGACGTCATTTTACTGTCAAAACAAATCATGGCAGCCTTAAACATCTTTTGGAGCAGCGAGTTATCACCAACTCTCAACAGCGGCTTGTTCTTAAGCTTCTTCCATTTGATTTCTCTATTGTTTATAAAGCTGGAAGAGAAAATGTTGGTGCAGATGCTCTCTCAAGGAGGCCACAGCATGCTGATTTTCTTAATTTAGTCATGCCTTTGCCTTTAGATTTTCTGGAATTGCATGAGACTTTGATTTTGGACCCATTCACTAGCCCCATTATCACTGCCTTGAAAGAAAATCCCAGATCTAAACTGGGTTACCAGCTGGTTAAGCAGAGATTGTATTTTAACGGGCACTTAGTGATCCCTCGAAGTTCCCTTCTCCGTACCAAGTTACTAGCGGAAGCTCATGTAACTCCTACCGGAGGTCATGGAGGTTTTTTGAAAACTCTTAAGCGCTTAACAAGTTCTTTTTACTGGCCTCACATGAAATCTGATGTCAAGTCCTGGGTACAGTAATGTTTTACTTGTCAGCAAAACAAATACGAGACCCTCTCACCTGCTGGTCTGTTACAACCTTTACCGGTTCCTGAACGTATTTGGGAAGATATCTCTCTTGATTTCATTGTAGGATTGCCTAAATCTAATGGTTATGATACCATCCTTGTGGTCGTGGCAGATTGAGTAAATATTGTCATTTTATTCCATTATCACACCCATATACTGCAAAATCTGTGGCTGCTCGGTTTTGTGAAGAAATCGTTCGCTTGCATGGGATGCCTCGCTCTATCATCTCTGATAGAGATCCTTTGTTCTTAAGCACTTTTTAGCAAGAATTATTCAAACTGAGCCAGACTCGTCTCTGGATGAGTACTTCTTATCATCCTCAGACGGATGGACAAATTGAAGTGATCAACCGTTGCCTTGAAGCATATTTGAGGTGTTTTGCACATGAACAGCCACGTTCTTGGAGTAAGTTTCTTTGTTGGGCTGAATATTCATTTAATACAAGTTTTCATGTGTCTGCCAATACTACCCCCTTCAATGTAGTATATGGTCGAGACCCTCCAGTCCTTCATCCTTTTGTCAGAGGTGAGACTCAAGTTGCTGAACTTACTGACCAGCTAGAAACGAGAGATCATATGCTGAAATTACTCTGGGATAACTTGCGGAAAGCTCAAGCCAGGATGAAACTTCATGCTGACCAGCACAGACGTGACCTTACTTTTGAAGTTGGAGATGCTGTCTTCCTAAGGGTGCAACCTTTTAGGCAACATTCTCTTGCTTCCCGTAGATATGCGAAGCTGTCTCCACGTTTCTTTGGACCTTATAAAGTTTTAAGAAAAGTGGGACCAGTTGCATATGAGTTAGAGCTTCCAACTTCCGCCAGAATTCACCCAGTCTTCCATGTTTCTTTATTACGCCCTGCCCATGGACAACCTTCTTTGGATCCTCCAGCAGAATTACCTCTTTCTGCAGATTTCGAGTTGGTTGTGGAACCTGAAAAGGTGCTGTCTCATCGCTGGAAGGGACCTCTTTTAGAACTTTTGATTCAATGGCGGTCCAGACCAATAGAAGAATCAAGTTGGGAAGACTATGAGCTATTTTCTCAGCAATTTCCTGATTTTCAACTTGAGGACAAGTTGTTTTTCCAGGGGGGAGTAATGATAGGATACCAAGTCAGCATAATATCCCACTAATAACCTATCAGAGACGAAAAAGGAGAAAAATAGCTGAAATTGATTCTGTTATGCAATATTTTCGGATGACTGAAGATTTGAATTAGTCTTATTATGTTTGTGTTGATTATTTATTTCTGAATTACTTATTTTAATTATTTTAGAGTCAGTGGGCCGTTGTTAACTGTTTGATAAGCTCACCAACGTTCTATTCTGTTGTTAAGTTAGTTCCAAGATATTTGGGATTTTTCTGATTTATTTTGAATATATGTTCAGCATTATAAATAGACTAGCCGATGCATGGCTAGGGGCAGGAAATAATATATTCATTTGTCCTATTGGAGATTCTCCTATCTTTGGCTATTAAGATTATTAGAGTGAGATTCTTGCTCTAATTACTTTAGTAGAATTATCCCCTGCTCTTATTTTCCTATCTCAGTCCAGTACTTATCAGTTCCATTCCAGATGAACACTCCTGGAAGATTTAGTGGTTCAAGACTCATATAGAAGTTCCCAATGGCTGGATCAGACGGACTTTTCCATGATGTAAACTTTAGTTTCTCACCTGTTCTTCTGTTACTAGAAATCTTCATACTGATCAGGAATGAATCAGAAGGATGCTGAAAACTTTGCCATAAGGTGTTTCCTGCAGAGTTATCTAGAAGGACAAGATTTCCAGAATCTAGAAGCTGGCATGTTGAATTGGATGCAATATTTGACACATCTGACGACCAAATGATGTGGTTTTGTCCATTTAATACCACAAGATTGCCATCCTCCGATACTGTGACAATCCCAGAAGAATCCCTGAGTGGTTGGTCTCTGTTAGCTACCCATACAACATTGGATTTGGACCTCAACCATATTCCCACGTAGCGATTTGTAGAATTTTCCGGGCTGAAGAACCCCAGTGTGAACAAACTCCCATTGGAGCTGATAGTTTCAGGGTCCTTGATGAGTTGAGATGATGTGATGGTATCTGTGGCACTGCAGAAAACAAAAGAGCAACCAAATATGATCAAAACAGAGAATAAGCAGGTATGGATGCAAAAGATTCCCATTGCTGAGATGTGAAACTTTTTGTTATTGACGATGACTATTTCTGATCAAAACCTTTCTTTCTTGGCCAAGCAACTAGTTGTGACGAAGACGTGAATTATCAGTATATATGGCTCCATTATTGAGGCAATAATGTCTATAACGCATGTGGAATGTCAATAAGCAACTTATTAGTTAATGGCTTTATTTAGTTAATAAGGAGCGCATTTCCAGTCATATATATATATATATATATATATGGATTTAGGTTTTTGGTGGGAAGTGGAGAAGATATGTTCGAGACAGTTTACATGAAAGAGACGCGTATAAAGGATGATGTATATGTGTATAATATTTGACTAAATCTGATGTGTACTTTTTTATTCTTTAAATTCTTATTTTCTTTGTTACCTATTGTTAAATCACGTATAGTACAGACTTTGACTTACCATCTTCCGTAGAAGGAGCAGTGTCATTTTTTTAATATTGTCAGTAAAGTAAAGTCTTATCCTTTTTGTTTTATATTTTATTTCTTGTCCAGATGTTGCAGAAACCGTGTTTTAGGCTTCTAGCAATGCCCATGTTCTTCCAGAGTAGACCTCGAAGTCAACAAATGTTGCATCTGTATAAATGCAACTTGCCTTGGAAGAAGATTTAGAATATTACTGTTAAGCATTGAAATTACTATGACCTTTCTCTTGTACAAGATCCCTGTGTCTAAACCCATTATCTCAGGATCCATAAAAGATATGATGTTGTCTTCGCTCCATAGTTTCCAAGCCTAAAGAAATTGCACAGTTTTAAACATCTGATGTCTCTGAAAA
This sequence comes from Erythrophleum fordii, assembly GCA_032878935.1. Lineage (NCBI taxonomy): Eukaryota > Viridiplantae > Streptophyta > Magnoliopsida > Fabales > Fabaceae > Erythrophleum > Erythrophleum fordii. Next base: position 2,602,828 of record JAVQMF010000031.1, read on the forward strand.
CATTAATTTCATATTCAGGAGATAGCAAATTCTCAAGCACTTTATATGCAGAACTGATCATGGGCAGCCCACAAGTTTGATTTTCGTCAAAATTTAAAAAGCCTCATCATGAAGTTTTATCCATAATGGAAAAGGTAAATGAATTTACTATGTGCTAATGTATTGACCTCAATTTCACTGTCACTAAACATGCTAGCCAAACGGAAGTATGATATTTTGGATTCATCTCCCCATCCAACAATATATTACTCGTCCTCATAATTCAATGTATAATTCACATTACTTTAGAGTCTCTGCAAGGCAAGGCATGCCACAGGCTATCCCAACAATATCAGAGTATCTGTTAGTCACAGGCACTTTCAGAATAGAACCAAAACCTTTAGTCATGCTCCAAACATAAATTTACTTTCTTAGCATTTGAATTTTAAAAGTCATAAAATACTTCAGAACTGCACTACATTAGTGCGGATTGGGTTAGATATTTTATGGCCATCTATGTAGTTTAACTATCTTTTGCTGCAGCTTTCTTTTTTTCTAAATAAATATCTGACTAGTCACTTTTCTCACTTCTCACAGAAAATTACTTCTTTCACTTGATATGTCCCATTATATTATGAATAAAGGCGTCCAGCCATGTTGTGCCATATTATACTGAGGCGTGACCATTGACATCGTTTGATAGATTTAATTCATGGTGGAGTTCAATGTTCCGCACAAATTTGTGGGATGACATAAAAATGATGCCATTTGCCACATCAAAACACACCATTAAAGACTTTGATAAGAGGATTTTTTTTGAATGATTTGATGTTGTTTAGATTTCATTCACAAATGAGTAAATATATTCTGTTATGATAATTTTTTTCGTGTCAGTGTGATAAATATTTGATTGATGAGCCTAAAAAAGCTTTACCCACACAAGAATGCCTCTTGACAAGAAGGGAGACTATGTAAACAGTCCCGGATGACAAACTCAAAGCAATTTAGGTACATGTTTCTAGTTTCCCACCTAAGAATGCCATTGCCAAAATGCCAACAAACTACCCCCCCCCCCCAAGAAAAAAAAATTTGCAGAACTTACTTATAAGTGAGTTCAGAATAATATCATTGCATCATAAAAAGTAAACGTGATCAAACTGAAGTCCATTCAACACTAGCTCAGCCTCACAATTTGGTTGAGATAAAAACCAATTTCACGGTTCCTGCCCCAGAAGAAAAAAAAAATTCCAAGAAAGTATAGATAGTATCAGAAGAAAGATACTAGTCAAGAAATATCAAAGCCGGTGGAATAAAATGGAACAGCATGAAACTTACCATCCATAATAGCATAAATAAATCATAGTAAAATTTCACAATCATTTTACATCACATGTAATAATAAGTATTATTATCTGCCAGTTATGTTAGTGATGTTGACATAGTTGGCGGAGTGCAAACCCTGCATTTCCGAAGTGGACTCTGAATTAAACCCTGTCTCATTCAGTACATATGAAGGTTGCTTTGGAGGAGGAAGATTGACAATCTCACTACTAAGCATAAACACTATAGTGGCCATATTTGGCCGTTCCTTTGCTAGTTCTTGCACACAGAGAAGTCTTATGTATACACCGCAAAATGTCCTTGCAAGAACCTCGATAAGGTATTTCTGGTTCTATAAAGGAAACAAGGTTATCCTCATTCCATAATTTCCATACCTAAAAATATATATAAATATAAGCATGAACACTAACGGCAAAGTTCATATCAACAACAAGTGCAGAAGATACTTACATATCCTAAAAGGGTCCGAGATTCCTCTATGTTACAAAATTTGGTATTGCTTCTTCCACTAACAATTTCTAGTAGCAAAACTCCAAAGCTAAAAACATCTGATTTCCCAAAAAATTGCACTTGCATTGCATATTCAGGAGATATATAACCCTTACATTGAAACCTTATTATGTTAACTCATATTGTCACTTGTAATATAATCTAATATTTATATAAAGAAGGCATACTTACTATGTTCCAACCACTCTTCTAGTATTAGCTTGATCTTCGTTGTATCTAAATATTCTAACCATACCAAAATTTGATATTTTTGGATTTAGTTCTTCATCCAACAATATGTTACTGACCTTTAAATCTCAATGTATGATTTTTAGCCTAGAATCTCTATGGAGATAAAGCAAACCTCGAGAGATTCCTTCAATTATATTAAGGCATTTATGCCAGTTTAATTCTGTCTTTTTGAACGGATCTGCAAACAAAAAAAGATGAGGTAACAGAGTAAATGCATTGTTAAGAGAATCCAAATTTAGGTCAATTAGCAAGTTAATATATTTTGAGGAACTCAAAGAGAAACTGAATCAGTTGTATTTTTTTATATTTTGCAATTTATAGTAGATTTAAAAAACAAGTTGAACTAACCAAATAGAATTGCATCCAAACTCTTGTTATGCATATACTCGTAGATTAATATCTTTTCGTCTCGCTGAATACAACAGCCTAGAAGTCTTACTAAACTGCAATGTTGAAGCTTTGAAATCACTATAACTTCATTCATAAACTGTTCTTGCCCTTGTCCTGATGCTTTTGAAAGTCTTTTGACTGCAATTTGTTGTCCATCTTTCAGTTGCCCCTGGAAGACAATGTAAAACACACTAATAGCACTTGTAGTACTGTATACATTTATACGTGAGAGTTGGTGATACACAAGAAAAACAACTTACCTTGTATACTGAACCAAAACCACCCTTCCCAAGCATATTTGATGAGTGGAAGTTGTTTGTAGCAGTTGCAAGCTCTTCAAAATCAAGAAGTGGCAGCTCATCCATTTTGACTTGTTCATGTTGCCTAATCATTCTGAGTCTGACTCTTTAAATCTGTTTCTCCAATGTTGAACAATAACACTTTCTTTGGTCCAAAAAAATTATCTCATTTTTGCAACAGAATAAGAAAATGTAACTCATCACAGGAACACTGAGGAAAATAAATCCTATCTTCACATCAATAAATCAATTATTAACAGTGACAATTTCCAGAACTTGGATGAATAATAGATGAAATCATGGATAAAACCATTTGCATTCAAGTGGTCTGATCCAAACTGGCTATAAGAAAGTATGAATTATCTTGAATCAAAACTATAACTTATTACAAATACCTGTATATTTAGCGGTCAATTTCCATGAGAGATATGCACATGCAGTTAAGCTAATCATTCCTATTGTCACCGCAGTTGCAATGATTCTTCTTTTGTGTGAATGCTTTTCTGCATTTCATAATAAAATGTCAAGCAACTAGGATGAAAATTTTCTAATGTGAAACATTAGATTTCAAACGTCAAAAAAAAAAAAAAGAAATACGAAGTTCTGCCAAGGGCACACGAATATAAAGATCAACCCTTCCACTTGAGAATCTTTGTATGTCAATCAATTCTCCACTCCAATGCATGCAGCCAATGCCATTCAAATCATATGCATATGCCACGCAAGAGCAATTCTCCAAGCACTGTGTTCTACAATTATCTTCCATAGCAGTTGACCTCATCACAAAGTCTGGCACTTTCATATTCTCAAGTTGCAAAAACCCATCCTTTTTGTCTACTTCACTTGCATTTTTTAACCCCTCACATTGCAGTGGCTTCCTCCTCCAGTTTTGCCTATTCCATTCCTCTAAATTTGTTGGTTCATACCCATTCAAACAGCTACAAATTGGTGAACTCTGCGAATTACAGCTTCTAAATAGCCCACATATGCCATAGAGATCACAATAAGTGCCATTCAACACCTCCCTCAAAACTTCCCTTTCGTTATTCCACAATGCCATCCAAAGTTGGCCTTGCGGATTCAAGCCAAGGACCGCAAAGTCAGATTCATTAGCAAAATCGTAAGTTAGATAAACAGTTCCATCCTCTTCATTTCCAACACTCCATCCATATAGATACCCTGTTAACATCATGGGTGACCCTATAAAAATTTTACCGTTCCATGGACCGGTTCGAGCATATGGACGAGTTCCCTTAAACCAGAGAAAAACGTCAGGAGCATTTGGGCGTTCAAGAGAAGCAGAGTAGTAGCCAATAGATGGATCAGAAAGGCTTTTCCATGATGTAAGTTTTACCTTCGCTCCAGTTATTTTGTTGATACTGAGCTTCATATTTGGCACAAGAAGATTAGAAGGATCTTGGAAACTCTCCCAAATAGTTTCTCCTGTGTTGTTATCAAGGAGGACTAGATTCCCACTGTTCAGAAGTTTTGCAGTTGAATTAGTTGCAATATTTGAGACATTTGAGGACCAAATACTCTTATTCTGTTTGTTCAATATCACAAGATTCCCATCCTCAGAGATTGTGACAATCCCAGAAGTATCACTCAGTGCCTGGTTTCTGTTAGCTACCCATATGCATTAGATTCGGAGAGATACCAGATTCCTACGTAGTGGTTTGTGGAATTTTGAGGGCTGAAAAATCCTAGCTTGAAGTCACTGCTATTTGAGCTTACTGTTCATGGTCTCTGATGAATTGAGCTGATGTGATGGTATCCTTGGAAGCGCTCAAACCCAAAGGGAAGTTGGAAAACATGAGCAAAAGTTTTATCAAGTTGAGACTTCTGATTCTGAATTCCATAGCTATAATGAAAAAGACGAGACACCTTTCTTAGTATGCCATGGAATTGGAGTCTTCTGACCTGTGCCTTTCATAATGAGTTGTGTAGTGGACTCACGAACTCCAGTTCAGCACGAAACCCAGACACGGCCTTGCATTTTGACTAATTCGTCCATTTTCTTGCTCGAGTTGGAATTTGATGCGCAATATGATATGATAAGCGGCTTAGATTTTATTTTTATTTTTTGAATTTTTAATCTTAATTGTTATTTTTTTAAATCAAAAGTTAAAAAATTATTTTATTCTATCTTATATATTTTTTAATTAAAAATTAAAAAAAGTTTTAAACTATCCAAATTCATTTCAACTGCCTAGGTAACATGCATCATGGTAAACCAAATCCATTCACTTTTTGCACGCAGTGCAAATGTAAACAACATTTCAAGTTTGTTAATATGAACTCAGTGATATTAAATATAAAATTTAATTTCTCTAAGATGTATTTTTCAAGTGTTTAGGCACTTACAATTTACTTAATATGTATTCAAATTAAATTTTCTTTTGAAAAAAATTATAATATTTATTTTGATAAACTATTATCCAAAAATTATTAAATACTCCCTGAATTTGGAAGTACTCGCTTCATAGTCAGTGACTTCAGTTAGCCGCCTGAACAAATTAGAAGACGTCAACAGCTGAATTGCATGCATTTTATATTATAATAAGCTAGACCAACCTCTAAAGCTTTGCTCATTTATTGGTTAATTATTTTATGGTAAGGTGAGATCATCCTACCGTATCTTTTAATATTATTTTCTTGTTGAGATTTGACAGCAAAACATATGTTTGGTTTCTAGGAATGATCCTGATCAAAATTTGCTTCAATATATGCGAATAAAACTTGCCTTGGAGTAAGAAAATTCGCAATCCCTCCAATAATATCATGGTTTATGTGTATGCACCTCAAGGTATTATTCTCAAATCCTGGACCCAATTAATATTGCATAGAAGATATAATGTTGTCTTCATCTAGAGTTTTCATGCCAAAGGATGATAAGCAATCCAAAAGAGAAGTAATTTGTTCTTGACGAATTATTCAATAAGCATTTTTTTTTTATCAATATCATTACATTTTGCAAAATTTTTAAAAGAAATACTTTTTACTCTAAAATTACTAAACAGAGATTGAATAAATTTAACTTTATAATTAATATTATTTGAACGAATAAATGATTTCAAATATTCATTCTGTTTAGTTTTAAATAATTTATAATATTTTATTTAATTATAACGTAAAAAAAATCACAATAAATCTATAAAATATTTTGATAACAAATAAATAAAATAATATATAAAAAATGAGTGATGAAAATGAATAGAGAAGAGGGTAGTAAAAACTGTCAGGAAAAAATATTATATTAAAAAAATAATTTGTTTCTAATTTTGGTTCAAAAGAGAAATTCTAATTTTCTAACTCCTGTCAACTACAAAAATTAATGTTCATACTACAACTCAGAAATAATTTATTTTTGTTAATACCTTGGCCAAACACCCTAAAAATTGTAAAATATTTTTTTTTCAAGAAATAAAAAACTTCTCCCTCAAGAGGAGCTTCACCAAACAAGCCTTAAGACACTAATTCCTCTGAAAACATAATTCCTTATACATATAGGGATATTCAACAATGTATTAATTGCCCTCCCATATTGTGTTATTCTTAATATAGAATCTTTGCAAAAGGTAAAGTATAATCCAAGCTATTCCAATAGCGCCTTATATTAGAGTTATATAGTGGATTTGGAATAAGTCCAAACCTTGTTGAATTTTGAAGGCCAAAGAATCCAAAAATGAATCATCTCAATTTTAAAGAAAAATATATACGGTTGCGTCAAGTCAATATTTAAGTATTACATACTTAAATGAGACACACTACTCAAATTTGACCTATTAGTATTTTTCCAATATGAAATAGGAGTTTTGCACACAAGAAATATTGGATGTTATTTCAGAATATTAAAGAAATATGGGCGTTGATATTCATTTTGAGAAATTTTAGTCCAAGGGCCTAGAATTGCAGTTCCTCTTCCAACAATGTTTGAGTTTTTTAAAAATATGGTCCAAATGAGATGTAGAACATAAGTGTGTGAGATTATTTATTATCACTTAAATTTGACCTAATGATTTTTGTCTTATCTAAAATAGAAGTCCGCACAAAAGAAATATGGAAGGTTATTTCAAAATATTAAAGCAATATGGGCTTGGATATTAATTTTGAGAAATTTTATTTCAAGGGCCCAGAATTGCCGTTACTTTTCTTTCCGATTTGGGCTTCCAACAATGGTTTGGATATTTTAAAGTTGTGGTCCAAATGAGATTAGAACATAGATAGGCCCAAATTCTTATTTTTAGAAGTTTGAAGAATCTTGGGCCAAGTGTGAGTGTTAAGAGCAGCTTAATCTAATCTTAAAGTTTGCATACTTTCTGCCGAAAGAGAAATTTTTTATCAAGCATGAATTGGCCCAAAATAACCTTGACATTTTTAAAATTCTACCCAGAATAAAAGCATTTTAGCTCATAGTAAAATATTACTCCAAAATTTTGACAAATATAAAATGATTGTTACAATTTTTTTAAAAAAAATCATTAAAGCTTTAGATCCGAATATCATTCACAGGCACTTTCATAACAGAATAAAAAGTATTTTAGCTCAGAGTAAAATATTCTTCCAAATTTCTGACAAATATAAAATGATTGTCATAATTAGAAAAAATTCTTAGATCCAACATATGTCATTTCCAAACACTTCCAAATTAGAACCAAAACCTTAGTCACGCTCCAAGCATTAATCTACTTTCTTGGCATTTGAATTTTAAAAGTCCTAAAATGCTTCAGGAATGCACCACATTTAAAGTGAGGATTGGGTTAGATATTATTCGGCCATATTTGTATTTTAATTGTCTTATGCTATAGCTTTGTTTTTCACTTTTGTCATTTTTCAAAAACAAAATTTACTTCTCATGTTCAATATATATATATATATATATATATATATATATTATAAGGAATAACAGTGTGCAGCCACCATTGCTTGTGTCACTCTCACGCAACTAGATCATTGTGACATATTTTACTTGGGCCTGACACCATTGACATCATTTTGACATATTTGATTCATTTCACAGTGCAGCTTAATGTTCTGCACAAATTGGTGGGATGACATAAATAATGTGCCATTTGACCCATCAAAACATATCAGTAAAATCTTTGATAGATGATTTTTCTTGAATGATTTAATGTTATTTTTTGGTTTCATTCACAAATTAGTAAAAATATATTTTGTTATGATAAATTTTTTTGAGTCATTTGTTTGGTAAATATTAATTGATGAGCCTATAGAAATTTTAGCCATACAAGAATGCCTCTTGACAAGAAGGGAGACTATGTAAACAGTCCCATCTAAATTGATGGAAAATATATCTAAGATCAAGTTCTACCTAGTTTAAGGTTGCCATTGCCAACAAACTATCGTTGACAAAAAATGCAGAACTTATATATAAGTGAGTTCAGAATAATATCATTGCATCATAAAAAGGTAAATGTATTTATTTTATAGAAGCATCATCAAACTAAAGTCCATTCAACACTAGCTAAGCCACACAATTTCGTTGAGGTAAAAAACAATTTCAAGGCTTATGTTCTAGCAATAATAATAATAATAATAATAATAATAATAATAATAATAATAATAATAATAATGATAAAAGCATAATTAGAACAAAGATTGGAGCCAAAAAAAAATCAAAACTGACGGAATAAAATGGAATAGTATAAAATTTATCATCCATGAAAGCATAAGTATGTAAATCATAGTGAAATTTCACAATCATTTTCCATCATATGCAATAGTAATTATTATTATCTGCCAGTCATGTTAGTGATGCTGACATAGTTGTTGGATTGCATTTCTAAAGCGAACTCTGACTTAAACCTCATCCCATTCAATATATATGCAGGTTGTCTTGGAGGAGGAAGACTGATAATCTCACTACTAAGCATAGACACTATAGTGGTCATAGTTGGCCGATCTTTTGCTAATTCTTGCACACAAAGAAGTCCTATGTGTATACATCGCAAAATGTCCTCACAAGAACCTTGATAGGTTATGTCTGGATCTATAAAGGAAACAAGGTTATCTTCATTCCATAGTTTCCACACCTGAAAAAATATATAAATAAGGTTGAGCATTGACTACAAATAGCATATTAGCAACAGCAAGTGTAGAAGATACTTACGTATCCTAAAAGGGTTTGAGATTCCTCTATGTTATAAAATTTGTTATTGCTTCTTCCACTAACAATCTCTAGCAGCAAAACTCCAAAGCTAAAAATATCTGATTTCTCAGAAAATTGCCCGTGCATTGCATATTCAGGAGACATATAGCCACTACATTGAAACCTTAACATGTTAACTTGCATTTTCATTAGTATATATGATACTCTAATATTTATGTAAAGAAGGCATGCTTACTATGTTCCAACCACTCTCCTAGTATTGCCCTGATCTTCATTGTCCCTAAATATTCTAGCCATGCCAAAATCAGATATTTTGGGATTTAGCTCTTCGTCCAACAAGATATTACTGACCTTTAAATCTCTATGTATGATTTTTAGCCTAGAATCTCTATGGAGATAAAGTAAACCTCGAGAGATTCCTTCAATTATTTTAAAGCGTTTATGCCAAACTAGTTCTTTCTTTTTGACTAGATCTGCAAACAAAAAAAGTAAGATAGTAAGTGCATTATTAAGAAATTCAAATTTAGGTAAATTAGCAAGTTACTGGATTTTGAGGAACTATAAGAGAAACTAAATCATTTTGAGTTTTCTTTGCAACTCATAGTAGACTTAAAAACCAAGATGAACTAACCAAATAGAGTTGCATCCAAACTCTTGTTACGCATGTACTCATAGATTAATATCTTTTCGTCTTGTTGAATACAGCAACCTAGAAGTCTTACAAGATTGCGATGTTGAAGCTTTGAAATCACTACTACCTCATTCATGAACTCTTCTTGCCCTTGTCCTGATGCTTTTGAAAGTCTTTTGATTGCAATTTGTTGCCCATCTTTTAGTTGCCCCTAAAAGACAATGGAAATGAAAACAATAGCAATTGTAGTGTTGTACACATTTATATGTGAGAGTTGGTGAACTCTACGAGGGGGAAAAAAACTCACCTTGTATACTAAACCAAAACCACCTTGCCCAAGCATATTTGTTGAGTGGAAGTTGTTTGTAGCAATTACAAGATCTTCAAAATCAAAAAATGGCATCTCGTCCATTTTTACTTGTTCATGTTGCTTAATTATTCCTTGAGTCTGACTTTCTGAATTTGTTTCTCCTATGTTGAACAATAACACTTTCTTTGGTCCAAAATATTACCTCATTTTTAAAATAAAATAAGAAAATGTAACTCATCACAAGAAGATTATGGAAAAATAAATCCTACTTATTGTGTAATGTGGCTTAAAATTAAGGAAAAACCATCTAAAGGGCTACGAAGGAAAAACTAACATAATGCTTAATGTACTAAGGTGTTGCAAGACGATGGCCATAGTATTCATTCAAAGTAAAATAGGGGAGTTGAACTTGAGGTTAAAGCACCAAGGTGGTAGGAGACCATTGTCATGGCTTTGTGACTATTTTTAAGAGCTTTCCTAAAATTTAGATATTTTCAATTTAAGAGGAGTTCCTAAGGGTTCCAATTATGTAAAGGTGATAATTATGTAATTTTAATGTCTTAGTATATAAAGAAATCCCTAACGTGAGTAATATTAAGAGAGAAATTTAGATATTGAGATTGAGATTGCAAAATTCTCTGGCAATTCCCAAAAAGTTCATAGTGGAACAAATTGTTATTAGTGTGAATGTAGGGACAATTGGTTGAACCATAATAACTTGTGTTCCATCCTCTCTCTCTCTCTCTCTCTCTCTCTCTCATTACTTGATTTCATTTGTGTGTGATTGTTTTGTTGATTGTCTATCTCATTTGTTTAAATGTAAGCATTTTATTTTTGACATCCAATATTAAAGCTCTAGTTATCAAATTTGAGGTGTTGAATTGACAAGGCAAATTGGAATTCCTTATATTCTAATCAAGCATTATTAATTTTGATTTCATATATATGGGAGCTTTTCCCATGAAAATTCAAAGGCTTGGAAGATGAACAACACAAATGCTCATACAAAATTTGATAAGTTTGATGACAAAGTCAACTTCAACCTTTGGTAGATGTAAGTATATATCAAACTTAGTGGTTTAATTGAGGGTTCACTAGGCACTTATTAGAAAGAAGCCCAATAAGATGGATGAAGAAGAATAAAAAGATATAGATAAAATTGCCTTCATCATAATCTAGTTTGTCATGCTAATTCAATAAAGGGATCACATTGCAAAATTTAATAAGAGAATGGAGTTAATATGAAGGAAGACATTGTGGAGTTTAATTAAAAAGTTAGTGATATGTTATATGTAGTTATGAAGATGAGTGACAAAGATAACGTGTTCATGCTACTATGTTCTCTATCGCCTTCATTTAGGCATCTGACAACAACATTGTTGTCCAATATTAAAGAATAAGGCCTATAGGAAGTCAAGGGGGAGATTAAGGTCAAAGGTGAAGAAGTGGGAATGCTATAAGTGTCACTAGAAGGGCCATTTTAAAAGATATTGTCCAATATTGAAGAATAAGGTAGAAAAGGACAATACTTATAACTTAAAGATTGTAGTGATTGAAGCACCTAAAGAAAAGGATCTCTTAGTGGTTTTAGTATCAAACAAAGGGAGGCACGACTCTATTTGAATCTTAGATTTGTTATGCTCTTACTATTACACTTCACACAAGGAAAGGTTTAATTCTTGTAAACCATGTGATGTTGGTATAGCTAAATTAGGTAATATAGACCCTCTTAAGGGGCAATGGGGATTGGAACAGTGAAGATTAAGATGTATGATAGAATGCTTAAAAGTTTAGACAATGTGAAGCATATTTAGAAGTTGAAGAAAAATCTTATTTTAATTAGTTAGTTGGAGAATGTTAGTCACAACTTCTTAACAATTAAAGGTAGTGGAGTTAAAAGGATTACCAAGGGGACTTTAATGGTAATGAAGGGAAATCAAGTGGAGAACAACCTTTATAGACTCAATGGTAGTATGATTGATGATAAAGCATCTGTAATATCCTTGTAGTTAGACAGAGATACTTTTACTCTATAACATATGCAACTAGGACATATTAGTGAGTAATGGATGAGGGTTCTTCACAAAATTAACTTCGTGAAAGGAATTAAGCAGTGTAAGGTTGACTTCTACGAGTTTTTGTATTTTTGGTAAGTGAAACAAGGTATAGTTTAAGACATCCTCACACTATAATAAGGATATCCTAGAATATGTGTATAGTGATGTATATGGTCTAAACCCCTATGTCAACAAAAAGTGGAGTGATGTAGTTTCTTAGCTTCATAAATAACTACTACAAGAAGACTTAGGTGTATTTCTTAAGGTTTAAGGTTTAAGTAGGTAAAGGATAAGTTTAAGGTATTCTCAAGGTCTAAGCAAATAAAATGCTTGCGTTTTGATAATAGAAATGAGTACAATGAGTCCAACAACTTTTGCAAAAAGGAAGGGTTTAAAATAATTTTCAAATTTCCTAAAACCCCACAGCATAATAGGGCAACAGAACATATGAATAGGACTTTGCTTAAGAAAGCATGGTCAATAAGGGTATAGGTTAACTTGTCTAAACAATTTTGGGGAGAGCAATAAACACAACATATTTTATTATTAACAAGTCACCTTCTTTGCTGTTAGAAGGACAATATACCAAAGAGATGTGGTTTGGAACAAAGTTGACTACTTAGTACTTCATATCTTTAGCTATCTAGCTTATCCTCACATTTTCAATAATGAGAGATCTAAACTAGATCTAAAGTCTAGGAAATGCATCTTTATCGCTTATGCTAAATGAATCAAAGGTTATAGGCTTTGAGATCCTAAAGAGCAAAAGGTGATTATTAGCAAGGATGTGGTGTTTAATAAACAACCAATGATAAGGAATAAGGTGAACTACTAGGGAGACATGTTTAGGGACATCGATGTTAAGGTGCAATTGCTACCCTTAGCTAAATTAGATGATTGTGATGTTTCCAAAGAGTAGCAATAGCAGGGTTGCAAAATTGCCAAAGACAGACCCATACAAAATATCAAACCTCCTATAAGGTATGAGTTTAAGTATTTTTCTTTTTATGGGTTACTAACTAGTTTTGGTGAGCCTTACTCTTTCTAGGAAGCAATTTCTAATTCGAAAGAGATAATTGAATAAAGGCTATAGTAGAAGAAATAGGGTCATGCCACAATAATTAGATGTGGGAATTATTTATACTTCCTAAGGGTAAGAAGTTAATTAGGTGTAAGTCAGTCTATCAAAAGAAAGAGGGTTCATCAGAAGAGGATAGTGTATCTTATAAGGTGAGGTTAGTTGCCAATAGTATTTGCAAAAGGAAGAAGTGGATTATAATAAAGTGTTTTCATCGATGGTGAAGCACACATCAATCAAGGTGCTTTTGAGTCTGATAGCCTAATTGGATTGAGAGTTAGAATAGTTGGATGTTAAAATTGCCTTCTTTAATCGTGAATTGGATGAACAAATTTTCATAAAGCAACTAGGATGATTTTAGGAGCCCAACAAGGAATCTTGTTTATGAATTGAAGAATTCCTTATATGGATTGAAGCAATTGCCTTATCAATGATACAAAAGGTTTGATTCATATATGCTGAGTGTTAGCTTTATTAGGTGTAAATTCGATAGTTGTGTATACTATAGAATTCTTGAAGATGAATCTTATATTTATTTGTTACTGTATATTGATGATATGTTAATAGTTGCTAAAGGAATGATTCATATATGTGATTTGAAGTGCTTGTTAAGTAAAGAGTTTGATATAAAAGATCTTGGTGTAGTAGGGAAGATCCTTAGGATGGAGATTAAAAAGGATAGGAAAAACAAGATGCTATGGCTTTAATAGAAGAGCTACATTTAAAAGATGTTAGAAAGATATGGTATGGATAAAGCTTACTAGTTTCTACTGGATTAATGAGCCATTTTAGAATGTTTATCTTATAATGCTCGATTATAGAAGAGGATGTGGAGGTGATGTCAGGCATTCCATATGACAATGTAATTAGCACTCTCATGTATGCTATGGAATGCACTAGGTTGGACTTGGCCCATGCTATGAGTGTGATTAGCAATTTTATGGCCAATCTCGAGAAGGAACACTAGTAGATTGTTGTAAAATGAGTGGTCCAATATTTAAGAGGTACAAATGATTTTGGCATTTGTATATGGTACTGATGGAGGTTTTTTTATTGGCTTTGCAGATGTGAACTATGCAGGTAGCTTAACTCGTATTTCATTAGATACATTTTATGAATGTTAATTAAGTATCATAAATAAATTGTTCCTTGTTATTCAATCATTTGATAACTAGAGTTTTTCCTTAATAGTAGAGAACTAAATTAAGAATTCTCTTTTATTGTGATTAATTGAATCACTATTCAAGACCTAATATCTATTTTATGATCAATTCAATAACCATTCACATTCATTTTTTCTTTTTCCTATCAAGAAAAATGCCACTTTACTTGTATGATTTAGATGTTTCTTATTTCCTAGATGATAAAAAGTCTATCACAAGACATGTTTTCATGCAAGTGGATGGTCCCAAAAATTGGAGGTCTAACTTTGAGAGTGTGATTACCTTGTCTATAATCAAAGCTGAATACACAATAGTTATAGAAGTGGCGAAGAAAGCCTTGTGGATGAAGGAGTTGGTTACTTAGATGAATTTGGCAAAAAAGTTCCTTCAACTATTTTGTGATAGTCATAATGCTATTGATTTATAAAAGATTAAAAAAATGTATCATGCATGGACTAAAACATTATTGTGAGGTTTCGCAAAATCCAAGAGTTTATAGCATAAGTTAAGATCAAGTTATAGAAGGTATATATATATATATATATATAAGAGAATAAAACAAATATATGTTGACAAAGGTGCTACCAGAAGTTCAAATATTGTTTGGATTTTCTCCAAGTGTCTATTTGTTTACTGACATTTAAAGCTTTAAGTGAAGGTGTTGAATCTCCTTGTCAATCTTTGAAGGGAATTATTTTTTCCAGAGGTTGTGGCTTAAAATTGAGGAAAAACCATCTAAAAAACACTAAAGGAAAAACCAACATAATGCTTAGGGTGTTATGGTGTTGCAACCATGGCTGCAATGCCCATTTGAAGTAAATCAAGGAGTTGAACCCAAGACTAGAGTGTTGTGGTGCTAAGAGACCGTGGTTGTGATGCTGTGCCTATTTTTTCAAGAGCTTTATTGAATTTTAAGTGTTTTCAACTTAAGGGAAGCTATTAAGGGTTCCTATTATGTAAAGGTGAGTAATTATGAAATTTTAGGGTCCCAATATATAAGGTAAAGCTTAAGGTAAGTGAGATTGAGAGAAAATTTTAAATCTTTAGATCAAGGTCAAGAGGTTCTCTTATAATTCCTAAGAAGTTCAATGTGGAACAATTCATGTGTTCTATCTACTCTCTCACTTTTATTACTTGATTTCATTTGTGTGTGACTATTTGGGTGGTTTGTTGTCCCTTTTGTTTAAACTTGGACATTCAATTTTTAATACTATCTTCACGTGCAAAAATAAGCTATTCATAGTTACAACCTCTTGAACTTAGATGGGTAATTGATGAAATCATGGATAAAACCATTTGCCTTTCAAATGGTTTGATCCAAACAAGCTATAAAAAAGTGTGAATAATATTGAATTGAAACTATAATTTATTACAAATACCTGTATGTTTAGCAGCTAATTTCTGCGAGAGATATGCACATGTAGCTAAGGCAATCATTCCTATTGTCACCAAAATTGCAATGATTTTTCTTTTATTTGAATGCTTTTCTGCATTTAATATTAAAAAGTCAACCAACTTGGATGAAAATTTTCTAATATGAAACATTAGATTTTGATCATCAAAAAGGAAAAAAAAAAATACCTGGTTTTGCATAAAGCACACGAATGTAAAAATCAACCCCTCCACTTGAGAATTTTTGTATGTCAATCAAGTCTCCACTCCAATGCATGCATCCAATGCCATTCAAATCATATGCATATGCCACACAAGAGCAATTCTCCAAGCACTGTGTTCTACAATTATCTTCCACAGCTGTTGACTTCACCCCAAAGTCTGGCACTTTCATATTCTCAAGTTTCAAAAACCCATCTATTTTCTCTACTTCACTTCCATTTTTTAATCCCTCACATTGCAGTGGCTTCCTCCTTACACATCCATTAGTCCAATTTTGCCTATTCCATTCCTTTAAATTTGTTGGTTCATACCCATTCAAACAGCTACAAATTGGTGAACTCTGCAAATTACAGCTTCCAAATACCCCACATATGCCATAGAGATCACAATAAGTGACATTCAACACCAGCATCAAAACTTCCATTCTGTTTTTCCACGATGCAATCCAAAATTGGCCTTGTGGATTCAAGCCAAGGGCCCCAAAGTCAGATTCATTTGCAAAATTATAAGTTAGATAAACAGTTTCATCTTTATCTTCTATACTCCATCCAGGTGCCATATTGGGTGACCCGATAAAAATGCTACCGTTCCATGGACCGCTTCGAGCACGTGGACGAGTTCCATTAAACCAGAGAAACATCTCAGGAGCATCTGGGCGTTCAAGAGAAGCAGAGTAGTTTCCAATAGATGGATCAGAAAGGCTTTTCCAGGATGTAAATTTCACTCTCTCTCCACTTATTTTGTTGATACTGAGTTTCATCTTTGGCACTAAAAGATCAGAAGGATCTTGGAAACTCTCCCATATAGTTTCTCCTGTGTTTTCATCAAGGAGGACTAGATTCCCACTGTTCAAAAGCTTTGCAGTAGAATTGGTTGCAATATTTGAGACATTTGAAGACCAAATACTCTTATTCTGTTTGTTCAATACCACAAGATTCCCATCTTTAGAGACTGTGACAATCCCAAAAGTATCACTCAGTGCCTGGTTTCTGTTAGCTACCCATATGACATTGGATTGAGAGAGATACCAGATTCCTACATAGCGGCTTGTAGAATTTTGAGGGATGAAGAATCCTAGCTTGAAGTCACTATTATTTGAGCTTATTGTTTCATTGTCTTTAATGGATTGAGTTGATGTGATGGTATCCTTGGCAGAGCTCAAAGCCAAAGGTAAGTAGGGAAGCATAAGCCAAAAGTTTATCATGGTGAGACTTTTGATTATGAATCCCATAGCTCTAGTGAAAAAGCATGTGAAAAAGGTTTATCATGTCAAGACTTTTGATTCTACTACTGTATGCTGTGGAATTTGAGTTCCAGTTTAGCACGAAATGATGGCTTTGCTTTATGACTATTTCTTTATTTTTGGCTCGCAGTTGGTGCTTTATCATCTTATAAATGTTTAAGATTGACGTTGACTATTCTATGTTCAGAAAAGTGACGAGTGATCTATGTTTGCTAACATACACTCAGGATTGTTTAGTACGTAAAATGTAAAAAAGATATGACGGTGAAGAAAGTTAAAAAAAAAGAGTAATTTTAAAAATAAAATTTTTTTTGTGTGATTACATTTATATAACTCATACCAAATAAAGTTTGAATAAAATTAAAACGCCTATTTTATTTTTTATTTTTAAATGTAATTGTTGAAAACAACACTCTTAAACAGGGTTTATTTGTCTTTTGCTTTTAAAAATAAAAAATTGCATTTGAGAATAAAAATTAAACAGATCCTTAAGTTCTTCAAGATTTAGTTAAAAATGTTTAAGCACACTTAAAATTTACTTAATATGTATTCAAACTAAATTTTCTTTTAAAAATTATATAATATTTATTATGATGCACTACTATCCGAAAAAGTATTAGATAAGCCTTGGATTTGGAAGTACTTGCTTCATAGTCAATGGCTTTAATTAGCCACTTAAATAGTTTGGAAGGCGTCAATAGGTCATATGCATTTAATTTACGATAAGCTAGGCTGACTTTTAAAGCTTGCTCATTTATAATAGGTTATTCTATGATAAGGTGGGATTATATTATCGAATCTTTTAATATTATTTTCTTGATGAGATTGAAAGCCAAACATAGTTTTGGTTTCTAGCAATGATCCTGACCAAATTTTGTTGCTATATATGCAAATAAAAACTTGCCTTGGAGTAGAAAATTCAAAAATATGATAATATCGTGGTTTATGTGTATGCACCTCAAAGTATTATTCTCAAATACAGGATCCAATTAATAACGCATAGAACATATAATGTTGTCTTCATTTCAGAGTTTTCAGGCCAAAAGAAATTACAAAGTTTTAGAGTTGCTTTGGGATTATTAGTGATTTTTGTTTATTTGAAAATTATTCTTTTAAATAAAGTTTCGTGAGAGCCAATGCTAGAGAAGTAATTTGTGGTTAACAAAATTATTTAATGAATACTTTTATTAGCATTAAAGTAATAATTTTATGTTCTAAAAAATATATATTTCCTAATTATGACATAATTAATAGTTAAATATATAGAATTATATTTTATTAAAAATTAATTAAAATATTAATTTATTTAATAATTGATAGTTCTTAAAAGAGTTAATTTGATTTTTGTGTAATTAAGAAGTATGATTATAGTAATAAATCTATTAAAATAGGAAAAATATTATTCTATATTTAGTTATATTTAATAATCAAATTTATCATATCTAGGATCATGTATTCTTGAAAATATAAAATCATCACTCTTAATATTATTGTGTTTAGCAAATTTTTCAAAAGAAATACCTTTTATTGTCAAATTACTAAAAAGAGGATGTATAGATTTGGTTTCATAATTAATATTATTTAAATGAATAAATGATTTTAAATATTTATTATGTTTAGTTTTAATTAAGTTTCTAATTTTTTGTTTAATTAAAATATAAAAATAAAATCACAATAAATAAATAAAATATTTTAATAAAACATCAGCAAAAAAAGGTGAAAATAGTAAATGACATATTCTCTCACTAACTTTTTGCTATTTAGTAAGAGATTAAGCATAAATGATAAAGTCCTCACTATACTTATTGAAAGAAGAAAATGCATGACACAAATTTGGATGACAAATTTATGAGTTGACTGAAGACGTATTCTCACTATATGATAAGGGATATCCACATCGTTAAATAGTGACTAGTGAGAGAATACTAGAGACTTATGTGGCAATTGAACCCTTTTATTCTTCGATATGCTATAATGACTTTTGAATCTTCTCATTGTGATTTGATAGTTCAATTTTAAAGTGGTGAGATCCTTTTTCAACGATTTTTTATTAAAATGTAATTTTATTATATTTAAATATTTATTTATATTATTTCCTCATTGCATTTAGGTTGTGCCCAATTCATTTTGTACACTTAAATTATCACTTTGTTATTAATTGGTTAATTTAATAATTTTGATAAATTATACCTATTTAAAACTTTCTTTTGTTTTCATATTTATTTGGGGTTTAACCACACACATTTTTTTGGCATGCGGGAATGAAATGTCAAATCGATTGCAATTGCGTTAATGACATTTTGGACCTTAAAAAAATTAACCTATATAAAAATAAAGTTTTAATTTATGGTTCATAATTTGTAAATAGTATAATAATTTTTTTATTTTTTATAATGAGACCCACTAATTTTTAGTGTAGTCTAAAAAAATGAAAAATTGTACTCGCAAAAAGAAAATTTGAGTACAAATTAAATGGCGTGGACCAAACAATTGGCAAGGAACACGAGCGTTGTCAATGGTCATCTAACTATTAATTACAAGATTAGCATTTGAGCCCGGCATTTGTAGCGGGCGCCTACTGCCACGGCCCATTGATTACAAGACAGGAGACATTCTTTGGTTTACATATTTATATTTTACCTAATAAAAAAAAAGTCCAGTGACAAAAAATAAAATTATAAATAGAATTACTTATTCATCAAGACATAAATTTTTTTCTCCAAATCTCTTTTTTGTCTTTGTCAAAACACTTTATTTATTGGTTGGATCCCACCTATACTTTAACAAAGAGAAAAATTTATTATATAGATCCTATTTTATGTCATTTGCAACTTGTTTGGTATATTATATAGGATAAAGTTTAATAGCTTGAAATTTAATAAAATTTTAAGATTATGCAATTGTAAGTATAATATTATATAAGATAATGTTATCTTACATTTGTTGATACATTGTATAACACTATAAAAATAGAAATTAACTATTTTAACAAAAATATCATTTACTTAAAAGTATATTATATTTATTAAATTTTATTGTGTTATATTATTATTTTTTAAAATATCCTTTTATCATTTTAAAGAAAAAGATAAGAGAAATTAAAAAGAAGAAGGAGAAGAATTAGAACCCTATATTGTATGCTTCTTCGCCATTCTCATACATCACATCATCTTCAACCTACACATATAGAGGCCAGTTGGATCAAGTCCCAAAAACAAAATGGGTGTTTTAGGGTGGGCCAATCGATTAGGTCAAGCCAATCATATAGGCTAATTTGGATTAGCTCGATCTAATCTTATTAATTTTTTTAAAAAATTATTTTATAAAGACTTGTATGAATTTTTTTAGGGTTCATTTACTAATTTTTTTAAAAAAGTGACTCAATACTAAACTGAATCAATCCACACCTGATACTAAGCTTAGAAAAAAAAAAAACTTGATGCAAAATTATATCAAACACTAAATTAGACTAATACCTAACCCACGAACACTTCTATCGGTCGTATTGAGCCAAGTCAAGCACCAAGTTAGCGATGTTGACCAATTTGGCTTGAGCTTTTAAAATTTTAAATATTAAACCAAATTGGGTTAAGTTGGATATGAGCACTGAGCTTAAAATAAAAAAGCCTAGCATAAAACCAAGCTAAGTATTGATCTAAGTCAAAACTCAATTAGGGTCGACTCATGAATACCTTTACAAGTGAAAGTTGGAAAGTGAAAATGTTTATAAGACCTTATGCATCAAAATCTAATTAAACATAATTTTACCTCTTAATATTTGATTATATTATATATCCTTTTTACGTGTAAGAGATGTTTGTTATATAAGTTTATACAATATATTATTTATACTAAATAAATCATAAATTTATAATATATTATTCTAACTTATATTATGAGACTTAGTATAATGCATCAAACATATCTTTAGTCTTTTTCTATGAGGTAGAATATAAATAATATGATATATTAAGTGTATCTAAGAATTTCTTCCAAAAAAAAAAGAATACTTTTCATTTCTTTGAAGTATTTTAATTATGCTTTTAATAAATTGTTTAAAATTATACAAAATATCTTCTAAATATGTACAAAAATGAAAATGTTTATAGGATATCAACGTTTGTCTCCCATGTTATAAACCCATATCAAAAAGTAAAAATATTTTAATCCCTTAAGTTTATCAAATTTATAATTTTTGTATATAAACTTTAAAATTGTTTAAGATAGACTTAAATTCATTGGCTGAAGCACTGAATAAATAGAATGCTTAAATAGTGAAGAACAAGCCTAAACAAAATGTAAATATAGGATAATTCATAAAGTTATAGAATGAGATTGAAATAGGAACTCTAAAATTTGAATTATGATTATTGAATTCTTGAATCTTTGATACGAAATTAAAATTTCCACATACATTTGTAAAATTAAATTAGAATTAAATAAAGTCATAGTGATTAAAATGCAAGCAAAATTGTAAAAGCCTTCCTCAAAATGAACAAAATTAAAATTAAGGGTTCAATTTCAGAGAAAAAGGGACTAAGTGAAAGATATACCTATACTGAATGCGTTGGGGTTTAGATTTGGGTTGTAAAATGGGCTTCAACCCTTGAGATTTCTGTGAGCACCATACCATATCTTTCTCTTGGGCCTTTTATTACATCGCATAAGATTTGATTATATAAATTAGTGTAATATATTATAAGTTTATTACTACATATACAATCTAATCAAATTTTGAAAATTGGGATTATACTTGACTAAATTCTGATAAAATCTCATACCAATTTTCAACAAAGGAAAAACACGAAGATCCATCTCCATCCTCGAAGAACAGCTGCTCCATCCCTCCGCCCATCGTCGCGTCTTGGCCCCCGTCATTTTTAATGAGGCAGAACCTTTTGGTTTTGAAGGATAGGTAAGAGTTCGATACCCCTCCCTCGTCGATTTCACTGCGTTAGTTTGGTCTTCTGAGTTAGTTTTCTGCTTCGATTCTTTGGTTTGTAGAGGTGAATCTGTCTTGTTGTTCCCATGTGAGGGAATATGTTTCGTTTGAGGGTAGATGCATATGGAAAATTAGAATTCTAGTTCATTTGAGTGAATCTATCTTACTGATAGAATTCTACTTTTCTCCATTTGTATATGAATGTTGCTCTCAGATATGAACAAAATTTCCATTAACATTTACGCTGTGCTTATAATATTAATCAATATGGCGCCTTGCAGATTAATCTTTGTCTTTGAATAGCTTAGTATTGCTTGTTTGTGGTTTGCCGTGCTCTGCCATTTTGTATTGTGAGTGGATAAGGTGGGCACAGGGCATTGGGGTAGAGTACAGTACTAAGTATGGTCAATCCTTTTGCAAGAATAAAGTGGCAATTCTCATCATCAAACCCTTTGTCATACAATGCCTTTTCTTTCACCAAAAAGAATAGTAACGCCAATTAGAATATCTCCATGAATCTGACCCCCTATTACCCATTCACCCAATGAAACTAGTTAGATTGCAATAGAAACCAAGGAAAGAGCCAAGTTAGAGACGATTGCTTTGCTAATTTGCATTTAATTTGCACCTATATATTTATACATATTTTATGGCTGCCTGTTAAAGATGATTGCTTTTGTATAGAATTTTGCTGGAAGTGGAGTGATTTTGGTGATGCTGGATTCCATTTTAATTCTAAACCAGACATGTTAGAATGGTGGTGATTCTAAGGAATTATAAGGAATTTGATGTTGGCTTTCCTGGAAATATAAGGTTAAAACTTGAAATATGTAATTCTTGCCCCTAAAGTCTTTGTGAAAAAGAAAGCTGTGAATTTAATATTTGTTTCATTGAGTAATTGCATTGAGAGAGAACCCAGCACCTTCTGTGCAAAAGGGAACTCCTCCACCCGAGAACATAAGTGTAGCTGCCTAGTGAATATGAGATAGAAGAAAGGAGGTTCTGTGTTAGGTGGGGGAGTATGAGAGAACATACAGAAAGGAGGTTCTGTGCCTGGTCAACATAAATATGGCTGCCTGGTGAATATGAGAGAACACAAATGAAGATAATAAATTATTGCCAATTGCTTGTTTTAACTAAATAGAGATTGCTTTTTAGTGTCAGTTGTGGGTTAGTTAGACTTGTCAATTGTTGAAACATACTTCAAAAAGGTTATGGGTGTGAAATTGAGGAAACAAGTTGCAAGAGTCCACTTGGGAAACCTTATGTTTGCACTCATGGTGTTGTTAGAGATCAAAAGGAGGAAATCAACGATGTAACTTACCATAGAAACTTGGGCATGTATGACAAAATTTACTGTTTCATCATTGGATTAGGGAGGCTATGTGGTTTGGTTGACTGATTAATACTTTGTTGATAATGACAGCAGGTTGGATTTCGAACTTAAATTAAGTTGCAACTATAAAATCTCAAGTTTCTTCCCTTTTTCATTATAAAAGTCAAAAGTCAACATGTTATGATACTAAAAGAAATAATAACAGAAACCATTGTTGCAACTCATCACAGCTTGAATTCATGCAAATTTGACCCAATCTGTCCAAAATTTAATATCATGCATGGAAACTATATCCTTCTCAATTTAAAAAGGAAACCTAAGAAAAGAAAGTAGATTAAGTGGTGCAGCAGTATTGTTCTGTTTGACTTTTTGCACTTTTCTACTTGCTTTGCCATATCTAAGAAGGTTGAACAGGTTTCAGGTGGGAACAAATATGATCATGTTTGTTATTATAAGATCAATGAACAATTGTTGAAAAAACGTTTGGAAACTTTGTTCTGAAAACAACTTTAAAAACAAGGAACAAAATAAAATTGTTTGAAGAAATTATTCTTGAAGCAAGTTCTAAAAGCTGAAAAAACAAAAATTGTTTGATTTACACAATTTTATGAAAAGGGATTGATCTGCAAGATTGGAATAGATAAAATCCAACAACCAGATACTCAAAGTTTTAGCCCTTCCACCCATTATATATTCTTCAAATTTTTGTCCATCTTTATTTCAATTTAATGAGCACTGATTGTAATTTACATTTTAGGATGCTTGCAGTAGCTTTAAAGAAACCAGTTGGGGGAAGGCCTTGTGTAGAAAATTTGAACAACTTGAAAATTCATCTGATTTAGGAGATAGTAAAATAGAGTCCCAGCATAATATTACACAGAAAAATGAGCCAAAAGTAAATCCCAAGCTCGTGGAAAATAAGAAGACCGGTAGTGCATATGAATGCAGATTCTCTGCTCCTGTAAAACAATCCCACGCGATGCTCCTGTTTTGTAGGAGCATCTGGATGGTCTAGATTAAAATCTAGATGGTCCAGATTTTATTTTTGATTTTTAAAATTTTTTTAATATTAAACATTATTTTTTTTATAAGTTTATAGTTAGAAGATTTTATTTATTTTGCATTTTGTTTCTTTTAAAATGAACAAAAATTTAAAAAAAATTAAAAAAATCAAAAATAAAATTTGGACCGTCCAGATGCTCCTACAAAATAGGAGTACCGCGTGCTCCTGTTTTATAGGAGCAGAGAATCCGCATTCTAGTGCATAGGAAGATAAAATATTAAAGAAACCAAGCAAGATTCAGCCTGTCTAAACAGTTTGGACAATTTTGTTATTTCAATAACTATACGCACAACACTACCTTAACATTCTTTCAAAAGTTTGCAGTCTGCAAAGTGGAAGAAGCTCCAAGAGGTTGTCTTAGATTCTTTCTCTCACACTCATCTTCTTTTTCTTCCTTCTTCTACTTCAGAAACGCAAAAGGATATCCTCTTATGTGCAACAGCTCATCATGTGGATCAGAGAGTGATATAATAGATGAGACTCGTTGGAGAGAGAGTGGTATAGTGGGCATGATGTGGGTCTCATCTATTATGTCACTCTTTCTCCCATATGAGGAACTTCTGGACATGAGAGAATTTGAACTCGTTTTGATATGTGGGGAGGGATCTTTGGGATTCAGATTCTCTCATGTCTTGGAACCCTTCTTGTGGGTGAGAGAGTGATAGGTGGGGCCATGAGAATGCTCACATCAGAGAAGGCACTGAACTTTAGGAAGTCCACTATGTATCTACCAGTGTGAGTCTCCTATTATCTTTTAATTTGATTTTCTTATTGAGTTTTGACAGCAAACCACGTTTTTGGTTTCTAGCTAGGACAATGATATGGTACTCTAAAGCCAAATTGGAATGTCCCTGATCTTCCTGAGGGAACCCTAGGGTCAACAAATGTGCCTCTTTAAGAATGAACTAGCCTTGGAAGAGGAAGATTCAGAATCTCACTGTTAAGCATTGAAACTGCAGTGGTCTCACATACTTGACCTTTCTTTTAACAAAAGAAATTGCATAGCTTAAAGCTTTAAACATCTCTAATTTCTCTGATAATAGAACAGCTTATTCTGGAAACACATAGCTAGACTCCACTGGATTTAAACCTACAAATTTACTCATTTGATCTCTAGAGAACAATTTACCATATATTACAAGTCATAGAATTATCTAATGAAGGAAAAAGGAAAAGGGGGGGAGGGAATCTCTTTTCTTCAATTACTATAGACTATGCACATACTCTGATGAATACAACAAGTAGGAAAGAAAATTTACTCACCACATTCTGTATTATTTCAGTGACAGTTTGGTATTGTAGCTATCTGCCATGTATGTCTGTGGTACTAACACCATTTTTGGAAAATAATCTATCAGTTTCTTCATGGGACACTGAACTCAACATACTCTGCCTCTCGATGAATGTAGGTTGCCTTGGAGGAGGAAGATTGGTAATCTCATTATTAAGCATAGAAATTATAGTACTCATAATTGGCCTCCCTCTTTCAAGGTCTTGTACAAGCAAAAGTCCTAAGTATATACACCTCAAAATATTCTTCTCAAGGTCAGGATTAGATATTTTAGGATGAGAGCCATGAATGACACCTACAAATCCTAAAAGACTGAGAGCATGCTCATCATTGTGAAAGCTAGAGTTTCTTCTTCCACTAATAATCTCTAGTAATAAAACTAAAGCTAAACACATCTGATTTCTCCAAAAAAGTCCTTCCATTATATATTCTAAAGATATATATCCCCTGTATTATTAAATAAAACAATTAATTCTTGGTATTTTCAGCATGTTACTATAGTTTTGGAATGAGAAGAAATACTTACTAAGTTCCAACAACTCTTTTAGGATTAGCTTGATGTTCATTGCCTCCAAAAATTCTAGCTATACCAAAGTTTGATATTTTTGGAGTTAGGTTCTCATCAAGTAAAATATTACTTGCCTTAAGGTCTCTATGTATAATTTTTAGTTTAGAATCTCTGTGAAGATAAAGTATCCCTCAAGCTACTCTTTCAATTATATCAAAGCGCTTTCTCCAATCTAGAAGTTTATGTGTAGGTGGATCTGGGAAAAGAAGGGCAAGGTTATATTTGTTTTGAATGCACTATAATACAACAACAACAACAACAACAACAAGGCCTTTTCCTACTAGGTGGGGTTGGTCATATGGATCAAATGACGCTATAAAGTTCTATTATAAATCATATCTTTAGATAGACTATTTAAATCTAAATCTTTCTTAATAGTTTCGCTTATAGTTTTTCGTGGTTTTCTTCGACCTCTAATTATTGGACTACTTTCCATCTGATCTACTCTTCTTATTGGGACTTCTATAGGTCTTCTCCATACATGTCCAAATCATTTAAGACGTGATTCCATAATCTTTTCTACAATAGGTGCAACCCCAACTTTCTCTCTAATGTATTCATTTCTAACTCTATCTAATTTGATATGTTCACTCATCCAACACAACATTTTTATTTCTACAACATTGAACTTATTTTCCTGTTGACTTTTTATTGCCAACACTCAGTTTTATACAACATTGCCGGTCTTATAACTGTACGATAAAATTTACCCTTAAGTTTAAGTGGCACTCTCCTATCACTAATAACACTTGAAGCACTTTTCTATTTCATCCATCCTACTTAAATCCTATGATTTACATCTTCCTCTATTTCCCCGTCATGCTGTATGATAGACCCAAGATACTTAAACTGAGTGACTTGTATGGTTTGTTCCTCGATTTTTACTTCTACATTAGAATTAGTGTGCCTCTTACTAAACTTATATTTTATATACTCCATTTTACTTCTTCTCAAACGAAATCCATGATCTTCCAAAGTAAGTTTCCACATCTCCACATCTCTAACTTATCATTTATTTCCTCTCTCGATTCTCCAACTAGGACTCTATCATCTGCAAAGAGTATACATTGTGGCACTGACTCTTGAATATGTTTAGTAAACACATTTAAAATTAAAGTAAAGAGATAGGGGCTCAAAATTGACCCCTGATGTAAGCCAATAGTTATAGGAAAATCCTCAGTGGGCCCACTTTGAGTTCTCACACTAGTTGTAACCTCATTGTTCGTATCCTGAATTGTTCGAATATATGCAATACGAACTCCTTTTTTCTATCAAGTTTGCATGAATTAATATATCTTATAAACCAGACCAAAACTGCCTTGCTCCTGTTTATTAGACATATCAAAATTGTTTGTAGCAATTGCAACCTTTTTAAAATTGTATGCCAGTAGCTTCTGGAGTTTAACCTGTGACAGTACTGCATATGAGTCATCTCTATTTGTCAGTAAGAACCATTTGCTCTTGTTCTTGCTGATTCATAACAATATATCAAATTTAGTAAGCGTGAAAGACATGGAAGCACCCGATAGGAAAATGGGATATCAAGAACAACCAAACAATATTTTAGTAATACAAAGGTTGCATTTGAATTTTTGAAATGATCTAAAATGGCAAAGTGCTTGAGCGTTTAGCTATTCATTTCCCTAAGAAATATGCACCAAAGACAATGATGATGGTTCCTATTATTGCTGTAACAGTAATGACAGTGATGTTTGTCACATATCTCTCCTTTTCTGCATATAAGAGAAAGCGAACCAAGTTATATAAAAAGATCAATCCAAACCCACAAATAGGTTTATGTCAAACAACTAGATTTTGAGTAGTTTGACAGAAAATTAAGATACCAAGATCTGAATAGGCTAGACCAATATATAGATCAAGTCCTCCTATTGAGAACTATTGTATATCAATCAGATTTCCACTCCAAGACATACAACCAATATCAGAGTCATTTGAATACGCTACACAAGTGCAATTCTCCAGGTCTGGCTTCTTCATGTGTCTTCTGAAACAGAAGACTATTCAACAAAATCTGGCACTTTAACCATCTGCAGCTTCAAAAACCCTTCTCCTTTGCCATCTGCACCCCCATTTTTCACCCTCTCACACTGAAGAGCTGTCTTCCTAACACATCCATTGGTCCACATTTGCTTATTCCATTCCTCTGTATTGCTTGGTTCAAACCCACTCAAACAGTTGCACACTGGTGAATTATCTGAATTGCAGCTTCCAAATGCTCCACATAAACCATAAACATTACATGCTGGTTTTTAAACTCTAAAATTCACTCGCCATTGCTTCTTCTCATCAACCCAATGTCTTTCCTGTAATAGGTCTTCAGAATTCAAGACACAGATTGTGAAGTCAGACTGATCAGGTAAAGTAAAAGCCAAGTAAACTCTTCCATCCCCTTCACGTACTATGGTGAGTCCATTAAGAGAAAAGAATTCATCTTGGCTATACCCTTAAAGACTTGGCCATCCCACAGACCACTGCGCCAGTGTGGATGAGTTTCATTCCGGACAAATGGTTCAGGAATATTTGGGTGTTCAAGACTGATAGAGAAGTTCCTAATAGATGGATCGGACGAACTTTTCCATGAAGTAAGCTTTAGTTTCTCACCTGTTCTTTCGTTGTTAGCAAGTTTCATATTGGGCAGGCATGCATATGAAGGATGCTCGAAACTGTTCCATAAGCTGTTTCCAGCATAATTATGTAGGAGGACAAGGTTCCCAGAATCTAAAAGCTGACAAGTAGTATTAGCTGCAACATTTGACACATTTGATGACCCAGATGACCCAGTGGTCTGTCTCCGGCCATTCAATACCACAAGATTGCTATCCTCAGATATTGTAACAATCCTACAAGAATCCTTCAGCGGTTGGTTTCTGTTAGCTACCCATAGGGCGTTGGATTCAGACTTCTACCAAATTCCCACATAGCGATTTGTTGAATTTTTAGGGCTGAAGAATTCCAGTGTGAACAAACTCCCATTGGAGCTAATTGTTTCAGGGTCCTTGATGAGTTGAGATGATGTGATGTTGTCTGTGGCAGTGCAAAAATTAAAACAAGAGCAACCAAATATGATCAAAACAGGGAATAATCTTGTATGACTGCGCAAGATTCCCATTGCTGAGAACTCAACTTCTTGTTCCAGAATGGTGGGTTTTAGATGTCATGAACGATGATTAATTCTTTATTAAGAATTTCCCTCGGCGGATTACATCTCTCCTAAAATTCAATGGACTTCTAGCTTCTCGCACGCAGCCACCAATTTAGATTATCACTAGTTCTACACCCTGTTCACGACAAATGATAGTGTTTTTAATTAAATATGTCCTATTATCATTTAAGTCAAATATAAAATGTTTTTACTCAATGAATGATAGAAAATGTGTTTGCATGAGATAGTTATTGGAAAACTAAATTTATATATATATATATATATATATTGCATGTTTCTTATATTTTTCTCCATGTGTATTCTTGATCTCTTTATTTTTATATTATTATAACACACTAATTAGTAGTAGGAATCTATACCAACTTCATGCAACTTAATTTATTTTTATTTTTCATTATACTATGGCAAAAATTATATTTTGAAATTTATATTTATGTGTATTTTTTTATAAAAATAAGTGAGAAACTGTAGATAATAGTTTATTTTTATTATAGAAGAGATACAAGTCATGACTATTATTTGCTCAGTGGTCAAACGACTAGCTATGATAAAGACATGAAAGTCTTAGACAAGCCACTTGTTAGTCTATATGACCCAACCGTGTTATATCAACTAAGGCAATAAGGTCAATAAAGCATGTTAAACTCTACAAGGTAACTCCTCATTTTCTTCCGAATGGCCACTTAGTATAATATCTTATTATTAATGGAAGTATTTGAATTTTACTAGAGTTTTTATTTTAAAGTTATTTATAAATTGATTGGCTTAAATATTAGAGCAAATATTACTGAGTAAATTTTAAAATCTTTTTCACCAAGTCACTCTTGAAAAAAAAAACTCATGTAGTTTTTAAAAAATAAATATTACTACAAATTCAATTTTGTCATCTCCTCTATTTTTAAGGCAGAGTTAGATGTTCAAACTTAAGGGACAAATGCTTATTTATGTAAATGTAGTAATACTTAAATTATCAATCCCACAGGTGTACTAGAAAAGTTTTACTGGGGTAGGGTAAGAATTAGGCAAAATTATAGTTTAGGTCCTAGGATGAAAATATTTTAAAAGACTTTAAGATTAAAAATTTAAATTATGTAAAAAATTATAATTTAAAATCTTAAGATAAAATTTTTAATCTTAAGCCTTTTAGAATAATTTTAAAATTTAAAATTTTTTAGTATAAATATTTTTAATTTAGAACTCTAAATTATAATTTTTCCGAACAATTATTCCAAGTTTGTGGGACTTTCCCGGTAGAAAAAAGGCGAGGATAATTCATGTCAATGTACTTCTTCAAAAATTTTGTCTCGTTACTACTCTAGAGATCTGTTTTGGGTCACTTCCATTCTTTTATCAATTCTTTGTTAACAGAGTTAACAAATATGGTTGTGTAGTCAATTCCGTTAAGTAAGAACAGTGAATGAAACGAAGGAATTAATTAAAAAATTTGTGGTAAGTAATCCGTCCAGTTTTCAATTTGCATTAGATGCATATCTCTAATCATAATTACGTGTTAATGATGGAGAATTATAAATTAGTTCGAGATTTGCAAGTGTTAGAAAGGGATTTTCATACTTTATTGGACTGGTTTATTTCTTCTTGTCGATCGTCGGACTGTAAGAACTTTGTGCCACGGCGGGCAAAGGTACAGATGCTATCATAATATAGTTATAACCCTATTTTGTCGTCTTAATTTTGTTTTAGAGTGATCTTGAATTTTGTAATCTTATTTTGTTTTAGTGTAATCTTTAACATGGGTATAAAAAAAAAAAAACTATTTAACGTAGTAGATTGAGACAAAAGTTTTGAATAAGTTAATAATTTAGTTTTCAAATTAGAGGAAATTATAATGATTTTCTCTGACTTTTGTTTAAATTATATGAATTTTCAATTTATTTTTAAAATATATTTGGACTTTTACTAAAACAAAAAGTTATGTTATACTTTAATTAAAATTTAAATCTGTTTGCTCAAATATCCTCCATTAGCTTGAATATATATATTTTTTATTTAACTAAAATACCCTCTTGTATTTTTTTTAATGAGAGTATTTTAGTCAAAATATTTAAAATTAAAAAATATATTTTGAACATAGAAAGGAGATTTTTATAATTTCAACAACCTCATACAAAGTCTATAATTTTACTTATTAACTTATTATGTATTTAACTTTTGATTTTTAAAAATTAGTATATACCATAGAGTTTATTTAAAAAAATGATAATTTACCATACATCAATTCTTTAGATAAATAAACCATTTGTCAATTGTGCAATTTAAAGAAAAAATTATATATAGTTTTTTATATTTTCATTATCAAGTTTTTTAATAAAAACATGACATGTGTATAATTTTTTAATAATAAAATAACAAGTGTATAGCATTTGTGTATATGGTTCCTTAATTAAATTATATACACACACATACATTTGTTATGTTTTAATTGAATAATCATATGCTTATTATATTTTAATTAAAAAAATAAATAAAAAACTATTTCTAAGTCCAATCTTTTAAAATATGCAATATTTTTTACAAAAATTAAAAATCTTGAAGCTGTAATTGGTCAAATCTAATCCAACCCTCTTCACATTCTTGAGGATGACAAAGGTTTTAATCCTCCAGGTTCAGAAATGGAGCAATCTTGGTTAGTGAAGGGTGATCATAATACCAACTACTTCCAAACTTTAGTTCATTCTAGAAGATCTAAATGCAAAATTCACATGATTAGAAATTCTTAAGGTGATTAGATAATTAATGTAAATCAAATTAAGCACCTGACTACTAATTAACTTTAGAATATCTTGTCAATGAAGAAGAAACCTCTCTTAATGACATCTTTTCTCACCTGCAAGAGTTGAATCTTCCCTTCTTTTTTTTAATAAATATCACACTCAATTTCTCTCATCAGAAAATTAAAAAGGTTGCTTTTCAACTTAAGGTTGATAATGCTTGTAATATCTAGTATTTTTATATTGGGTTAGATTCTTACATAAGGCTATGAGAAGTGGTGAGAGGAAGTAAAAGCCTAATTAGTTGAAAAAAAAGGATTCAGAAATAGTAAAAATGCAATTTAAGGGTGACAAAAAATAGTTCTTACAATGCAATAGGAGAAAATCAGGAGTCTAAGTATTTAATATTATATTAAGGGAGTAAGATATTTTTTATCATTACATGACTAAGTAAAGTTACCAGATGAATCAAAATTGATAAAATTAGTCGAAACCGTAATTGCACACGAACTGGGATAATTAGTGGCACAAGTGTAAATTGAGTCATCTTAAGTAGTTTTAAGCCAATGTGAACTTTAAATTGTTACTTTTGTGAGTGAAAAAAGAAAGTTAAATAATGTCTAGACTAAAGTGATCCAGAAAAGTAGCATTAAAAAAATTAAAACAGATAACAAATGACTGTAGGGGTAAAAAGTCAATTTAACCATAAAGCAGAAAAAAAATAAGGATCTAGATAACATGAGAATTGACTTAAGAAACATATATCCCTTGTCATAATATTATGAAATAAGGTTAGTAGGTTAATCAAATGAGATTAATTTAGTTAAATCCCTGATGGTGTATAGTTTAGATCTCTTAGTGATGAGATTTTAGTTGGGATCATTCTAGACTGTTTTAAGCCACTATACCTTTAAGCAAATATTTTTAATAAATAAGAGAGTCTAAAATTTAGTATGGAATAGTCCATTTGTGAAAAGAGTAAAAAATAAGTTTAAATAGAGGAATTAAAATGTAAGGACACAATGGTCATTTTTGAAAATGTTATAAAACCCTAACCTTATATATGTGGGCCATCCCTTCTTCTTTTCCATTTGATAATTGACTTAAGTAGCTCCAATTTCAATTCCATGGTAGCCTGAAGAAGGGAGGACAGAGAAAGGAAAGCAAGCCAAAATAGGTAAAGATTTATGCCAAATTTTGCTATGATCCAATCATGAAACTTTTTTTTTACTCTTTATGCTCTTTCTTATGGTGGATTTGATTTTTAAAAAAAGTGAAGTTTGTGGTTGCCACCTTGAGTAAGAGAGTTTATTTGAGGAAACCAAATATAGCATAAGAACTTACATTCAAGGAGTATCAAAACAAGGTATATATCAAGTTAAGAAAAATTACTAATCATGGAACCCTAATGCTTTGATGGTTCGGTCGCAAGGGAGAGAGAGAGAGAGAGAGGAAAGAATGTGTATTTGATAAAAGTTTGATCAAATCAACGGTTTAGAGAGTGATGATTAAAAATGTGCAAAAAAATCAACCTAGAAAGCAATAAAATGAAAGATACTTTCATGCAGGGTTCAAGATGGGCCATGAATACTTCAAAGCCCTACAAAGATTATTTGAATTCTATGATACCATGATTGAACTAAAAATAAATCATGGATATCTTAAAGCCTTCAAGTTCTTTATTAAACAAACAAATCCCAAGATTTGACATTATGGAGGTGCTATTGGCTAAGATGTAGAAATGGCATTTAGAGAAGTTTTTAATTTAGTTTAATGATTTAAGAGGCCTAAGTAAATAATATAAAGATTAGATGAATGTTAAATGGATGGTACCGTAAAAATCCTAAAGGTGTCCTATGAATTGAATTAGTGATATGGCTAAATGTTAGACTTGTTTTAGCCATGAAAAGTAAGTAAAAATGAGATAGATGAATAATGGAAATGCTATATAAAGTATAGCAAATGGAAAGAGGTACCTTGAGGCATTTATGTAACCTAAATTTATACTTTAAGTTTTAATATATACATATGTTGATAGAAAGAGATAGAATAAGTCCTAATTAATTATTTTGTATTTTGTTTTATATGTTTAAGCCAAGTTAGTACAACCACACTATTGTGTGTATGTGGAATTGAGAAAAAAGAAAAGAAAAAAGAAAAGAACAAGTGAGCTAATACCTGATCAAGGTTCCTGGCTTAATTTGGTAATTTAAGGGTGAACATGGGTCGAGTTAGGTTGGATTTTGGCCTAATATGATGCCAGGCCCAATTTTAAATGGGCTTTAAAATTGAAACTCATTGCTTAAGTTCGACTTGACCCAGTTAAAAATTAAGTGGCCCAGTTTAGTATCAGGCTGCTTGGTTTTTTTTCTTTATTTTTAAAATTTATTGTAAAAATTATAAAATGATCTTAAAAAAGAAGATTTTTATATAAGTCCTTATAAAATTATATTTTGCATTTAAAAAAATTAAAATTTTCATATAAATATTTATAATTTTTTTTTTAAATTTAAGTTTAAGTTGGGTTTGGCCAATGTGGACTTTAGGTTTGGCTCAACACCTAGCCCATCTCAATTTTATGGCTTGGCTTGGCTCTTTGGCTAGGCAAGACTGGGCATATTAGGTCTTTAGGCCCAGTATTTTCCCTTAAGGTAGTTTATTCTTTCCTCCTTATATGTATTTAGATGTATGTGAGTAGAGATGTGCTATGTGTATTGGTTATTTTATGTGTTGCTTGAGTTATGCTTGTATTGGCTATGCTAGTATAATTTTTTTTGCATGTATGAGATATGTTTTTGACTCTTAGTAAGAGTGGCAGGGAATTAAACGTAGTAGTTCTTCCTTAACCCAGAGATGAGCCTAGCTAGTATATTTTATGCCATTGTTAGGCAAATTCAAAATGTTTTATGCTAGTTCAAAAATTCATGTTGTTTTATGTGAACATGACTATGCACATTTGCATTCATTTTTGAATCGTTTATTGTGTGCATTGGAATAGTTGAATATTGCCATTGAGATTCTCCTATAAAATCTCACCCTTTATTTCCTACTAACAATGCCAGGTGAACCTAACAAGGAAGAAAAAAAAGAGAAAAACATAGGCTCTTGAAGCCAAAAATGTAGTTAAAGTTTATACACTTTTGATTTATATTTTAATGTAATGTAATGGCTTGTATAAAATGTGTTGAGCCATGAATTTATGATTGTTAGATATATGTATAAGACAAGGGAACATGTTTTGATATATGAAAATCCAAGAAGTTTGCATGCATATAAGCAAGTGGAAAGGTGAGTTTTAGATGCAAGGCAAATTTCATATGATGAGTGTTTCATAGATATTGCATATATGAGTTGAAATTCGCTCATGGCAAAATATGTCATATTAGAGCTTAATTGGACCATCTTGGAACAAAAAATTTGTCCAAATGAGCCACAAAATGTCCCTTTGCCTCTAACTATCTTGATGATTGAATTTGGAGCTGCAATTTGGCAAACAGTTAGAGGACATTCACAACTTTCTATAGAGTTAAAGTTTGTACTTTTTTGGAGTTTTATATAATATTTTGTAAATTTCCAAAATTAGCTCAAAAAAGTTGTTATGATCGACTATGCCAAATTTGATTTTTATAGGATTTGAAGGACCAAATGGATTTATTTTGACTTGAAATGTTTATAGTAGAAAGTTTATGTCATAAACTTCAAAGTGACATCTAATTTGCATTAGTCAGAGTTGTGTAACTTAAATTATGAATTTTTAAAATTTATGCCATAATATGCATTCAAGGCTAAAATGGAGCATTTGTTTCCTTTTGCATATGAGACTTATATACATGATCCAAAAGATGAGACTAGATACTTGTATGTGAGTTATGAATTAAAATGGAAAAGAATATGGTTTCAGGGTATTGGAATTTAATTTGATATATTTAGTAGTTGATTTATACTACTAAAATTTTTGTAATGAAAACTATGGCTAAAATGAACATTTTATCATACCAAGTGAATGAAATATATAGTAGGTTGTAACAATGCTCCCAGCCCAGATAGTTATCATGGCCATTTTTCCAAGTTTATTAGGATTTAATCTCTTAAGATGTGGTGAACATGATTAATAATTTTTAGAATCATGGCTTTCTTTTAAGAAATCCCAATAAGACTTTCATCACCTTGATTCCTAAATGCAACAATCATTAGTCTTAGAAGGACTTTAGACCTATCAACCTTTGCAACTTGGTCTACAAGATTGTTGCTAAGGTGTTATGCAACAAAATCAAAGGAATTCTAGACAATTACATTGCACGCAACCAAAGTGCTTTCATTGACGGTTACCTCATTTATGATAATATCATTCTAGTGTCAAAGATCTTACATCAAACTCACAAAAAAAGAATTAGCAATAAGAGATGGTGTGCATTCAAGATTGATATCTCCAAAGCTTATGATATGCTATCTTGGAACTTCATGTTGTTCTCATCAAAATGAATTTTCCTTCTTAATGGATCTAGATGATAATGCAATGCATCTCTATGGTTTCCTATCAAATTTTAATCAATGGCAACTTGTCTTCATCATTAACTTAAACATAGGTATTAAACAAGGAGACCTCCTTTCACATTATTCATTCATTCTTTGTGCCAATGTTTTATCTTGCATGGTTGCTAAGGAAGAACAAATGGGTTCTTGGACTAGAATCAAAATAAATAATGACTCGCAATTTTTTACTCACCTCATGTATTTGGATGATACGATCCTATTTTTTGCAGGAAAGTCTGAGTCTTTCAAAATGGTTAATGACGTTTTAAAAACATATGGCAACCTTTCTAGGCAAGTCATTAACAAATCAAAATTGTAGATTGTTTTTAGTTTGAATACCCTTTATAAATTCAAAAAATTACTTTTAGGTACTTTTCAGGTTAACTATGCTTAAAGACTCAGGAAATATCTTAGCATTTGGGTTGACATAGGAAGGGATAAGAGCTAGATTTACAACAAAATGATAGACAAGATTGATTCTAAACATCAAGCTTAGAAAGCTAGACTTCTCTTTGGAGTTGTCAAGATGACTTTGATCGAATTTGTTATGAAGTCGGTCCTTTTTTATTATCTTTCTTGTTTCCACCTTCCTAAAAGGATTAGTACAACTCTAGATAACAAATTTGTAAATTTCTTTTTGGGTTTCAATGGTGATTAAAAATTAAGAAAGATGCATTTTGCTAGCTAGAAAAGTTGTCTTTACCTACCCTAGAGGGAGGTTTGAGGTTTCAACCTTTAAACTTTTTCAATCAAGTACTTTTTGTTAAATAGGTATGGAGGCTTTTTGATAACGAGCAGAATTCTTTTTATGCTAAAATTTTGAGGGCTAAATATTACAATAGTGTCCTTTCAAGTTTAATTCATAATCACTCAAATGCATCTTGGTTATGGAAAGGGATAACTAAATTGAACCCTTTAATCTCCTTAAAACTTAAATGGTAGATTGGTTCTAGCAAAAATATACAGAATCAACCACTGCCTCTGGTGGCCGATGTAGCCAACTCTAGATAGTGATTTTCACTGGTCACTAACCTTATTCTGCATGACAAATTAGGGAGGAACAAATTCTTTTGGATTAACTTTATCTTCCCTTTACCAGGAATCTTATTCTTGGCCAAGCTTTTTCATTTTTGATAGAGAAGATCATCTCACTTGGATGGGTAGCTCTAATGGTCTTTGCTTTATTAATGATGGTTTTAGATGTTTAAGATTGGAAGACTTAGATATCTAAGTCCCTCATGTCTCCTTCTGGAAGAATAATTGGAGGCTAAAGCTCCCAATAAGGATGATTCTTTTCATTTGAAAAATATTTCAAAGAGCCATCCCTATGGCTGACAACCTTTAAAAGCATCACCTTTAAAGCAATCAAGATTGCCTATTTTGCTTTTTGGCCAAGGAGTCAATGGATCACATCTTTCTCTAATGCCATTTCCCTATAGCTTTTTAGTTTTCTTTTCCACTGACCATTAGAACTAACAAGATTTCTAATTAGGATATCGTTAACTGACTCCACTCCTAGTTCTCTAATCTTTAACATAATAAGCATATGGACTACCTCACCAGGTTTATTTTTATTGGCCTATACTATATCCCACTTTGAAATGACTTGCACTCGATGGAATTGGTGTTGTTGAATTATTGGTAAGATAAGATCAATTGAGATTTTGGATTGGGTTTCTAATTCTAATAAAAACTAATGTAATTGTTGAAACTTGCAAATTTTACCTTCATGTCCCTATTTTTGATTCCTTTAGCAACAAGGGCATGGTAGAGGGTTTTTATGGCAAGGACAAAGCTTTTGATATTGTTTCAATCTCTTACTCTTGTAGTAGGAGGTTACAAATTGATTGCATATAGTGTAATTGAAAAAAGATATAGAGAAACGAAAGAATGGGTGTAAATAAAGGAAGTGGACTCCATAGACATTTTCACCCTTTGTGTCACTCTCCCTCTGACTGTATGATTGCATGACTACAAAGATCCAATTTCTACACTTAGTAGTTAGTTCTCATGGCATACAAATGAAGCACGTGGCAATGGCAAGGTAGAGAAACACATTTTAAGGTTAAAAGAATTTGATTTGTAATGTAGGTCATACTCTCACCATGGCAATCCAAATCAATATTTTTAAAACTAGTGGATCGATCATTTAACTAGTGAAAGTACTTGTTTATAGTTCATTGGTTAGATCGTGGTTGAACCTAGTTGAACTGATGATATATATATATATATATATAGATATTATATCATGGATCTATTATTTTTTTGCACCTACACCTTAGTTATGTTTTTATGTAAAAAGTAAAAAAGAAAAAAGGAAAATTTATACTAGAAAGTAAAAACAAAAACTTCATCTTATCTAATATTAACTCAACTTTGTATGAACCAAAATGGACACTCATTGTGTTAGAGGCATCTTATATTGTTACGATTGGAGTCTCACCTTCCCTTTGCCTTGCCTTCCCATGTCATTAATCCTCACTTTACATCACAACGTGATAAAGAAACACCATGAACAACCCACCAAATGCTCTTTCAATTTTCTATTCCATTCCACCTCTTCCTTTTAACTATTCTCTCAAATAGATAATCACACAAAAGTTTCCTTTAGGATGGCTTTTCTAAAATACCCTAACAATTATAGGCAAACAAAAGTTCTTCATCTCCACCACAAAAGGTTACCCTTACTTCTCATAACACAATACACAAATGCTTTAATTTTTAACTGATATCTCTTTTCCTTCTTCCCTAATTTTTTATAGCATTAAAAGCACATTTTTCATTTCCTCTCCATCTCTTGAATGTAGTATCTCTTCAATTTCATGAAACAATGGCAACAAAGTTGGTAGCAATGTTTGTGGCCACATTTACAATGAGTAGCACCACCGTTGACAATGGTGGCTTGAGGAGGAGGAAAAATGTCTCATGTTGGGAAAGGACAGAAGTGGTAGAGCTATCTTCTGGATGTGTAATGTCGTAGCTGAGATTTTCCAAATTAAATAAGATGAGACTACGTCCCACATCAAGTAATATTAAAGAAAGGGCTAGAATCTCTCTTCATAAATAGTAAGCCACACCTTTGTCTTATTACATATCAAATTATCAGGCCTAAAGTCAAAGGTTTTATTTTTCAAAACTAGGTAACCATTTTTTGATTGGCTTGATTGATTTTTTAATAGGCCAATTTGGAAGGTCATCCAAACTAGACTTAGGATTGATTCACCAATTTTTAGGCTCGATTGCTTGGTCTGGTTCGATTTTTAAAGCTATGGTCTAAATCTATAATTCAATGGACTTGTAATTTCAAGTTCTATAATCACTTAAATCTTACAACCCAAAATATGATGAAAAATTTTTTCGTTGTAAATGATATGATTATGTAGATATTTATAACTCCCAAAAAATGATTCTCTAAAATCCTTTCTCATATTTAATGGTATATACAATCTTGTAAATTAATTTATTATTTATTTATATTATTGTAACTCATATGTCTATCTTTTTGGTCGAAAGCCTATAAATAGAAGTTATGTACTAAGTATAAAGTATCTAAATAAATGAGAATTGTCCACTTCTTTATCCCCTCAATTTTTGTCTTGCTCTTGTTATATTTTTCATTAGTTTTCTGATGACAAATTGGTATAAAGCATTAATCTTTAGAGCTTGTTATTCACCACATAAAGGTATAAGAACTTTTTTTCTTACTTTATTTTATCTATAAATTCAATACTTTATGTCTATGTAATAGACTAAAGCAAAGCTTTGGTGCAATCAATGAAGCTGAGTTGTTGCAATTTCAAGTCTCCATATCATATTTTTAATGTTGAAGAATAATAATCAAATATTTGTTTACATGTTTTAGGTTTTTTTTAATATTTTTTATTTGTCTCAAAAGCTAACCAATATTAAAGCTAATCAATAATATTTACCTTAAAAACTAACTAATAAAATGCATTCCTTCTAATTTATTTTTTTTAATATTTTCATCAAAAGTTGACTAATAATAAAGCTGACCAATAATATTTGAATCGAAGGCTAATCAATAAAATACATTTCTCCACATGACTATCATGCTATGAGACTAAAATTTGAATTCAAGTTGAGTCTCCTACCACATCTATATATGTAACTATAATGAATTTCTCTTTGGATCATTTATTTTCTCTACTTATCTTATATGCTCCACTCACAAAAGTCGGTGCGCCCAAGTTTTTTTGCTCCCATTATCTGCAATGTGAGTAGCCCTCTGTGTCTCTTTCTCTACCCGCAAATTTTGTGATATAGTTTGTGATGTGATGATGCATGATAAAGGTATCCAGAGATCAATCTGCTTGGTGTTTTTTAATTTAATTTTATATTATTTTAAAAATATTTTCAAGTATCTGATTGAGGTTTGTCTTATATAGATGTGTACTGTTTCATGATCTAATTTGATTCATGTGTGGTACCATTGAAGTTCATCGAGTAGCCCATGCATTGTGGGGCCAGGGACGCAACTTTGCAAAATCGAGGAGTAAGTGGGGTAGTTTTCCATTTGATTGAAATTGATACATAGTGTATAAGGCCGTTTCATATTTATTTTTCTGATCCAAGATGCCAATTTTCTGGTTGTAGTTTTTTGGACTTGACATGGTGCATGTTTGGCCGTTTGATTTCTTCAAGAGCACACACTCACTCTTTGCATGATGAATTTATAATAGAAAAATAGTAAGTTTTTTTTTTTAATTTTTCCACTAATTAATAATTGACCATTATTTTTGAATTTCAAAATTAAAATTAAAAATATTAATTAATTAATTAATTAAATTTCTTTTTTGAGCTTTCATTATAAATTTGGATCAACCTATTGTAAATGATCAATAATTCAACGGTTCGTTTTATATGTAATGTATACAACGACCACAGCCGAAACACAAGAATAGTCCACTCCCAGCTTTCATCTTCAACTGTATCACTGTACTTGACTAGAGCTCCTCTACTTTCATTCATTCATTCATTCATTAATTGAGTTGTTCCAGATTCTTGTAATTAAGTCCAGGCAATTGTTTTTTGATTTATCCAGCTAACATATTCCATCCATTTGGGGATTATGAACAAGCGTCATTAATTAAAGTCTTCAACACCTTTGTGTTTGCTTTTTATATATGGGGGAACTTGCTTAGTTTTAAAAATGCATAAATCGAAAAGGTTCTCAAAGATCGGATGCCCACGACCATATGAGTGTCAGAAAAGTATACATACAATGCCGACCCGACTTGAATTTTGGGTAATTGTTAATTGTTCCGTACTGGAATGGTTAAAAACCACGATATGGCTAGGAAGCAATCCCTTTACAGTGTTCTGGTGATAATATAATCATAAATTGGTGCAACACGGGGGAACATAGAGGGCTTTTTCACTCAAATATAATATATATATATATATATAACAGTAAAAAGTAATTTTCGATATATATAACTGAATTAATTTTTTTAACACAGGCACCGCGTTAGCTTTTTTTTTTTTAATTTTTTTTTAAAAAGGAAACTCTTTTTATTATTTTTTTAAATTTTAAGGGAAGGCTCCGCATTCCTTTTCTATCTTTTTTTGAATTTTTTTTTTAATTTTAAGCATCCCTCTTTTAATTTTTTTAAATAACTGTTTTTTATTTTTTTAATCTCTTGGGTCAGATAAGAATTAAAAAAATTTGTAAAATTATTTTTAAAATCAATTTTTAATTTATTTATTGTTTAAATTTATATAAATTTTTTTCAACTTTATTTGTATTTTGAAGAATATAATGTTTTAATTTGTATATATGATTTTTTTAATCTTATAGTTGTGAAATATTTATATTTTGAGAAATATTAATTAATTTTTTAAAATTTGTAGATATATTTTTTTATTGTTAATGTATAAAATAAAATTTTTGAAAATGAAATATAACAATGTATTTACAATTAAATTTATACAAAAGAATTAATATTATTTATTTATAAAGTAATTAAACTAATTAATTTAATATTATTGTTTAGAAATGTTGTTTATGCAAATATAATTACTTAAATTGTTAGTTAAATTTATTAAAAATATTATGAATTAAAACTAAATAATAATGTTATAATATATATATATTATGTATATGTGTATATTTTAATAAATAATTGTATTAATTTATTTTTTGATAAATTGAAGTTAACTAATAAGGAAATGAAGTACTGTAAAAAAATAGATTTAAATGTATAATTCAATAATATAAATTAGTATTGGATTTGACACGTATGATGAAAAAAAGAAAAAAAATAATATCAGTTAGGCTATAATGATCGCCTATTCTACACTAAGGCTTTCTCCTTATTTATTGAGACTGATATTGTTGTGGATGTTCTTACTCTTACTCTTACTCTTCATCTTCCTTATTGTCATTTTAATGTTCTTCCTTATCTTCTTCTTTTTCAAATGATTTACTCTCCACTTGGTTACGAATTTATTGAGAATTGAAATTCCATTGAGGGGACTAGATAGGCGAAATTAGTTGATTTGGAGTGAAGAAACTTTATTGAAGTTGGCAAGATGCCTATTGTGCAAAAGAAGTATTATTATATTTAGCACTGAATGCAACTGGATCTGTAAATAATGATGTAAATGATACCCCACTAGATAACATTAGCTGTGGTGGTGGTGGTGTAAAGAAGAATGACTCTATATAAATAGATAAAGATAGTGATGGCGTATAATAAGGTGCAAAGGAAGATGGACTTACAACGCTAGTATCTATAAATGGTGGAAAAAAAGAAGAACCAACATTTCACTTATTGTCTATGGTAGAATAGAAGGACCAGCACAATCGTAATCTCCTTGCATAGGGACTGTTATGTAAAATGATGATAACATATTTGCATGATCTCCACCAACGTTGCCACTGGAGATTGGTTCTCTGGATGAGAGGAACCTATAGCCTCTTTTTTCTAGTCTCGCCTATGGCTTTAGAGGTCTAGGTAGATAAGGTGTTATAACACTCAGTTTGCCAAAAAAGGGTCAGAAATGTGAGAATTTCAAAGGAAGTTCCCTAAATCAAGGGGATAACAATCAAATGAAATTCGAGCAATAATCTAAGCCCTTAAAAAATGAAGATTTGAGGTTTAAGTTACCTAGAAACTCAAGCTAGATGAGCTAAGAAAATTTTTGAAAGAATATTGGGATACTTTTGTAATTTTTGAAAATTTTAGAAAACTCATAGGAAGATTTTTTAAACAAAAAATTTAAGTTTTCTGGAGTTTTCAGAGGCCCTAAAAATCATGAAAGCTCTCAGAATAGTTGAAACCCCTCTGGTAAGTGATTTTGGCTATCGGTTGAACGAAACTTTGACCGAACGATTCAAAATGGTTTTAAATCTAATTTGAGTGAAACCAAAAGCAATTTATAAGTTAAAGGATCCAAATATTATGACGAAAAAGATGGATTTTGAAAAAGAGTTGAAATAAGACTAAATGAAGAAACCATAGTTTAGGAACTAACTTCAAATGAAAAAATCGCTTAACTTTACTTTTTTGGGGTCTTCTAACATGTTCAGCTTCAGCCAATTCCTCTCCACTGAAACGTGCTGGTTTGGACAGATTTGGAGAGGGCTCTATGAAACGCACAAAATTAATAACTTCTTTAGTAATAATTCAAAATTAAATTAAAATTAGCTCACAATAATAATTACTCAAAAATTAAATTAAAATTAAATATGATTATGAGATTGATGTTTGAATGAAAATTGACTATGACATTTAAATAACAAAATGACTCAAATGTTTGTCTTTTTTTTCCTAATCTTTTTAGATTATTTTGGTGACTCAAAAATTAAATTTAAATTGACCTAAGATAATTATGACCTAAAAATTAAATCTAAAATTAAATATGACTTAAAGAACAAATGACATGAAAATTAAAACAACTCTAATAATAAAAATGACTCAAAATTAAATACATAAATAGATAACTAAAATAATGATTTTTCTTATTTTTAATGT
The DNA here is from genome assembly GCA_032878935.1 of Erythrophleum fordii. Lineage (NCBI taxonomy): Eukaryota > Viridiplantae > Streptophyta > Magnoliopsida > Fabales > Fabaceae > Erythrophleum > Erythrophleum fordii. Next base: position 2,647,447 of record JAVQMF010000031.1, read on the forward strand.
GTTGTTGTTGTTGTTGTTTAAAAATACTTGGATAGGAATTCATAGTTATCTTAGATATTTGTCTATTTATTTATATATGTGCATTTATTTATTTAGTTATTAAAGTACGAAATATCATTTGCTCGTTAAATATTTCTTTAGTAGTATATAATGGACTAACATTTATTGGATAAGCTTTGCATTGTTTGGTTATAGTAACTATGTTTTGTTGATTTTGTCTAATTTATTTTATAATCTAGTAATAACTCTACAAAATTTCACTGGTAAAATCTTTCACCCAAGTATAGATAGAATCAATTGTTAGAATTTAAGAGCAAAACTCTCCTTATTATATGGCTATTGTTTGATAAGTTGTAAAAATTTTGAAAGATCTCATTTTTAAATGAGATTTTGTCAAATTTTTTACAAAAAAGTTGTCATATGAATGGAATGAAAATGTGTAATAAAAAGTGAAATTGGTTAGATGATCATTTTTTATGTTGTCACTAAGCTACGTTATTATTGCATCAAGGCAAGAGTAATAGGTATGTATACATAAACGAATTACAAATGTAAGTTTAATTTTACATTTCATGCCAGCCTCGTCTCTGAACTTGTGATGTGACAAATGTTTTTGGTAAATGATTGATGTAAAAATGTATGAATAACTAAAGAAAAAATCATGAAACACGGCTCTACGATGGGACCACAAAGCCAATTTTAATGATTATGATGTCATTTGCTCAATGCCAAAAAAAGCTGTCATAATAAAGACATTTTAAATTTTGGTGGCCTGAAATTTATAATAAAGATTTGAAAGTTTTGACGAGCATACTTTTGATTGTATACATGGCCTGGCCACGTTAAATATATATGAAGTTGTTTATTGTTATTTTGCATGTGAAAGGGCATTGACCATTCTTGATTGCTTGATTAAGTTGGCAAGTGAGGAGTTTGATAAAATGGAGGAAGATGAGAAGAAAGAGTTCTGTCTATGATCCATCACGTTTGGGAAGTTCACAATGGGGTCCTCTTATTCCTTTCTTCTGAGAGGATCTCGTTTTTAATTTTGACATAACTCTCAGATTAGACAGCACTAGTCTAGACAGCCATAAAAAGAAAAATGGTCCAATATCTCTGTATCTCCAAGAAATGTGTACAGTATTATCTGGATGGGTTCAAATTTTAAGTTTTTTCTTTAATTTAAATTATTATTTTTAAAAAAATTTATAATTAAAAGAATGTTTTTATTTTATATTTTATACCTTTTAAAATAAAACAAATCAAAATTCTAAAAAAAATTTAAAAAATGCGGGCTATCTTTGGACAGTCCACAAAAGATGTGCACCTCTGGAGATGTGTAAGAAACTTGTACGCTAAAAAAATAAATCATAAACCTGAATAGACTTCTTGTCTATTGTAACAATTTCAACAATAATAAATAAAAATTAAAAAATTAAGTATATAGTAAAATTATTTATAAATTTTATATAATAAGATATAATTTTTTGTTGATAAAATTTTTATTCTCATAACTAAAATTTTTTATAACCAAAGAAAAACATATTTAGTGATTGCATCCCCTACCATTATTGATTTATATTCTAATTAAATTGTCTCATTTTAGATGAAATTTGGGGTCGAAAAGTGTAGAGATTTTGTTTCTATTGAAGGACAGAAAAGGAAACAGGGATGCTCTCCTATGCACACTGCGGATGGGAAAGGATTTGTGGGTGGGAGAAGATTTAAAATGTTCAAATCTATTTTTATTTTATTTTATTTTATCTTAATTATCATTTTTTTATTCTTTATCATTAAAAAATTATTCTTACTTATATCAAGATGTCAAGATCATTATATTAATAAAACTTGTGAGAAAGTGGTCGTGAGATTGGAACCATTAATATTATTTGTTAACTTGTAAAATTGAACGGTTCTCTTGTTTATATTTTTTAATGAACGCATAAGATTTTGAAGCGACTTTTTTTTTTTAAAAATTTTTGTTCATCATATTTTACAACTATTCGTACTATTTAAATTAGTTTATGAATTACGTATAAATGTTATTACTTTAGTTAAACTTAAAAATATAATTTTATCAAAAAATATTACAAATATTAATAATTTTTTAATTATCAATATTAAATATAGTTAGAAAGTATATTGGCATAGGAATAAAATACAAATTAATTATAAGATCAGATCATTTAAAGAACTAGCACTTTAGAGGTAAAATGCATAAATTTTAATCACTTGCAAAATTTTTTGCTGAAATTATCACAAATTCACCTCCATAATCTTTTCTCCCTTCTCTCTCTCCTTCCCTATATTTTCTCACATCTCCCATATCCTTTTAGTCTTTTCTATCTTCTTCCATCAACAAAACTGTAATTATATATATATATATATATATATATATTCTCTTTCTCTTTTCGTTTGAATCATACATTCTTCAACCCCTCCAACAATAAGGACCTAATTCAAAAAATTGTAAGGATTAATTTGAAAATAAAAAAATTATAGGGACTGTATAAATAATTAAACCAAAAATTAAAGTAAATAGAAGATATCGGTGCAACACCCCACTAATTAAAAAAAATCATAAATACAGTGTATTATAAAAAAAATGATTGAGAAAAATATTGAATACTTTACATTTAAAATATATTTAATTTTGAACCATCTAATATTTCTTAAACTCCCTTTGCAAAAGTTTAAAATATTCCCAATTACTTAGTCGCCAAAGACTTCTAAAACAGTTGAACTATTTTGTATTTTCTTTTTATATTTTTTTTGTGCTATAACAACTTTTGGATCTTCTCATTTATCAGTTAATTTATAGTGAAGTATGACCATTTATCAACAACCCTAGTCTTCTAAACAAGTTGTTAATAATCAAAGTCTTCTCTTATCATTTAAAGTAAATTACACATCAATTTTTTTTGGGTTTTATTAAATTTATATAAATTTTTCTTCAATTTTTAAAATATACATAAATTTTCATTGAAATAAAAAAAGTCTTACTCTGTAGTTCAATTTTAAATTTTTTACCAAAATGCCCTTCATTTTAAATTTTTTTAATATAAACAATATTTATTTAGGTTATTTGAGGATATTTTATTAAAAAAATTAATATAAGACTAAAGCATAAAATTGTATTTTATTTTAAAGAAAGTCTATATAATTTTAACAAAATTCAAGAAACATCTATATAATTTATTCTGTCTATATAATTTTAACAAAACTCAAGAAACATCTATATAGTTTATTCTATCTTTTAATATCATGTTCTTGTTGAGTTTTGAAAGCAAACCTTGTTTTGGGGTATCTAGCAATGCCCTCAAGATGGAAAAGATTAAAAATCTCACATACTTGACCTTTCTTTTGCACAAAAGAAATTGCATAATTGCCACACCCAAAAATGCGATCGTGTGACGCCAAACCAAAATCAAAATTAAAAGTTGTAGAGTCGCCACCAAAATTTTAATTTTTAAAAAGGTAAAACTTTGAAAGGGCCTTTTTATTTGAAAAATAGTCTGCGAACCAAATTTAGATTTGGGAGTCGCTTGTGAGTGGGGAAGGTGTTAAGCACTCCACTATATTCTTTACTAAGAACGGTTACCCTAAGTTAGTTGTGCAAAATTAAAGTGGACATGATTCTATTTTAATTCTCCCTAACAAATCACATGCAAAATAAGAAAGAAAGAAATTAAGAAAATAAAATTAAGAGCAAAAGAAGGAAAATAAATTAAAGAAATAAAATTAAAAGAAAATATTTTTTTACAAGGGTGGACTTGACATAAGATGAGAGCCTAAGGTCTACATACCCTCCGAGAGGGATCAAAGTCTACGTTGTTCGAATAGAGATGGTGTTTATTTGTTTGTATTTTCTTTCTTTTTTTATATTTTTGTTTTTTTCCTTTTTTTTGTTTTTTGCTTTGTTTTGTTTTGTCATATTTTGTTTTTTTTTTTTTCATGGTGAAAAGAGAAAGATAATAAAAATAAATTTTATCTTTGGCAAATAAAATGATGTTAGCATTAGTTGAAATGTTTTAATTTGCTAAAGATAGAATTAATTTCATTTTTTTCTATTTCTCTTCTCCTTTTTCTTAATTATTATTATTATTATTTTCATTTTTCTCTTGATTTTTCACTCATTTGAATGATTTTTTATTAATTATTTTTTTGTTCTGTGTTTTTTTTTTTTTTTTTTTTTGGGTTTTGCTTGTTTGTGTCTCCTCTTTTAAAAAAATTAATTAATTTTTTTTGAAAAGAAAAAGTAATAAAAATAACTTTAATTGTTGCAAATAAAATATTTTTAAAATTAGTTAATGAGCTTTAATTCGCAAAAGCTAAGTTACTCTCACATACTTATTCTTTTCTTCTCTTTTCTTTTTTTTTTTTCAATTAATTTTTTTTCTTGTATTTTGATTTTTTTTCTTTTACGATTTGATGTTTGACTTCTTCCTTTATGATTGATTTGGATTTTTTCGTTTTGGTTTTTGTTTAGAAAAAATTTTGTTCAATTTTTGTTCGATTTTTTTTTGTTTTTGTATTTTATTTCCCCTTTTTCTGGAATTGAACTTGGAGAGTTTATTTGATTTTTTGAAAATTATGTATATATGTATTTTTTTTAGTTTTGAACTCTTTTTTTCTTTCAATGTGTTAATTATTGAGATCCAAAATATATGCCAAAAAAAAAAAAACATTTGATGACCCAACTAGGTAATTGAGGAAACTTATTGTCACACACAGCCCCAGATAACACTATAAGCCTAAGGAGATACAAGATCTCACACGGCAACTCTAATAAAGGACACATAAAATAAAGCTGAACATAAATATCTACAAGCTTGCAACATTCTTTGTGTGTGCTTGTGTCCAACCAGTTAAATATCATGTTTCAATACATTTCAAGTATGAGAAAAACAAGCTCAAACCATTTAACTCCATTATGTCACATATGGTTTTATATGCTATAGTGAAGCCATCTCTTTGATCTTTGCTAAATTTTTGGTAATCCATCTCGTTGATCTTTGTTCCTATGTGCCATGTGATCTCTCTTCCACCCATCTCCCTGGGCAGCGTCCACTCTCTTGCTTTTATCAGATCATGGGCCTCCAGATGATGGGCCTCACACAGAGTATAAGAAAAAGACACGTTAGTTTGCTTTTCATGAATGATGAAAACGACCAGTGTCTCAAAGCAGAAATAACATGCAGTTATATTCATAATTGCACACTCAAGCCTACCTCCCCAGAATTTAGATACAAATTATCCATCAATTGCGATCCATTTCAAAGAGAATTACAAAAGGCAATCTAAATTCCCAGCTAGGCAATAGGCACACATATAGTTCCCTAGACTCATATATCATAACGGCTAGGGAAAGGCAACAAAAAAAGAACATCCTAACATAATCATACTTTCCAGTGGCAACAACCACAACGAAATCAACCTCATACAAATAGAACATCCTAAGCCAACATAAAATTTCACGTTATTCACAAGATCAATCCTTCATTCAGCAAATTATGGGCTTCTAAGGTGTGGGCCTCACGCACAGTAGAAATGTCGTGACCTAAATCAGGAAGGAGTGACCAGCATGGAAAGTAAGAAATACTTAAGTCCGTGAGCCTATCTAGTAACACCTCAACTAAGGAGACCTCTTTTTCAATGTGACATAAATTTACTTCATTATCTGATTCATCATCCTACATCCTTTTCATAATATAGATATTCATAGTTGTTGTAAAAATTTCGGCAAAGTTTCCCCTGAAATTTGAATATCCCCAAATTTTTACAACAGCTATGAATCCAGCAAAAACAGTAAGGGGGGAGCTCCACTCTTCCCATCAACAATCAGTATAGTATAGAACCAAAGATTCATCAGGGGAGGGGAAATCCTATTCGTGTTGAACAAAAATAAATCTAATATATTACAATCAACCAACAACAATTCATCACAACAAAATTCCACGCCCTCAAAATCTGAAGACGGGCTCACCAATATGATGCCTCTACCTACTAAGATGATGGAGGTGGATTAGATCTAACAGCACTATCTGAAAGGTGAAATTTAAAAGAGTGAGTTGAACCCAGTGAGTAGATAAATTATTACAATAATTAAAAAAACAGCTAAGTTAACTAGGAAATGTCACATACTAAAGCTCATACAGGGGTCCTTCTTTAATAGTTAAATCTCAACATAAAGGTCATTCAAGTTTCTTTTTCTTTTTTTCAACTATTGTTGGTGGCAGCTACACCTCGTTGGTGGCTCTTTATCCCTCACGAGTGGCTACGCCTAACGGGCAGCTCTTTTTCCACACCAGTACACGTTATAATTAATCCTTTGTGACGGCTTCACCTCATTAGCAGCTCCTTACCCTTTTTATGGGTAGCTACACCTAATGGGTAGCTCCTTCTCTGCCCAGATCTTATAATAAGTACTAGATAGTGTATTGAGCCAATAATCCACACACAGTAAACTAGAAACGATATAAGTAATACTCATTTGTCATCACAGTTGAACAAGAAGTTATTAATGCATGGAAAACATAAAGCCTATAGAAAGGTAAAAGAGCATTCAATCAATAAACAAATAGAATATTACAAATAAGGAAAAATAAAACCTAATTGGTAATTAAACATCTACAAAGACGGCTAGATGCATAAATAATTTAATGCTTAATATTTAATCCGAATAAGCTAGGATGATGCTAAAGAAAATATATTTAGTAAAAAAAAAATGAAAGAGCCACATGTAAACATATATATATATGTAACTAGTATTAAGGAGTAGGATTGTGCAATGTCTATATATGTGTCTTTACATATATATATATATATATATATCTCTTAAAAGGATATGGAATTCAAGCCATCAAATTCATGCCACAATCCAAATTATATTGATTTTGGTTCAATAAGCATGCTTAATCACTCCCCTGACGTATCCCACTTCCTAATTTATTGATCAAGAATCGTTAAATTCTCATATGAGATCTTTCTCCCTATAACAGGGATGTATGACAGAATCAAGTAAGAACATAACACTCACCTCACAAATTCCTAAATTTCACCTCCCTTTCACCTCATCGAGGCTTGATAAACTTTGAACCCTCAATTGCATATGTGTACATATATATAACAATGGAATAGAGACACAAATTTATTGCAATCATCATCTACTCACAGTGATATCAAGAGTTGATGGATACTTGCTTCTCCTCAAAAGTTCAACTCCTTTGCAGTCAATGTTCCCAAAGTTTTCTACTAGCACCAAACTTGCCAAATTATTACGTAGACCCAAAACAACAATTCTTAACATCTATCTACTTCAATGATAATTTTCTAATTGTTTTCTTCTATTATATAATTCACCCACTGCTCACAAAATTGCCTCTTAACTTAGCCCTTTCCATAACATTTCAAATTCATGATTTGAGTTTCAAAATCATTCCTAAGGATTAGGAATTGAAGGTTTGTGCGTGATTATCATAGTTAGAAAGCCTCATTCTAAGATCCCTAATCTCTCCCCTTTCCATGTTCAATTAGCCAAGCAGGGACAAGACTTCAACACTCCTGTGTCACCCTTTTTTGTTGGAACAAGCCGAAAATGAAAGGGAAGAGCAAAAATTAATGGATCTGGTATTCAAATTGAAGGAAGAATGAAAATGGGATGCTCATCGTAGCTGTTGCACTCTTCTAGCTTGCTCACGAACGGGACGCTCGAACCAGCGGCGAGAGAGCTCGAGAAGATCCGTATGGCACCGGGAAAAGCTTCGTAGGTGAGGGAAAAAGGGCAGTAGCTCCACCGGAGAAGACGCACACAAACTAGCAGGGGGAGAGAGCTGACACGACGGAGAACGAGGGAGCAGCAACGGGAAGAAGATAGAAAGGAATAACCAACGGGAAAAAAAAGGAAGACAAAATAAAAAGAAGAAAAATAAAATAAAAAAAACTAAAAAGGAAGGGAAAAATGAATAAAATAATAAATAACCCTTTTTTTGTCTTTTCGTTACAAGAAAGAGAGGAACAGACACAAGAACTTACTTTTCATAAAGCAACAGAAGATAATAATACTAATAATAATCAATATCTTGATATATTAGATCACAATTTAGCAATTTCCTTATCCAGGTTAAGTTCATAACAGTTATGAAAAACAGTCAATTCGGAGTAGTAACTCATCAATATAGACAACTTCACGTTGATTTAGCATGATAAAATGGAATAAAAGCTTAGGATCCCTAACAAAAACATTTCCTACATGTTTAGACTAGCTAAATGATTTCCCTAGTCATTGGCTCCATTGGATTCAACGGATTAGACCATTAACATAGCAATTGCAAAGGTCAAACGCTTAATTCGAACCTAGACATTTCTCTCAAGCCTTTCATTGAACACTGGCTGGGCATATTTTAAAACGCATATAGAAGACACATCCAAACCAATATGATCCAACACTAGATATCTAACGCTATTTAACAAAGAAAATTCCTAGTTTCAATTACTAGGTCACACTATCCTTTATTCCTATTAAGCATTATCAATAACCACAAGAAAATTTTAAATGAATAGCAATGTCGACAAACATGGAAGGAACAAGACTTATGACTTACCTGCTGAAATTATAGCTATCAGAAAGGGTTCCTCTTTCTTAGTTTTATTTTCCCTTTTTCTTTCATTGTCCCTCTATGGTGCTTGGGTCACTCCTCTTCGTCACCATCCTTCCTTCGAACAGAGAACCCCAAGATCCCTTACTCACCAGCTGGAACTCCTTAAGCCAACATAAACAGATAGACTCCTGGTTCCTCCTCCTCTCTGCGCTCTCAACTTTCTCTTTTTAATCTAGAACAGAATCGCTTGCTCTTGATGTCTCTCTGAACCTCACATCCCTTCCTCGCACCCTTAGCCTCTCTTAATTTCTCTCGTCTGTCTCCCTCTTCAATTCTCTCTTTTTTATTTCTCTCCTAGTTTCTCCCTGTCTTTCCCCTCTTCTATTCTCTGCCTCTCCTCCCTGAATCAGAAAAATCTCTTTTTCTCTGAATCTCGAACCTCACGTCCCTTCTCTATCTCTGAAAAAAAAAACTTCTTTCCTGATGCATCTCTTTTTGCCTTTCCCGTCTCCACAGCTATGTGCCTGCTGCTTTTTCCTTTTTTCTCTTTTCAGTGTTCTATCCTTCTGTCTCCCTATTCTCCCTACTGGCAATGGTCAGTGGCACGAAAAAGGTATTGGGGTCAAAACGCAGAGGCTCCCTTCAGCATTTTGTGATCTGGGTCAACGGGTTTAGGGGAAGTGGGCCGATCTATTTTAATTAGTTTTGGGCTGGAGGTGTTTTTGGTTTGCTTGTGTTTTTTTGTTGTTGATGTTTTTCATTGAGATTAATGGGCTCTAGAAAGGGGTGGTGCTGATGGGCTTGAACGAATTGGGATATAATTGGTAATTTTTTTTAGTTAGTCTTACTTTTTTTCATTTTTTAACTCATTTTTTTATATTTATTTTTTATTTGATTTTCAATTTTTGGTTTTCCTTTTTCTTCTTCTTTTTTTTGAATTCGAGCTTTAGGAATTTGAGGAAAAAAAGAAAAAAAAAATCTAATACCTTTTGAGTAACTTTCCCTTATTTTTTATTTTTTTATTTTGTTATTATTTTTGAAGTTTGCCTAGATAAAATACGGTATTCACAATAATTTTACACAAATGATTTTTCTATTGATAGAATTGCATATTGCAAAAACATATAGCCATTAGCCACTGTATTTGATGCATATGTCTGTAGAGAATAACTCACCATGTTTCCAAAGAGTAAAAACATTACAAGTCATAGAATGATTCCCAAAAAATGTAGGAAGGAGAAACCTCTTTTTTTGAAATACTACAAACTATGCATATACATTCAAGAATGAACAAATTCTAAATTATTTCAATGACAGTGTGGTATTATAACTACCTACCATGTACGTTTGTAATGCTAACAACATTGTCGGAAAACAATCTATAACTTTCTTCATTGGACCCTGAACTCAACAGACTCTGCCATTGGATGAATGTAGGTTGCTTTGGAGGAGGAAGATTAACAATCTCATTATTAAGCATAGAAATCACAGAGCTCATACTTGGCCTCTCTCTAGCAAGATCTTGGACACACAAAAGTCCTATGTGTATGCACCTCAATATATCCATCTCTGGGTTTGGATCAAATATTTCAGGATCTATTAATGTTACAATATTTTCTTCATTCCATAATTTCAATGCCTAAAATATATAACAAAAAAATGTATGAGTAGCAGGGGTGAAAGCTGGAAAGCCGAGAGTTAAATTAACTATAAACAATAAAGCCTTATGATTAATTATTGATGAGGGCAATGAATTGTAGAGACTCACAAATCCTAAGAGGCTAAGAGAATGCTTATTGCTATAAAAGCTTGAGTTTCTTCTTCCGCTAATAATCTTAAGTAGTAAAACTCCAAAACTAAACACATCTAATTTTTTCGAAAACAATCCTTCCATTGCATATCTTAATGACATATAGCCACTGTATTATTAAGTAAAACAATTAATTATTAAAGCACTCACTTCTCAATATGCTACTATAATATTTAACAGAGAACAAAAACTTACTATGTTCCGACAACTCTTTTTGTGTTAGCATGATCTTCACTGTCTTCGAAAATTCTAGCCATACCAAAATTTGATATTTTTGGATTCAAGTTCTCATCTAGCAATATATTGCTTGCCTTTAAGTCCCTATGTATAATTTTTAGTCTAGAATCTCTATGAAGAGAAAGTACCCCTTGTGCTATTCCTTCAATTATGGCAAAGCTCTTTCTCCAATCTAGGAATTTATGTTTTAGTGGATCTACAAAAGCAAAGGGGAGGAACATATTAGTTTTGAACATATTTGTAAAAAATCCCCAAACTTAAATAGCTTTAAGAAAGTCTGATAGCTACAATTGTTATAATTTTCCTTTTTTTGTTCTATTTAATATATATGTTGAATATAGAAAAAGATAAAAGTTTTAAAATGCATATGATATAGCTAGAAAAGAAAGGATCAAAAGAACCAACCAAAAATAAATGCATCCAAACTTTTATTTGGCATATACTCATATATTAACATCTTTTCTTCTCCTTCAACACAGCAACCTAAAAGTTTTACAAGATTATGGTGTTGAAGTTTAGAAATAACAATCACTTCGTTTATAAATTCCTCTAATCCCTGTCTGGATGCTCTAGAAAGTCTCTTAATTGTTATTTCCTAGCCATCTTGCAATATCCCCTTAAAGAAAATACCAACAAACAGTAATTACACACAATGACAAGAAACAACAAATATACACAATGACTTCAAAATTGATGAAGTTAGTATGAATGAATGTACCTTATACACTGGACCAAAACCACCTTGTCCAAGTTTATTAGACAAGTCAAAATTGTTTGTAGCAATTACAACCTTTTCAAAATTATATGCCAATAGCTCTGGTAGTTTAACTTGTGACAATTCTCCAATAATGTTGTCACTTGTTTTTTTTTGCATGTGCTTCGCCTTTGTTTAATCGGAAGAGCCATTTGCTCTTTCATTTTCTCACTAATTCAAAACAATGAATTGAATTTAGAAAGAGTGAAGAACATGGAAATATCCCATAGGAAAATGAAATGACACAAATTACCAAACATTTTAATAATATGAAGATTGCATTTGAATTTATTGAGATGATATAAATGGTAGTGTACTCGAGTGTTTAGCCATCCTTTTCGATGAAAGATATGCACCAAAGACAGTGATCATGGTTCCTATTATTGCTGTAATGGTAATGATTTTTGTTACATGTCTCCCCTTTTCTGCATTTCAGAGAAAACAAGTAAAGTTATAGAAACAAATCAATGCAAATCCATAAGAAGGTATATGTTATAGAACTGGATTTTAAGCATTTAACATAACACAAAATTAAGATACCAAGATCTGAATAGGCTAGACGAACATATAGATCATTTCCTCTTGTTGATAGCTGTTGAATGTCAGTCAGATCTCCTGTCCAAGACATACAGCCAATTTATGAAGTGTATGAGTACGCTACACAAGTGCAATTTTCCAAGCACTGGCTTCGGCATGTGTCTTCTGAAACAGAAGACCATTCTGCAAAATCTGGAACTTTAACCGTCTGTAAAAGCAAAAACCCATCTCCTTTGCCATCTGCACTCCCATTTCTCACCCTCTCACACTGCAGAGTTGTCTTTCTAAAGCATCCATTAGTCCAGTTTTGCCTATTCCATTCCTCACTATTGCTTGGCTCAAACCCTATCAAACAGTTGCATATTGGTGAACTATTTGAATTGCAGCTTCCAAATGCCCTATATAAACCATAAATATCACATTTCGAGTTTTGAAAATTATAAGTCGATAGCGACTGTTTCGTATCATTAAGCCAATCTCTTTCATATAATAGGCCTTGAAAGTTCAAGACAAAGATCATGAATTCAGTCACATCAGGTAAAGTAAAAGCCAAATAAACAGTTCCCTCCCCATCATCTACAATAGTGAACCCTTTAAGATAAAACGAATTCATATCGGATATACCCGTAAAGACCCGGCCATTCCATGAACCACTGCGCCAGTATGAACGAGTTCCATTCCAGATGAACACTTCAGGAATATCCAGGCGTTCAAGTCTGAGGTAGAAGTTCCCAATAGATGGATCAGACAAACCTTTCCATGATGTAATACTTAGTTTTTCACCTGTCTTTTTGTTGCTTGTAAGTTTCAAATTAGGCAGATATGTATCAGAAGGATGCTCGAAACTTTGCCATAAGGTATTTTGTGCAGAGTAATCTAGAAGGATAAGGTTACCGGGATCTAAATGTTAGAATTGTTGGATCTTGTATGAAATTAGAACACTAACTTGTTATTAGAATAAGAATCATACCTGTAGCTGCCATGGAAATAGGTTAGAGACTGGATCTTCCTCTCTATCACCCTATGCTTAGATGAACGGCTTTCAATGAGACTAGCACTTAAATTAAGGTTAGAGAGGGGACCTAACTCTTACTTATAGATGTTTTATTGGGCCCTCCTATCATGGGCTTCAACAAAATAATTGGCTTACACTATTATGATTGCTCACCAGACCTTTAATTTGAATGTATGCTAAAGCCCACCAACTTTATAATCACTTAACTTTAATTGGGCTTATGACAATCTTAATGGACCATAGTCAACCCAATTTTAGAAAACATTAAAAGAATTAATGTGAGCCTACATAAAATTTTTTAACATTCTCCCACTTGGGGCACATTAATTTGATTTTAAGAAAATTCATTTTGTTTTTATAAAATGACTCCTGGGTTGACGAAACAATAAAAACTTTATGTGCGCACTTTATTTAGAAAACAATGGTCCTTAAGAAAGCACATCATATACAATCCGATCTAATATAACTACCAATAAGGGATAATGGCAATCATCATGTCCTTTAATGACATAAGACTAGTCCATACTCACACATATTGGCATCATATTGACATGGATCCTAAGTCGAGAAGTGTGGTAAGAAATAGCTCTTAAAGTGATCAATAATGCATTATTTCTTATCGGTCCTCTATATGATTTCTCAATATCTGTATGCTAAACTGCAATGAGAAATCACGACTTCTCAATATCCATATGCTAAACTACAGTGAGAAATCGTACGACTCATAACAAGTCTACATGTCTCAAATACTTTATCTTGAGAATATAATATAGTGCCATAAGAGACATATCATGACAAATACAATGGTCATCCTTAAGACCAGAACTTTGTCTTAAGGTACATGTTGCATTCAATCTTTCCACAAGTAAAATATTAAAGGTGATAATCATTAATAACATATTAAAGATATAAAAGTTCATAAAATTTATTTATATAAACAAAAGACATTTGCAGAATCATTGCATAAAACAAAATAAAAGAAGGCAAAATATGTGAACTCCTACTAATTTAAAAGATCAAAAGACCCTAAGATACTTATGTTCTCAACATGTTTATTAAACTACACGGGTCTTAATGCTTTAGTCAAAGGATCAGCAAACATTGACTCGGCATTTATGAATTCTATGACGTCTCCTTTCTTAACCCCTTTTTTTTTTTTTTTTGTAATATTTACTACCACGTTTGGAGTTAACTATTTTGATAATACTCCCTAATTGTTCCTCAACCTTTATTTGATAAACTTTCAACGTGTCAAGGGCCATAGACTTTTCTCTAATGAGAAAGATATATTTGTAACAGGAAAAAATCATTAATAGAAGATAAGGTTCACTAATATTTATGTGTATCAAAGATAAATTGTCAATTTTGGAATTCAAAGACAGTTTGTATGGTAAGGTAAAATGCATTTGCTAATTATATTAGAATCATAAGAAATTTTAACACCATCCTTTCCTAAATTTGAAAAATATCCAACTTTATTAATCAATAAAAGAGAAAATTAATATCTTAAAAAAAAAATTCTAAACAAAGCCGATAACCATATCCCAAAAAATAAAAGAAAGTAAAAATAAAAGTTCTTATATGTTCAACTTGAATGCTCACACTATTTCTTAATTTAGACTCAATCTCTCTTAGTTTCTTGTTGATTCTGAATCCCTTGGTCTCTACCCTTTTTTGCTAGCCAATCTTTATATTTAAAACAATCAACCTTTTTATGACCCTTCTTCTTGCAGAAATAACAACTTATATCCTTTATTTTATCTCCATCATCTGCAGCTTGATGCTCACCATGCCTTTTAAAGTTCTGATCCCTTTTAGGAGCATGCATTTTCTTGTTCTTAAGTCTTTCTTTTCCCTTATGGAAATTTGGCCTATTGTGGGAAACTAAGTATACATTCTCATTCTCATTCTCATTCTTTTCCTTTTTTAGTTTTTCTTCCTCAGCCACGCATTTAGAAATTAAGTTATTTAGATCCCAAGCCTGATCTTGTGTGTTGTAAGCAGTTTTGATTTGACTAAATTCTTGCGGAAGCGAATTAAGTGCGTGATGAATGACAAAACTATATGGAATTGGAATATTATGAGCCTTAAGCTTAGTTTGAGCATGCACCATCCTCATAATATATTCCTTAACTCCCTTAGTGTTATCATATTTCATACTTGTCAATTCACTCATGAGTTATCCTGCCTCAACTTTGTCAGACACATGATACCTCTTTCCCACAGCATAAAAAAATTCCTTAGCATTTGTGATTTCTAGTAAACCACTCATAAGATGTTCAGCAATTGATCTTTTTATAGCTATGAGACTGAGGCGGTTAGATTTCTCTCACTTAACATAGTACTCATTTTGTTCAGCAGTGCTATTCATAGTGGGTTTCAAAGGTTCGTTCTCACGTAGTGCCAAATCTATGTCCACTATTCCCAGAGAAAATTCTATATCTTGCTTCCACCTCTTATAGTTAGAACCATTTAGGACCTCAATGATAGCATTATTTTTGTTCACAGCAAAAGAGACTGTAGATAAAATTGTAACATGGTCAATAAATCAGGCAATTTTAGAATAACTCAAGTTCAACAAACTATCCTTGAGAAGCACTTGTTGCATTATCATGAACTCTCATTTGGGTAGAGAACATAACATGCATTAGGCCTCTATAGCATGAAGCTAATATAAAGAAAAATATATAGTATTAAGAGCCTTATCCCCTTTGGGCAGATAAGTCTCTAAACTATATATCTCTATCCAACAAGAAATATTATAGTTGAGAAAATTTATCTCCTTTGGGCAGATAAATCCTCTTAACTACTTACTTCCACCAACACACTTCATGTCATACCAGAGTTCGTATATATAATAACCTCCTTTGGGCAGGTAATTATATATAGTGACTCAATTTCTATCAATAAGAGAATTCAGCGATTTTGTGTATTTTGATGGATAAATATCTTTGGTGACAAATATCCACAAAATACACAAAATAACATTCCCAGACTAGAATAAAGGAAATTGCCTTATCTCCTATCAACAAAAGGAATTAAACGATTTTAATAACTTTGATGAATGAATCACTTTGGTGATTTATTCGCAACAGTTTATTAAAACAAAATTCTTAAATTAGGAGAAAATTCATATTCCATCAAGATACTTTTACCATATGTATCCTAAAAGGCCAATTATGAACTATGTTTGCATGAAAATTGTGAACAATAACAATTTTCTTGAAATAAAGCTTAAATATTGATTTTAATAGCTTGGCTAGAGAGTATAATTATTGTATGTGTATCTATGGAGAGTGCACCTAAATTTCATACTCTATATATGTCAAAGTATTTTTCTGAATTTTTCTATAATTTTTTGAGGCCGTTCACTTATTCAAAATAATTAAAAACTCTATTATTAATTAAAGAAATATAAAAATAAATAAATAATTTTCTGAGCCTCAAAAATTAAAATAAAAATCACAAAAAATTAGGAAATCACATAATTTAAAAATTGGGACAAAGAACACTCCAATTGGAGCTTGGGGTGGCTCTCACGTGCCACCCCTTATTTTCCCTGAGCGTGGGCAAGGCTCGGCTGGAGGTTATCTTCAACCTCCAGCCGGGTACGCGGGTCTGGAAACGGGTTCATTGGACCCGTTTCCAATCCGTGTGATTTGGAGCTGCTCTAGGCTATTTTTGCTTCGATTTCTTTGTGTTTTTCATCGTAATTGAGATTTCTAAAATATTTAAGGCATCAATTGTCCATGAAATCAATCAAAATAGAAGATTCAACCCAATTTTCTTCGTAGGTTTCACGGACATGGACCTTGGCTGCACGAATCACGTTTTGAAGCAATTTGCAACTGGAAATTATGGGGTTTTGTTGTAAAACAATATTTATAATATGTATGAATGGTTAATTGAATAAATTAACAAAGGAATTTGATTAATTTTAGAATTTCTATAAGGGTTTTGAAACATGAACCCTAAACCTCAATATGCAATATCGAGCGTTTTAACATTGAAAACTATAGGGCTTTTGTATAAATAAGAATTTCTAACATGTCTGTGGAATTAATTGAGCAAATAAACAAGAGAATCAAAAGAATTTTGAACTTATGTATATTGGTTTTGAACAAGAACCCTAACTTTTCTTTCTTCGAATTTCCAGCCAATTGAACTAATTTTAATGCAATTAATTGTACAGAAGGGTCTACAAACATGAGATGAAGGTTTCCCATGTAATAATTCGAGCAAAAAACTTCAATTTTAGAGAAATAAAAAATAAGATGAACTTATGTAATTCAAAACTTTGAACTTTAAATTCTCTTCACCCAGTTAGAATTTGGAAGTAAATAATGTGTCATATGAAAGCTTGTGATCTATAGAGTAAAAGCCCTAAATCAATTTAGCCAATTGCCCAACAATGAGAAAAAAAAAAAATTCAAGGACCAAAATAATATTGAAGAATATGATATCCTTATATGAAAAATATAAACTTTTGGTTCTAAAATTTCATACAATAACCATAAGCTCTGCTACCACTGTTAGAATTGTTGGATCTTGTATGAAATTAGAATACTAACTTTTTATTAGAATAAAAATCATACCTATAGCTGCCATGAAAATAGGTTAGAGACTGGATCTTCCTCTCTATCACCCTATGTTTAGATGAGCAGCTTTCAACGAGACTAGCACTTGAATTAGGGTTAGAGAGGGGACCTAGTTTTTACTTATAGATGTTTTATTGGGCCATCTCATCATGAGTTTCAACAAAACAATTGGCTCACACTATTATGACCGTTCACCAGACCTTTAATTTGAATGTGTGCTAAAGCCCACCAACTTTATAATCACTTAACTTTAATTGGGCTTAGGACAATCTTAATGGACCATAGTCAACCCAATTTTAAAAAACAATAAAAGAATTAATGTGAGCCCACATAAAATTTTCCAACACTAAAAGCTTGCAAGTAGAATTGGATGCTATATTCGATACATTTGACGACCAAATCATCTGCTACTGTCCATTTATTACCACAAGATTGCCATCCTCAGATATTGTGACGATCCCAGAAGAGTCCCTTAGTGGTTGGTTTCTGTTGGCTACCCACACGATATTGGATTCGGACTTGTACCAAATTTCCACATAGCGATTTGTCGAATTTTCGGGGCTGAAGAACCCCAGCACGAACAAACTGCCATTGGAGCTAATAGTTTCAGGATCCTTGATGAATTGAGATGGTGAGATGGCGTCTCCGGCACTGCAAAAATCAAAACAAGAGCAACCAAATATGATCAAGACACAGACTAACATTGTATGACTCCAAAAATATCCCATTGCTGAGATGAAAAATTCTTGAGATGCAAGATCAAGAAAGATAACTAAGTCTTTACATTGATGGGTTGGCTCTTCGAAAATTCAACGGCTTATATCTTCTCGAACACAGCAGCCAATTTTGATTGTTATTAAATCTATTCACGACAATCGTTAGTGTTTCTAATTAAATATGTATCTTCCTTTCTTTAATAGTTGAAGTCATAGATAAATTATTGGTAGTAAATGACTGACATAGAACATGTATGAAATAGCTATATATTGAAAACTAAATCTTGAACAATTATCCTTTTTCTTTTTCTTATTTTAAAAGGTATATTCCTCCATTTATATTATTGATTAACTCTCTGCTATGCTTGGATGTTTGCCCCAGATTGAAAGAGTTTATCTATTGTTAACCATATTTCTAGCTTCGGCAAATTTTTTTTATCTATTAGGTTTTGTTGGGTCCTTAGATTAGCAAATTTAACAACTGATTGGCTTGTTAAGATTTCTTGTGAGGAAATATTCTCGATTGACAAGGATGTACGTCCCCCACCCCGTTGGTTTCTATTCTTTACGCTGCTTCTGCGTCTTGTAGGGACATTGTTCTTAGTCATTAATGGCTTATATAAAACGTGTATGAAATAGCTATATGTTGAAAACTAAATCTTGAACAATGAACCTTTTTCTTTTTCTTTCTTAAAATATATATATATATATATATTTCTCCATTTATATTCTTGATGTCTCTATTTTATTTTATCGCATTATTGGTTGGAAGCTATAACAATTAGATGAAGCTTAATTTTTTATGTTTATTTTTTATTCTTTTAAGCAAAAATTATGTTAAATTCATATTTATATGTATTTTTATATAAATTCAAGTTAGAAATTATTGATAATATTTTATTTTTATTATAGAATAAATAAATGAGAAGTCATACAATGATTATGATTAGACTTGATCGTAGCTTGAGTTTGTTAAAAGAATTTCAAAAATATTAGATTCAGACTCGGCTCAATATTATTTGCATTATTTTGGGCTCGGGTCATCTTATAAAATAATAAATAAAAAATTATAACAGAAAACAATTTATTAAAAATTATTTTTACTAGTTTTGCTCGTCTTCTTCAGTCTGGTTATCATCTTCCTCAGATGCATCTTCCTCACCCGCAGCTCCCTTTTGGGTCATTATTGTAGAAGTCAAAAGAAATAATTGAGATGTTGAGGAATGCAATAAATGAAGCCGTGTAAACAACTTATTGGTTTCACAGCCAAGAAAGCGTAAGCAACTGAATACAACGCAATTTTAATTCCATAATTACATTAAAGTTTTAATTGTAAATTCATAAAAAAGATATAATACCATAAATTAAGTAGTATGAAACACAAGTCAAACATGACATATATCTATAACTGGTGGCCAGATCATTAGCGCATTTGCTCAGCATTTTGTTTACTTTGAAATTAGTTATTGACACTGGAGTGCTGCAGTACCAGATTCGAGGTCATTGCCTCATTTAGGCAGTGATACAGTATTAAACTTTTTAAGAGAAAGAAAATATAATCAAACATGCACAAAGCAATATAAATTTTCAACAAGCATATAAAAATATTGTAGTTGTAGTAGACTGAATAAAATGGGTTGGACTCAGAATTCGAATCAAGCTTTCAAAAACAAAATTAAATTTGATTTGTTTTATATTCAATTTTTTTAAAATATGTTCATTTTTTATTAGAATATTTTTTCAAACTCATATTTTAATAAAAAATAAACATACTTTGATCCTTTTAGTTTTAGGTCTTGCCCTTGTGTTGAGAGGTTTTAGTCATTTAGTTTTAGATCTTACCTTGGGTTGGTTTTGGTGAGTTAAAATAGGTTAGGATCCTTCAAAAGTTGCATTATGGCTTTTTGGGGGAAATACGCATACTTTGAGGGCTATATATTTTGATGGAGGTGAGTCCTATCATGCTAGTAGATCACTTATAAATACTTGTAGATGGCTTGGGATGTTTTGCTTTGCTAAGAAGTAAACTTACCACGGAATTTAAGTGTTTTCCTCTTTTTTGAACTCATGTTGCTGATTTTGTTATGAACAACAACTTAGCTAGTCTTAGAATGCACAATTTGAATCTTGTGAACCACTAATCAATTAGGTGTTTGTGGCCAATCGACTATTGTAGCCCAAAAAAACTGGCCAATTCTATAAGGTACTGGTCAACCACCTACATGGAACCAGTTAACCAGAGTATTTCCAACCACTTGACTGCTCTTTAAAAGGCAATTGACTAGTCACTCTAGGATCAGCCACCCCTTTTTGGTTAATGTACCATGCTTTTTAAGGGCTTTTTTAGGGACATGTTAAAAACCCAAAGGTATGTAAAACATAGAGAGTAGTTTATTTGTCTTGACCATCTCCTTAAAGACTTGACAAGTAGGTTTTAGTCATCATAACTTAGAGTAGTCAATTAGAATTAATCAAATACAAAGGTCAAAATCAATTCAAATTTGTACTATTTTAACTAATTGTTCGTATGCAAGGTTTTTAGTTTAGTTTTGTTAATTATAGTATTTGTGTTTAACTTATTTATTGTATTGTGTTACAAAGATCTCACTGCATACATTCTTATTGCATATTTTTTATTTTACATCTTTATATTTTGTAAACCATCATACTTCTTGATCTTTTGAAATTATGGATAATTATGTTCAATCGAGGAAACATTTTTTTGTAAAGTTGCATCACTTTGAATTTTAAATTGTTAATATGTGTATGAAATCAATAGGAATAATTTCAAAAACATTTATAGATTTGATATTGATCACTTGAGAAAGTTTTCAAGAATGAACTAAATTATTATGATTCTATACATAATTGAAATGTTCTTTTTTTTTTTTTTCTTATGAAGGGACTAGGTACAGAATGTTGGTTACTAACAATAATTCTATTAGCTTTAGGCACACCTTGGCTAAACCCTAGTTGATAGGGGTTATAGAAGATGCTAGCCCCTTACGTCGGCCAACACATACAATCATGCTGGGAATGAAAAAAGCAATGTTAAGTATGAAAATAACCTTTATGCCCCTACTTTAAAAAATGTAACAAAAAGTGGTAAGATACTATTAAATAATGATTATAAGGGTATAATAGAGTTTATACAAAAATTATATAAAGAAATTACCTTTCATAGGGATTAGTAAATGGGCTCTTGGTTACTTATCCATGTAGGTTGTATGCCCATGACAATTTGACTATTACAACAATGCAAAGGTTTTTTAAAGAATTAGTTTTGGAAATTTTCAAATGTGACTTTTAAAAGTTTAAAAGGTTTTCAAAAATATTTTCATTATTTATAATAACTTTTAAACTATGTGACTTTTATGACTTAGTATATTCTTCATATTTATATTTCTTTTATGAATAAATTTAATAGATATTGTGAAGCATAATTTTAGATTTTAAAGAATATTGCGAAGCACAATTTTAATTTTAAGTTGTTGTCACACTTGACAACCAGTTGGAGTCAAATGCAACATGAATGGTTAAAAAGAAAAGAGGAAAAAAATTGATTTTCAAAAATGATTTCAAAATCAATTTATTTGGAGTCATCACCAAAATTTTAATTATAAAAGGCAAAATTTTGAAAAAAAAATATTTTTTTAAAGAAAAATATGAAAAAGATTATCTAAGAACTAGAGAAGCATTCGAGAATTGGTTTGTGTGATGGGAAAAGTGTTTAGCATCCTATAGTACCTATTCTTAAGAGTAATTACTTTAAGTTAATTATATAAAATTAATTTTATTTAAACTACCCTAATCAAAACATATGCAAAACAAAAGGAGAAAGAAAATAACCAATAAATAAAATGAGATAATATTTATGAAAGCAAATAAAATTAAATTAAATATTTACAAAAGCATAGAAAAGAAAAATTTATAAAAATGGGAAAAATAAAATATTTACAAAAACATATTTGATTTGGGAATGTGACATAGAACCTATATATCTAATAAAGGAACTAAAACCCATGTAGTTTGAATAGGTAAAAATGCGTATAAGTAAGTTGGCAACATTTAATTATTTGTTGTAAAAGGAGTAGGAAATTAAAAATAACTTAATTTTCTCAAATAAAATAAAACAAATTTGCTGTTAGTTGTTATATTTTAATTTGTGAAAACTAAATTGATAAATTTTCTTACTCTTCATTTTTCTCTCTTTTTTTATTTTGAAAATAAGATTTTTTTTTAATTTTGAATTTTTAAATGCATAACTAGTTTTTCTAAAAAATTAAAAATAAAAGAGAATAAAATCAAATAAATTATTTATTGCCTACATGTGTAAACTTGTGAGCATAATATGAGAAAAGCAATTCTGGGCAATTTTGAGCAAGCACAAAACATAAGGATAGATTTAAAAGCATGAATCAAAAGACCACTAAAACTGTACATATCATAAGGCCAAGAACAATTTCTTCCGAAATAAATATAATCTCCTAGCCTTATGACGACAACAGCAGGGCCCACTTATTCGAGCCAAGATCCTCCAATTGATTTAATTGCACCATGTATAGTAATTGATTTTAGGTTTTTTTTTAGCATTAAAAATGATATGAAATATTTAAAAATTATAATTGGAAGCAAAAAATTTGTAATTGCAACAAAAGAAATTATGCTTTAAAAATTTTAAAATATAATTTTTCTTATAATTAAAATTTTTATCTTCCCAATTACAATTTTTAAATACCATATATCTATTTTTAATCCTTAAAAAACGTTTAAAATCAATTATTTCCCATGGTGCAATAAAAGTAACTAACGAAGAGAATCTCCCCTGCACTCATTCGGGCTTACCAAACCAAAGCATGAACACAAAAGATGTAGCTTCTTCAATCATGTTAAATTCAACATCCCATTCCAACATACACGCCTTCATTTAAAATCCAAACCAAGACGAATCCAATTAAGGTTATTGCACAGCAACCGGAAATAAAGCATGAAGTACGAGTTTACACATACCAACCCAAGTCAAATACATTACGTAGCATCCAAGCAAATCCCATCCATGATATGCATAATTTGGACAGAACCACGAGAGACATATTTTAAATACTTCAATTAGGTAAGCTCACATTAGGATTAACACTTGACTAGGATTCTAATCACAGAAAAAGAGGCACATGATTGGATTGGAAATAATTCGGACAAAAACATGAGCCATACTTCAAGAAGTTCGATCAAGTGAGTGGATCCATATGGAAACCAAGATTTCAATCATCTATCTTCTGGGATCAGAAAAAATTCGACATTCAAAACTAATCCAAGTAAAGACGCAAATCATGATCTATGAAGGCAATAAGAAGCATAACATCATTGAAACAGAGGAGGATCAAAGTGAATTAATTAAAGCAGCTAACATTACAGACCCCAAAGGAGACTCATCCCCTATCCTTTCCTTCTCCTGACCTCTCTCAATTCGGCTCTTGTCTCTCTCTCTCTCTCTCTCTCTCTTCGCAACGTTGTTCTTTCTGGAAATTTTCTTAGGTGCACTTGGAGCATGGTGCACCTAAGAAAATCAATGGATATGATTGAATTTGTACAAGTGAGACCCATGTGCAGTACAGGTGGAGTCCACGTGCAGAGTAAATCTGAACCGTAGAGTGTATAAATGACGTGGCGCACTGGGTGTATGTAAGAATTGCTCGTTCTTTCTGTCTCTGTTCCTATCGCACACGCCTCACTCTGATCTCTCACCCTCTCTTTCATATATCAGTAGGAGGGATCTTAATCGTAACTCAAATTCTCCAAATCTAGTCATTGACTCTTTTTTTTTAATTAATTAATAAATTTTTTATTAATAATTGAAAATTAAATGAAAATTAGGTCAAAATAATCATAACTCAAAAATTAAATTAAAATTGAATATGACTCAAGAATAATATTTGACTCAAAATTGACTATGACAATTCAAATAACAAAATAATTCAAATTTTTTTCTTTTTCTTTTTTCAATCCTTCTAGATTATTTTGATAATTCAAAAATTAAATTAAAATTAATTTGAAATAACTATAACTCAAAAATTAAATCAAAATTAAATATAACTTAAATAACAAAATGATATGAAAATTTAGACAACTTTAATAATATAAATAACTCAAAATTAAATGTATAAATAGATAACTAAAATAATGAATTTTCTTATTTTTAATGTATTAGTATTATTATTGTTGTTGATGTTATTTAGAAATATATAGACAAACTATGATATTCACAGTCAGCCATTTGCCCATTTATTTATATATGTGCATTTATATATTCAATTATTAAAATATGAAATGTTATTTACCCATTAAACATTTCATCAATAGTGTAGGGTGGATTATTATTCATTGGATAAGCCTTACATGATTTTTGTATTGGCGACTCTGTTTGGTTGATTTTGTCTAGTCAATATATTATATAGTATTTCTACAGGTTACATTGTTCATCTGTCAGGAGTAGTGTAATTCTAGTCTTGGGTTGTGTGTTATTTTTTTGCTTAAAATTGTTTTTTTGGGGGCTTAAAATATTTTTATGAAAATTTTACATTGAATTCTATGTAATTGCACGAGATCCCATGCTAATTTGTTTTATAATCTAATAATAGCTCTATAAAATTTCACATGCAAAGATCTCTCACTCAAATGTAGATAAAATCAGTTATTAAAATTTGAGAGTGGAACTTTTCTTATTATATAGCTATTGTTTGATTGGTTATAAAAATTTTGAAATGTCTTATTTTTGAGAAAAATTTTGTCAAAATTTTTATAAATAATTTGTTGTAGGAATGGAATGAACATGTGTGGTAAAAAGTAAAATTAATTAGATAATCATTTTTTATATTATCACTAAATGAATATGTTAAATTTACAAATGTGAGTTTGATTTTACATTTCGTGCCAGCCTCGTTTATGAACTTATGATGTGACAATGACTTTGGTAAATGCTTGAGGAAAAAATGAATGAATAAATAAAGGGAAAATCATGAAACATGGCTCTATGATGCGACCACAAAGCCAATTTTAATGATTACGACGTCATTTGCTCAAAGACATTTTAAAATTTTTTTTAGAAATGTATAATAATGATAACCAAACTTTTGATTGTATAAATGGCCAGGCTCGATTAAATGTATATGAAGTTATTTATTATTATTTTACATGTGAAAGGGCGTTGACCATTCTTGATTGCTTGATTAAGTTGGCAAGTGAGAAGTTTGATAAAATGGAGGGAGATGAGAAGAAAGAGTTATGTCCATGACCTGATAAGTTTGGAAAGTTCATAATGAGTCTCTTACTCCTTTTGAGAGGATCTAGTTTTTGATTTCGACACAGCTCAAAGATTAGACAACAAAAGTCATGATGATTATAAAAAAACAAATCCTAAACCTAAACAGACCTCTTGTCTGCTACAGCAATTTCAAATGCCTAATCGTGTGTTTGGATGGCAGAAAAAAATAAAAAATAAATATATTTAATATATTTAAATAGATGAAGAGAAAAAATTAAAAAATTATTAATTTACAAGGATAATAATATTTTTATTGTCCAATATTAATAACTTTTATTAATAAGAGGAATATTTAAAAAAATTATATTTTAAATATAAATTAACTATTTTAAAAATATATATATTTAAAAAAAGAATAATGAATTTTCAAAAAGAAAAAAATTTTATAAAGACTACATTTCAATTTTTTTAAAAAAATTTAGCTAAAAAATGAAATAAAAAATAATGGAAACCAATTTAAAAAAAGTTTAAATAATAGAAAAAATTATTTTAGAGTAAGGTTAACAAAAATTTTCCTATTAAAAGAAAACAAATACTTAAAATTAAAAAAAATAATTCAAATAATTCTAAAAAAAAATTTTCAATTGCATTGCAGTTGGAATAGTTTCTGACAACATTGTAGTTGAAACTTGTTTGATTAAATTGTAATTAGAATAGTTTCTGATTGTAATGCAGTAGGAAATTTCAATAGTTGGAAGAGGGTATTTTTGTCTTTTAACTTTTATTAGTTTCCATTCCATTCCTATTTTATCCAACCAAACAAACAAATTCATATATAATCTCTTTCCTTTTCATTCATACCAAACATTATTTTTTTTTTCATTACATTCCATTCATTTTTTCATTTCCATTTCCATCATTCAAGAATTTGCCAACCAAACGAGGGCTATAAAACTAATGTTAAACTGACATTAAAAAAATAATACATATAACTAATTATTCTATTGAATTTAAAGAAAACAATATATGTTTTAAATAATTTTATTAGTTTTGGATCAATTAATTAACTAACTAATTCTATATAAAACAAACATTGCACTGACATTAAAAAATTTAATACATATAAATAATTATTCTATTGAATTTAAAAAAAGATATATTTTAAATAATTTTATTAGTTTTAGATCAATTAATTAAATAACTAATTTTATATGAAACTAACATTAAACTAACATTAAAAAAAATACATATAACTAATTATTCTAGTGAAATTGCCCTAAAAAAAATCAAATATTAGTAACAAAATGTCCACTTCCTTAAGAATAATTGATTTATAAGATATAAACAATTTATCAAAGCATAAAGAAGAATTATGCAAATAATCAATATGAATTTATTAAGCAATTTAGTAGAGAAAATGAAACAATGAAAAGCAATACCCTATGATTTGTTTATCGGGAACGAAGAAGTGAAAATGGAAAGATGATATATTTATGTTGATTAGGTAATTTGAGAAGATAAAGAGTAGATTATGTTAGGTAGAATTTTCTCTCTAAAATCTCTTCATATTTGGAGAGAAAATTTTTTGGTGGGATCCACCATTATTTTCTCTCCAACTTTTCTCTCTTTCCTAATTTTTTGTCCAATCCGAACAAGGAAAAATTCATTTTTTCTCCTATTTTCTTCTCCTATAGTTTTTTCTTCCTTCTAATTTTCTCCCCATTCAAATAAAGCATAAGTCATTTGAATGCATAAAGCTTTAATTGTAATTTTAACAATAGCGAATAAAATTACAAGAAAAAATTAGGTGCGTGGTAAAATTATTTGTAAATTTTATAAAATAAAATATAATTTTTCTATTACTAAAATTT
This sequence comes from Erythrophleum fordii, assembly GCA_032878935.1. Classification (NCBI taxonomy): domain Eukaryota; kingdom Viridiplantae; phylum Streptophyta; class Magnoliopsida; order Fabales; family Fabaceae; genus Erythrophleum; species Erythrophleum fordii. Next base: position 2,674,846 of record JAVQMF010000031.1, read on the forward strand.
TTATTTTCATAAATAAAATTTTTCATAACTAAAAAAAATATATTTAGTAATTGTATCCCCTATTATTTTTTATTTATATTCTGATTAAATTGTCTCATTTTAAATGAAATTTAGAGACAAAAAGTATATAGAGATTTTGTTGATACTGAAGGATAGAAAGGAAATAGGGATCATTTTCTATTTGCATTGCACATGAGAGAAGATTTGAAATGTTTAGATTTAATTTTTATTTTATTCTATTTTATTTAATTTTAATTATCATTTTTTGACTTTCATAATTAGAAGATTATTTTATTTTATGTTTACTTTCTTAAAAAAAATAAAAAATAAAAAATATATAAATCATTTAAATTTTAATCTAAACACTAAATATTTTCTTATGTGCATGAAGAGGATCCATTTTCACATAGAGACACCTTTGTAAATAATAAATTGTTGATGACTGTACGTTTCCCCAAAAAGAAAAAGGCAAATAGTTGGGCCAAGGTGGGCTTTTTAGGCTAAACTTGGAAAAAGGAATTCTAGGCCATGCTATTAAATTTTTTTTTTAAAGTATAATTTATTTTAGAATGAGTCAAACTTGTAATTAAACTAAATTAAAATTAAAATATCAAGGTGTCAAAATCAGCATAATAATAAAACTTGTGAGAGTTGTCAAAAGATTGGAAGCATTAATATTCTTTGTTAACTTATAAGAGTGAACCGTTCTTTTGTTTATATTTTTTAATGAAAGCATAAGACTTTCAAATGAACTATTTTTTTGTTCATTCATTATATTTTACAAATATTCGTACTATTTAAATTAGTTTATGAATTAGGTATAAATGTTATTACTTTAGTTAAATTTACAAAATCAAAAAAATATTACAAATATAAATAATTTTTTTTTTAAATTATCAATATTAAATATAGTTAGAAGGTATATTAGCACAGGAATAAAATACAAATTAATAATAAGATCAGATTATTTAAAGAACTAGCACTTTAGAGATAAAATGCATAAATTTTAATCACTTACAATTTTTTTTTTGTTGAAATTATCATAAATTGACGTCCACAATCTTTTCTTCCTTCTCTCTCTCCTTGCCTTTTCTCCCATTCCCATATCCTTTTAGTCTCTTCTCTCTTCTTCCATCAATAAAACTTTAATTTTATGCGCGCGTGCATACACACATATATCTTTCTCTTCTCGATTGAATTATACATTCTTTAACCTCTCCAACAATAAGGACCTAATTCAAAAAATTGTAAGGATTAATTTGAAAATCAAGAAATTAGAGGGATTGTATAAGTAATTAAACCAAAAATTAAAGTAAATAGAAGATATGGATGCAACACCTCATTAATTAAAACAATCATACTATATTATAAGAAAAATGATTGAGAAAATATTGAATACTTTGTATTAGGAAAAAACTCCCATTGAAAAAATTTGGAATATTCTCAGTGACATAGCCGCCAAAGATTTCTAAAATAGCTAAACCATTTTATATTTTCTCGTGCTACAACAACTTTTGGATCTTTTCATTTATCGGTCAATTTATAGTGAAGTGTGATCATTTATCAACAATTCTAGTCTTCTAAACAAGTTTTTAATACTCAAAGTCTTCTCTTATCATTTAGAGTAAATTACACATTGATCTTTTTTTTTTTAATTTTATTGAAATTATTGAAATTTTTTTAATTTTTAAGATATATAAGCTTTTTTGAAATTAAAAAAACCTATATTTTAGTTCAATTTTAAATTTTTTATTAAAATACTCCCTATTTAAATTTTTTTTAATATAAGCAATATTTATTTAGGTTATTTGAGGATATTTTAGTAAAAAAAGTTAAAAATAGACTAAAATATAAGGTTACATTTTATTTCAGAAAAAGTCTAAGTAATTTTAACAAAATTCAAAAAAACATTTGTGTAATATATTCTATCTTTTAATATTATGTTCTTGTTGAGTTTTGAAAGCAAACCTTGTTTTGGGATATCTAGCAATGTCCTTGATCTTCTTGATGGAGAAGATTAAAAATCTCACACACTTGACCTTTCTTTTGTACAAAAGAAATATTGCATAGCATTACACATCTGATTTTTCTGTTGACAGAATTGCATATTGCAAGAACATATAGCCATTAGCTAATGTATTTGATAGATTTGATCTATAGAGAATAACTCACCATGTTTCCAGAGAGCAAAAACATAACAAGTCATAGAATGATTCCCAACCAAAAAAAAAAAGGGTGGGGAGGAGAAACCTCTTTTTTGGAATACTACAGACTATGCATATACACTTAAGAATGAGCAAATTCTGAATTATTTCAATAATAGTGTGGTATAGTAACTATCTGCCATGTATGTTTGTAATGCTAACAACATTATTGGAAAACAATCTATAACTTTCTTGATTGGACACTGAACTCAATAGACTCTGCCATTGGATGAATGCAGGTTGCTTTGGAGGAGGAAGATTGGCAATCTCACTATGAAGCATAGAAACCACCGTGCTCATACTTGGCCTTTCTCTAACAAGATCTTGCACACACAAAAGTCCTATGTGTATACACCTCAATATATCCATCTCTAGGTTTGGATCAGATATTTTAGGATCTATTAATGTTATGATATTCTCTTCATTCCATAATTTCCATGCCTAAAATATATAACCAAAAAAAAAGAAGTATGAGTAGTAGCATTGAAAGCTTGAAAGCTAAGAGTTAAATCAACTGCAAACTATAGAGCCTTGCAATTAAGTATTGAGAAGGGCAATGAATTGTTGAGACTCACAAATCCTAAAAGGCTAAGAGAATGCTCATTGCTATAAAAGCTTGAGTTTCTTCTTCCACTAACAATCTCAAGTAGTAAAACTCCAAAGCTAAACACATCTGATTTTTCTGAAAACAGTCCTTCCATTGCATATTCTGGAGACATATAGCCACTGCATTTTTTAGTAAAACAATTAATTATTAAAACACTTACTTCTTAGCATGCTACTATAGTATTTGACAGAGAAGAAAAACTTACTATGTTCCAACAACTCTTCTTGTGTTAGCATGATCTTCACTCCCTCCAAAAATTCTAGCCATACCAAAATCTGATATTTTTGGATTCAAGTTCTCATCTAGCAATATATTGCTTGCCTTTAAGTCCCTATGTATAATTTTTAGTCTAGAATCTCTATGAAGATAAAGTACCCCTCGAGCTATTCCCTCAATTATGGCAAAACGCTTTCTCCAATCTAGGAGTTTATGTTTTGGTGGATCTACAAAAGCAAAAAGGAGGAATATATTAGTTTTGAATACAGTGTAAAAAATCCCCCATTTGAATAGCTTTAAGAAACTTTACTAGCTATAATTGTCATAGTTTCCTCTTTCTTTTTGGTTCTATTCGATATATATGCCAAATATAGAAAAGCAAAAAAGTTTTAAAGTGCATATGACAAAGCTAGAAAAGAAAGGATCAAAAGAACCAACCAAAAATAAATGCATCCAAACTTTTATTTGGCATATACTCATAGATTAACATCTTTTCTTCTCCTTCAACACAGCAACCTAGAAGTTTTACAAGATTACGGTGTTGAAGCTTAGAAATGACAATGACTTCATTCGTAAATTCCTCTAGTCCTTGTCCGGATGCTCTAGAAAGTCTCTTAACTGCTATTTCCTGGCCATCTTGCAGTATCCCCTTAAGGAAAATACCAAGAAATAGTAATTAGACAATGACAAGAAACAACAAATATACGCAACTACTTTAGAATTGATGAAGTTAGCATAAATGAATGTACCTTATACACTGGACCAAAACCACCCTGCCCAAGTTTATTAGACAAGTCAAAGTTGTTTGTGGCAATTGCAACCTCTTCAAAATTATACGCCAATAGCTCTGGTTGTTTAACTTGTGTCAGTTCTACAATAATGTTGTCACTTGTTTTTTCTGCATGTGCTTCACTTTTGTTTAATCGAAAGAACCATTTGCTCTTCCATTTTCTTGCTGATTTAGAACAATGAATCGAATTTAGAAAGACTGGACAACATGGAAATACCCCATAGGACAATGAAATAACACGAGTTACCCAACAACAGTTTAATAATATGAAGATTGCATTTGAATTTATTGAGATGATATAAATGGTAAGATACCTGGGTGTTTAGCTATCCTTTTCCATGAAAGATATGCGCCAGAGACGGTGATAGTGGTTCCTATTATTACTGTAATGGTAATGATTTTTGTTACATGTCTCCCCTTTTCTGCATTTTAGAGAAAAACAAAGAAAGTTATAGAAACAAATCAATGCAAATCCATAAATAGGTATATGTTATAGAACTAGATTTTACATATTGGACATGACACAAAATTAAGATACCAAGATCTGAATAGGCTAGACGAACATATAGATCATTTCCTCCCGTTGATAACTGTTGAATGTCAATCAGATCTCCTGTCCAAGACATACAGCCAATTTCTGGAGTGTATGAGTACGCTACGCAAGTGCAATTTTCCAAGCACTGGCTTCGACATGTGTCTTCAGAAACAGAAGACCATTCTGCAAAATCTGGCACTTTAACCGTCTGTAACATAAAAAACGCATCTTTTTTTCCATCTGCACTCCCATTTCTCACCCTTTCACACTGCAGAGCTGTCTTCCTAAAACATCCATTAGTCCAGTTTTGCCTATTCCATTCCTCCCTATTGCTTGGCTCAAACCCTCTCAAACAGTTGCATGTTGGTGAACTATTTGAGTTGCAGCTTCCAAATGCCCCACATAAACCATAAATATCACATTCCGAGTTTTGAAGAGTATAATTCAATTGCGATTGTTTCGTATCATTAAGCCAATCTCTTTCATATAATAGGCCTTGAAAGTTCAAGACAAAGATCGTGAATTCAGTCACATCAGGTAAAGTAAAAGCCAAATAAACAGTTCCCTCCCCATCATCTACAATAGTGAACCCTTTAAGATAAAACGAATTCATATCGGATATACCCGTAAAGACCCGGCCATTCCATGGACCACTGCGCCAGTATGGGCGAGTTCCATTCCAGATGAACACTTCTGGAATATCTAGGCGTTCAAGTCTGAGGTAGAAGTTCCCAATGGATGGATCGGACAAACCTTTCCATGATGTAATACTTAGTTTCTCACCTGTTTTTAGGTTGCTTGTAAGTTTCAAATTGGGAAGGTATGTATCCGAAGGATGCTCGAAACTTTGCCATAAGGTGTATTGTGCAGAGTAATCTAGGAGGACAAGGTTACCAGAATCTAAAAGCTTGCAAGTAGAATTGGATGCAATATTCGATATATTTGATGACCAAATGATCTGCTTCTGTCCATCTAATATCACAAGATTGCCATCCTCAGATATTGTAACAATCCCAGAAGAATCCCTCAGTGGTTGGTTTCTGTTGGCTACCCATACGATACTGGATTCGGACTTGTACCAAATTCCCACATAGCGATTTGTAGAATTTTCGGGGCTGAAGAACCCCAGTGTGAACAAACTCCCATTGGAGCTAATAGTTTGAGGATCCTTGATGAATTGAGATGATGAGATGTTGTCTCCGGCACTACAAATATCAAAACAAGAGCAACCAAATATGATCAAGACACAGGATAAGATTGTATAACTCCAAAAGAATCCCATCGCTGAGATGAAAAATTCTTGAGATGCAAGATCAAGAAAGATGACTAAGTGTTTACATTGATAGGTAGGCTCTCCGAAAATTCAACGGATTCTATCTTCCCGAGCACGGCCGCCAGTTTTGATTATTATTAATTTTACACTCCGGTTTACGACAATCGTTAGTGTTTCTAATTAAAATGTATCTTCCTTTCTTTAATAGTTGAAGTCATAGATAAATTATTGGTAGTAAATGCCTGACATAAAGCATTTGAAATAGCTGTATATTGAAAACTAAAACTTGAACAAGTACCCCTTTTCTTTTTCTTATTTTAAGAAGTATATTTCTCCATTTATATTCTTGATTAACTCTTTGCTATGTTCAGATGTTTGCCCGAGATTGAAAGACTTTATCTATTGTTAAAGATATTTCTAGCTTCAGCAAATTTTTTTTTAAAATATTTTGTTGGGTCCTTATTTTAGCAAATTTAACAGCTGACTAGCTTATTAAAACTTTTTGTGAGATATTCTCGATTGATAAAATTCATTAAAGTTTTAATTATAAATTCATAATAAGCTATGATATCATAAATTAAGTAGTATGAAACCCAAGTCAAACATAAACATCGATCTATAATTGGTGGCCACATCATTAGTGCATTTCTCAGCATTTTGTTTACTTTGAAATTTGTTATTGACATTGGAGTGCTGCAGTACCAGATTCGAGGTCATTTCCTGATTTACGTAGTGACACAGTATTAAACTTTTTGAAAGAAAGAAAATATAATCAAACATGCACAAAGCAATATAAATTTTCAACAAGCATATAAAAATTTTGTAGTTGTAGTAGACTGAATTGAACAGGTTGGGTTCAAACTCGGGTCAAGCTTAAAAATAATTTCAGTTTCATCTGTTTTATATTTAGATTTTTTAAAATTTTATTTATTTTTTATTAAGATTATTTTAAATTAATATTATTTTTTTGTATTAAGTCAAGTGAACTTTTTAGTTCATGATGTAGTTTAATTATAATATCATTTGCTCAATAGCCAAAAAAAAAAACCTGTCGTAATAAAGACTTTTTAAATTTGTTTTTGGCCAGAAATTCATAATAAAGACTTAAAAGTTTTGACAAGCAGACTTCTGCCTATATATATGACCTGGCCACGTTATATATAGATATATATATATATATATATATATGAAGTTATTTATTATTGTTTTGGAGGTGAAACGGCGTTGACCACACTTGATTGCTTGAGTAAGTTGGCAACTCATGGTGTGTTTGGTTGCACTGCGGAGAGAGGGGAAACATAATTTGCAGAGAAGCAACAAATCTTTGTTTCTGTGTAAAAGAAATTTGCAAACATAGTTTTGATTTTTCTCAACGCTGTACCAAATACACTATCAGAAGTTTGACAAAATTGAGGAAGATGAGCAAAAAGCAGGTTCAGTTCACACCTAATTTTTAAAAAAATATTTTTTACCCTTAGCCGACAGTCACAAGTGCTGTAAAATTTTTAAACACTCGACCGTGGTTCAAATCCGCCACAAAATTACATATGTATCCTCTTTCCTATAATAGTTGAAGTCATATATATATATATATATATATATATATATAATGCTCTTAGTAGATGACTTCAAAACTAAATCTTTAACAAAATTTTATTAAAAAAATATATATTTCTCCATTTACATTCTTGATATGTCTATTTTATTTTATTTTATTTCATCACATTATTAGTAGGAATTTATAACAATTAGATGTAGCTTAATTTTTTACGTTTATTTTTTAAATATTTTAAGGTATGAATTGTGTTTTTAAATTTATCTTTATGTATATTTTTATATAAAAATAAGTGAAAATTTTTTTATGATATTTTATTTTTATTATAGAATAACTAAAGGAAAAGTCATGAAACTTGGCCCTAGATATGACCACAAACAGACTTTTGTCTATATATATGACCTGGCCACGTTTGATCTTAACGACTAAGGCAACGTGATGTCTCTAATTTTGTGTTTTTATTATCTTATGTGTGCTTCCAATGATTTAAATTTTTAAAAATATTTTATTTTGGACTATTTGGTATTTAAAACAAAAAAAAGTGAGCCTAATAAGTAATAAAATAGAGATATTTAATGTTTAAAATTTTTTAAAAAGTTAAAATAAAATAATTTTTAAAAAAATAGGTTAGGCCGAGCTCGACCCATTTTTGCCCAAGTCTAAAAAAATTTGCAAACTTTTTTATGAGCCAAACTCATTTTTAAACGAATCTAACTCGTAATCAAGTCTAAGATAAACATCCATATAACTATAACATTTACAGCACTCCCTCTTAAATATCTATTAACAAATAATGTGCATTATTAAACCTTTACTAAGAAAAATCTAATGGGACAAAAACCTGGTGAAGTAAAAAGATTACACAGTATTTAAATAACTATTGTAAGTTTCCTCATTAAAACATTACCAAGAAAACCTAATGGGACAAAACTTTGGTGAAGAAAAAAAAGTACAACGCATCGTTTACTCTCCCAAATGAAAATTTCACTTTATGTCCTTGAATTTGTCATACCTAGCTTTCTCTAATCCATTTATATCATTCATGGAATTAGAGATGATATTCACAACACTATTATGCTTTTAAACACAAAAAACGGCCTATTTACATGCCATATAGAGCTGTAAGGGTCCAAATTTGGTTCTTTCTTTTCTTTTATTCATATTTATCATAAAAAAATTTATTTTGGTCCATTTAATCATGAAATGCACGTTGGACACCTATGGAGCAACTTGAACCCAAGATGGCTATATAATTCATATTTTGCATAAAATTTTAAAAATTCATAATTCAGGCTATGTAACTCTGATTCATGCAAATTAGGTGTCTACAAAAAGTTTAAGATGTGATGTACATGGTACAAAAATTTCAAATACAAATGAATCCATTTGATTAATTAAAACCCTGAAGAACTGAGGCTGTACAGGGTGCACAGCATCAGACCAGCACATATATTGGACCTCAACTTTATAAATGTATAACTTTAGCTACACAACTCTATTTAACACAAACTTAGTGGCTATGGAAAGATTATAATATCAAATATATGCTTGTGAAATTTCATGGACAACGGAGCTCATTTATCTCCTCAAATCTAATAGAACAATAACTAATATAGTAACAAACTCATGTAAATAGATCCTAAATTTCAAGGATGCATATCTTTGGCTACATAACTTTGATTTTTGTAAACTTAGAGGCCACAAAAAGATTATGGCATAAACTATATGCTTGTAAAATTTCATGAGTATTTGACTTCATTTGATACCTTAAAGGCATGAAAAACCAAAACTACACTAAGTGAACAGTATAAGGACCAAATTATAACTTTTTTTGAACTTTGGAAATTCGTGAAATATCCTGTACAGCTTCAAAAATTCTAATTTTTGGCTTGTGAGAAAGCTCTACTAAGGGTCTAACTACATCTAAATCTTAGATTCAAACTAGGTTATTTGGACTACTTTTGACATAGGAGTTGTTTAGGTTCCTTTTCAGTCCATTTTTTGGATCAAATTGGTCCAATTGGTGTCCAAATGGAATTCTTCTACTTTGATTACATTTCATTCATCTTGAATGACATTTCCAACCATTCCAACACATGCAAAGAAGCTTGGATTAAAATTTGACCCCTTTACACCTAAGTAAGCATGCATACACCATGGTACCCAACATGCAAGACTACACATTATTAATTACATTTCAACACCAATTGCCATATTATAAAGCACTTGAATTCATACACATAGTTTGAACATAAATATAGAATATCCATAACATATTCCATCTAGATTTTTAATGATACAAAAGGGTGTTAATCTAATACATACATCAAAATCTATCACATATAATGATTCTAATACATCCTTTCTAACATCTAGGCCTTTTCAACATCTTTGCTTTGGTTGTCAGTTGACTAAAACTTTGACTGAATAGTTTAAAATAGTTTTAAATCTAATTTAGGTGAAACTAAAAGTATTTGAATTAAAGGACCTAAATTTTATGATGAAAAAAAGATTCTTAAAAAAGAGTTAAAATAAGCCCAAATAAAAAGAACCAAGAAAAAAGACTAAATTAGAATTTTAAAAGTGTCTTAAGTCTGCCCCTTAACTCGTAAATCACGTCCCATTTCTTCTCCTCCTCACAACTGACTCTTCTCTAGACTAAAATAGAAACCAAGCAAGTCTTATGAGGCACACAAAAAGAAAGGAAGAAGGGAGGAGAAAACCAAGTAGAAAGGTAAGGATTCAAGGCTTTTTCCATGCTTCTTGCTTTTGCAAACTCTTTGATCTCTTTCTTCTCCCTTTTCCTATAGTTTTGATGATTGATTTGGGGCTATTCTATGGTTGGTTAAGAAGAAGGAAGAGAGAAATTGAAGAAGAGAGTGGAAGCCTTATAAAGCTCTTTGGAAAAGTATTAAAACAAGGTAACTATTATGGCTTGTCTTGCTTATTCTTAGTTTCTTCTTCTCTTATACTATTTGGCCAGACCTGTAACATTGAGTATTTCATAAAAACACCTTAATGAGTCAGTTTGAAAAGCAAGTCTCCTGGATTGAATGATTTAAGGCTAAATAAAATTTGAAAAAATTTTAAATAATAGAAAATGAGGATTTAAATCTTGAGTTACCTAGAAATTAAAGCCAAAATGGTTAAAAATTTTGCCAAAAATATAGTGGTATTTTTGTAAATATGGGCACATTTTGAAAAAATCAAAGAAGGATTTTTTAAATGCAAAATTTGAGCCTTTCGGGATTCTCAGAGGCCCTAAAAATTCATGGGAACCCTCGAGATAGTTAAAACCCTTCCGATGTATATTTTTGAACATCAGTTGACCTAAATTTTGATCAAAAGTTTTAAATCCAAAGTGAATGATTCCAAAGCTATTTTATAAGTTTAAGGACTTAAATTTTATGATGAAAAAGACGATTCTAAAAAAGGAGCTAAAATGACTTAAAATGAAAATGTCACGAATGTGGGATATAAATATCATTTTTAATGAACAATTTCTTCTCAATTCTTCTTTATATTAGGCATCCTCTTCTCTCTCCCAAATCACTAACTTATGGTTCTATCTAAAATAGGGAAAGAAGTTAGGGAGAAGGATGCATAAGAAGCACTCAAGAAGAGGAGAAAGAAGCTAAGAAAAGGTATGAAATTTTAAAGTTTTTCATGGCTTTCCTTTTAGAAAACTTGTTCTCCTCTCTTTGCTCCTTCTTTCATGGTTTGGATAGATGAATTAGGTATGTTTTGGCCTTGGTTCAGAGGAGAAAGATTAGAAATTTAAGAAGGAAGCTAAAGCAAGAGAAAAGACTCTTAAAGAAACAAGGAAAACAAGGTATGAATCATAGTTCCATCTGCTCTTCTTCCCTTGCTCTTCATGTGTGTGTCTCAACCAAGAGGAGAGCTTGTAAGGGGGAGGAATTTTTGACCTAGAGCAAGCAAGAATCCTAGGAATTAGGCTATGTGAACCTAGGAAAAGCAATCAAAATTGAAGAAAAGCTATTGGAATTCAAGAGAGAACAACTAGACATTTTTTAGTACATATTGTAAATTTTGTTTTCATCCATGAATTCCCTAGCTTAGGTGAATGATGTTTTAAGTTTCTAAGACCCTTAGAAAGCCTCCCAAGTGTCTCTTCCTTCAAGAAAAATTTGCAAATTCCATAGGTCCCATTTTCCTCCATTGCCTTGACCTAGGATAGATAAGGAAGCTAGAGAGTATTTTACTTTATTCCAAGCTTGGTTTGGAACTTTATGTGATGTACGAACATGAGAGGAACCCTTAGAAAAAATTTAGAAGCCATAAATTAAGAGTTAGAGCTATAGGTTTCATATTATGACTTAAAGAAGCAACATGTATTTAGGCTCTTGCAAATAAGTTTGTTATGGCTCTAAGGATTCCAAATGGAATTAAGAGACCTAAATATAAGAAGAGAATGAAGCAAAGAACTTGAATTATGATAGTTACTTTATTAGGCCTTTTACGAAACCATTTTGTAGCCATAAGATAAAGTATGTTACTTTAGTGTGTGCTTAATGCTAAGGCTTGCTTCAAGAATGTAATAGGATGTTATTTGTTATGTCTAGGCCAAAGAAATAAGCTCCATCTATTTGTGGGTGTGAGACCGAAAAGGGAAGAGAGTAATCAAGAGGGAAGCTTATGTTAGATTGCAAGGTAACTTTTCACTCATTTTTGTTTACATTCTTAGATATGTAATTGTCATTGTATGCTTGTATGTGTATTTGCATGATGAGACATGCCATTTGATGTTACTTTGTTGCATTGGTACCAATATGTTTCTTGAAATATGTTTTAGTTGTAAAATTTGCTCTTGAAGGTAAGGTGTTGCTAAAAGTCCCTTGAAATGGGTAAGGTGAAGCCAAAAGTTCCTAGCTATAAGTGAGACAAGGCCAAAAGTCTTATAGATGAGTGAGGCAAAGTCAAAAGTCCCTAGACTAAGGGTAAGGATAATCTAAAATTCTCAAAAAAATAGGGTGAGGATAGACTAAGAGTTCTTACAGCTTATTCTTAGCTTTGATATGTTTTTATGGCATTTAAATTATATTTGGAATGATTCTTAATGGTGTTGAATGCCTACTTATGTACTTTGACATGTTTATATGTCTTGATTGTTTACTTGAATGAGTGTATGAGATATTAAGATTCCTTGAGTCTCATTCCTTTCCCTCTCCTATATTAACATGTTTAGGTAAGGAACTAAAAGTGGAAGCCAAGGCACTTGATAGACTATACTTTGCCATTAATGTAGTTCTTGATGTAAAAAAATATTAAAGTTTATATGTACATATTATTTTTAAAATGTAAATATTTGAGCAAATGTAAAAATATAGATATGTTTTGTATGAACCAAATTTGGAACTAATTCAATGAGAATATATGTTTTGGGTACTTGGAGAACCACTCTTGAATGTGTATTATGGCTTGTGGCATGGTGAGTTTTTGATGTGTGGTAGTTTAGACTATTTGGAAAGTTTGTATATGCTGTGTTTATGCTCCCAAAAGTGCTCATGTGGTGGTAGAAGAAGTAAGAAGCCATTTGGACAAATTTTGACCCATATATGGTGCCAAATTTGCCATATTCGTGAGCTAAATTAAGATATAACCAAATGAGCCTTTCTTGGCTTGAAACTTGGCATGCATATAGGTCTCATCTAGATCCTTTTGAGAAGCTAAAGTAAATATTATTTGGAGCTTTAGAGAATTTTGGTAAATTTTCAAAGTTGGCAAATTTTGATAAAATTGGCATTATTATTGTACAAATGGTCAGATTTTTTGCTCTATCATTTTTGCATCAAATTGTGTCCAATAGCTATAAAATTTTACAAACATAAACTAGACATGATAAGATTTATGTAACACTTCAGAACACCTTATTTGGATTTATATTAAGAGAGAAACAAATTTTTGAAATGCTAGATTAGTATCAAGGACACAGTTAGACCTTCATTACTATTCCATCAATTTTTGTGCCTTGATTGCTTCAGTTTTGCTTTGAACTTATTTTTTCCTGAAATTTAACATTCATATATTTCTAGAGTGACATGGTTTACTAAGTTTTGATTTTTTTAGAATTAGTTATGAATTTTTAAAATTCATATCAGTAACTTGTGATAGCAAACCTGGGCAGCTAGAACTTTCATGCTTTTCTATTGTCAATCGTGGTCCAGCTAGGTTTTCATAACTTGGAATGATTTTTAACCTATAGTGGACACCTAGAAATTTCCAGAAAGCTATGATTTTCTTAATTTTTATTTTTTTATAATTAATTATAATTTTCTAAAATTGGTGCCAAAAACCTGAATTCTGGACTCAAGAGTAAATTATAATTTTTTTGATTTTTAGTTCCAAATCAATGGTTCATGGATTATTTTATGATATGTATGAATTGTATGGATGGAGTATAAGTAGAGAATATTATTGATGGGTCTATAGGGTCCATGGGGCAAAGTATGAATTTTTAAAATATTATACAACATAAGAAAATACTATTATTTTTATTTCTCTTTTTGGCATTATGTATGAACTCTAGTCCAAGGAAGCTAATGAAATATGGTATGATATTTTGATATCAGAGCAAAGGTTCAGGCACTTTTGCTTGGTGTTTAGCTCTTGAATGGTGTAATTAGCCTATATTTTGGTGTGAAATGCCATGGAATTGATAGCATGCATATGCATATGTGCTTAAAATGCAACCATGTGCTAAAGGTTGTGATTCTTTTCAGATAAGATGGTAGAGACTAAATGGGGCAGGGGCAGGGGCAGAGGTAGGCCACCTAGGGCTTAAAAGGATGAGCCTAAGGACCCTCTATGCATCATCATGGAGAGGCTTAATAGATATAAGACCACGATGGGTTAGCAGCAGCAGATGCTGGAACAGTAGAGATATATTGCACAGCAATAACATGAAATGATAATGCAGTTGCAAAATACCCTGACCAAGCAAGAAGAAGCAAGGAGAGAAGCCCTTATACCCCAACTAGCTACCTCTAACATTCCCCCTGCACCTCCCCAGAAGCCAGCTTAAACCCAAACACCTATTTAAAAGTTACTAAATTAGTTCAAAAAGAATAGTCCACCCTCATTTGACGAGAAATTGGATGCAGATAAGGTAGAGGCATGGGTCATAGAGTTGGAGAAAATATTCATAATGATGGATTATACCACAAAACAAAAAGTTCAGCTTGCCATATTTATGTTACAAAAAGAAGCCGATAGATAGTGGCGTAGCACAAAACCCCTAATGCTGACCAATGCTCATGAAATTTTACATAGCCGGTGAGAGCACCCTATTTGGATTAAGGGCCAAATGAGGTTTAATACTTATGAAATTTTATAGGCATATAGTAGACATCATAAGCTTTCCATACCCATTGAAACCACCTTATTTGGATCAGTATAGAGAAATATATAAATTTTTGAAGTTCTAAGTCTGCTACAAAATGACTACCAAATCCAAAGTACTGTTCCATCAATTTTCGTAGGTCAAACATGGTTGTTTTGATCTAAATTTTTATGGTAGATAGATATCCTAATCTTTCTAGAAAACTATAGTTTGCATGATTTGAATTTTTTTGGAATTAGTTATGATTTTTCAAAATTCATGTCAGAATATGGAATGTATGAATAAATGCAAGAAAGATGCAATTTTGTATTGTTTTCTTTGGACCTGAGTTTTGAGCTTTAAATTGTGATATTTATAATTGAACAATGTGTTAGGGATGGAATATAAAGTTGGTAAACTTAGATGGTCCATTAAGCCAAAAATGAATTGATTTAGCTTTCAATGACGTAATTATCTATCGCTAAAAGTGCTATTTTAATAAAAATAAGTGTTATATGCCAATTATGCCATGAATTGGGACCTATATAGATATGGTGTTACAGAATGAGTGGCCTGATTAAATGAACAACTGGATCCAATCAACTACACAAATGTAATCAATTGGAGATGATTTGGTCTCCAATATGTTCGTATAAATTCCTTTGGGAAATTACTCGTTGTTTCATCCATGGGTGCCTTCCATAATGCTCAACAGGTACCATTACTAACTCATTTTTTTTAGTCCTTTGTACATTATAAATATCATTCACCATAATACAACTATTCAATTGATTGATCGATTTGAATTTTTTGTCTTTTCTAAATATTTTCTCCTTAAACTTCATCTAATAATTTCTTAATTATTATTTATACTCCAGAAGCACTATGAGAATATGGAACCCTCATTATTAAGATACTTTGATACTTTGATATTTTCATATTCCTTCTTAAAATGTGTGAAAGTGTGATTATTTATCAATTGGTAACTTTTTCCTGAATTGGCCAATTGATAAATTAGGTGATTGGGTTTATAAATTTCCAAGTTGGGACTATTGCAACTTGTAAGTATTAAGGTATGCCATTGCCACATTCTCATTTTGGACAACTAGTTTATCATAGGGAAAGTTTCATGAACCTGGATATATTCATATGTACTGCATATGATTATTTTGATTCATTTTAAGCATGCTATAAAAATGTTTTTGTACCTAATTACATTGTGTCAATTGCACCTTGAAACTATTATTTTAATTCTGCTTTCATATCTTTAACTTCAATTTTTTCATGTAAAGTGAGTAGTTTTGCCATTCTTATATTTCTTTTGCTATTGATTTAAAGGATGGAGCCAATGAAATATATGACGGTTGAAGATCAAAAGCGCAGCGCAGTAGGGGAAGAAACCAAGATGCATTGTTGGCTGCTTGTCGACAAGAAGACAAGCATGCATAATAAAAGGGTACATGCTATGTTCTTTTAAGATTTGTTATTCCCTTAATTTTGGACCCAATTTTCTATTATTCTTTGTTTTGCCAAGGAAAAAGTAGTCATTTGATATAAACTAGTTATATTGGATCATCATATAATAATCCTAATATGGCATTGATCTTTCTGGGCATTACTAATCTTTTTATGATTTATAGTCTCAGCAACACTTCCTCTAAATCTGAGATAGCATAGGAAGCATTAAGAGTCTACCTATATTTTGAAAATTCTCGTGTAAGCCTCTTATTTTATGCCAAGTTATGTTCTCAAAAAATTGAGTTCTTTTTTATATTTATTTTGAACTTCCCCTTATCATTTTCTTGGATATAAACCAAAGTTAAATTGGTTTTTGTGTTCCTCTTATTAATTGGTACCTTAGATGATAGAGAGAAACATTGTATAGAAGAAAACGAGTGCACACAGGTCAGGTTGGGCTAGGTCTAGTTTCACCTTAGCCTGGAGCATGGCCTAGTTTAAAGTTGGGCCCAAAATTAGGCGTGAGGCAACACTGGCATGAGCAGATATTGAGTTAGGCTAGTAAGGCCTAGTCTAGGCCAGGTCTTTTTGAAAAAAAATTTGAAACTTTGAATGCTCATATTTTTGTAATTACTTGGCCATTTTAGATATATGAATATTCGTTTTAATACATTTTTGTGAAATCTACACAGTAGAAATAAAAAAGAAAAAGTGGGTTTAAAGAGGAAACATGGAGAAAACACAATTTTAGAGGGTAAAACTTTAAAATGAAATATCTTAAAGTTTGGTAGTTTGATTGGAGCAATTTTTCTATAATTTTAGGCATTTTTTGAAATGGATGCAATGCAAATCGTCGTAACTTGTTTATTTTCTCCAAAAAAAGGTTGTTTATCATCTCAAATTTGAGATTTTTTCTTTTAAATTCAAAAAATGAATTTTTTAAAATCTTTTTTTTTATTTGAATGTGATAATCATATGCAAGATGGGTCTTGATTCTCATGACTATTTATAATTTGTAAACTATATTTAAAATTTTTTTTACTAGGATAATGACTCCTAAAAAATAGATTTCTTCTCATTTTAGTCTTTATATTCTTTTTATTATATATATACCATTGGTCTAGGCTAAGCTAGACTCTCAACCTACTTTTCTTTTTAACCAACTTGACTTAACCTAACTTGGCCTTGCATCATCAAGCCAGTCTGACTGAATGAATATCCTTACAAAAGAAGCTTGAAATAAGGCAATGAGGTAATGAGGCTTTAGGTAAGCAATGTCAGGGGTGTGTATGTGTGTGTGTGTGTGTGTGTGTGTTTTAAGCACTTATATCAATGTTCTTATTCTAAACATGCCTATTCATGGTTGATTTGGTCCAACAATTGTAAAAATCAGTTTATCTAACCTGCCATGATAAGCATGTTAGAAACCCTAATTAAAAGATATAGGGCGACTAAGTGGGCATTAAGCAACAAGGATTGAAGGAGTTAGTTGTATAAGTGCTTGGGAAATATGGTGGTGAGTGTGGGACATATGGAGGCTAACAAGAAAACTTCTAGAAGAAGATTGGTTAAGATAGTAAAGATATATAGCACGTAAGGGGTAAGTAGAATTTGGGTATTCACGTGGGAGTTTCCAACCCCTCAAAGTGCTAGGAGGAGTTTCTTGTTTTCTTACACATTTCCTCTATTATTTGGTTTAATTTCTATTGTAGTTCAGAGGAAATACTTGGTTCCTAACAAGTGAGTTCCAACCCATTTCTTCAGCCTAACACGTCAAGCAGCGGCACTGGTGTTGAGGTGAGAAATGGTGGAAAGATTGAATGGCATTAGAGCTGACTTAAGCTTTTAGTTTTCAATGGAGAAGATCCCTTCAGAAGCCATTCTTTCATATCAACCATATTAGAGAATAGGAGGTGTCAATAGCAATTGTGAGTCTAAAAATTTGTTTTCTAAATTGGCTATAGTAGGTCAAAACTAGAAGATGGCTAGGAAATGATCAAAAGAGAGTTACTCGAGAGATTTCATGCACCTCAAGAGTAGAACATGCATGAGGAATTGAAGTCTTTCAGGCAAAATGGGTATGTGGTAGAATACAAGAGAAATTTGGGATGTTAACTATATCCCTGCACAGTATGCCTAATGATTTATTAAAGGGAGCTTTTTTTATTAATGGCGATGATATTAAAGTAGAGAAAAGGATGATTAGGCGAATAAACTTGGCCTAACCAATATCTTTAGCATAGAAAGTAGAGGATAAGAATAGGATCTTAAAAAAGTTGAATGATATTAGAGATAAGGATGATTGGGCCAATAAACTTAGCCTAAGCAATGTCTCTACCACAAAAGGTAGAGGATAAGAATAGGGTCTTAGAAAAGATGAATGATATTAAAGTACAAAAAAGATTAAGGATGAGGCATAATATTTTTAGTGAAGAAACTCCTAAATCATTTAACCTAAGTGAGGCCAATAGGAGTTATTCCATCATTCTAGCCCCTGTGAACAAGCAACCTATACAAGAATTTATGAGGAATTCCAAGCAATCTGAGATTGTTCAAATTTCCCAAGGCCTGACTATAAAGCAATTGAAGAAAGGGGAGAAAATAATTTTAGAAAGATAACGGAAGCAAAATATATAAGTAAAAAAGCGAAAAAATTATGTTACAAATGTGAAGAAAAAAAATACACATGGACAAACAAGATGCTGCAGTTTTTGATGATTTTATAAGAAGCCAAAGAAGATGGTGAACTAGAAAGGGAGAAGTTCAAGGTTATAAATGGAAGAAAATTGCCCCAACATTGTTCAAATTCTCACCTTGAGGGCATTGAGGTAGTGTTAAAACACCTAATTAAAAAGGTTTGGGGCGGTTAAGTGGGCATTGGGTAGCAAGGATTGAAGGAGTTGTGATGGGAAACCATGAAAAATATATTCCAAGTGTAGAAAACCTTATTAGCTCTAATTTAATAATATTATTTGTATTTTGACTTTATTTATGTTATTATTTTTAGTTATTGGCTTGGATATCTTTTTGTTAGGATTTGATATATGGTTATCTTTTGTTCAGATTTATTAATTATCTATTATTTTGTTTTTCATTAAGAAGTTATTATGTACTTTATATAAAATATTTTAGTGCTCTGAGCTTTTTATCTCATTCTCTTTTACATCCTACCTCTTATTTCTTCTGTATCCTTTTTTTCTTCTTCTTCTCACCCTTCTTTTTTCCCAATTCACCTATATCGTCCTACATCAATTTGGTATCAAAGCAAGACTTTTGTTCCAATCACACCTCTATTGCCTAAGTTTCATAAGAAGTTTGCCAAAATACTAATATTTGCCTTTGTTAGAGCTAGATCTTGCACCTCCAGACTTTGAATCAGTCAATTGACCACTCCATCACATGCTGACAAGGCATTTTGTGCATGGGCCTAATATGCTTGCACATGTCAGACATAGGGAACCTTCATTTTCAATCATTGTTTGTCCGATTTTCAGCACATTTAACCTCAAAGTGTAAAGAGTATCATTTGTGGGTGTTAAAGGGGTAATATCACTAGTTTGGCTTTTTAAAAATTGATATAGTAAGGTATTTATATTCTTGTTGAAGCTTGTGACTAATTACCTTATTGGAAGTTATTCTAAGAGTATAATTTCTTTGATTATTTGTCGTCCTTTACTCATAAAGTTACATCACTTGTTATTTCTTTTGACTTACAATTAAAAAAAAAATTCTTTATTGATATTTTGTTTGCTAGGTGTTCATTTGTGTTAATTTAAATTGTTTATTTTTTTTCTTTAATCAGCTCATCATTGCATTTGTATTCCTTGCATGACCATTCAAGATTTATATGATAAACAAAGTGTTTTTTAGGAAGAATTTACTATTTTAAAATTTATCATGGAATAAAATATCCAAACTAGTGTAGACAATATTAACGAAGACTTATGTTAGTGTATTAAAGAACTTAAAAATGCCACTAGCCTATTAGATAAATATATCGATGGTAAAACTTGGGAAAGGTTAGTTGGAACTCTTAGGGAAGAAAATATGTCAATTTATAACCAATGTAGAACTCCACCAGTAGGCTCCAATGGCAATTGATAGTTTTCAATAGGATTTAGTGCTAGCAATGCTAGAGAAATTTTTCATAGATCCTTTAATAAATAACCTGAGCCAATATAAGGCCATTGGGATGATTGGGATATTGTGGGCACCACCCTAGGCAATATAGGACAATCTATAAGATTGTTAGGTGTGACTATGATAGCTGAAATGATATCATTAGGAAGGTTAGTATTGAAGCCCATGTGCATGGTGGTAAATTAGATCCTAATGTTTCCTTAGATTGGTTGGCGAGTATCAAAGATTGCTTTGAGTAGTATAACATGAGTGGCATTTGGTGCATCTGTTTCACAAAAATAAAGCTTGTAAGGTATATTAAAAAGTATTGGCAAATTGGTCAAAGAAATATAAAGCATCTAAGTCAACCTCAAATAGAAGTTTGGGCTGAAGTGAATGTAAACACCATATTTTATTTGGGCATGCTCTGAAAATAATAATAAAAAAATTAGCAAAAATTAAAAAAAGAACCAAAAAAAAGAGAAGAAAAAAAAATAAAAGTAAGAAAAGAAAAAATGAAAACAAAAATACCAATTTCTTTTGCCTCCAAATTCCAAGAGCTTAAACAACTTAAATCCATATAATGTAATACAAAAAAAAAAAAGAAAAAAAGAAAAAGAAGAGTGAGAGTCAAATCCATTAAAAAAATAAAAATAAAAAAAGATAGAGAAAAATTATCAAGAGGCAGTCAAATCATGCCAAACAAAATATATGTTATTTGTCTTTACTTGTTCCTTATACAAAAACATTAAAAATTACATTTTCAATTTTTTTGCCTAAGAAACAAGTAAAGAGGGATAATTGTGAACACCGTATTTTGTTCGAGCATGCTCTGAAAATAATAATAAAATAAAATTACAAACATGTAAAAAAAGAACCCAAAAAAAAGAGAAGAAAAAAAAACAAAAATAAGAAAAGAAAAAATGAAAATGAAAATACCCATTTTTTTTGCATCCAAATTCTAAGAGCTTGAACAACTTAAGTCCATATAATGTAATACCTAAAAAAAAAGAAAAAAGAAATAGAAGAGAGAAAATCAAATCCATTAAAAAATAATCAAAATAGAAAAATAAAAATAAAAAAGAGAGAGAAAAATACAAAAATGAAGAGCTCAGCGTGGCTAAATCCATTAGCCCAAATGTTTCCACCCATATAACTCAATTATTCCCTTTAACCCCATT
Organism: Erythrophleum fordii; assembly: GCA_032878935.1. Taxonomy (NCBI): domain Eukaryota; kingdom Viridiplantae; phylum Streptophyta; class Magnoliopsida; order Fabales; family Fabaceae; genus Erythrophleum; species Erythrophleum fordii. Next base: position 2,696,123 of record JAVQMF010000031.1, read on the forward strand.
ATCTTAAACCCATTAACCTAATATCAAAAGAAAAAAAATAAAATAATTAAATTAACAAAATTAAAAATTAAAAAATTGAAAAAAAAAAAAAAGAAAAAAGAAAGATAAGAAAAAAAACACTTTTAACCTAAATCAAAAAAATAAAAAAATAAGAACTAAATTGTCAGCCCAATGCCCAAGCTCCAAGAGTCCAATACAAACAAATAAAAACAATCAATCAATCATTAAAAAAAAAAAACAACAACAGCAACAAAAAGAAAGGGAGAGGTCATCAATAAATTCTCAAACCTATATTCAAACCCACGTTGGTAGGAGCATAATATAACTGAAAAATGGGGAACAAACAAAAGAGCCCATTAAAAAAAAATAGTAGAAGCCCAATGCCCAAAGGAAAATAAAAAAAAATAAAGGAAAACAAAAAAAACAAAAATAAATCCTATCGCCACGGCTTCAGAGAACCTCACTACTGCACGCACGAGACTCCTGCTCCACTCAACCGATTGTATGGTCTGCGACGATTAAGAAGGGGAGAGCACACACAGACGCACTGAAGCAGGACGCACAGGGGACACAGCGATATTCTGGTACAAAGGGCAGAGCTAGACGCGCTGAAAAGGGAGAGTGAATTGCAGTCTCAGATTCGATTTAAAACAGGCCGAGTGTGAGAAATTACGGGAATTAAGAGAAAGAACAGAAGGAGAGAGGGCCGAGAGAGGTACGAGAAGAAGGAAGAGCCGAGGGGAAGTTCAGGAGAGAATGAAGGAGAGACCAAGAGGAAGTCAGCTCTCTAGAGGAAGCTTCTAGATTTTCAAGGGACTCCATTCTCAGCCAAAATAGAGAATCAGAGAGAGAAAGAGGAACAAACTTGCGAATCGAAGCTGAAGACTTGGAGAGAGTCGAAGACATAAACGAAAGTCACGTCGAATAGAAATAATAGATCTAATTTCCCTTTCAAGATATTCGAGCCAGCTGCACAGAGGTAAATCATGTACTGCCACTTTCTTTGTAAATGAATGTAGGCTTATAATTGGTTGTTGAAAATTTCTGATATTAGTGGCATACTCGAATGGGTCTGTGTGTGACTGAAGTTTCATAAACTCCTCTCATCGTGATTTCCCACTCTTGCAGTAGGATTGTTTTCTATGTAGTTTGAACCACTTGGTGTTATTTATATATTTTGAGTCATGGTGCCAAGTGGGGAGACCAAATGTACATAATCTTTTTCTATTGTTGTTAATATGAATCTTTGTTTCTTGAATGCTTAACTATAGAACCAACACAACACGTTTGGTGTGTTTTGATTCAACTTTAGAGTAACAAATCGAATTATCTAATGCTTGCTTGACATAAAATTCTATCTCTGATGTGGGAATGGTTTTAGATTTTGCCTACAGTTTTTATGGTTGCCTTTGTTGTTATTTGAAGGGATATTTATTTTAGCCTGTCTTGTCAAATAGTGATAAATTTGATTTATGTATTTTGCTCTCTTATTATATGTGTTGTACCTTTGCATACAATCAGATTAGAGTATGTTTATGCTTCTTGGCTTTGTCTTGACCCAGCTAAGCCCGAGGCAAATCTTGTTTTGAGTTTAGGAGTTTTCTAATTAGAGAGTACATAGGCATTTTGAGAAGTTGTTGGGCAATAATATTAATTGGATTGCTATTGGGGGAATATTGTTTTCATGGCATTGGATTGGGTTTTGGATTTACTTTGATTTGAAGAAATTTCACTCCTTAGTCATGACATAGTCAGCATGTAAAAATGAGTTTGAGCCTTATTGGAATTACTCATTGGGTGTCGTGGAAATATGTGTTAGTTTATTAGAGGGCTACGAATTTTCTCCTCGGTGTGCTATCAGGTGATCATTTGCTTAAAAATCACTTTAATTTGATGTGAAGGCTTGCTTCCTTGTTCTATTTTCACTTGTTTCAATAAGCTATCCACAATACCATTAATGGTGATGATTAGATAATTTTAGCTTGGCCAATTTGAAAGATAAATTGATTGTTTTGTTGCTGTTTGGATGCTTGAATGATGCATGAATTAATACTTACACATGAATTGGCTAATTATTATGCAGATTAAGGTATGACTAGCTGAACTCTCTCTTTGGAGATTAAGTGTAGTATTTCAAATTCTTATCAGTCCATATATGTTGAATTGATCTATGAATGAGATAATACTAGAATGAGGATTAAAGATATTTTGAACAGTAAATTAGAAATGGGAATAGTACACATCCGGTAGAAAACGATGGAAGGTTATGTTGGACTAAACTGAAGGGGGAAGGTCTTGGCTATAATGAGTGGCCTACCATAGTCGTACTCATCGTTTAGAGTAGCCATAGAAAAGACCTCTGCATGAAAGAGGCAGAGTTCCTTCCATGACCCGGTTTAGTTTCGATCACCCCTATTTCGAATTCTATTTTACTACTTAAATGGGTAGCTGATCTCACTTATTCCAGACTGTCACAATTATGGTCCAAAACATCAAATAAAAAGAAAACAAAATATGCTTGGAGATGCCCATTAAAATCATTATTTCCCCATAGTAAATATTGTGAGTACCATTATCAACAAAGCAAAACTGATAAACTTATAAGCAAAAAGAAAAGATTCAAACAGGGATATAAGATCAAAAAACTAAAACTAAAAATAGAAGAAAAACTTGCAGAACTAACAAAAGCAAAAGCATAAGGAAACAGAGTAAAAAATGAAAAAGAAAACATTATAAACTTAGAAAAAATAAAATTCTAAGCTGATTTATTATGATTATCGAATTGAATATGTACAAGGAGAAAATAACTTGATTGCTGATTTTCTTAGTAGAGATGGAGCAATCATCTCATACAAATAAAGCTACGAGTAATCCTCAACAAGAAGAAAATATGAGTCACTCTCATATTGTTGCACGAGTAAATGATCTCGAACTCAATCAAAATATCTTGTCATCTCAGACATTGAATCAGTTGAGTAATATTAGTAATTCCATTAATTATTTAACTCAAACATTAGGAAATCTCATTTCCTATGTCAATGAGTTAGAAACACGATTAATTTAAGTAGAGAAACAAGTAATGAGTATATCTCCAACTCCATTACCACCTCAGACACCACAAAGCCCATCAACTCATATTCCCTCTACACCTTCATTTGCAGCCATCCTAGAACAAGAAGTCAAACAAGCACAAGAAAATGCCCAATCTAATACTCAAATAGCCTCATTGTCTACCTCAAATCCTCATAATACTGTTCAACAAAGACATCATGAACAGTTCGAATATTTTCAGTTAATTATTGAAAAATTCAATCATTGTCAATTACCTGCACGAACCATCAAATATATTTCTCATTATTCTATTAACAAAGCTGTCATTAACCCTGGCACAAATCCTCAATTAGTTCACACATTATTCAGTTATGGATTAGTTGACTGTATATATCCCTCAAAAGAACTATCTGAATTAAGCCTGCTACCAAAAGCCATCCAAGAAGCAGCCAAACACTATCATGCCATTATCACTCAATATATTATGTATATGAGATGTTATTCCACTGTAGCAGAAATAACTCCAGAAAAATTTTATCCTCCCATTAATCTCATTAAATTCGAAACCACTAGGCAACCCTTCGCCTTTGAGGAATCTGAAAAATTATCTATTGACCAAGAAGAATTCTGCCTTCTTATCTCAAAAGTAAGAGCCCAAGAATATGATACTATCTTCATCGAAATGAACAGAATATTATCCAGTGATGAGGTCCAATGGACTTACTTCACCGGCCCAAACGCATGTACCTACTCAGTAGGAAGATCAAGTAAAAATGTCTGACTATTCACTCAATTTTATGATAAAATTAAAACCAATAAAATGGATAATACCGAAGACACCAAAAAGAGAATTTGTCAACAATTATCGGATTATCCAGGTCACATATGCATCTACTGTAAAGACAAAGAAAGATCAGCAGAAGATCAGAATAATCCACCGACCAGCATCAACATCCTCGAAAGCTGAAAAGCTGATTTGACCAAAGGAGACAAAGAATTGACAAAAAAGTGATATAAAGTATCGACATGACAAAAGTTTAACAAAAAGTTTTAAAATGACAAAAAGAAAAGAAAAAGAAAGATTCCAAAGTATATCGGGACAAAAACAAAAAGAAGGACGTGACTAAAAGGAAAAGAAGAAAACGACAAAAGAAAAAAAGAAGAAGCGACATCAGAATGACAAAAGTAAAGTTGAAAAGACAAAAGGAGAAGAAGACTTGACTCGAAGCGACCCAAAACTACCGACAAAAACAAAAGAAGCTGTCTCTTATCCAGAAGGAATCTCCTTTATTGACTAGGAATAGAAACTCAATTATGTGCATAGTATGGGCAGAGGAATGCCTCTCGCCTATATAAAGCCTTATAAATCTCATTTGTAAACACGCTTCAAGCACAGACCTCGAATACTCTGAATTTCTCTTTGAGAATTCTGAGCACCCTTCTCTCTAAATTCCTCTTGTACTCTCCTGCTTACATCAAATAAAGAAATATTTTGCATATTAAGGTATGGCTAGCTAAACTCTCTCTTCAGAGATTAAGTGTAGTATTTCAAATTCTTATCAGTCCATATATATTGAATTGATCCGTGAATGGGATAATACTGGAATGAGGATTAGAGATCTTTTAAACAGTAAATTAGAAATGGGAATAGTACACCTCCGGTAGAAAACGATGGAAGGTTGTGCTGGACTAAGCTGAAGGGGGAAGGTCTTGGCTTTAATCAGCGGCCTACCATAGCCGTATTCATCGTTTAGAGTAGCCATAGAAAAGATCTCTGCATGAAAGAGGGCAGAGTTTCTTCCATGATCCGGTTTAATTTCGGTCGCCCCTATTCCTAATTCTATTTTACTCCTTGAATAGGTAAATCTATATTAATATCTTTTATAAGGTGATTGGTATTTCTTATAAGGTTTTTTCTGATATTTTCTTGTTTGATATTTTTGGTCTGGTTTACATCCCCATTTGTGAGGTGTTTCGAATTGATTACATTGTAAGATTAATTTGTTTGTTTTGTCTAAAAGTCTTGGTACAAATTATCTCTATGCCAATTGCTTATTACTTTACTGACTCATTTCCATGCTTAAGCCGTGGATTTATCAAAACTTTACTGACCAGCCTCTTATTTTGTTTGACATGTGAGCAAATGCCATTACATGCTATGGGTCATCAAGGAGGGCGTTAAGAAAGTAGAGAAACACAAAGACAAACAAGTGATTGTGGTTTAATTCTTTTAGATTTCTATTTTTATCATCTTTGTAAGTATTGTCTAGAATTATGATGTTCATTTGATTGACCACAAGAACATATACTAACACAAATATTTTACACTTGCAAATACTATTATTTTTTATATTTCATTTTTTTTAAAGGGGTCATGTGAGATATCTTATCTCCTCATGCGCATAAGGGACCAACTAGAGTATTATGTGTGGCAATAAATCTTCTTTGGTACTCATTGAGTCTCAAATTTATATTTTAATAAGTTTTGAGTTTTAATGACTAGCATGGAATTGATTTTTGTTTTTTATTAAAAAAATTTCAAAAAAAAAAGGACAAGACAAAACAAGAAGCAAAAAAGAAAAAAAGCCAAACAAGTAACCAAAAAAAAAAGACATGAAAAGTAAGTGAGAAATTAAGTTTTTGTTTTAAGACTTATGAATTTTGCTCAAAATTTCTTTTAATAAAAATATATTTCATAGAAATAGAAAATTATTTTTTGCTTAAATAAAAAATACGAAAAATATATATTAAAAATAAAAAATCTAAATCTAAAAAAAAATTCAAACAAAAATCAAATAAAAAATAAAAAAAATAAAAAATCAATCATAAGAAACAAAAAATCAAAATCTAATGAAATTAAAACCAAGAAATTTGTTTAAAAAAGAGAGAAAGAGAGAAAAAAATCAAACATCAATTATAAAAAATAAAAGTCAAAGCAAAATAATCAAAAATTAAAAATAATCAAAAAGTTAAAAATTAAAAGAAAAAATTAAAAAAAATCAAAATCAACAAAATTAATTGACACAAAAAAAATCATTAACAAAAAATCATTAAAAATTGAAATTTAAAAGAAAAATAAAATGTCAAAAAAAGAGAAGAAAATCCAAAAATGTGAGAAGAGTTAAAAAAAAGTAAAATTAATTTACTTTTAACAAATCAAAACACATCAACCAATTCTAAATTCATTTTATTTACTAAAGGTAAAAGTAAATTTTTTGTCTTTTCACCAAAAAATGCACAAAAACAAAAAAAATAATTAAAAAATTTTTTTAAAAAAAGGAAGAGAAGAAAAACAAAGAACAAAATAAAACAAATACTAACCAAAAGACAGTTTTTAATTGTTTGAACTATAAGGACTTTGATCCTTCTCAAAAGGTACATAGACCCTCAACTCTCATTCTAGGTCAAGTCCATCTTTATAAATAAATATTTTTTTAATTTTATTTCCTTAATTTCTTTCCTTTTTATTTTATTTCCTTAAGCTCTTTCCTTTTTTATTTTATTTACTTTTGCATGTGATTGCTAGGGGAATTAAAATAAAATGAAGGTCATATTAATTTTGCACAACTAATTTAGGGTAACCATTCTTAGAAACTGGTATTGTGGGGTGTCTAATATTTTTTTCACTCACAATCGACTCTCGAACTCATATCTAGTTCGCAAACCATTTTTGTTTTTCTTGTAAAAAGTCTTTCCAAAGTTTTGCCTTTCTAAAAATAAAATTTTGGTGGTGACTCTACTATTATTTTGATTTCAGTTTTCATTTTGACAAAAATTAAATTTTTGAAATTTTTTTTCTTTTTTGGCCTCACGCAGTCACATTTTCAAGTATGACAGTGAAAATAAAGTTGAAAAAAAATTGCTCCCTTATTATAAGAGTCAATTAATGAATCAATTGCTTAACTTTAGATAGACCTGTAGTGTCTCTGACTATATGGTCTCCTTTGATAAGTGTGTGCTTAGATGTGATATACAAGAAGAATAGTAGATTATAGTCACTAAGTTTGTTAATGGTCTTAAGATGGATATCCAAAAAATGCTTAGATTAAGCTTCACTGAAACTCTCGAAGATGCTTATCATAATGCTTTTGAGGTGGAATCTCTATCCAGGTACCCATTTATTAGGCATTTTATAACCCAAGACATGAGTGCTAGTAAACTTGCAACCTCATCCTTACCAATTGTTTTATAAGAGTGTCACAATCTAGAACTAATTCTGTGTTTTCTTCAAGTCAAATTTCCAATCTTAAGAATAGTGTCACCAAGGGTAATGAATCCATAGGTTGTAATTCCTATCGTAATGGTTTCATCATAGAGTGTTTTCATTGTCACTCTAAGGGACATATTGCATTGATGTACCTACATTACATTATGTGTCTTGAGCACTAGCCTGATGATTTAAATGATACAGGCAATGCAAACATAGTAGTAGAATCCCCTAAATGTCTTTCTAATGTCAATGAGGAGATTATAATTGTTTGTTGTAACCAATAATTTAGACACCTTAGTGTTAGGCGATGCATTCTAACTATCTCATTACCTAATGACTCATGGAAAAGGATCAGTATTTATCACATGTTTGTGAAATGTGAAGACAAGTTGTGTAAACTAGTTGTTGATAGAGATAATACACAAATCATAGTCTTTACATTATGAGCAACTAGATTTGGCCTCAAATCAAAACCTTACCCTAAACCTTTTCATATTGTCTAAATAGATAAAAAACTTTTACTTGTCACTTAACAATCTCATATTCCCCTCTAGTTAAAAGAGTACAAAGAAGAGTTTCTTTGGGACATCCTTCCCATGGATGTCACTATTGCTCACATCTTATTAAGAAGGCCTCAGCTTTATGACCATGATGTCACTAGCCATGGTAGAGAAGACACTTGCTTGTTTAGACATAAGAGAAAAATAATCTTGTTACATCCTTCCAAACCTAAATTTGAACACAAGACCCATATTAGGTCAAAGGGTCAAGGGACTAAGAATCATAATCTTCATATCTTAACTCACAAATAGTTTGAAGATAAGAGCAAAAAGGTTAATGTGATGCTTGCCTTAGTTCTCAAAGTTTCCTTTAGAGTTACTTCTATAACCAATAAAAAAATGTCTAGTGAGATAACCTAACTTTTGGCAGAATTCTTGGATATTTTCTTAGATGAGCTCCTTTCTAAACTACTACCCATAACAGGTATTCAACATGCTATTAACCTTGTCCCTGGTTTTTAGATTCCTAATTTCCTAACTCAAAAGGTTAGGAAAAGTTCAATAGAAAAGTTAATGGTTTGCTTGAAAAAGGTTACATCTAGCATAGCCTTAGCCTTGATGTTGTACTTGCTTTTTTAACCCCCAAAAAGGATGGAACTTAAAGCATTTATGTAGATAGTCAAACAATTAATAAAATCATTGTCAAGTATAGGTTTCTTACCCCTAAGCTTAAAGACATGCTTGACTTGGTAACTAGCTCTTGTTGGTTCTCAAAAATTGATCTCCATAATGGTTACTACCAAATTAGGATTAGACTTGGGATAAATGGAAAACTGAACTTAGGATGAGTTGTATAAATGGTTAGTCATGCCTTTTGGTTTTTCTAATGCCCTTAACACTTTTATGAGAGTCATTACCCATATCGTTAGGCCTTATTTAGGAAAATTCCTAGTTGTATATTTTAATAATGTATTGATTTATAATCGATCTAGGGAAGAGCATTTAGACCGCCTTCATTAAGTTTTTTGCACACTATGTCATGAAAAGTTCTATATCAATCTTTCCAAATGTTCTTTCCCTTAAAATCATGTTGTTTTGTTTGGATTCATATTTTCAAAATAAGGTGTAGCCATATAATTTAACACTATTATTGCCCCTATCACATATTGATTAAAAAAAGATAGGTTACAATAGACTCTTACAGCTTTTAAAGCCTTTGAGTCCATTAAAAGGAAACTTTTTGAAGCTTTTATTCTACCTTTACTTGATTTTGCCAAACCTTTTGAGGTTGCTTGTGATGCATATAAGGTAGTATTGGATGTGGCTTTAGTTAGGCGGGTCATCCAATGGCTTTTTTTAATGAAAAGTTTAATGCAACCAAACAAAAGTATTCCATATATGATAAAGAATTTTATACAATTATTAGGTCTTTTGGGCATTGGAAATTTTACCTTCTTCCTTAACAATTTGTCTTATATTCTCATCATCAAGTTGTTAAGTTTTTTTATTCTCAAAGACACTTAAATACTAGGCATGCCACTTAAGTTGAATTTCTTAAAGAGTTCACCTTTGTTGTGTAGGTTGCAACAAATAAAACTGTCAGTATAAACCGATTCAAGTCATGCCCGAGAATACTATCCTTAAGAGTTATTCTGCCACAAATCAGCAACTCTCCAGAATTAAACAGACCCTTCTTATAACAGGGAAACAGAATAGCAAGAACTAAAGAACTCAGAAGAATGAAGGGGAAAGAAAGGAGAGAGCTCTAAAGGTGTCTGAGAGCTCAGTATACCTTGAATCGCACCATGCACTGCCTTTTATAGGCCAAAGGTGTGAACAAGAACATTGGACAATTAAAAATAATTAATGGTGGCTTAATCATGGTTTAATAAAAATCTATTTTGAACGTTGGGATTAAAAATAAAGACCGTTTCTGAGCATTGGGATTAAAGCCGATTAATGAAAAATTAAAGCAACAAATTTACAGCAAATTTAAGGCCTCAACATTTAAAAAATTGATAAATTCATGGTCTCAATTTCAAACCCACTAAAAATAAAATTTTTCTAATAAGCCTATTTATACAAAATATTTTTTGTAAAATACAAAAAATAGTTGCAGTAAAAAATGCCCAATACCTTATATAATTCGTGAACGGAGGGGGGGGAGGGGAATCGGAGATTTTTAACTGCGTTACCCCTACGTTGGCCTGTTGTTATACGCGCGAGTCCACTCCTCTTCTTAGCCCATTTACTTGCCTAAAATCATATCTTAGTATATATATATACACTAAGACTCTCTTTAGTCTAGGTAATGTGGAACTTAGGCTTTTGACACACTTATTTCAACAATCTCCCACATGTGTCAAAAGGACATGATCATTTGAGTTACATGCATGAGTATAACCATTTCGAATCTGGTGTCTTTTAGACTATGAACTAAACCTAGACCAATAACACTTAGTACACAGAAATGTCAGTAAAACGTACATTTTTATGAACCAATATATCTTTGTTGTATACTAGAGGCTTTATTAGTCAGAGTATACCCTCATAATTTCTGCTGTTAATGACAATTTTGCACTTTAAACGGCCGTGTGCGCACCTGGTGTTCAATGAATGCTCTAAAGACTTTGCCACGGTCTCATAGAAGTGGCCTCACTTCACATTCATCTGAATGATTTCATCAAGTGTATCTGCAATAAATACACCATCCATAGGGAATATGAAATCATTAAGAGCTTTGCTCAGCCTCTCTAATAATGTATTCTAGCACTTTCTCAAACCATAGGAAGGGACAACAATTTTAGTGCTAACAAAATTAACATATGACTTGTTCTTACCCATATGAACCTCTTTTATAGGATCTCCAATCACAAAAATTGGGTTACTATTGTTGTTAATTTTATATTGGCTTAAGTCCCATTCCGCTCGATGTGTCATCAATTTGTTTCTTTCCCAGGGGTTTAGTCAATGGATCTGTCATATTTACTTCTGACCTTACAAATTTGATTGAAATCACTCCATCTTTTAACAGCTATCTTATAATATTATGTCTCAACTGAATGTGTCTGCTTTTACCATTAAAGATCTTATTTTTAGTCGTAACTATTGCCAATTGGCTGTCACAATGTAAAGACACTAATGGTGTTGGTTTTTCTTCTAATGGAATATTTGCTAAGAAATTTTTTAATCACTCAACGTCAGTACCAGCCAATTCCACAACAATAAACTCTAAATCCCTTAAGGATTTTGTAATAATACTTTGTTTAGCTGATCTCCAGGTTACTATACCACCACCAACAGTGAATACATAGCCACTAATTGATTTAATCTCATCTGAATCTGAGATCCAGTTAACATCACTGTATCCTTCTAGTATAGTGGAAAATCAACTATAAAATATATTATAATTTATGGTACCTCTCAAATATTTCATCAATCTAAGTAGAGCCATCCAATGCTCACTATTTGAACAGTGGGTATATCTACTCAATCTACATACAGCATATACTATATCAGATCTGGTAAAATTCATCAAATGCTACAAACTTCTAATAATCTGCGCATATTTAGATTGAGCTACTGAATCACCTTTATGTTTTGATAATTATATGCTAGAATCATAAGGAGTGCTTAAAGATGAACCATAAAAATGTCCAAACTTTTTAAGAATTTTTTCCACATAATGTTCTTGAGAGAGTAAGGCACCCTTTTCACTCCTTATGATTTTAACACCTAAAATCACTCTTGCTTCTCCCATATCTTTCATATCAAATTTAGATGCAATAAAGCTCTTAGTTTCAATTATAACATTCATGCTAGTATCAAAAATAAGTATGTCATCTACATATAAGCAAATAATCACACAATCATTATTTACAAGTTTTGTATAAACACATCTTTCTACTTCAATAGTATCAAAGCCATCACTTGTCAAAACTTGATCTAATTTTTTATGCTGTTGTTTAGGTACTTGTTTTAATTCATATAAAGATTTAACAAGTTTACACACTTTATTTTCTTGTCCAGGAGTGACACATCCTTTAGGTTATGCCATATAAATTTCTTCTTCTAAAACACCATTTAAGAAAATAGTTTTAACATCCATTTGATGAATATAAAGCTTATGTATTGAAGCTAAAGCAATCAAAATTCTTATAAAAGAAATTCTTGTAACCAGAGAAAAAGTATTAAAATAATCAATATTTTATTTTTGAGTAAAACTTTTAACTACTAACCTAACTTTATATTTATCAATGGATCCATCAGGATTAAGTTTCTTTCTAAAAACCTATTTACAACTAATGGGCTTAGCTTCTGGAGGCAAGTCTACTAAAACTTAAGTTTTATTTTGACTAAGAGAATTAATTGAAGCATTAATGGCTTCTTTCAAAAGATAAGCATCCGAAGAAGAAATGACTTTATAAAAATTTAAAAGATCATCTTGTATTATATAAGTATAAAAATCATCTCTAAAAGAAGATTCTTTCCTTTGCCTCTTACTTCTTAAATTTTTAGCCAAATCTTCATTTGTATTTTGTTCATGAGAATAAGTAGACATTTTCAAATTCTTAGGATTATGTTTAATTTTCAAAGGAAAGATATATTCAAAAAATTATGCATTTTTAGTTTCTATAATAGTGTTATGATCTAAAATATAACTTTTCAAAACCAGAAATCTATAAGCTACACTACATTCAACATACCCAATAAACATACAATCATAAGTTTTAAACCCAATTTTTCTTTTCTTAGGATCAAGTAACATTACTTTAGTAGGACACCTCCACACTTTTAAATATTTTAAGTTAGGTATATAACCTTTCCATAGTTCATAAAGTGTCTTATTTGTTTTCTTATAAGGTATTCTATTTTGCAAAAAACAAGCAGACAACAAAGTTTCACCTCATAAATTATCGGGTGCAAAAGAACTTACAAACATAGCATTCATCATTTCTTTTAAAGTTTTATTTTTTCTTTCTAAAACACCATTAGACTCAAGTGAATATAGAAGAGTTACTTCATGGATAATTCCTTCTTTTCCATAAAAATCATTTAACAAAATATATTCTCCTCCTTTATCCGACTTTACTCTTTTAATCCTTTTATTTAGTTGATTTTCTACCTCTGTCTTATATAAAAGAAAATTTTCAAACGCTTCATCTTTATTTCTCAATAAATATACTTTAATATACCTTGAAAAATTATCAATAAAAGTAATATAATATTTTTTTACCACCTCTAGTTATTGTTTATTTTAAATCACCCAAATCAGTGTGTATTAAAGAAAGTAATTCACTTTCTCTTTGTGTAGAAAAGTGTGATTTTTTAGTTATTTTAACTTTCGCACATACTTCACATTTGTTTAAACAATCATTTTTAATTTTAGAAATCAAACCAAGTTGTTACATTTTCTTAATATAAGGCTTACTAACATGTCCTAATCTAGCATGCCACACATCAAACGAATCAACCATATAAATAGGTAAGTAAGCAGAAGAGGATGCATTTTCATTTATTTCAGCAACATTCAATACAAAGAGTCCTTGATTATAATATCCCTTTCCCATAAAAATATTATTTTTTGTCATCATAATCTTGTCAAATTCAAATGACACTTTAACCCCAACCTTTCCCAATATAGTTATAGAAATTAAGTTTGCTCTAAAATCAGGCACATACAGGACATCATTGAGAGCTAAGGTCTTTTTGGATGTGAGTTTAAGAACCACTTTTCCTTTCCCAAGAATTTTTGCAGTTCAGGAATTAGCAAGATAAATGTAGTCTTCTCCTTCTTTGATAGGATCATAGGAAGTAAACATTTTCTTATTTGCACAGATGTGCTTGGTAGCTCTAGAGTCTACCACCCATTTCTTCACATTGGAGACAACGAGAGCTTGAGAAATAACCGCTACAATGACATCATCATTGTTCTCATCTCTTTGAACCAAATTTACATTCAGCTTAGGAGGATTATTATTTCTAACTCTTTTTTTACATTGTGCAGTATGGTGCCTTGGCTTGCCACAAGTAAAGCAATTGCCCTTCTTTTTGAATTTGGAGTTAGAATTCTTAAGATTGTAACCAAGTTTTTTATGAAAATCATACCTCTTGTTGTACGGCTTTATTTCCACCAAATTTGCCTTTGAGGCTATTTTCCTGCCTTTTGCAGCTTGAATCTCCTTTCGGTTGGTGTCTTCGATGATTATATGAGTGATCAGATCTGACAGTGACAGTTACTTTTACTTGTATTTGAGTTGTTGTTTGTAGTCTTTTCACAAATCCGACAGTTTCTCAATCATAATCCCAGCTACAAACTCGTTTGGAAAGTTGATCTTCTCAACTTGGTGTTCTTCTAGCAGCTTGTGGTATTCATTAATTTGTAGCTTGATATCTTTGTCTTCGGACATCTCCCATCAGTAGTAATTTTGCAATCACGAATTTCTATTTTTCAACATCCTCAGTAGTGTACTTCGTGATTAGTGACTCTCAGACTTTGTTGGCCCCCTTGTAGACACAGTATACATTGAACAGATCGTTAGATAAAGTACTAATAATTGTATGTTTACAGACTTTATTGGCATATTCCCAAGCAGTTCTTGGGTTTTGGTCAGCATCAGGAACAGATTTAGATTAGGTCAGCGCCATTGTAACTCTATGCAAGTCTAGGATAGAAAAGATCCACTCCTACTACCTTCTAAAGTTTTCCCCATCAAACACCTCAATCTTGGATATATCCGGGAATGGCTTGGGCAATGTCATAGCAGGTACTGTAGTCGGAATGAAGCCTGAAGCAATAGCACCACTCCCTCCACCGGCACTTGCAGCAGCAACATTAACATAATCATCAAAACTAACTCAATGTGACTCCATAATAACTCTTAAGATTGTAGGTTGCAACAAATAAAACTATCAGTATAAGTTGATCTAAGTCATACCCAATGACACTGTCCTTAAGAGTTACTCCACCATAAGTCGGCAACTCTCTAGGATTAAACGGATCCTTCCTATAATAGGGAAACAGAACAGCAAGAACTAAAGAACTTAGGAGAACAAAGGGGGAAGAAAGGAGAGAGCTCCAAAGATGTCCGAGAGCTCGATGTGCATTGAACCACACAATGCACTGCCTTTTATGGGCTGAAGATGCAAACAAGAATGTTAGAAAATTAAAAATAAATAATGGCGGCTTAATTACAGTTTAATGAAAATTTGTTTTAAATGTTGGGATTAAAAACAGAGACCATTTCTGAATGTTGGGATTAAAGCCGGTTAATGAAAAAATTAAAGCAGCAAATTTAAGGCTTTAACGTTTAGAAAATTAATAAATTCATGGTCCCAATTTCAAACCTGTTGAAAATAAGATTTTTTTGGTAAGCTATTTATACAGAATATTTTTGTAAAATACAAAAATAGTTGTAGTAAAAAATACCCAATAGCATGTCTAATTCGTGCATAGAGAGAGAATCGGAGATTTTCAACTGTGTTACCCCTATATTGGCCTGTTGTTATGCACACGAGCCCACTCCTCTTCTTGACCCATTTACTTGTCCAATATCACATCTTAGTATATATACACTAAGACTCTCTTTATTCTAGGCAATATAGGACTTAAACTTTTGACATACCTATTCCAACGTGTTAAACATTGTTTTGGGATAGAAATTAAAGTGACTGATGCACTAAGCCACATGCTCACTATTTTGCACTATAAGTATTGGCATTATGAGATTTGATAAATTAAAAGATGAATGTTCTACTTATCTTGACTTTGGAATCATTTTTCGAGACATTAGTGATGGTCACCATTGTGATCCTATGGATTTCCTCATTAAAGATAGTTATTTATTCTATAGGTCTAGATTGTGCATTTCTTGCACCTCTATGAGAGATTTTCTCGTATGGAAATTTCATGGTAGGGATTGACTAGTCATTTTGGTAGGGATAAGACTATAACCTTAGTTGAAGATAAATTTTATTGACCTTTTTTAAAACATGATGTCATTAGAATTTTGTCCCAATGTTGTACATGCCAAACTTTTGAGGAAAATAAAATAGAATGTAAGATTGTATACCCCATTACCCATTCTTGAAGTGCCTTGGAAAGACTCTAGTATGGATTTTGTCTTGGGTCTGCCTCCAATGGCATGAGGACATGATTTTATCTTAGTTGTTATAAATAAGTTTTCCAAGATGGCTTATTTTATCCCATGTAGTAAGACCACATATGTGTCCCCCTTAGCCAAGTTATTTTTCTAAGAAATTGTACATTTGCATGGGTTGCATACCACTATTATGTCAGATATGAATGTAAGTTTGTTTGCTATTTTTGGAAAACTTTTTAGAAAATTTTTGGCACCCAACTAAAGTTCTCTTCTGATTTTTATCCTTAAATTGATGAATAAGTTAAGGTTAGTAATAAAAGTTTGGATAATTTGCTTAAAATTCTAGTAGGGAACAAACCTGAAAATTTAGATTTGGCTTTACCAACAGTCGAATTTGCTTATAATAATTCAATTAATAGGTCAACTAGTAAGAGTTCTTTTGAGATTGTCCAAGGCTCTAAACCTTGCCAGCTTATGACCCTTCCCTTGATTTTCCACATGTCTGAATCTGTAGAATCATTTGCCCAATACTTTCATGACTTGCATGCGAAGATTATGTGCAAACTTCCTATAAGCAATGGATAATATAAGCTATCTATTAATGTTCATCGTCATTTTCTAAATTTTAATGAGGGTGATTTTGTTATGGCTCATATCCATCCCAAGAGTAATCCTAAACATTCCTTAAAAAAAGCTACATGTTCGACCCTCTAACCATTTTTGTGTCTCTAAGAAATTTAGCCCTAGTGCATACTTATTGGAATACCTCCTAACATGGCCATTAGTCAAGTTTTAAATGTAGAAGATTTATTTTCTTATTGAGGCACTTCTGAGCCTCCTCCTTTATTTTTTGATGATTTTGCAAGTACTCAACTCCATCATACTCCTATGCCCACTCTACCATCTGCTTCACCACTAATTAAGGCAATTGATGTAGTCATAGATGACCATATTTCTCTAACTCCTAATGGCTCTCTCTATTGTTACCTTATTCATTGGAAAGGCTGCATAGACTTGGATGCTACTTGGACTACTAAGGAGGACTTTGTATATTTGGATCTAGTCTTATTATAGTCTTACTGGCAATCTTCTTCTCTAAGGGAGAGTTTCCCCAAGCTAGGGGCAAAAGATGGGAAACCTTGAAAAATATATTTTAGATATAGAAAACTCTGGATTAGCTTTATTTCAATAAAATTATTTGTCTTTTGACTTTATTTTATTTTATTAGTTTTAGTTATTGGTTCAGATATCTTTTTGTTAAGATTTGATATTAATTTACTTATCTTTTGTTAGAATTTATTAATTATTAATTATTTTATTTTTCATTAAGAAGTTATTATAAGCTCTATATAAAGCCCTTAGTAATTATATTAAAGATACCTTAATTTTATAATAAAATATTTTAGTATTCTAAATTCTGCATCTCCCTTTCTTAACCATCCTATTCCTTATTTCTTATGTATCCCCTTTTTTTCTTCTTCTCACCCCCTTTTTCCCAGTTCACCCATATTATCCTATGATCAAGTTTGTTGTGCCATGGAAATATGGTGGTGAGTGTGGGATATATAAAGGCTAACAAGAGAACTTCTAGACGAAGATTGGTTAAGCTAGTATAGATAAATAGTGGGAGAGGGCAGAGGGAAAGGTAGGTAGAATTTGGGTATTCATATGGGAGGTTCTAGGCTTCTAGCCCCTCAAATTGCTAATAGGATTTCCCTATCTTCTTATATGTTTTCCTCTATTATTAGCTCTGATTTCTACTGTAATTCAAGGGAAATACTGGGTTCCTTAACAATGTGTAAAAGATGTTACCTAATGCATCTTTTTTAAAGAGCTTTATTTTCCTGCAAAGGCATGACATGATTAGAACTTTGGTTTTACAAAGGGAAGTGTCACATTTGTGCCACAAAGGAATCAGTTCCATAGAATTAAATAGCCAATCTTTAAAATTGATACACTTGGTATATTGAAGATTGGGAATATTTATAAGATACTACCAATGCCTATCGATGACCTCTGCTTTAAGCTTTGGAACCTAGCACTAAAGAATGATTGCTACATATCCTGAAGAACAAGAAGTCATTTGTTTATAATCTACTTTATCTCCAATACAAGTTTAACTCATAGTATTTCATCTTTTTGATATGCCTATAGCTTGGATAATTGGCTCTTACAAGATTATCTAATCTTTTTTACGTTCCTGTGATGGTTATAGCTACAAAACCTTTCATATTTTGATTTTTTCTGATTTCCTTTGCCATTACTTATTGTCTTTATTCCTTATTGCACAATTTTCTGAATGATTTATAGCTGCTGTTATTAAATTATTAAAACCTCTACTCTAGATAGCATTCGTTATTGATTCCAACAATGAAGATATACTGAGAAAAGCAAAGAAATCAACTCTATAATGATGCCATCTGATAATCTTATTAGAAGTCATATATCTGAATACTTTTCTTTTGCTTTTGTCATCTTGAAGTATTTGACTTAATTAGAGCTCAATAAATAAATTTTGGAATTCTATTTCCTAGTCTTGGAGGCTAAGACTAAGAGTTTCTTGTACAGCTTGACCAAGCATCCCATTTGTAGAAATTTGGAATTCAGAAGTCTCTTCTGATTCATCTTATTTTGGAATAGAAAGAATACATATAAAGGAAATAGTTAACTCTATGAATCAGCCAACCAATCTCATAAATCAAGGAGAAAACAAGGAAATAAATACATAATAAAAATAGCATGATATATGGAAATAAAAAAGAAAAAAAATGAATTGACTATGATGTTAAAATCTCAAGTGATAAACAAGGGACGAGCAGAAAATGAATGAGCCCATAATGAGCTCATAATTACGAGATTCCAACACTATTACATGTAAATTCTACTTCCATTTGGGAGTAAACTTTGTTTTCATTTGGGTCTTATTAGGTATCGAAAATAGGTTATTCATGTGCACTTAGAAATCTTCACTTTTTTTTTTTAAGAATTGGTTTCCTATGATTTGGAAAGCCAACCTCTTATGTAAGTGCAGAAGAGGTAACTTGTCAAGATTTTGGCTTACTGAGTGAGCCATTTGATTTATATGTTCCATTCTTGCTTGTCATGATACGAACAGATAAGGAAGATTCATAGTTTATTTCTCATTTATTTGATTTCTTTCAATTTAATTTGTAAAAGATAGCCTTTATCTTATGTATTATTCTTGTCCCTTAGTAATTTACCTTAATATTGCAGATGGTTGTTAAAAGCCTAGAAGATCTACAAAGGCTTTACCCTGGGATCATTCTAAGAAGTGTCAGAGATTAACGGGAAGTCAATATAGAAGGTTTCACAATTTATATGCTCTTACCTAGAATTGTCTAAAATTATTACTGAAATTTAAGCCTCTAGAAATACTAAAATTTAGATAAATATTTTTCCACGAGGTTATCGTCAACTTCTGCAAGGCCTTGAAGTCTCTTGGAGAGTTAGAGATGATGAATAATGATTGGATGAACAAAGTCAATTATGAGTTAACATCATGTGTGGATAAAGGCAACATAAAGGAACTAGGTACATTGCAAATTAAATAAATAATAATCACGAAAATTAAATGAGACAAATCAAAACCCATACAATTATTTGAGCTAAATATATATTAAGTTATTCATTATTGTTTTGCAGGTGAATGGACATTGGCCACACTTGATTGCTTGATTAAGTTGGCAAGTGAGATGTTTGATAATAATGGGGGAAGATGAGTGGAAGCAAGAGTTCAGTCCACGATCCAGCTCAATTTGGAAAGTTCATAATGGAGTCCTCTTATTCCTTATTGGAGGATTTGGTTTTTGATTTTGACACAACTCAGGAATTAGATAGCACAAGTCATGACGAAACAACAAATCATAAACCAGCATAGACACCTTTTCTGCTACAGCAATTTCAAGTGCCTATGTCATCTGAATGCCGAAAGCTTTGAATTCCCAGCCCTTTCAATTTCTGTAGGTAACTAAATTGCTTGTGTGTTGAATTATCCTCTGAAGTATACTATGATTATGTGAATTGAATACTCATATGGCATCCTTCGTTTTCACTTCCTTGAACTTTGTTTTTTAATTTTGATCAAGCAAATCTTATTTATTCTTTTGCTGTTCTCTTCTCTAAATTCTATTTAGGGATGATAAAGGGCCTTTTAGAAGAAGATACTAGGTTACATAATTTTTATAAAAATATTTTTAACCCTTAAAATTTTTTTAATAATTTTTTAACAGTTAACAATGATTTATAATAGATATTTATAACGTTGTTTAATCTATATAACTGACTTCACCTAATAAAAAAAAATTAGTATTGTTATTTTTATTTTTGTTTTAAACACTTAGCAATAATTCAAAACTACCACAAAATTAAAAAATGACAATTGTTTCAAAAAATTATTGCTAAATATTCATTACCGGCAGTTATTTCAATGGTTACCAAAAACAACCGCTAATTAGCAATAGTTATTCCAATGATTACCATAAACTATTGATAAATCACTCGTGAGAAATGACATAGTGATAGTTTGGTTAACTATTGATAACTTCTTTAAGGGTTGTAAACCACCACTAAGGCTAATTTTTGGTAGTGATTGGACTCTACGCTTGCCTCTATTTCAGTGAGACGAGCAATTCTCATAGAAGTAAGGTTGGTAAAAGGTAAACTAAATTTGTAATCACATTGGATCATGTGTCAGTCTTATGCTTTAAAAGTAATTGTGTTTTTAAAGTCTATTGAACGAGCTGAGCTCCCTGATTTTGTATTTGGGGAGTAGAGATCTCCATGTTGGTTGCTGGAACAAGTTTATAAATGTGGATTTCATTTAGTTTATAGAGTTACTCTGCAAACTTTTTAGCAAATGCTTGTCAATATTGTTTTAAAGATTTTTTGAAATCAAGTACATTTTCTGTTTTGTTTGAGACTTATAGGGTCGAAGTACCACTTTGTACTATGCCAATCACGTGCCTAGTTTGGGCCATGATAATTTTCATATAGTATATAAATAGATGATGATAAATTTAGTTTTAAATTTGGTAATATATTTAATTTTAAATTTGTTTGACGATGTTGGAGTTGTAAGAAATCATTTTAAAAGAAATGATCATTGCATGATGAGAAAATTTTAACATAATTATCGTCTTAGTCCTGTATACACAAAATAATCAATAGTTTAATTATTTTAATATAATTTTCATACTACAAATTAAACAAAAATTTAATAATTTAATAATTATAAATTGTTTTGTGAATGATTGAAGTTATATATTTGATTTATTTAAGGTTTAAACAATATATTTTACCATACTTAAACAACAAAGAAAAAAAAAAGGCAAATATAAATTCGTAAGTGCCTAATTCAATTTACCCTATACTTCACTGCTCTTGTCTGCCTAAGGGTAAACAGCAATGTGCAGCAAATTTGTTTTATCAAACAACTATGTCTCTCAAACGATCTAACCCATAGTGCTTAGTTCTTTCTTCCAGTGAGATTGCGGAGCCTAGATTTGGGAGTTTGTGACTCAACGTCTTGTGTTTTCAACCTCTGCAAACCAGAACACCGTTAAAGAAGTAAGATCCCTTAATTGATGGCTTGGGTGAGGATATTAAAGCAGGGTAAAGGATGATTGGGCCAAGAAATTTGGCCCATACAATGTCTTTAGCACAGAAGGTAGGGGATAAGAATAGGGTTTTAGAAAAGGTGAACGATATTAAAATACAAAAAGGATTGAGGCCCAGTATTTTTAATGAAGAAGCTGCAAAATCAATGGCCCAAGTGAGGCTAATCAGAGTTATTCCATCATTCCAACTCCTGTGAACGAGCAACCTACGCAAAAATTTATGAAAAATTCCAAGGAATCTGGGCATTGTTCAAATTTCTCAAGGATTGACTGTAAAATAGTTGAAGTGAGGGGAGAGAATAATTTTAGAAGGATAACAGATGCGGAATATCTAAGTAAAAAAGAGAAAAATTTATGTTACAATTATGAAGAAAAAAATACACATGGACAAACAAGATGCTGCAGTTTCTGACGATTTCAGAAGAAGACAAAGACGATGGTGAACTAGAAAGGGAGAAGGGCGAGGTTATAAGTGGAAGAAAACTGCCCAACACAACTCAAATTCTCACCTTCAGGGCATTGGGGTAGTGTTAAAACCACTAATTAAAAGGTTTAAGGCAGTTAAGTGGGCATTGCTCAGCAAGGATTGAAGGAGTTGGTTGTACCATGGAAATATGGTGAGCGTGGGACATGCGGAGGCTAACAAGAAAACTTTTAGAAGAACATTGTTTAGGCTAGTAAAGATATATAGTGGGAGAATGCAGAGGGAAAAGTAGGTAGAATTTGGGTATTCATGTGGGAGGTTCTAGGCTTCTAGCCCAGTGCAAGGAGGATTTGCCTGTTTTCTTATATGTTTTCCTCTATTATTGGGTCTGATTTCTATTGTAATTCAAAGGAAATACGGGGTTCCTAACAATGTGCAGAAGAGGTAACCGAATGTGTCTTTTTTGAAGAGCTTTCTTTTCCTGCACAGGCATGACATGATTAGAACTTTGGTTTTCCAAAGGGAAGTGTCACATTTGCACCGCAAAGGAATCAGTTCAATAGAATTAAACAGCCAATCTTCAAAACTGATACACTTGGTATATTGAAGATTGGGAATATCTATAAGATATTACCAGTGCCTATTGATGACCTCTGCTTTAAGTTTTGGAAACCTAGCACTAAAGAACGATCGCTGAATACCCTAAAGAATAAGTCAATTGCTTATAATCTGGTTTATCTCCAGTACAGCAAGTTCAACTTGTAGTATTTCATCTTTTTGATATTCCTATAGCTTGGATAGTCTTGCAAGATTTTCTAATCTTTTCTATGTTTCTGTGATGGTTATAGCTACAACACCTTTCATATTTCGAGTTTTTCTGGTTTCCTTTGCCATTATTTATTGTCTTTATTCTTTATTGCACAGTTTGCTGAACGATTTATAACTGCTGTTAGTGAATTATAAAAGCCTCTACTATAGATAGCATTCTTTATTGATTCCAATAATGAAGATACACTAAGAAAAGCAAAGAAATCAACTCTATAATGATGCCATCTGATAATATTATTAAAAGTTATATATCTTAATACTTTTCTTGTGCTTTTGGCATGCTGAAATATCTGACTTCATTAGAGCTCAATAAGTAAATTTTGGAATTCTATTTTCTAGTTTTGGAGGCCAAGACTAGAAGTTTCTTCTATAGCTTGACCAAGCATCCTATTACATGTAAACTCTACTTCCGTTTTCATTTGTGTCTTATTAGGAACCCAAAATAGGTTATTCATATGGACTTATAAATCCTTCATTTTTTTTTAAAGAATTGGTTTGCTATGTAAGTGCAGAAGAGGTAACTTGTCAAGATTTTGGCTTCCTGAGTGAGCCATTTGATTTATATATTCCCTTTCTCGTCTGTCATGATGAGAACAGACAAGGAAGATTCATAGTTTATTTCTCATTTATTTTATTTCTTTCAATTTAATTAGTAAAAGATAGCCTTTCTCTTATGTATTATTCCTGTCCCTTTGTAGTTTATCTTAAATATTGCAGATAGTTGTTAAAACCCTGGAAGATCTATAAAGGCTTTACCCTGGGATCATTCCAAAAAATTAAGTGTCAGAGATTAAGGGGAAGTCAAAATATTTAAGGTTTCACAATTGATATACTCTTACCTCGAATTGTCTAAAAGACTAAAATCATTACTGAAATTTAAGCCTCTAGAAATACTAAAATCCAAACAAATATTTTCCCACCAAGTTCTGGCCTACTTCTGCAAGGCCTTGAAGTCTCTTGGAGAGTCATGGATGATGAATAATGAGTGGATGAACAAGGTCACTCATGAGTTACCATCACGTGTGGATAGAGGCAATATGAAGAAACTAGTTACGTTGTTAATTAAATAAATTATAATCATGAAAATTAAATGAATCAAAACAAAGCCCATACAATTATTTGAGGTAAATATATATTAAGTTATTTATTATTGTTCTCCAGGTGAAAGGGCATTTGTCATACTTTCTTGATTAGCTTGGCAAGTAAGATGTTTGATATAACGGAGGAAGATGAGCGAAAGAGTTCAATCCCGATCCAGCTCATTTGGAAAGTTCATAAGTGAGTCCTCTCATTCCGTATTGGAGGATCTAGTTTTTGATTTTGATAGCTCAGGAATTAGACGGCACAAGTCATAATGATAATGGAACAACAGATCATAAACCAGAATAGACACCTTCTCTGCTGAAGCAATTTCAAGTGCCTATGTCATATGAATGCAGAAAGCTTTGAATTCCCAGCCCTTTCAATTTCTGCAGGTAACTACATTGCTTGTGTGTTGAATTATTCTGTGAAGTAACTATTATGATTATGTGAATTGAATACTTCATACTGCATCCTTTGTTTTCACTTCCTTGACAAGCAAATCTTATTTATTCTTTTGTTGTTCTTTTCCTTAATTTCTATTTAAGGATGGCAAGGGGCCTGTTAGGGGAAGATACTACATTACATAATCTTCTTGAAAATATTTTTAACCCTAAGAATTTTTTAACACTTTTTAAATACTTAGTGGCCAGTTAAAACTATCACAAAATTTAAAAAAATGACAATTGTCACAAAATTTGCTGCTAAATATTTATTAGTAGTAGTTATTCTAATGGTTATAAAAAACAACTGCTAAATATTCATTAGCAACGTTATTCCAATGATTACCATGGCTTGCCACGAAATTGCTTGTGAAAAATGACATAGTGACAATTTGGGTAACTTTCATTAATTGCTTCAGTGGTAGTAAACCACCACTAAGGCCAAATTTTAGTTGTGATTGGACCCTTAGCTTGCTCTATTTTAGTGAGGCAAGTAGTTCTAATGGAAGCAAACTGGGTAAAGGACGAGCTAAATTTGTAGTCACATCGAATGATGGGCAGTCTTATGCTTTAAAAGTAATTGTGTACCTTGACAAGCTCAACTTGCTTAGGGGAGGTGTCATTGAACAAGATGATATCATCCGCAAAAAATAGATAAGAGAGTGGTGGCTCCTACTTGCCCTTCTTAATGGCTTTCCAATCACCTTTGCTAACCTCCTCATTGATAGCCTGAGAAAGTCTTTCCATACAGAGAACAAAAATGTATAGGCTCAACGGATCTCTTTGTCTAACACCCCAAGAGGAGGGAAAAGTTTCAAAGGGCCTTTCATTCCAAAGAATTGCATCGAAGGAGTGGAGATACAGTGCATAATCAAGTTGATGAGCCTACTAGGAATTTGAGCATCATGGAGTGTCTTCTCAATGAATTCCCATCTAAGCTTTTCAAAAGCTTCTTCCAAGTTGACTTTAATTACCATCCAACTAGTCTTCCCCTTCCTTTTTACATCTCATGAGTGAATCACTTCTTAAGCTATGATTATGTTGTCTGTAATGTTCCAACCTCTTATGAAGCCGAGATGAGACTAGGCATAACTAATTTCAGTCTATTGGTAATAATTTTAGTCACAATTTTGTAAGCAACAGTACACAAGCTTATGGGTCTAAACTCCTTGAGACTATAGGGGTTTTCAACTTTAGAGATAAGAGTTATCAACATTTTATTTATTTCAAGAGCCATAAATCCACCATAAAAAAGGTTCTTAACGAAGCTAAAGATAGTAGTGCCCACTATATCCCACTGACTTTAATAAAAGAGGGCATGAAGCCTATCGGTGCCAGGGGATTTAAGTGGGTTCATATCAAAGTTAGCTCTTCGAGTTTCCTTAATAGTGATATCATGATCCAAAATGTCGAGCAAAAGGGGTGTAATGACAAGAAACTTACCTTTAATAGAATAAGTATTGAGCTCATAGTTCTAAATTGAATAGAGTTTCTTAAAGTACTCAATGGCCATTGCTCATATATGCTCCTCATCATATTGCCAATTCCCAGTGTCATCCTGAATGGAGTTGATACGACTTTTCCTTTGTTTGATCAGAGCCTTGGTGTGATAATATGAGGTGTTATGATGCCTAAAGAAATCCAATTATTGTAGGATTTTTAGAGCCAAAAAAGCACCTATTGAAGATAGGAGTCTTCATACTCCTTCCGAAGCGATTCCTCAAGTTGCAACAGCCTTGCGAAGTAAGGCCATTGGTCCAAGGTTTTTTGAATGATTGATAACCTAGCTCGCAACTGCCTTTTCCATTTGCCAAACACACCGAAAAGTTCACTGTTCCACCAACAGGACTTTGAAGTAAAATTCTAGATATTAGTGCTCAATTGATCATGGGCCCAATTGTCTTTCACTAAGTCATTGAACCCAGGATGAGACAGCCAAGCCACCAGAAATTTAAAGGGAGGGCCATAATGTGAGTGGAGCAAAAACCAAGATTTTCTTCTCTAAAAATGTAGATCGAAGGGAGGCTTCTAATATCTACAATCAGCTTGGCTTTATGCAAATTGATTGTTTAGGTAAGTACATTGGGGTTCTCTTGCTTTATAAAAGAGTAACCAAAGATACTTATGCTTACATTACTAAAAGAATGCAGCACAAACTCTATAGTTGGAAAGCTAAAACTTTGTCCCTTGCTGGCCCTATTACACTTGCTCTCTCCTCTATTCGTTATTACCCAATGTAGACCTCGAAACTCCCCGCTTCTTGTTGTAGTGATATTGATAAGATTATCTATAGTTTTGTTTGAGGCAACACCAACTCAAAAAGAGGCATTCCATTGGTCAAATGGAGTGATATGTGTAAACCTCTAAAGAATGAAGGTTGTGGTTTAAAAGACATGGAAGGGTATAATCATGCTTTCTTATCAAAGCTAGCTTACAACCCTATCACCAGACCTAATCTTTTATGGGTTAAAGTGTTGCAAAGTAAGTATGGCTAGCAACAAGGCAGATAAGGTGTTTTTAGGAAGAATAACCGCTTTCACTTTAGAAGAGCATTGTTGCCGCTTGGGAGGTTATTGTGCAAAACATAGACCGGGAAGAAAACTCCAATGGTGAAATTACGAGTTTTTGGAATCTTAGCAATAATGGTCATTTCTCTATTGCTTCAACTTAGAAAGTCAACTAAACGATTAATTAGGGAGAGAAGGATTTTAAATGGAGTATCATTTGGAAATGGCCTAACCCCTAAAGAATTCATGTCTTCCTTTGGCTTGTTGTTAAAAACAGAACTCTCACTAATTCGAAGAGATGTTGCAGGCATATGACTCTTAATGCTACTTGCACTCATTGCACCAATGGAGAGGAGGATATAAACCATGTCCTTAGATAGTGCCCATCGGCCCATTCCTCTTGGCATCTAATTATCCCTAAACAACATAGAGAAAACTTCTTCCATGGTAACTTCGCTGATTGGATGATACGAAACCTCCAGTCTTGTTGTGGTAATTAAACATGGAGCAGTCTCTTTGAAACTATGTGCTGGAAGCTTTGCAATAATAGCAACAATTTTGTTTTTAATGACAATTATCGTAACTCCATTGAGCGTGCCCAAAGTGTTAGGAGCTTTGTTGTGCATAATTTAGAAGCCAGAGGTGTCCTATAGATTGTCAACTGTGGACCCTCTTAATTGACCTTGTCTTTCATCATTTCTTGTATTCTTTGTTTGTTTGTTAATACCATTCATGTTCCACTCCAAAAAATTAAAAAAAAAAAAAAGTAATTGTGTTCCTAAAGTCCATGGAGGAGCTGAGCTCCTAATTTGGTATGTGGCGAGTAGATCTCTCGATGTTGGTTGCCAGAACAAGTTTGTAAATGTGGATTTTATTTAATTTATAGAGAGACTATGCCAATTTTTTTTTTGCAAATGCTTGGGAATATTCTTTTAAACATTTTTTTTAAGTTTAATAAATTTTCTGTATTGTCTTAGGTTTATAGGGTCAAAGTACCACTTTGTACCCATGCCACTCACCTGCCTAGTTTGGATCATGATAATTTCCGTACAATATATAGATAGATGATGATAAATTTAGTTTTAAATTTGGCAATAAACTTAATTTTAAATTTGTTTGATGATATCATATTTGTGAGAAATCATTTTAAAAGAATAATCCTCGCATGATGAGCAAAATTTAACGTAATTATCATCTTAGTCCTTTATACATGAAATAATCAATAGTTTAATTATTTTAATATAATTTGTATACTACAAATTAAATAAAAATTAACAAATTTCATAATTATAAATTGTTTCGTGAATGATTGAAGTTATATATTTCATTTATTTAAACTTTAGGCAATATATTTTATCATACTTAAATGACAAATGAACAAAATAAGACAAATATAAATTCGTAAGTGCCTAATTCAATTTACTCTGTACCTCATTGCTCTTGTCTGCCCAAGGGTAAAGTAAACAACAACTTGCAGCAAATTTGTTTTATCAAACGACTATGTCTCTCAAACGATCTAACCCGTAGCGCTTACTTCTTTCTTCCAATGAGATTGTGGAACCTAGATTTGGGAGTTTGTGACTCATCGTCTTGCGTTGCCAACCTCTACAAACCAGAACGTCGTTAAAGGAGCAAGATCTCTAATGTTGTCATAGGGATTTGATGCCTTCTTAGTAACGTAACCATCCTTGGCTAGTACCCTAAGATTCATCCTAAGTTTATTGTCTCTTTTTCTTGATAATGTGGAAGAAAAATCGAATGAAGAAGATTTTAGGCTAACCCTTCTTTTGGTTTGATTTTAAAATTTGTTTCTTATTCCTTGCTTTTTAGGTATGTGTTCCATTGTATGTAAGCATGTAGTTTGGGTTAATCTTGGCGGCCTTCTAATTGTTTTCAAGGAGTTTTGTCTCCTCTTTATCATTTGAATAAAATGAATCTCATTCCTTTTGGTGGGAATATAAAACTCATTTGTCTAAATTTAAGTATTATTACATAGTTAAAATCGCTTTCAGTTGTTACTTATAAAATAAATTTTTCATAAAAAGTAGTAAACTTAATTTAAGGTTCTGAAATATAGTTTTTAAAAAATATTTTGTTAAAGAACTTATCCATTCATATGGCAAATAATTATTGTTCTCATCCTATTTATGATATAATCGTTAATTAAAGACTGATAAGTTATATCAGGAAAGTAATATTAAAAATCCTAATAAATTGAAAGACAATAATAAACAATTTTTTTGAAAAATAATGTCGTAGCTTAAGATAGTATAAAATATACAATTTCAGTTAATAAACCTAACTATGATTAATTGACATGGGTGTTTTAGTCTGTCGTGTCAAATAAAATTAATGCCACTTGATGACACACGATTAAATATAAAGACCTAATTCAAAAAAAATGTAAGGATTAATTCGAAAATTTAGAAATTAAAGGGACTGTATAAATAATCAAATAACATTTTAAAATAATTTAAGTAAATACTGTTAGAATAAGTTGAAGACAATTATATGAAATTAGAATACAAGATTGATTACCTGCATAAGACATGGCTACAAATTTAGGATACCTTATTGATTCTGAATGCCTGAAGGTTTGAAGAGACTAGAGCTTCCTCTGTGATTCACATTCCCTATCACAACTTATAATGGGGTAAATTGTGAAGTTTGTATTTTTGACGTGAACACAGAAGGGACCTAACCAAGTCTAAATAGAACTTTAGTACCCACCTATTATGGGCCTATGAGCTATGAGCCCGCACTTTCATCCATACTAATCAATTAGATATCCAGCCAAAAACAATAGGATCACTAATAATAAATGGGTTCAAATGCATCTCTCATGGATCATTAATCAACCCATTTTTATTTAAAACAAAATAATTGATTGTAACCCGCAATAATTCTTACATTCTCCCACTTGGGCAAAATCAATTCTTCATTTTAAAAACTTTTATTTTAAAAACGACTCTCGAGCTAATGACTAATTTTGTAATGTAGCCACATTTTAAAAAAACAAATGATCCAAGATGCGATATCTAATACGACTCCATCCAATTAAAGCCAAGTAACATTGAATCATGGCAGTTATTATATCTATTACTGATATTAAACCTTCCATGATTACAAATGTCACTGACTCCGTTGACTAGCCATTAGTGTGGAGTGCAGTAAAAAAATAGTATGTCAATGTGATCCAACAGCCAAACTACTATTTTCTTTGTCAGTCCTCACAATTTCTTTCAAGTGCTTTAAAGCAGAGAAACTATATGGTTTGTCAAGAAACCATCATACCTCAACTCTAATATGGCATCGACCACGGGCATAGTGATTCTAATGACACTGAACTCAAAATTTTACAATTAATACATATATTCAAAAATACATAATACCAAAAATTCAATGCATTATTAATTAACTGGAATACAAATCATATGAATGTCAAAAGTATCCAAAAAAAATATTCAACATAACAAGAAAATAATATAAAACTTAAACTCCCACTAACCAAACATATTAAGAGAACTTACAATGCCTATATTTTCAACGTGTCTGTTAAATACAATGGGCCCAAATCTTTTAGTTAAGGGGTTAGTCAACATAGAATCTATGTCTATATATTCAATAACCATTTCATTATTCTTTACTAAATCTCTGATAATTTAAATATTTTAACTCTAGATGTTTAAAAACACTAGTAATTTTATTATTTTTAGTATAAAATGCTACAATACTATTGGCACAGTAAATTCTTAGTGGTTGAGCAACATAATTTATAATATAAAGCCCTGTCATTAAATTTCTCAACCAAATAATATGAGTAGCAGCAGCGTAACAACCAATAAACACAACTTGCATAGTGAAAGAAGTAACTAGAGTCTATTTTCTAATTATTTTTTTTACCTTAATTTTAAAAATTTTAAATTTTTCAAGAGTATCGTATTTTTCTTTAATCAAATAAAGATAGCTAAATCAATAAAAACTATCAATGAAAGTGATAAAGAACCTATTACCACAAATAATATGAGAAAAAGTTCCACGAATATTTGTGTGAATGATTTCTAAAAGATTTAAACTTCTAGTCGCACCTTTCTTTTTATTTTTAGTGAACTTTCCTCTAATACAATCTATATAAGTCTCTAAATTGTCAAACTCTAAGAAAGGTAAAATATCAATTTTAATTAACCCTTTAACTATTTCCTTAAGGATATGTCCTAAATGCTTGTGCAATGATAACATAAATTTTTTCTTTAATTTTAGACCTAAATATTTAAAGATGATGAAATTTTGTCAAAACTAAGGATAATTTATATAAATCATCCACCAAATGTCCATAACCAATAATTGGGGAGTCTAAAATAAAAACTAAATTTTTCTAAACAAGAAATAGAAATCAAATTCCTCCTAAAAGAAGGTACGTAAAAAAAATATCTTTCAAAACAGTTTCATATCCAGTTGCCAAAACTAAAATGACATCTTCTACTAACTCCAACACTACTTTAAGATTCTTTGCTACTCTTATCTTGCTTTTTCTCATATTTGGTCTCTTCAGGTTCTTGAATTTCTCTAAATTTATGCTTATTCTCTAGCCAAGCCTTGAATTTTGTGTAATCATTCTTTTTATGCCCATTTTCCTTACACCAGAAATACCATATGTTTTTCTTAATGAGAGTTAATTTAGGACCTCTTACATCATGATGTTGACCATTGCTTGGTTTTCTTAAACTTTGATTCTTATGAGAAATATTGAATTGATTTTTCTTATATTTCCATTTACCATTACCAAAATAGGGTTTACCATGGGAAGTAAAAAAGGCTAGCTCACAAGATAGGTCACTCTTTTCTTTCTTTAATTTTTCTTCTTCAACCATACACTTGGTAATGAGGTCATTAATGGTCTATTTCTCACCAAAGGTATTATAGGCAGTTTTGATTTGTGTAAATTCGATAGGTAGGCAGTTTAAGATATGTGAGACAATGAAATTCTCATTTAGGTCAATGTTATGGGCTTTCAGCTTGGTTTGGATGTGAATTATCTTTAAAAATGAACTCCCTTACTCCCTCATTGTTGTCATACCTCATATCAGTCAACTTTTTTATAAGATATCCAGACTCAATGTTATTAGATACTTGATATCTTTCTCCCAAAACGGTAAGAAATTTTTTAGCACTTATGGTTTCTGGTAAGCCACTAAGTAGGTGCTCAGAGATGGTCCTTTTAATTGCAATTAGACTAAGTCTGTTATATCTCTCTTATTAGGCTAGGAACTCTTTCTGTTCAGTTGTACTATTCTCATTCACTTCAAGCTTACTCTTGCGTAGTGCCAGATCAAGGTTAACAATTCCTAAGGAGAATTCTAGGTCTTACTTCCACTTGTTATAATTTGATCCAGTTAAAATCTCAATTGAAGCAGAACAATTATTCATAGAAAAGATAACTGCAAAATTCGAATGCATTAGGACAAACAATAAGGGTAATTTATACATAACTTTAATTAAAATAAGCTATCACAATGAGGCCAACATAATAGCACATTCCCCTTTGGGCAGAATGTACAAATCAAGGTCATAATCTAGATTAGAACCTCAAATGAGTTCATTAGTAAGAATATATTAGGTTCAAATATCTATCCCTTTTAGGCAGATAAATATCTTAGACCAATATATTCCCCATTAACTTCATTCCAAATTAACTCCTAATTATAACATACAACAACCCCCTTTGGGCAAATTATAGTATGAGATAATTAGACGCCTTCCTCAAATTACAAAGGAATTTTTATGCATTAATATGAATAATTCCACTTTGGTGTTAATTATCCATAATAATTTATAAAACTCCTTGCACAAGAATTACTTGTATCTTGCCCAAAATTATGGTAGAATATTTAAGGAGATGAAATATTATACCTCTACTGTCCATGAACAAATTCTATAGCATTTTTAAAGAGGCTTCATGCAAATACAATTAAAATATAAACATATATTTCTTAAAACAAACATATTAAGACATATATATTAGGCTGAGAGTAGACAAATATATATTATTATATATGGAGAGTGAACATCAACATAGGGTTCAAAATATAATGAATTAATTTTCTAATGCATCACTTTTCAGAAAATCATCCAAATAAATATTAAAATCTATTTATATTAAGATTTATATAAAAAATATTTATAGTGGTCAAAAGTTATGAAACATATTCTAAAAAATCACATTTAAAATATGGATTGTAACGAAAAAAATTACATTAAAAAATTCCATTTGTACGTTGCCCACTCTCCCTTACTTTCCTAGGCTACGAGTGGGGAAACACTTACACTTCGTTTGGATGGGGGAGGAGAAAAGTGGGGGGGGGGGGGGAGAGAAAAGCGGGGGGAAAATGGAAGAGGAGAAAAGTAAGAAGAAAAGTACTCTCCCTCCCTTGTTTGGATGCGGCGAAAGAAAATATGTGGGGTAGAAAAGTGGTTAATTTTCTTTGTACAATTTTGCCCTTCCTGTGCCACCCCCGATACATGTTACGTTGTAATTCAAAAAGAATTATTTTATTTTAATATAAAATACATATAATACATTTATTAATTGAAAAATAATTATAGTTACAATTTACATGAATTTAAATTAACACAAAAAATTTACAAATAATTAATTAAAGATATATATTTCTTAATTTTATATCAATTAACTTAAATAATTAATTTTATATTAGTTAAAATAATTTTATATTAATTGTACCTCTATTTAATATAAATTAAATTAATGCATACTCTTAATTCTAATAATTAGGATTATTTGAACATGTCATCATGCCAAGACAACATGTACGGAACATGTCAACATCCTCACATAAAGCTCCAATTCTTGCCATGCCAAGACAAGGAAGCTTCAATTCATGCCATGCCAAGACAAGGAGACACCTTCACGTGAAAGCTTTAACCTATGCCAAGAAAAGGACGAAAAGGGTTGAATGACTGGGGATAAGGCAAGCCATGCCAAGACAAGGAAGCTTCAATTCATGCCATGCCAAGACAAGGAGACACCTTCACGTGAAAGCTTCAATCTATGCCAAGAAAAGGACAAAAAGGGCTGAATGGCTAGGGATAAGGCAAGATAAAAATATAAGGAAAAAAATTGCACGTGAACTTCGTCCTTATCTTAATGCAATGTCATAAGATATTTTAATATGTTTCTCACAAGATATATAGATGCAAGAGAGTGAGTATCTAAGCATGCAGCAGTTGCAGTGGAAATATCATGCAGTGACGAGATTGTGAAGGGATTGAAGCCTGGCAATTCACGTGAAGTGGTGTTAAAGACAAAATTATATAATGCGTGCTACCTAAATTGTGATTTATTTTTTTTCGGGTTCTGTTATTATCGCAAGGATAGAAGGTAATATATTTGTATGAGCATTGATTGTGAAAATTGTATGTTCGCATAATTCTTTTATGTCTATGTATTATTATTTATCGTGTAGATGGATAGAAGAACCTACGGTGATGTTCTGTATTCTCGAATTCGAGCAGGAGATAATATAGCAAAAGAACTTATTTTTTTAATCGGTGAAACGGGGTATGTAATTTTTCCTTTTCATTTAACTAATTTCTTTTTCACCAAAATTGAGGTATATGCATTTGTCAGATTTGGCCCTGATGGAAATGATGCTATTGAATATATAGTATCTGTGATGAAACATAATTATATAGGAGCTTATAACTCATGGAAAGAAGTTCCTGAATCAATTCGACAATTATGGTTTGCAGAATTTCAAGTAAATTTGAACCACAATGTCAGGTTTATTATTTTCACTCTGTTAAAATACATGGGCTTACTGATTTTTTTTATCTTAATGGATAGAAATACTATGTATGGACACCGGGGGATCATTTCCAAATTTATAAAAATTTTAAAGATTGAGCAAGAAATCAGTTAAAAGATTTGATTTGTTATGTTCGAGATAGAGAAAAACATCCTACCTGGATTAATGAAGACATCTGGAATGATTTATGCATTCGTTGGAACAAAGCTGAATTTAAAGAGAGAAGTGAACGTGCGAAGAAGAATAGAGCTTCAAACTCTGTCTACTGACCATCTCTTCATATTGGTGGAAATATTCCATTCACAGATCACATTGCAACATTGACTGAGGAATTAGGTAGGACTATAACTCCAGTAGAGATGCACGTTTGAACTCATCAAAACTCAATATCCGGTGAATGGATTGATAAAAAATCTAAGAAAACTTTTATATGTATTGTCTTGTTTTTCTTTTTTTAACTTTTTTCAAGAGGTTTTACATAAAAAGTACAACTATGTAACAACCTTCGTTATTTGGTTTGTCCCAGGATGAATATGCGAGACTTAAAACTAGTATAGCAACTGCAGTGGGTGATTCACAAATTTTTACACTACCAAATGAAGTTGCTATGTGGACAATAGCTGCGGGAGGGAAAAAAAGTGGAGGCTCTATATATGGCTTGGGAAGTATTGCACATGAAGTGATAGAAGATCCAATATATGGTTATAAATATTTTTTCACATCCAAGTGCGACAGAGGCTATATATCCAGGAGGTCACCTCCATCCTAATATTGAGCAAAAGTTAAAGGATCTTTAGATGCACATGGACACCAATGATAAATTAATATTTGAGATGCAACGGGAAGTTTATGAATATCATGCAAACAATAGACCATCGGGTTCGAATAATTCCAATAAAAGGAATTAATGGACAAGGTGATGAGGAATTAATGCCATTGTTTTAAATTATTTTGTGTGATGATATAAACTTAGTTGATATAAGTTTATGAATTTGTATTATAATGCTGGTAATGGAAAGTACAACTCTCTTATTTTATTTATTACCTTATCTATTCATCTTTCACGAGATACTCTTGTCATATGCATAATAATATTACGATGCGGGACCTACATAGTCATACATAATAAGCTCTATTATTGTCACGTATTATAAAATAATATATAATAAGTTTTATCCATGTGTGAAAATCTTTTCTTACCTTTCTTGCCTGCTTCCGTAGACAACTAAGACATTATGAACTATATATAGTTTGTCTTTTTATTTCTTATCCGTATCTAACTTAGATTCACATGTCTCCATGAACAATCATGCATACGTACGTAGGCACCTACACACATGTATATCAATATATATACCCATATATATTTCTTCTTAATGATTAAACTTTGCTGACTATCTTTCTCTTATAACATTATCTTGCTCTTATAACATTATTTCTAACTCTACATTCACGAAGGTGCCAAGGTAAGCAGAAGATTATTATTTTAAACTTATGAGCATGGGCTATATTATTACACTATTGTTACAATATTTCATGAACATGAGTCATATTTACTTATTGTGTAGGATGTTTTCAAGAAGAGGAAGAAAGACACAGAGGAATTTTTCTCAAAGAGAATCATCGGGTGTTGAAGAAGACATACAACCAAATTCGCCAACCCCGCCTAACGTTCAACCGGAATCAGATAATGTGCAACCAGACGTCCATGAAATGCATGATGAGCCCTCTACTAACCAAAATGAACCTCTTCCCACACTGATCACACCTGAGGGGACTGGGTTTCTAACTTTACATCTTATATGTATATTATTATATAGTTGATTAGAGTGGGTCCTAATTTTCTTCTTTCCACTTTCATTCCTCTAGGTTCAAACCAAATAATAAAGCTGTTTGTACTTCTATTGTTGCAATCTTTAAAAATAAATACGATGGTGCATGGAATTGTTGGAGTGAGGTTCTACATGAATATTAGCAATTATGGTTTTATGAGTTTGAGGTTTGACTGTCTCCTTTAGTTATTATCCCTAAAAAGTTGAATAATTGATTTAATCTTAGACAATATTTAATTTGATTGTATTGATGTTACGATTCACAATGCAAGAAATGCTATTATTGGGACGCAACACACCATCATGAGATCTAGTATAATTGGAAAAATCAAGTATAAAAACGGTTGAAAGATATCATTGCACATGTCTGCAACACACGGAAAAGACCCAAATGGATAAAACAACAAATTTGGGAAGAATTATGTGAGCATTGGGATTCTAATGAATTTCGTGCCAATAGTGAGCAAAAAAAGAAATATCGTGCGGCTACTTCCTTGCACACGGGAGGCTCTACATCGATGGAGGAACATGCACGAAAATTGATATCAATTTAGGCATTTATTTTCTCTTTTTGAAGTATTTGTACATTTTTTTCCACTTTTCAACTATTATTTCTTCTAATCTTGCCTTATTCCATTTTATAGGCCCGGGAGTTGGGAAGAGATCCTTCATTTTCTGAACTTTATCAAAAAACACACCAATGAAAATCGACTAACTCTTGGGTAGATGAGAAATCAAGGGCTATTTGGGTACATGCATATATATATATATATATATATATATATTTATTTTACATGCACATGTATAATTTATATTAAGTACTTCCTTTTATGTTGTTAGGATGAATACTTGAGACAAAAAGAGAGTACAGAAAGTTCAAGCTCAAGCGACAATGCCACAGATATAAATTTATTTGTCAGTGCTGCTGGAGGTAAAGAAAAAAAGGTGTTGTTTACGGTATTGGCAATATATCTTCTAAATTATAGGGGATGCTAAGACTGGATATTCGTATAATCGAGAAGCCTCCTCAAGTCAGGTGCCACCATATCCCCATACGAATTATATTCAAGACATGATACGAAATGAATTTGTTAATATTTCAACAAAATCATATCAAAGTCATTTTGAAGATCAACAGTGGCAGATTGAAGAGTTACGAACCCAATTATAAGAGATCACATGTAGCACTAATGCACGATCTCAGGGGAGACAAAACTTATCTCAACCAACCTCAAGTGTAACACAGGCTAGGAATCCAGATGGCATGGAAGATGACAGTGAAGAGGATGATTAGATTAAGTTATATTTTTTAAGTTCATTATAAAAAGTAGAATTAAGTTTCTTATAATGTTATGCTAGTTGTTTACTATTCATATGTATTATATATATATATATATATATTTATGTTTCAATGGTTGATCCATTTCTATTTAGGTCGTATGCAATTAAATGTTTACATGGGTAAATAAAAGATATTTTTTATGAGTTGACATACCCTGCATATGCATATAAGAGAAAGATA
Source organism: Erythrophleum fordii (assembly GCA_032878935.1). Lineage (NCBI taxonomy): Eukaryota > Viridiplantae > Streptophyta > Magnoliopsida > Fabales > Fabaceae > Erythrophleum > Erythrophleum fordii. Next base: position 2,734,081 of record JAVQMF010000031.1, read on the forward strand.
CAAAAGAAATTAAGTTAACTGAGGTTTTTTAAAGAAAGTTGTAATTTTATTTTACAAAACCAATAAGTTATACAAATAATGTGCAAAGAAAAAGGAATAGCAAATGAAGGAAAAAATTGTTGGGAAATAAAATCAAAGGAAAAAAAACTTTTACAACAAAGTTGAGAATCAAGAAAGTTATAAAAATATTGTGCTTAGGGAATGGGTCTCAGAGAGTTGTAAAACAAAAAAAAATTTTCATAAAAAAAATTTCGTAAAAAAAAAAGGGGTCCGATTGAATTTCAGTCGAACCGACGGTCCGACTCCCTATTTGGTCGGACCCCTTTTTTTATGAATTTTTTTTTAAAACACATTCCCCACATAATTTTTCCTTGGTACATGTAATTTTTTTCTTCCACGCATGTCTTATTTCTTTACTTGTCCACGTATTTCTTTTACATTCTCAAACCTCTTACGAAATCATTTTTTTTTCTCAATATTATGTTAATTACTTTTTTCCCTTATAACAATTTTTCCTGTTCTCTGTTCTCTTTAACCTCATCTTTCAATGTAACAAAAATTGTATATATATATATATATATATCTTTGTTTTTCTGGATCTTTACAAAAATATTATAATTTTTGCGCACTTTAGAAAATACAATTTGTATGAACAAAGATAACCATTCTACATAAAGACGAAGCAAACATAATTAAACCTAAATATTAGTTTAGCGTGTTCCAATTCATTATAATTGTCTCCCACAAAACATAAAACCACCTAGTTGAACATAATTTCATGAACAACAATTGCACCATACAATAATGATTCATACATTCAAAATGTCAAAATATTACCAAAGCTGGTAATCATCACTGGGAACTGCCTGCATCACTCATCATCTGGATCAACGTCTGTAGCCGCAGATGCCGAGGAACTCCAAAAAACTTTCGCTTGCTTTTTTCCTCATTACATAAAAAGAAATAACATTTTAGTTTGGTATCATCGGTTAACCCAATTTGCTCCAACTCTTCCCATACTTCTTCTTCACTATAATGCCGAGATTTGCTTTTCTCTAGGATTGAAAGTCCCTTTTCAACAATTTCAGCTTGCTTTTCGGCTACTACAACTTGCCTCTCAGAAAGATATAGATTTATCTTGTAATGAATTTCCATCTCGCATCACTTCAGCTAACTCTTTCATTCCTAGAGAAATTTTTTCATATCGATCTTCAATATTATCAACCATCACTTTCTTCTGCTTCTGACCTTTTGACGATGCAGTCCCAGTTGAGTGATTTGAGTTCGCATTCGTGGGACTAAATGAATCCATATTTACTCTGAAATTCGTGGCCTCGTAACCCCAATTAAATTCACTCTCACTTGTTATTTCATTCATAATTCCCTCATCACAATAGTCATTTAGATCGATGCACTCCTTTTGCCATCTCTTCACTTTGTCCTTCGCACTCTCAACATATTTTCTTGTTGCTCGGTCTATACCAAATAATTCATATAATTTATCATAGTGTAAAATAGGTGTAGTCATCCACTTTTTAGCCTGGGGTTTATTCTGCAACATACAAATTTATATGTCATTCCAATATGCCTTCTAATGTAAAAGCAAACTTATGAGATGGAAAATTAATAATACTATACTAATAATAAAAATACCTCAACTAACTCATGCCAAATTTGATTCTCAGCTTCAAACATTTTTGTAACGGGACTCCAAGAAAAGCCACTTAATCCATAGAATAAGTCATAGAGTTCCCCAAATAGTTGAGATAAAGTCTTTTTCCGATTTTTCAAGTGTTGCTTGGTAATATGCGGCCTAAAAGAATTATGCAAAACCTGCAACACATTGTCATATGCGAAGGTTGTGAAGGTACCATCCGGTCGGTTGCCTTTTAATATCTCATTTAATAAGGCATTTAAAAAAGCTTCATCCATTTCAGGTGACCATCGAAGATTGTCTTTCATTGAATCCTTTTGCTTGGCGCCATAGTTAAAGTTCTACATTGAATAGAATAACATAAAATCTCAAACGATCGAAAGAAGTCCATCTCAAAATCCAAGACATCATAATTACTAGCCACATAATTATTTAAGAAGAGGCCCCATAATTTTCTTAATAAAACATCTAAGTGTTTCAAATAACATTAATATACATTGCAGCATAATATTATATTAATTGCATGAAATTATTATATGCTAAATTATTGTCTATTTCGATAAGCATTCCACATTTGACCAGCAATACTATCTCTTAACATTGATCATTGTCTATATTTCTCCTCTTGACCATAACTAGAGTAGGTCTCCATTATATCAGAGGGGTTCTGTTGTAATTCACAATCAACTTCAGTAATTAAATTCTCATCAGGATCAACCCCCATCAGAAAATTATGTAATATGCAACAGGCTATAACAATATCAGTCATAGTTTGAAAGGAATAGTGTGGTTCAATGCCGCTCGCTATGATTGGAAATCATTTTTTCAAAACTCCAAATGTTCTCTCAATGACGTTCCGCAACGAGGCATGACAATGATTAAAAATTTCTTTTTTCATTTTGTGGTGAACGAGCTGAATATTCCTTCAAGTGATAACGTACTCCTCTGTAAGGTGTCAATAGACCTTGCATGAGTAGAAACCCGACATCCCCAAGATAAAATTTGCCTACATGTATGCAAATATCGATTAGCAATTATAAACTCAAAAAAATTTATACCTACCACTATAAACTATTAATGGGTGGCATAAAGACCTTGAGGTATTATAAGATTATCTTCCCATGATAAGGCATTTTTAAAAACTCTAGAATCTGAAGCTGTACCTTCCCAACCAGCCAAAACATAGGTGAATTTCATGTCAAATGAACATGCGGCAAAAATATTTTGGGTAGGACATTCTTTTCACCCTCTGAAGCAAGCAGCCTCTTCTCTAGGCATTTTTGCTCGGATATGAGTTTCATCTATAGCTCCCACACAATCCTATCATTTACAATTAGTTAACAACAATATATTATAGAATAATTACTTTACTCATAAACTAGGTAGATATATAGATAATACCTTAAAATATGGGTAGAATCTATTATTGTTGAAAATTTAGATAGCAACTTTTGCTCCAGAGGGTTGTGCAAGAAACTCAGTCTCAAGTGAAACTACCACGCATAAGACATTATGAAAGTGGCGACTAATAGTCTTCCCTGATTGATGGAAGTAAAAGTATAGTGTTCTATTTTTTACATTATGGGCCAATATGTGGAGAAATTTAGCAGCTTGTTCCTCAACTGTAACCCACCTTGAATCTTTTACTCTTCCAGTACATCGAATTTTCTCACATAATCCCCTCCCGTGGGCCCATGCGCAAAATATCACGGCATTTTTTTTCATCCTCTAGCCGTATCATCAACTGTCTTCTCATATTATATCGATCAATATTGCTAACGCTAATAGATTTATTATTTAGAGTTGACATCTCTTCCAATAAAAGAATTGCATGCACAACCAAGCATATAAATCAGATCAAACATGTATGCTTACGCCTCTCCCACTGTTCTATTAAATGATTCAAATTTGACTCAGCATTTCCTACTCCAAGATTAATTAATTGCTTCACTTCAAACTCAAAATCATATATATCTTCTTCCACTTCCTTTGTCAATTCCATATTATTGTCGCTTTACTAGATAATCGCACAAAGTATATAAAGGGAGACTGTATATCAAAAACAGAAAAAATTTATGAATAAACATTATATATATATATATATATATATCAACAAACGTAAGAACTTATGAATAAATACTATATAGCAAATTATATAGTAAATACTATGAATCAAAAATAAGTTATATAGTACATTACAATACAAAAAGTAACATGGCTATTTGGCAAGTCTTCAATGCAAAAGGAATCCAAAATTCTAGCAGGTTAATCAACAATTGAGTCAGGGTTCCTTCTTTTCTTTTTCTCCAAAAAAAATTGGTTAATATATAAAGTAAATGCCTAAGAATATTGTTACTTGTGGTGCCACTCGCCTTATGTCAATGGAACCATTACATATATATATCACATAAAGAACGTTTTCCGTGGAATTACACGCACAGTTTTGTGGTGGGAAGCAAAACTCACAATTCATAAATTTATACTGCAAATTGGGGACAAATCTCAAAATTATTCAATCTATCCTACAAATGTTACAGTACAAATTGATGCAAAAATTTTAATTTATGCTGTAGCAAAAGTTTATCATATGAAAAACAATTTTAAATCATCACCTATGAAATATAGACATCATAAACCGAACATGCTTGTGAAAATATAAACTGAAATATAAACTAAAAAGGTAAAAATACCTGACTACGAAGTTGCGAAGCTTGATGGAGAAAACCAACGGATCGAGCAGCAATGTGAAATTTTTTAAAAATATGAAGTGAACAGGGTCAAAATAGCGAAACTGCGAGTTTAGAAGGAAACAAGGAGGTCGAGCTAATATGAAGATTCGGGGCAACAAAAATTAGGGTTGTCTAGTACGTTTTTCAAGATGACGGATAAAAAAAATTATAGTTAAGGGTAATTTGGGAAATGCAAATAACACATCACGCTCCACCTCGTTTTCTTCTCAAAATCTCCCCACATCTGGAGAGAAAAAATAAACGCGGGCCCCACATTCATTTTCTCTTCGATTTTCTTCTCCCTCCCTCCTTTTCTCCCTATCCAAACAGAGGAAAACACGACCCCTCCCCTCTGATTTTCTCTCCCCCCTCGTTTTCTCCCCATCCAAACGAAGCGTTAGAGCTTCATCCCCTACCTCCAGCAAGTCAACCCATAAGCAAAACGGGTCACGTAGGACCCGCGAGTAGGGGAGGCTAGTTTTCGCATTTTTTACACCTATTTCTTGCATTTTTTTTATGTGTTCTTTGTTCATAATCTCATTCTAAATCTATTGGAACCAAAATCCCCAATTTTAATCATGGATTTAAAGGCTTTCTAATGCATGAACTTCTTCCCAATTTAAATTATCATGGAGATCATGTTCAAAAGCATTTTTCTTGCAATTGTTTTATCTATGTTATTCATAATCTCATGTGAAACATATCCATAGCTAAAGCCCTAATCTTAATTCACAAATTGCACAATTTTAATGCAAACGAAGCTCTTGAAAACCGTCTCCCATGGCAAAAAATTTTGAAATAAATTGTAACATAATCAGCCAAATTTATGATGCAATTGATGTATGGGTTTCTTTTATATAGTCATAAGGAACAACATACTTGAAAATCATTTATCAATTTGAAGTATTTTGTGAGAATTGGAATCCAATTTTAAAGAACCCTAATTATGGATTTCGAATTGAAATTCCCATGAAATTAAACAATTTTTGACGCAATTGGTAGAGGGGTTTTACTTATATGATTAAGGAGAGTGCAATTTTCAAAAAGACATTCATCAATTTGACCTAATTTGAGAGAATTGAAATTCAATTTCAATAAACCTTAACCTAAATTTCAAATTCAAAATTCCCCATCTATGGTTCATGATAATTTAAATTTTAGGTACTAATTAATTCAATATTTCAAATTCTACAAAAGCCCTAAGGTTTCAAGTTTCAATTTTTTAAAAATTATCCAATTAAGATTTCAAAATTTATATGAATGAAAATTGCAAAAGATTAAAGTTTTGAAGCTTGTATTTATGTCTTCAAGCCAATTTTTAGATTCTAATTCATATAATTGAGGCTCTGATACCAAATGTTAGAATAAGTTGAAGACAATTATATGAAATTCGAATACTAGATTAATTACTTGCAGAAGATATGGCCACAAATTTAGGATACCCTATTGATTCTGAATGCATGAAGGTTTGAAAAGACTAGACCTTCCTATGTGATTCACACTCCCTATCACAACTTATAATGAGGTAAGTTGTAGAGTTTGTATTTTTGACGTGAACACAGAAGGGACTTAGCCAAGTTTAAATAGAACTCTAGTACCCACTCATTATGGGCCTATGAGTTAGGAGCTCGCACTTTCATCCATACTAATCAATTAGATATCCAGCCCAAAACAATAAGATCACTAATAATAAGTGGGCCCAAATACATCTCTCATGGATCATTAATCAGCCCATTTTTATTTAAAACAAAATAATTGATTGTAACTCACAATAATTCTTACAAATACACTATATTGGTGCAATACCTCACTAATATAAAAATCATGAATACATTGGTTTATAATAAAATTGATTGAGAAAATATTGCATACTCTATATTTGGAAAAAATAATTAATGTACGTCATCCTTCTAATACTGTATTAAACTTTCCCTGCAGAAATTTGGAATATTTGCAAGGACTTGCATCATCAAAAGACTTATATTCTAAGATACCTTTATATTGTTGTGAATTTCTACTTATTTTGAATTTTTCTTAAAATTTCATAAGAAGTAGTTTGGTAAGAAAAAATTTATTTGACAAGAACTTTTATCAATGTCTAACAAGCACTCTTGATTGGCAAATCTATGTCTAAGAAGCACTTCGTGATTGGCAAATCTTATAAAAAAAATACTTTTCACCCTCAAATTATTTAAAAGGACATTTTAAGAAGGTAGGTTAAAGAAAAAAATAGAAATAATTCTTAATATTCTACTTCTTTGAATAAGTATATTTTTGTCTTAAAAAATAATTCTTAATATTCTATTTCTTTCCCACACCCAAAAAAAAAACCACTTTTGTTGTTACTTAGAAGCATAGTAAAACAAGTCAAAGTTAGCTCAACAATACACTATATCAGCATTATATATTAGTCCTTCTCCTACCATCTGCTGTACAATCTTAGCATTTTGAATTTTAGAAGTCCTTCATTGCTTCAGAACTGTACCACCTCTAAAGTGAAAACTAGCTATGCTATTATAGGAACAATTATCTAATCTTCTTGTGCAGCATTACTTTTTGGAAACATGTATTACCAAATGATAGACAAAATCTTAACTTACCAAGTTTCAAGATAGCAATTTTATAACAAGTCAAAGAATGATTTCAGATTAAATTCATATAAGAAAAGTAAGGGGAGAAATCTCTTTTCTTAGAGTACTATGCATACAATCATGAATACCATAGCCAGAAAAGAAAAGTTACTTATCAAATTCTAAAATATTTCAGTGACAATTTGGTATTACAACTATCCGCCTTTAATGTCTGTAATACTAACTCTATTATTGGAGAACAATTTATCACCTTCTTCATGGGATATTGAACTCAACATGCACACTGCCTTTGAATGAATATGGTGGAGGAAGATTGACAATCTCACTATTAAGCATAAAAATTACTGTGCTCATACTTGGTCCTAGTCTTGCAAGGTCTTGTACACAAAAAAGTCCTACATGTATGCACCTTAAGATATCCTTCTCAAAGTTAAGATCAGATATTTCAAGGTCTATTAAAGGTACAATATTCTCTTCGTTTCATAATTTTCATGCCTATAATTTAAAAGAAAAATTAACATAAGTATTAGCATTGAAAACTTGAGAGCTAAGAGTTGTATTAGCAACAAGCAATAAAGCCTTACAATTAAGTACTACAGAGGGCAATGGGTTGCAGAGACTTACAAATCCTAAAAGGCCAAGATCAAGTTTACTATTATAAAAGCTCGAGTTTCTTTTTCCACTAACAATCTCTAGTAATAAAACTCCAAAGCTAAATACATTTGATTTCTCTAAAAATTGTTTTTCCATTGCATATTCTGGGAATATATATCCACTGCAAAAGTAAAACAATTAATTCATAGAATTCTTAGTATGCTACAATAGTTTTCGAAAGAGAAGGAATACTTCCTATGTTCTAAAAACTTTTATTGTTTTAGTTTGATCCTCACCCCCTTCAAAAATTTTGGCCATACCAAAATCTGATATTTTTGGAGTCAAATTCTCATCCAACAAGATATTACTTGCCTATAAGTCTCTATATATAATTTTTAGTCTAGATTCTCTATGAAGATATAGTATCCCTCAGGCTACTCCTTTGATTATGTGAAAGAACATTCTCCAATCTATGAGTTTATCTTCGGTGGATCTACAAAAGCAAGGGGCAGGGTTATATTTATTTTGAACACAAATAAGCAATTCCTAGTGTTGAACAGCTTTAAGAAACTTAGCTTGCTACAATTGTTCTATTTTTTCTTTTTTCTTTTTTTCTTTTCATTTCACATATGCTGAATAAAGAAAAACCTAAAAGTTTTAAAGTGAAGAGATCAAAAAGACAAACCAAAAACAAATGCATCTAAACTTTTATTCAGCATTTACTCATAGATTAACATCTACTCTTCTCTTTTAATACAACAACCTAAAAGTTTTACAAGATTGTGGTGTTGAAGCCTAGAAATAATAATAACTTCATTCATAAATTCCTCTAGCCCTTGTCCAGATGCTCTAGAAAGTCTCTTAATTGCTATGTCTTGGCCATCTTGCAGTTTCCCATTTGATAAAATACCAAGAAACAACTATTGCACACAATGAGTTCAGAATTAATTAAATTTGCATGATTAAGCGTACCTTATACACTGGACCAAAACCACCCTGCCCAAGCTTGTTTGATAGGTGAAAGTTGTTTGTGGCAATTGCAACCTTTTCAAAATCATATGTTAATATCTCCTGAAGTTTGACTTGTGACAGTCCTCCCATAATGCTGTCACTGGTTTTGTCTGCATCTGCTTCATCTCTATTGAATAATAAGCACCATTTGTTCTTCCTTTTTCTCACTGATTCATAACAATGCAACGAATTTAGCAAGAGTTAATGAAACGGACATACCCCATAGGAAAATGGAGTAACATGAACTACCAAACAACATTTCACTTAAATGAAGGTTGCATTTGAAGGTGCTCTTAAATATTAAGATTTGAGGTCGGTATGTTTATGGACTGTACAAAGAAAAAGCAAACAGATATGAATGAGTTCGAATTTATTGAGATGATATAAAATGACAACGTACCAGAGTGTTTGGCTATCCATTTCCATAATAGACATGCACCAAAGACAATGATAATGGTTCCTATTATTACTGTAATGGTAATGACAATGATCTTTTTCACATCTCTCTCCTTTCCAGCATTTCAGAGAAAACGAGAATAAGTTATAGAAAAAAATGAATGCAAACCCATAAATAGGTATATGTTAAAGAATTAGATTTTAATTATTTTGGCTGAGCACAAATTGAGATAGCAAGATCTGAATAGGCTAGACGAATATATAGATCAATTCCTCCAATTGTCAATTGTTCTATGTCAATCAAATTTCCTCTCCAAGACATACAGCCAATCTCAGAATGATAAGAATATGCTACGCAAGTGCAATTCCCCAGGCACTGGCTTCTGCAGTTGTCTTCTGAAACAGATGACAATTCTGCAAAATCTGGCACTTTGACCATCTGCGACTTCCAAAAGCCATCTCCTTTGCCATCTGCACTCCCATTTTACCCCCTCTCACAATGCAGAGCTGTCTTCCTAACACATCCAGCATTCCAGTTTCGTCTATTTCATTCCCCTTTATTGCTTGGTTCTACCCTCTCAAACAATTGCATATTGGTGAAGTCTCCGAATTGCAGATTCCAAATGCCCCACATTTTCCATAAACATCACAGTCTGAATTTTAAAATGCAATGGTTACTTGCCATTGCTTATTGGCATCATTCCATTGTTTTTCCAATATCTTGCCTTCTGAATTCAAGGCATAGGTTTTAGTGTATTCAGACTTGTCTGCTGCGCTATAAGCCAAATATACAGTTCCATTCCCGTCATCTATTGTACTTAAACCATTACGGTACTTAGCGAGGGATGGATCACTGCGCCAGTATGGATGAGTTCCATTCCAGATGAACACTCCTGGAAGATTTAGTGGTTCGAGACTCATAGAAGTTCCCAATGGCTGGATCAGACGGACTTTTCCATGATGTAAACTTCAGTTTCTCACCTGTTCTTCTGTTACCAGAAATTTTCATACTGGTCAGGTATGTGTCAGAAGGATGCTGAAAACTTTGCCATAAGGTGTTCTCTGCAGAGTTATCTAGAAGGACAAGATTTTCAGAATCTAAAAGCTGGCATGTTGAATTGGATACAATATTTGACACATTTGACGACCAAATGATGTGGTTTTGTCCATTTAATACCACGAGATTGCCATCTTCAGATATTATGACAATCCCAGAAGAATCCCTGAGTGGTTGGTCTCTGTTAGCTAGCCATACGACATTGGATTTGGACCTCAGCCGAATTCCCACATCGTGATTTGTAGAATTTTCGGGGCTGAAGAATCCCAGTGTGAACAAACTCCCATTGCAGCTAATAGTTTCAGGGTCCTTGATGAGTTGAGATGATGTGATGGTATCTGTGGTACTGCAAAGAACAAAACAAGAGCAACCAAATATGATCAAAATAGTGAATAAGCACGTATGGATGCAAAAGACTGGCATTGCTGAGATGTAAGACTTTTTGTTATTGATGATCACTATTTCTGATCAAAACGTTTCTTTCTTGGCCAAGCAACTAGTTGTAATGAAGACGTGAAGTTTAATTTATTAGTATATTATATATATGACTCCACGATTAAGGCAATAACGTCAGTAAGGCATGGGGAGGGTCAATAAACGGTTTATTAGTTAATGGCTTTATTTAGTCACTAAGGGGGTGCATTTCCAGTCTTATATATATATATATATATATATATATATATATATATGGATTTAGGTTTTTGGTGGGAAGTGGAGAAAATATGTTCAAGACAGTTTTTATGAAAAAGACGTTTATAATATGTGTATAATATTTGACTAGATCTTGTGTATTTTTTATTCTTGAAATTCTTATTTTCGTTAATACTTATTGTTAAATCATGCATAGTACAGACTTTGACATACCATCTTCCGTGGAAGGAACACAATGTTATTGTAAGTAATCAAAGTCTCATCCTTTTTTTTTTTTTAAATTTTATTTCCTGTTCAGATGTAGTAAAAACCGTGTTTTGGGCTTCTAGCAATGCCCGTGATCTTCCAGAGGAGACCTCGGAGTCAACAAATGTTCCTTCTGTATAAATGCAACTTGCCTTGGAAGAAGATTTAGAATATTTCTATTAAGCATTGAAATTACTATGACCTTTCTGTCGCACAAAATCCCTATGTCTAAACCCATTATCTCAGGATCCATAAAAGATATAATGTTGTCTTCACTCCATAGCTTCCAAGCCTAAAGAAATTGCAGAGTTTTAAACATCTGATATCTCTGAAAACACTAATTTCATATTAAGGAGATAATAAATTCTCAACCTCTTTATATGCAGAACTGATCATCAGCAGCCCACGAGTTTGAATTTCGTCAAAATTTAATAGGCCATATCATGAAGTTTTATCCATAAGTTGTTAGAATTTACTAAGTGCCAACAATTCTTCTTATATTGACCTCACTTTCACTGTCACTAAACATTCTAGCCAAACAAAAGTATGATATTTTAGATTCATCTCCCATCCAGCAATATATTACTTGTCCTCACAAGTCAATGTATAATTCTCATCACTTTAGAGTCTCTGCGAGGCAAGGCATGCCACAGGCTATCCCAACAATATCAGAGTATATGTTATTCACAGGCACTTTCAGAATTGAACCAAAGCCTTTAGCCATGCTCCGAACATAACTTTACTTTTTTAGCATCTGAATTTTAATAGTCATAAAATACTTCAGAACTGCACTACATTTAAAGTGCGGATTGGGTTCGATACTATACGGTCATATATGTATTTTAACTATCTTTGGTTGCAGCTTTCTTTTTTTTTTTTACATAATATCTGATTAGTTACTTTTCTCGCTTCTCACAGAAAATTACTTCTTTCACTTGATATGTCCCATTACACCATGAATAAATGTGTCCAGCCAATATTGCTTCTCACTCTCACGCAACCATATGTTGTGCCCTATATACTGAGGCCTGACCCCATTGACATCGTTTGGTAGATTTAATTCACAGTGGAATTCAATGTTATGCACAAATTTTTGGGATGACATAAAAATGATGCCGTTTGCCACATCAGAACACACCATTAAAGACTTTGATAAGATGATTTTTCTTGAATGATTTGATGTTATTTAGATTTCATTCACAAATGAGTAAAAATATATACTGTTATGATAAATTTTTTTGAGTCAGTGTGATAAATATTGATTGATGAGCCTATAAAAACTTTACCCACACAAGAATGCCTCTTGACAAGAAGGGACATTATGTAAACAGTCCCGGCTGACAAACTCAAACCAATTTAGGTACATGTTTCTAGTTTCCCACCTAAGAATGCCATTGCCAAAATGCCAACAAACTATCCGGAAAAAATAAAATTTGCAGAACTTAATTATAAGTGAGTTCAGAATAATATCAATGCATCATAAAAAGTAAACATGATCAAACTGAAATCCATTCATCACTAGCTCAGCCTCACAATTTGGTTGAGATAAAAACCAATTTCAAGGCTCCTGCTCTAGGGAAAAAAAATCTAAGAAAGTATCAGAAGAAAGATTCGAGTTGAGAAATATCAAAACTGATGGAATAAAATGGAACAGCATGAAACTTACCATCCATGATAGCATGAGTAAATCCTAGTAAAATTTCACAATCATTTTACATCACAAGTAATTGTAAGTATTATTATCTGCCAGTTATGTTAGTGATGCTGACATAGTTGGTGGAGTGCAAACCCTGCATTTCTAAAGTGGACTCTGAATTAAACCCTGTCTTATTCAGTACATATGAAGGTTGCCTTGGAGGAGGAAGATTGACAATCTCACTACTAAGCATAGATACTACAGTGGCCATAGTTGGTCGTTCCTTCGCTAGTTCTTGCACACAGAGAAGTCCTATGTGTATACACTGCAAAATGTCCTTGCAAGAACCTTGATAAGGTATTTCTGGATCTATAAAGGAAACAAGGTTATCCTCATTCCATAGTTTCCATACCTGAAAATATATGTAAATACAAGCATGAAGATTGACTGCAAAGTTCATATCAACAACAAGTGCAGGAGATACTTACATATCCTAAAAGAGTCTGAGATTCCTCGATGTTACAAAATTTGGTGTTGCTTCTTCCACTTACAATTTCTAATAGCAAAACTCCAAAGCTGAAAACATCTAATTTCTCAGAAAATTGTCCTTGCTGTAAGACCCGACATGCATGAATTTGTAATATACATGGAAAAGTTGACTTTTCAAAGGGAGAAACTGATGCAGCCACGTAGAGGATTTTCTTTCTCCTTATGCAATTTCTGAAATGCCCCTTCTTTCATTCATTTTGCTTGGGTTTTATGTAATCTACTTCCAACATCTCTGCAGCTCTGAACTCCCGTCTCTTCGGTCAGATAAAAGGAGCAAAACCTGCTGAACCAAAACTTCATCATCTCTCCTCTGTTCCTCGCCATTTCTGCTGCTCCTGGATTCATCTCTGCTGTTTTCTGGTTCAAAGGCTGCTGCTGGAAGTTGGGGGAGTTAACACCAAAAACACATCCTCTTCCAAGTCTGGAGTGCTGCCGTAAGTGTTGTTCCAGTTCACAGAGTCCCCTTCCCCTGTTTTTGCTTTGTTCTGTAAGGTGTTTCTGGGTGTATGACAAACTGATATGGAAGGGTGAGCAGAAAGAAAAGAAAAGGGTGCAAGGAGATGAGTTGGTTGGAGCAAATTGATTCCCCTTAAGCATCAAAGTATTACCACCTTCCTTCTTTCAGATTATGCTCTCTCTCTCATCTCTCTCTCATCCCTCTCTCATGAGTTAAGCTTTTAAATGATCTGTTGACATATATGGATGCAAATATATATACATATAAACCTATAACTATGTATATGTATGTTGCATGGATCTGAAGGACATGGAATGGAAGTGAGAATGGTGGATTTCATCATGCCGGGGCGAAAGTGAGAGGTCAGCTGGGAGTCATCCCGAAAGTAGTTCGCCGCGGCGAATTAATGAATTGGCCGCGGCTAACGTTTCCAGAGAGGAATTGGCCGCGGCGGGAGGAGGTATTGGCCGCAGCCAATATCGAGAGCATGAGCGAAGAAGCTCCAGGAGGCTTATTCGCCGCGGCGCCATATATGTTGGCCGCGGCGAATGTCCAACTCGCCGCGGCGAAATTAGTGATGTTAAAGGGGGGTTACACAGAGAAGAATTGGCCGCGGCTAAGAGGTATTTGGCCGCAGCTAACATGCCGAAAACACCTATAACACCTAAGAAACCTTAGTTTTTCATATGATAATCCAAAGGAATGAAAAATAGACATTAATGCTGGGTAGGCTAAGTTAATGAGACAATTCTTCTGGTTATTCACACTCTAAAATCTGGTAATAGGTATTGTAGGGTACTCAGGAGATTGAGTTAGAGCTGAGGACTGGGCAGGGAATATTGATATCATCCTAGGAGGTGAGTAAGTAATGCTGATCGTGAGTAACTCCTATTTCTTATTTTCTTGCTAAGTTTCCTTGCAGTGTTCTGACATTTAGAAATCTATTTATGGAAAGACGTTTTTAAATGCTTTGCTATATGATTGACTTAAACATGAAATTTTGCAAATTGATGCCTGTTGAGTTATTTGGAAACTTTGATATTGAACTAATATGGAAGGTACTCTGTTTGACATGTGATTTGAAAAATGTATTGAATCTAAGAGGTTATCTGTTCAGAACTCTGTAGCTAACAGCAGTAGTTGTTAGCCTTGGTGCACCATGATCTGGACCTCAGCTAGCAGGAGTTTTGCTAGCCCCGTGTGGGTAGCTACCACATGTGGAGTTATTTATTTCACAAGCAAAGTGCTTTGCGTCTGTGGTTATTCTCCCCGCGAACTGTGTGCTCTGCGTCTGTTTTAATTCGGTTCTGCTTAGATACTTCTGATGCATTTTAAGAAATGATCTGCATGAGGCTAGTTTCGTGCATGATGTATATATATATATAGATATTTTACGGGACTTGTCCTTAAGATTTTAAGGGTCGGTATTATTTATTCACTGAGTTTCAAACTCACTCTTTCTTAACTTTATTTTTCAGAGAACGTTGAAGACCTTAGCCTATCCTGAGCTGCCGACTAGCTATAGATCTCCTGCTTCATTTCTTTTGGGCGAGCCCACAATTGTTCATGTGGGTGCATTTTGTTCTATGCTTGTCATGTATTTGATTTTGAACAATGTAGATATGTGGCTCCACTGAATCATAGTTAGGATATCCCCACTCCCTAGTTGTCTATGTTTTGATATATTTTGGGTGTATTGTTGAATTGATTGTTTGTAGAAACATCGGGAGGTCCAAATTATAGAGAGGATTCTGCCGAAATTTCTACAAAAATCAGAAATGATACTCTTGGTAATGGTAGAGGGATTTGTTATCTGTTGTGCCAACATACTAAATCTGTGGGTTGTGACACTTGCAATGCATATTCAGGAGATATATAGCCACTACATTAAAATCTTATTACGTTAATTCACATTGTCACTAGTAACATAATCTAATATTTATGTAAAGAAGGTATACTTACTATGTTCCAACTACTCTTCTAGTATTAGCCTGATCTTCATTTCCTCTAAATATTCTAGCCATACCAAAGTCTGATATTTTTGGATTTAGTTCTTCATCCAACAATATGTTACTAACCTTTAAATCTCTATGTATGATTTTTAGCCTAGAATCTCTATGGAGATAAAGCAAACCTCGAGAGATTCCTTCAATTATGTTATAGCGTTTATGCCAATCTAGTTCTTTCTTTTTGATTGGATCTGCAAACAAACAAAATGTGAGGTAACATAGAGTAAATGCATTGTTAAGAGAATCCAAACTTAGGTAAATTAGCAATTTAATAAATTTTGAGGAACTCAGAGAAACTGAATCATTTGTATTTTTCATTTTTTGCAATTTATAGTAGACTTAAAAAACAAGATGAACTAACCAAATAAAATTGCATCCAAACTCTTGTTATGCATATACTCATAGATTAATATCTTTTCATCATGCTGAATACAGCAGCCAAGAAGTTTTACTAAATTGCGATGTTGAAGCTTTGAAATCACTAAAACTTCATTCACGAACTCTTCTTGCCCTTGTCCGGATGCTTTTGAAAGTCTTTTGACTGTGATTTGTTGTCCATCTTTCAGTTGCCCCTAGAAGATAATGTAAAACAAAATAATAGCAATTGTAGTACCATAGACACTTATAAGTGAGAGTTAGTGATACACAAGAAAAACAAGTTACCTTGTATACGGAACCAAAACCACCCTTCCCAAGCATATTTGATGAGTAGAAGTTGTTTGTAGCAGTTGCAAGCTCTTCAAAATCAAAAAGTGGCAGCTCATCCATTTTAACTTGTTCGTGTTGCCTAATCATTCTTTGAGTCTGACTCTTTGAATCTGTTTCTCCTATGTTGAACAATAACACTTTCTTTGGTCCATAAAGATATCTCATTTTTGCAACAGAATAAGAAAATGAAACTCATCACAGGACCATTGAGGAAAATAAATCCTATCTTCACATCAAGAAATCAATTATTAAAAGTTACAATTTCCAGAACTTGGATGAGTAATCGATGATATTGTGGATAAAACCATTTGCATTCAAATGGTTTGATCCAAACAGGCTATAAGAAAGTATGAATTATCTTCAATCAAAACTATAATTTATTACAGATACCTGTATATTTAGCGGTCAATTTCCATGAGAGATATGCACATGCAATTAAGGTAATCATTCCTATTGTCACTGAAATTGCAATGATTCTTCTTTTGTGTGAATGTTTTTCTGCATTTCATAATAAAATGTCAAGCAACTAGGATGAAAATTTTCTACTACGAAACATTAGATTTCAAACGTCAAAAAAAAAAAAAAAACCAAGTTCTGCCAAGGGCACACGAATATAAAGATCAACCCCTCCACTTGAGAATCTTTGTACGTCAATCAATTCTCCACTCCAATGCATGCAGCCAATGCCATTCAAATCATATGCATATGCCACGCAAGAGCAATTCTCCAAACACTGTGTTCTACAATTATCTTCCGTAGCAGTTGACCTCATCACAAAGTCTGGTACTTTCATATTCTCAAGTTGCAAAAACCCATCCTTTTTGTCTATTTCACTTCCATTTTTTAACCCCTCACATTGCAGTGGCTTCCTCCTCATACATCCACCAGTCCAGTTTTTCCTATTCCATTCCTCTAAATTTGTTGGTTCATACCCATTCAAACAGCTACAAATTGGTGAACTCTGCGAATTACAGCTTCCAAATACCCCACATATGCCATAGAGATCACAATAAGTGACAGTCAACAGCTCCCTCAAAACTTCCCTTTTGTTATTCCACAATGCCATCCAAAGTTGGCCTTGAGGATTCAAGCCAAGGACTGCAAAGTCAGATTCATTAGCAAAACTGTAAGTGAGATAAACAGTACTTCCATCATCTTCATTTCTTACACTCCATCCATAAAGATACCCAGTTGACATCATTGGTGACCCTATAAAAATCCTGCCGTTCCATGGACCGGTTCGACCATATGGACGAGTTCCATTACACCAGAGAAAACGTCAGGAGCATTTGGGCGTTCAAGAGAAGCAGAGTAGTAACCGATAGATGGATCAGAAAGGCTTTTCCATGATGTAAGTTTTACCTTCTCTCCAGTTATTTTGTTGATACTGAGCTTCATATTTGGCACAAGAAGATTAGAAGGATCTTGGGAACTCTCCCAAATAGTTTCTCCTGTGTTGTCATCAAGGAGGACTAGATTCCCAGTGTTCTGAAGTTTTGCAGTTGAATTGGTTGCAATATTTGAGACATTTGAGGACCAAATACTCTCATTCTGTTTGTTTAATATTACAAGATTCCCATCCTTAGAGATTGTGACAATCCCATATGACATTAGATTCAGAGAGATACCAGATTCCTACGTAGCGGTTTGTGGAATTTTGAGGACTGAAGAATCCGAGCTTGAAGTCACTGCTATTTGAGCTCACTGTTTCATGGTCTCTGATGAGTTGAGCTGACGTGATGGTATCGTTGGAAGAGCTCAAACCCAAGGGGAAGTTGGAAAGCATGAGCAAAAGGTTCATCAAGTTGAGACCTCTGATTCTGAATTCCATAGCTACAGTGAAAAAGATGAGACACCGTTTTAGTATGCCGTGGAATTGGAGTCCTCGGATCTGTGCCTTTCATAATGAGTTGCGTTGCGGACTCACGAACTCAAGTCCAGGACGAAACCCAGACACGGCATTGCATTTTGACTAATTTGTCAATTTTCTTTCTCGAGTTGGGATTTGATGCGCAATATGAGATGATAAGCAGCATAAATTTTATTTTTATTTTTTGAATTTTTGAATTTTTATTTTTATTTTTTTAAATTAACGGTTAAAAATTATTTTCATTCTATTTTATATATTTTTAATAAAAAATTTTAAAAATAAATTTTAAACTTTCCAAATTTATTTCGACTGCCTAAATAACATGCTTCACGGTACACCAAATCCATTCACTATTTGTTCGCAGTGCAAGTGTAAACAACAATAAGTTTGTTAATATGAACTCAATGATATTAAATATAAAATTTAATTTCTCTAAGATGTATTTTTCAAGTTTTTAGGCACTTACAATTTACTTAATACGTATTCAAACTAAATTTTCTTTTAAAAAAATTGTAATAATTATTTTGATAAACTATTATCCAAAAATTATTAAATATGCCCTGAATTTGGAAGTACTCGTTTTATAGTGCATGTTTAAAAAAATGATAGTATCTTTTAAATCGCGTTTCAAAAAAAATAATAAAATGTTGCTTCAAACAAAAGTGAATTAGTAAACGTAATTTTGAGCTTCCCTCCAAATTCACGTATAGTCCGTGACTTTCATTAGCCACCTAAACAGACTAGAAAACGTCAACAGCTGAATTATATGCATTTTATATTATAATAAGCTGGACCAACTTCCAAAACTTTGCTTATTTATTGGTTAATTATTTTATGAGAAGGTGAGATCATCCTACCGTATCTTTTAATATTATTTTCTTGATGAGATTTGACAGCAAACATATGTTTGGTTTCTAGCTAGGAATGATCCTGATCAAAATTTGCTTCTATATATCCGAATAAAACTCGCCTTGGAGTAAGAAAATTCAGAATCCCTCCAATAATATCATGGTTTATATGTATGCACCTCAAGGTATTATTCTCAAATCCTGGATCCAATTAATATTGCATAGAAGATATAATGTTGTCTTCATTTCAGAGTTTTCATGCCAAAGGATGATAAGCAATCCAAAAGAGAAGTAATTTGTTCTTGACGAATCATTCAATAAGCAATTTTTTATCAATATCATTACATTTTGCAAAATTTTTAAAAGAAATACTTTTTACTCTAAAATTACTAAACAGAGATTGAATAAATTTAACTTTATAATTAATATTATTTGAACGAATAAATGATTTCAAATATTCATTCTGTTTAGTTTTAAATAAATTTTTAATATTTTATTTAATTATAATGTAAAAAAATACAATAAATCTATAAAATATTTTAATAACAAATAAATAAAATAATATATAAAATATGAGTGATGAAAATGAATAGAGAAGAGGGTAGGTAAAAAGTGTCAGGCTAATTATGATAATTAATAATTTTGCAAAAAATATTATAGTAAAAAAAATAATTTGTTTCTGTTTTTGGTTGAAAAGAGAAATTCTAATTTTCAAACTCCTATCGACTGCAAAAATTAACGTTCATACTACAACTTAGAGATAATTTATTTTTGTTAATACCTTAGCCGAACACCCTAAAAATTGCAAAATAATTTTTTTTTAAGAAATAAAAGACTTCTCCCTCAAGAGGAGCTTCACCAAACAAGCCTTAAGACACTAATTCCTCTGAAAACATAATTCCTTATACATATAGGGATATTCAACAATATATTAATTGCCCTCCCATATTGTGTTATTCTTAATATAGAATCTTTGCAAAAGGTAAAGTATAATCCAAGCTGTTCCAATAGCGCCTTATATTACAGTTATATAGTGGATTTGGAATAAGTCCAAACCTTGTTGAATTTTTAGGGCCAAAGAATCCAAAAATGAATCATCTCAATTTTAAAGAAAAATTTATACGGTTGCGTAAAGTCAATATTTAAGTAAGTCTTACGTACTTAAATGAGACACACTACTCAAATTTGACCCATTAGTTTTTTTCCAATATGAAATAGGAGTTTTGCACACAAGAAATATTGGATGTTATTTCAGAATATTAAAGAAATATGACCTTGATATTCATTTTGAGAAATTTTAGTCCAAGGGCCTAGAATTGCAGTTCCTATTCCAACAATGTTTGAATATTTTAAAAATATGGTCCAAATGAGATGTAGAACACGTGAGATTATTTATTCAAATAGTTCTATCACTTAAATTTGACCTAATGATTTTTGTCTTATGTAAAATAGAAGTCCACACAAAGGAATTATGGAAGGTTATTTCAAAATATTAAAGCAATATGGGCCTGGATATTAATTTTGAGAAATTTTATTTCAAGAGCCCAAAATTGCAGTTACTTTGTTTCCAATTTTGGCTTCCAACAAGGTTTTGGATATTTTAAATTTAAGGTCCAAATGAGATCAGAAATAAATGGGCCCAAATTCTCATTTTTAGATTTTGGAAAAATCTTGAGCCAAGTGTGAATGTTAAGAGTAGCTTAATCTAATCTTAAAGTTTGCATACTTTCTACCGAAAGAGAAATTTTTTATCAAGCATGAATTGGCCCAAAATAACCTTGACGTTTTTTTAAATTCGGCCCAGAATAAAAGCATTTTAGCTTATAGTAAAATATTACTCCAAAATTTTGACAAATATAAAATGATTGTTACAATTTTTTAAAAAAAATCATTAAAGCTTTAGATTCGAATATCATTCACAGGAACTTTCATAACAGAATAAAAGTATTTTAGCTCAGAGTAAAATATTCTTCCAAATTTGACAAATATAAAATGATTGTCATAATTAGAAAAAAAATTCTTAGATCCAACATATGTCATTTCCAAACACTTCCATATTAGAACCAAAACCTTAGTCACGCTCCAAGCATTAATTTACTTTCTTGGCATTTGAATTTTAAAAGTCCTAAAATATTTCAGGAATGCACCACATTTAAAGTGAGGATTGGGTTAGATATTATTCGGCCATATTTGTATTTTAATTATCTTATGCTACAGCTTTGTTTTTCACTTTTGTCATTTTTCAAAAACAAAAATTACTTCTCATGTTCAATATATATATATATTATCATGAATAATAGTGTGCAGCCACCATTGCTTGTGTCACTCTCACGTAACCAGATCATTGTGACATATTTTACTTGGGCCTGACACCATTGACATCATTTTGACATATTTGATTCATTTCACAGTGTAGCTTAATGTTCTGCACAAATTGGTGGGATGACATAAATAATGTGCCATTTGACCCATCAAAACACATCAGTAAAATCTTTGCTAGATGATTTTTCTTGAATGATTTAATGTTATTTTTTGGTTTCATTCACAAATTAGTAAAAATATATTTTGTTATGATAAATTTTTTTGAGTCATGTGTTTGGTAAATATTAATTGATGAGCCTATAGAAACTTTAGCCATACAAGAATGCCTCTTGACAAGAAGGGAGACTATGTAAACAGTCCCATCTAAATTGATGGAAAATATATCTAAGATCAAGTTCTCCCTAGTTTAAGGTTGCCATTGCCAACAAACTACCGTTAACAAAAAAATGTAGAACTTATATATAAGTGAGTTCAGAATAATATCACTGCATCATAAAAGGTAAAGGTATTCATTTTATAGGAGCATCATCAAACTGAAGTCCATTCAACACTAGATCAGCCTCACAATCTCATTGAGATAAAAAACAATTTCAAGGCTTCTGTTCTAGCAATAATAATAATAATAATAATAATAATAATAATAATAATAATAATAATAATAATAATAATAATGATAAAAGCATAATTAGAACAAAGATTGGAGCAAAAAAAAAATCAAAACTGACGGAATAAAATCGAATAGTATAAAATTTATCATCCATGAAAGCATAAGTATGTAAATCATAGTGAAATTTCACAATCATTTTCCATCATATGCAATAGTAACTATTATTATCTGCCAGTCATGTTAGTAATGCTGACATAGTTGTTGGATTGCATTTCTAAAGCAAATTCTGACTTAAACCTCATCTCATTCAATATATATGCAGGTTGTCCTGGAGGAGGAAGATTGATAATCTCACTACTAAGCATAGACACTATAGTGGTCATAGTTGGCCGATCTTTTGCTAATTCTTGCACACAAAGAAGTCCTATGTGTATACATCGCAAAATGTCCTCACAAGAACCTTGATAGGTTATGTCTGGATCTATAAAGGAAACAAGGTTATCTTCATTCCATAGTTTCCACACCTAAAAAAATATATAAATAAGGTTGAGCATTGACTACAGATAGCATATTAGCAACAGCAAGTGTAGAAGATACTTACGTATCCTAAAAGGGTTTGAGATTCCTCTATGTTATAAAATCTATTATTACTTCTTCCACTAACAATCTCTAGCAGCAAAACTCCAAAGCTAAAAATATCTGATTTCTCAGAAAATTGCCCGTGCATTGCATATTCAGGAGACATATAGCCACTACATTGAAACCTTAACATGTTAACTTGCATTTTCATTAGTATATATGATACTTTAATATTTATGTAAAGAAGGCATGCTTACTATGTTCCAACCACTCTCCTAGTATTGCCTTGATCTTCATTGTCCCTAAATATTCTAGCCATGCCGAAATCAAATATTTTGGGATTTAGCTCTTCGTCCAACAAGATATTACTGACCTTTAAATCTCTATGTATGATTTTTAGCCTAGAATCTCTATAGAGATAAAGTAAACCTCGAGAGATTCCTTCAATTATTTTAAAGCGTTTATGCCAAACTAGTTCTTTCTTTTTAACTAGATCTGCAAACAAAAAAAGTAAGATGGTAAGTGCATTATTAAGAAATTCAAATTTAGGTAAATTAGCAAGTTACTAGATTTTGAGGAACTATAAGAGAAACTAAATCATTTTGAGTTTTCTTTGCAACTCAGTAGACTTAAAAACCAAGATGAACTAACCAAATAGAGTTGCATCCAAACTCTTGTTATGCATGTACTCATAGATTAATATCTTTTCGTCTTGTTGAATACAGCAACCTAGAAGTCTTACAAGATTGCGATGTTGAAGCTTTGAAATCACTACTACCTCATTCATGAACTCTTCTTGCCCTTGTCTTGATGCTTTTGAAAGTCTTTTGATTGCAATTTGTTGCCCATCTTTTAGTGTCACAACCCTCAGATTTAGTATATTGGCACAAAAGATAGCAAATTCTCCTACCATAACTTAGAATATCATTTTTGACTTTTGTAGAAATTTCGGCAGAGTCCCCTCTATAATTTGGACCTCCCGATATTTCTACAATCAGTCAAAACAATACACCCAAAATATATCAAAACATAAACATCTAGGGATTGGGGATATCCTAACTATGATTCAGTGGAGCCACATTTACATTGTTCAGAACAAACAAATTCATAACACAAAATACACCCACATGAACAATTGTGGGATTGCCAAAAATAAAGCAGGAGATCTACAGCTAGTCGGCAGCTCAACGGTAGGCTAGGGTCTTCAACGCTCTCTGAAAAATAAATTTAAGAAAGAGTGAGTTTGAAACTCAGTGAATAAATAATGCCGACCCTTAAAATCTTAAGGACAAGTCCCGTAAAATATCTATATATATATATATTCATCATGCACAAAACTAGCCTCATGCAGATCATTTCTTAAAATGCATCAGAAGTATCTAAGCAGAACCGAATTAAAACTGACACAGAGCACACAGCTCGCGGGGAGAATAACCACAGACGCAAAGCACTTTGCTTGCGAAATAAATAACTCCACATGTGGTAGCTACCCACACGGGGCTAGCAAAACCCCTGCTAGCTGAGGTTTAGATCATGGTGCACCAAGGCTAACAACTACTGCTGTTAGCTACAGAGTTCTGAATAGATAACCTCTTAATTTTAATACATTTCTCAAATCACATTTCAGATTTAATACGTTTCTCAAATCACATTTCAGACAGAGTACATTCCATATTAATTCGATATCAAAGTTCCCAAATAACTCAACAGGCATCAATTTGCAAAATTTCATGTTTAAATCAATTTTTCAGTAACATGCATATAACAAAACATTTATCCAAACGTTAGAACACTGCAAGGAAACTTAGTAATAACATAAGAAATAGGGTTTACTCACAGTCCACATTACTTACTCACCTCCTAGGATGATATCAATATTCCCTGCCCAGTCCTCAGCTCTAACTTAATCTCCTGAGTACCCTACAATACCCATTACCAGATTTTAGAGTGTGAATAACCAGAAGAATTGTCTCATTAACTTAGCCTACTCAACATTAATGTCTATTCTTTATTCCCTTAGATTAACATCTGAAAAACTAAGGCTTCTTAGGTGATATAGGTGTTTTCAGCATGTTAGCCGCGGCCAATTACCTTTTAGCCGCAGCCAATTGTTCTCTGTTTAACTCCCTTATGCATCGCCGCGACGAGTTGGACATTCGCCGCGGCCAACATACATGGCACCGCGGCGAAGAAGCCTCCTGGAGCTTCCTCGCTTGTGCTCTCGATATTGGCCGCGGCCAATACCTCCTTCCGCCGCGGCCAATCCCTCTCTGGAACAAGTTAGCCGTGGCCAATTACATTATTCGCCGCGGCGAAAGCGTCCATATATGGCAGCAGACCATCTTAAAGGCTCAAATTCATTCAGGAGGGAGAGAGCAAAATCAAGAAACGTGCAAGAGGGAAGTGGAAATATCTTGAAGCTTAAAGGAAATCAATTTACTCCAACCAACTCATCCCCTTGCACCCTTTTCTTTTCTTTCTGCTCACCCTTCCATCTGCTGGCCACACACCCAGAAACATATTGCAGAACAAGCAAAAACAGGGGAGGGAGATTGCTGTGCAAATTGGAACCAGAACTAACACACTTACGGCAGCAAATTCCAGACTTGGAGGAGACTGGTTTCTGGCATTAACTCCCTTAACCACCAGCAGCAGACTTGAACCAGAAAACAGCAGAGATGAATCCAGGAGCAGCAGAAATGGCGAAGAAACAGGGGAGAGGAGATGATGAAGCTTTGTTCCAGTGTTTTGCTCCTTTTTCTGATCGAAGG
Organism: Erythrophleum fordii; assembly: GCA_032878935.1. Lineage (NCBI taxonomy): Eukaryota > Viridiplantae > Streptophyta > Magnoliopsida > Fabales > Fabaceae > Erythrophleum > Erythrophleum fordii. Next base: position 2,759,366 of record JAVQMF010000031.1, read on the forward strand.
GATGGGCAGGGGTATGGGTTTAGAGCTGCAGAGATTGGGGAAGCAAATTACCTAAAACCCAAGCAAGAAAATGAATGAGAGGAGGGGCATTTCAGAAATTGTAGAAGGAGAAAGAAATCCTCTACGTGGCTGCATCAGTTTCTCCCTTTGAAAAGTCAACCTTTCCACATAGATATCAAACTCATGCATGTTGGTTCATACACGTCGGGTTTCACATTTAGTTTCCCCTAAAAGACAATGGAAATGAAAATAATAGCAATTATAGTGTTGTACACATTTATATGTGAGAGTTGGTGAACTCCACAAGGGGGAAAAAAACTCACCTTGTATACTAAACCAAAACCACCTTGCCCAAGCATATTTGTTGAGTGGAAGTTGTTTGTAGCAATTACAAGATCTTCAAAATCAAAAAATGGCATCTTGTCCATTTTTACTTGTTCATGTTGCTTAATTATTCCTTGAGTCTGACTTTCTGAATTTGTTTCTCCTATGTTGAACAATAACACTTTCTTTGGTCCAAAATATTACCTCATTTTTTAAATAAAATAAGAAAATGTAACTCATCACAAGAAGAATATGGAAAAATAAATCCTACTTATTATGTAATGTGGCTTAAAATTAAGGAAAACCATCTAAAAGGCTATGAAGGAAAAACTAACATAATGCTTAATGTACTAAGGTGTTGTAAGACGATGGCCATAGTATTCATTCAAAGTAAAATAGAGGAGTTGAACCTGAGGTTAAAGCACCAAGGTGCTAGGAGACCATTGTCATGGCTTTGTGACTATTTTTAAGAGCTTTCCTAAAATTTAGATATTTTCAATTTAAGAGGAGTTCTTAAGGGTTCCAATTATGTAAAGGTGATAATTATGTAATTTTAATGTCTTAGTATATAAAGAAATCCCTAACGTGAGTAATATTAAGAGAGAAATTTAGATATTGAGATTGAGATTGCAAAATTCTCTGGCAATTCCCAAAAAGTTCATAGTGGAACAAATTGTTATCAGTGTGAATGTAGGGACAATTGGTTGAACCATAATAACTTGTGTTCCTCTCTCTCTCTCTCTCTCTCTCTCTCATTACTTGATTTCATTTGTGTGTGATTGTTTTGTTAATTGTCTATCTCATTTGTTTGAATGTAAGCATTTTATTTTTGACATCCAATATTAAAGCTCTAGCTATTAAATTTGAAGTGTTGAATTGACAAGGCAGATTGGAATTCCTTATATTCTAATCAAGCATTATTAATTTTGATTTCATATACATGGGAGCTTTTCCCATGAAAATTCAAAGGCTTGGAAGATGAACAACACAAATGCTCATACAAATTTTGATAAGTTTGATGACAAAGTCAACTTCAACCTTTGGTAGATGTAAGTATATATCAAACTTAGTGGCTCAATTGAGGGTTCACTAGGCACTTATTAGAAAGAAGCCCAATAAGATGGATGAAGAAGAATAAAAAGATATAGATCAAATTGCCTTCATCATAATCTAGTTATGTCATGCTAATTCAATAAGGGATCACATTGCAAAATTTAATAAGAGAATGGAGTTAATATGAGGGAAGACATTGTGGAGTTTAATTAAAAAGTTAGTGATTTGTTATATGTAGTTATGAATATGAGTGACAAAGATAACGTGTTCATGCTACTATGTTCTCTATCGCCTTCATTTAGGCATCTGACAACAACATTGTTGTCCAATATTAAAGAATAAGGTCTATAGGAAGTCGAGGGGGAGATTAAGGTCAAAGGTGAAGAAGTAGGAATGCTATAAGTGTCACTAGAAGGGCCATTTTAAAAGATATTGTCCAATATTGAAGAATAAGGTAGAAAAGGACAATACTTATAACTTAAAGATTGTAGTGATTGAAGCACCTAAAGAAAAGGATCTCTTAGTGGTTTTAGTATCAAACAAAGGGAGGCACGACTCTATTTGAATCTTAGATTTGTTGTGCTCTTACTATTACACTTCACACAAGGAAAGGTTTAATTCTTGTAAACCATGTGATGTTGGTATAGCTAAATTAGGTAATATAGACCCTCTTAAGGGGCAATGGGGATTGGAACAGTGAAGATTAAGATGTATGATAGAATGCTTAAAAGTTTAGATAATGTGAGGCATATTTAAAAGTTGAAGAAAAATCTTATTTTAATTAGTTAGTTGGAGAATGTTAGTCACAACTTCTTAACAATTAGAGGTAGTGGAGTTAAAAGGATTACCAAGGGGGATTTAATGGTAATGAAGGGAAATCGAGTGGAGAACAACCTTTATAGACTCAATGGTAGTATGGTTGATGATAAAGCATTTGTAATATCCTTGTAGTTAGACAGAGATACTTTTACTCTATAACATATGCAACTAGGACATATTAGTGAGTAATGGATGAGGGTTCTTCACAAAATTAACTTGGTGAAAGGAATTAAGCAGTGTAAGGTTGACTTCTGCGAGTTTTTGCGTTTTTGGTAAGTGGAACAAGGTATAGTTTAAGACATCCTCACACTATAATAAGGATATCCTAGAATATGTGTATAGTGATGTATATGGTCTAAACCCCTATGTCAATAAAAAGTGGAGTGATGTAGTTTCTTAGCTTCATAAATGACTACTACAAGAAGACTTGGGTGTATTTCTTAAGGTTTAAGGTTTAAGTAGGTAAAGGATAAGTTTAAGGTATTCTCAAGGTCTAAGCAAATAAAATGCTTGTGTTTTAATAACAGAAATGAGTACAATAAGTCTAACAACTTTTGCAAGAAGGAAGGGTTCAAAATAATTTTCAAATTTCCTAAAACCCCACAGCATAATAGGGCAGCAGAACATATGAATAAGACTTTGCTTAAGAAAGCATGGTCAATAAGGGTATAGGTTAACTTGTCTAAACAATTTTAGGGAGAGCAATAAACACAACATATTTTATTATTAACAAGTCACCTTCTTTATTGTTAGAAGGACAATATACCAAAGAGGTGTGGTTTGGAACAAAGTTGACTACTTAGTACTTCATATCTTCAGCTATCTAGCTTATCCTCACATTTTCAATAATGAGAGATCTAAACTAGATCTAAAGTCTAGGAAATGCATCTTTATCGCTTATGCTAAATGAATCAAAGGTTATAGGCTTTGAGATCCTAAAGAGTAAAAGGTGATTATTAGCAAGGATGTGGTGTTTAATAAACAACCAATGATAAGGAATAAGGTGAACTACTAGGGAGACATGTTTAGGGACATCGATGTTAAGGTGCAATTGCTACCCTTAGCTAAATTAGATGATTGTGATGTTTCCAAAGAGTAGCAATAGCAGGGTTGCAAAATTGCCAAAGACAAACTAATACAAAATATCAAACCTCCTATAAGGTATAAGTTTAAGGATTTTTCTTTTTATGGGTTACTAACTAGTTTTGGTGAGCCTTGCTCTTTCTAGGAAGCAATTTCTAATTCGAAAGAGATAATTGAATAAAGGCTATAGTAGAAGAAATAGGGTCATGCCACAATAATTAGATGTGGGAATTATTTATACTTCCTGAGGGTAAGAAGTTAATTAGGTGTAAGTCAGTCTATCAAAAGAAAGAGGGTTCATCAGAAGAGGATAGTGTATCTTATAAGGTGAGGTTAATTGCCAATAGTATTTGCAAAAGGAAGAAGTGGATTATAATAAAGTGTTTTCATCAATGGTGAAGCACACATCAATTAAGGTGCTTTTGAGTCTAGTAGCCTAATTGGATTGAGAGTTAGAATGGTTGGATGTTAAAATTGCCTTCTTCAATGGTGAATTGGATGAACAAATTTTCATAAAGCAACTAGGATGATTTTAGGAGCCTAACAAGGAATCTTGTTTATGAATTGAAGAATTCCTTATATGGATTGAAGCAATTGCCTTATCAATGATACAAAAGGTTTGATTCATATATGCTGAGTGTTAGCTTTATTAGGTGTAAATTCGATAGTTGTGTATATTATAGAATTCTTGAAGATGAATCTTATATTTATTTGTTACTGTATATTGATGATATGTTAATAGTTGCTAAAGGAATGATTCATATATGTGATTTGAAATGCTTATTAAGTAAAGAGTTTGATATAAAAGATCTTGGTGTAGTAGGGAAGATCCTTAGGATGGAGATTAAAAAGGATAGGAAAAACAGGATGCTATGGCTTTAATAGAAGAGCTACATTTAGAAGATGTTGGAGAGATATGGTATGGATAAAGCTTACTAGTTTCTACTGGATTAACGAGCCATTTTAGAATGTTTATCTTATAATGCTCGATTATAGAAGAGGATGTGGAGGTGATGTCAGGCATTCCATATGACAATGTAATTAGCACTCTCATGTATGCTATGGAATGCACTAGGTTGGACTTGGCCCATGCTATGAGTGTGATTAGCAATTTTATGGCCAATCTCGAGAAGGAACACTAGTAGATTGTTGTAAAATGAGTGGTCCAATATTTAAGAGGTACAAATGATTTTGGCATTTGTATATGGTACTGATGGAGGTTTTTTTATTGGCTTTGCAGATGTGAACTATGCAGGTAGCTTAACTCGTATTTCATTAGATACATTTTATGAATGTTAATTAAGTATCATAAATAAATTGTTCCTTGTTATTCAATCATTTGATAACTAGAGTTTTTCCTTAATAATAGAGAACTAAATTAAGAATTCTCTTTTATTGTGATTAATTGAATCACTATTCAAGACCCAATATCTATTTTATGATCAATTCAATAACCATTCACATTCATTTTTTCTTTTTCCTATCAAGAAAAATGCTACTTTACTTGTATGATTTAGATGTTTCTTATTTCTTGGATGATAAAAAGTCTATCACAAGACATGTTTTCATGCAAGTGGATGGTCCCAAAAATTGGAGGTCTAACTTTCAGAGTGTGATTACCTTGTCTATAATCAAAGCTGAATACACAATAGTTATAGAAGTGGCGAAGAAAGCCTTCTGGATGAAGGAGTTGGTTATTTAGATGAATTTGGCAAAAAAGTTCCTTCAACTATTTTGTGATAGTCATAATGCTGTTGATTTATAAAAGATTAAACAAATGTATCATGCATGGACTAAAACATTATTGTGAGGTTTCGCAAAATCCAAGAGTTTATAGCATAAGTTAAGATCAAGTTATAGAAGGTATATATATATATATATATAAGAGAATAAAACAAATATATGTTGACAAAGGTGCTACCATTAGAGAAGTTCAAATATTGTTTGGATTTTCTCCAAGTGTCTATTTGTTTACTGACATTTAAAGCTTTAAGTGAAGGTGTTTTATCTCCTTGTCAATCTTTGAAGGGAATTATTTTTTCCAGAGGTTGTGGCTTAAAATTGAGGAAAAACCATCTAAAAAACACTAAAGGAAAAACCAACATAATGCTTAGGGTGTTATGGTGTTGCAACCATGGCTGCAATGCCCATTTGAAGTAAATCAAGGAGTTGAACCCAAGAGTGTTGTGGTGCTAAGAGACCGTGGTTGTGATGCTGTGCCTATTTTTTCAAGAGCTTTATTGAATTTTAAGTGTTTTTAACTTAAGGGAAGCTATTAAGGGTTCCTATTATGTAAAGGTGAGTAATTATGAAATTTTAGAGCCCCAGTATATAAGGTAAAGCTTAAGGTGAGTGAGATTGAGAGAAAATTTTAAATCTTTAAATCAAGGTCAAGAGGTTCTCTTATAATTCCCAAGGAGTTCAATGTGGAACAATTCATGTGTTCTATCTACTCTCTCACTTTTATTACTTGATTTCATTTGTGTGTGACTATTTGGGTGGTTTGTTGTCCCTTTTGTTTAAACTTGGACATTCAATTTTTAATACTATCTTCACGTGCAAAAATAAGCTATTCATAGTTACAACTTCTTGAACTTAGATGGGTAATTGATGAAATCATGGATAAAACCATTTGCCTTTCAAATGGTTTGATCCAAACAAGCTATAAGAAAGTGTGAATAATATTGAATTGAAACTATAATTTATTACAAATACCTGTATGTTTAGCAGCTAATTTCCGCGAGAGATATGCACATGTAGCTAAGGCAATCATTCCTATTGTCACCAAAATTGCAATGATTTTTCTTTTATTTGAATGCTTTTCTGCATTTAATATTAAAAAGTCAACTAACTTGGATGAAAATTTTCTAATATGAAACATTAGATTTTGATCATCAAAAAGGAAAAAAAAAAAATACTTGGTTTTGCATAAAGCACACGAATGTAAAAATCAACCCCTCCACTTGAGAATTTTTGTATGTCAATCAAGTCTCCACTCCAATGCATGCATCCAATGCCATTCAAATCATATGCATATGCCACACAAGAGCAATTCTCCAAGCACTGTGTTCTACAATTATCTTCCACAGCTGTTGACTTCACCCCAAAGTCTGGCACTTTCATATTCTCAAGTTTCAAAAACCCATCTATTTTCTCTACTTCACTTCTATTTTTTAATCCCTCACATTGCAGTGGCTTCCTCCTTACACATCCATTAGTCCAATTTTGCCTATTCCATTCCTTTAAATTTGTTGGTTCATACCCATTCAAACAGCTACAAATTGGTGAACTCTGCAAATTACAGCTTCCAAATACCCCACATATGCCATAGAGATCACAATAAGTGACATTCAACACCAGCATCAAAACTTCCATTCTGTTTTTCCACGATGCAATCCAAAATTGGCCTTGTGGATTCAAGCCAAGGGCCCCAAAGTCAGATGCATTTGCAAAATTATAAGTTAGATAAACAGTTCCATCTTTATCTTCTATACTCCATCCAGGTGCCATATTGGGTGACCCGATAAAAATGCTACCGTTCCATGGACCGCTTCGAGCACGTGGACGAGTTCCATTAAACCAGAGAAATATCTCAGGAGCATCTGGGCGTTCAAGAGAAGCAGAGTAGTTTCCAATAGATGGATCAGAAAGGCTTTTCCAGGATGTAAATTTCACTCTCTCTCCACTTATTTTGTTAATACTGAGTTTCATCTTTGGCACTAAAAGATTAGAAGGATCTCGGAAACTCTCCCATATAGTTTCTCCTGTGTTTTCATCAAGGAGGACTAGATTCCCACTGTTCAAAAGCTTTGCAGTAGAATTGGTTGCAATATTTGAGACATTTGAAGACCAGATACTCTTATTCTGTTTGTTCAATACCACAAGATTCCCATCCTTAGAGACTGCGACAATCCCAAAAGTATCACTCAGTGCCTGGTTCTTGTTAGCTACCCATATGACATTGGATTCAGAGAGATACCAGATTCCTACATAGCGGCTTGTAGAATTTTGAGGGGTGAAGAATCCTAGCTTGAAGTCACTGTTATTTGAGCTTATTGTTTCATTGCCTTTAATGGATTGAGTTGGTGTGATGGTATCCTTGGCAGAGCTCAAAGCCAAAGGTAAGTAGGAAAGCATAAGCCAAAAGTTTATCATGGTGAGACTTTTGATTATGAATCCCATAGCTCTAGTGAAAAAGCATGTGAAAAAGGTTTATCATGTCAAGACTTTTGATTCTACTACTGTATGCCGTGGAATTTGAGTTCCAGTTTAGCATGAAATGATGGCGTTGCTTTATGACTATTTCTTTATTTTTGGCTCGCAGTAGGTGCTTTATCATCTTATAAATGTTTAAGATTGACTTGACTATTCTATGTTCAGAAAAGCGATGAGTGATCTATGTTTGCTAACATACACTCAGGATTGTTTAGTACGTAAAATGTAAAAAAAGATATGACAGTGAAGAAAGTTAAAAAAAAAGTAATTTTAAAAATAATTTTTTTTTGTGTGATTACATTTATATAACTCATACCAAATAAGGTTTGAGTAAAATTAAAACACCTATTTTATTTTTTATTTTTAAATGTAATTGTTGAAAACAACACTCTTAAACAGGGTTTATTTGTCTTTTGCTTTTAAAAATAAAAGATTGCATTTGAGAATAAAAATTAAACAGATCCTTCAGTTCTCCAAGATTTAGTTATAAAATGTTTAAGCACACTTAAAATTTACTTAATATGAATTCAAACTAAATTTTCTTTTAAAAATTATATAATATTTATTATGATGCACTACTATCCGAAAAGTATTAGATAAGCCTTGGATTTGGAAGTACTTGCTTCATAGTCAATGGCTTTAATTAGCCACTTAAATAGTTTGGAAGGCATCAACAGGTCATATGCCTTTAATTTACGATAAGCTAGGCTGACTTTTAAAGCTTGCTCATTTATAATAGGTTATTCTATGATAAGGTGGGATTATATTATCGAATCTTTTAATATTATTTTCTTGATGAGATTGAAAGTCAAACATAGTTTTGGTTTCTAGCAATGAACCTGACCAAATTTTGCTGCTATATATGCGAATAAAACTTGCCTTGGAGTAGAAAATTAAAAAATCTGATAATATCGTGGTTTATGTGTATGCACCTCAAAGTATTATTCTCAAATACAGGATGCAATTAATAACGCATAGAACATATAATGTTGTCTTCATTTCAGAGTTTTCAGGCCAAAAGAAATTGCAAAGTTTTAGAGTCGTTTTGCGATTATTAGTGATTTTTGTTTATTTGAAAATTATTCTTTTAAATAAAGTTTCATGAGAGGCAATGCCAGAGAAGTAATTTGTGGTTAACAAAATTATTTAATGAATACTTTTATTAGTATTAAAGTAATAATTTTATGTTCTCAAAAATATATATTTCCTAATTATGACATAATTAATAGTTAAATATATAGAATTATATTTTATTAAAAATTACTTAAAATATTAATTTATTTAAATAATTGATAGTTCTTAAAAGAGTTAATTTGATTTTTGTGTAATTAAGAAGTATGATTATAGTAATAAATCTATTAAAATAGGAAAAATATTATTCTATATTTAGTTATATTTAATAAACAATTTTATCATATCTAGGATCATGTATTCTTGAAAATATAAAATCATCACTCTTAATATTATTGTGTTTAGCAAATTTTTTAAAAGAAATACCTTTTATTGTCAAATTACTAAAAAGAGGATGTATAGATTTGGTTTCATAATTAATATTATTTAAATGAATAAATGATTTTAAATATTTGTTATGTTTAGTTTTAATTAAGTTTCTAATTTTTTGTTTAATTAAAATATAAAAATAAAATCACAATAAATAAAATATTTTAATAAAACATCACCAAAAAAAGGTGAAAATAGTAAATGACATATTCTCTCACTAACTTTTTGCTGTTTAGTAAGAGATTAAGGACAAATGATAAAGTCCTCACTATACTTATTGAAAGAAGAAAATGCATGACACAATTTTGGATGACAAATTTATGAGGAGTTGACTAAAGACGTATTCTCATATAACTATATGATAAGAGATATCCACATCGTTAAATAGTGACTAGTGAGAGAATACTAGAGATTTATGTGGCAATTGAACCCTTTTATTCTTCGATATGCTATAATGACTTTTGAATCTTCTCATTGTGATTTGATAGTTCAATTTTATAGTGGTGAGATCCTTTTTCAATGATTTTTTTATTAAAATGTATTTTTATTATATTTAAATATTTATTTATATTATTTCCTCATTGCATTTAGGTTGTGCCCAATTCATTTTGTACACTTAAATTATCACTTTGTTATTAATTGGTTAATTTAATAATTTTGATAAATTATAACTATTTAAAACTTTCTTTTGTTTTCATATTTATTTGGGGTTTAACCACACATTTTTTTGGCATGCGGGAATGAAATGTCAAATCGATTACAATTGCGTTAATGACATTTTGGATCTTAAAAAAATTAACCTATATAAAAATAAAGTTTTAATTTATGGTTCATAATTTGTAAATAGTATAATAATTTTTTTATTTTTTAAAATGAGACTCACTAATTTTTAGTGTAGTCTAAAAAAATGAAAAATTGTACTCGCAAAAAGAAAATTTGAGTACAAATTAAATGGCGTGGACCAAACAATTGGCAAGGAACACGAGCGTTGTCAATGGTCATCTAACTATTAATTACAAGATCAGCATTTGAGCCCGGCATTTGTAGCGGGCGCCTACCGCCATGGCCCATTGATTACAAAGACAGGAGAAATTCTTTGGTTTACCAATTTATATTTTACCTAATAAAAAGAAGTCCAGTGACAAAAAATAAAATTATAAATAGAATTACTTATTCATCAAGACATAAATTTTTTTCTCCAAATCTCTTTTTTGTCTTTGTCAAAACACTTTATTTATTGGTTGGATCTTACCTATACTTTAACAAAGAGAAAAATTTATTATATAGACCCTATTTTATGTCATTTGCAATTTGTTTGGTATATTATATAGGATAAAGTTTAATAGCATGAAATTTAATAAAATTTTAAGATTATACAATTGTAAGTATAATATTATATAAGATAATATTATCTTACATTTGTTGATACATTGTATAACACTATAAAAATAGAAATTAACTATTTTAACAAAAATATCATTTACTTAAAAGTATATTATATTTATTAAAATTTATTGTGTTATATTATTTTTTTTAAAATATCCGTTTATCATTTTAAAGAAAAAGATAAGAGAAATTAAAAAGAAGAAGAAGAAGAATTAGAACCCTATATTGTGTGCTTCTTCACCATTCTCATACATCACATCATCTTCAACCTATACATATAGAGGCCAGTTGGATCAAGTCCCAAAAACAAAATGGGTGTTTTAGGGTGGGCCAATCGATCAGGTCAAGCCAATCATATTGGCTAATTTGGATTAGTTCGATCTAATCTTATTAATTTTTTAAAAAAATTATTTTATAAAGACTTGTATGAATTTTTTTAAGGTTCATTTTATAATTTTTACTAATTTTTTTAAAAAAAGTGACTCGATACTAAACTAAATCAATCCACACCTGATACTAAGTTTAGAAAAAAAAACTTGATGCAAAATTATATCAAACACTAAATTAGACTAATACCTAACCCATGAACATTTCTATCGGTCGTATTGAGCAAAGTCAAGCACCAAGTTAGCTATGTTGACCAATTTGGCTTGACCTTTTAAAATTGTAAGTATTAAACCAAATTGGGTTAAGTTGGATATGAGCACTGAGCTTAAAAAAAAAAAAAAAGCCTAGCATAAAACCAAGCTAAGTATTGATCTAAGCCAAAACTCAATTAGGGTTGACTCATAAATACCTTTACAAGTGAAAGTTGGAAAGTGAAAGTGTTTATAAGACCTTATGCATCAAAATCTAATTAGGCATAATTTTACCTCTTAATATTTGATTATATTATATATCCTTTTTATGTATAAGAGATGTTTGTTATATAAGTTTATATAATATATTATTTATACTAAATAAATCATAAATTTATAATATATTATCCTAACTTATATTATGAGACTTAGTATAATGCATCAAATATATCTTTAGCCTTTTTCTATGAGGTAGAATATAAATAATATGATATATTAAATGTATCTAAGAATTTCTTCCAAAAAAAAAAAAGAATACTTTTCATTTCTTTGAAGTATTTTAATTATGCTTTTAATAAATTGTTTAAAATTATACAAAATATCTTCTAAATATGTACAAAAATGAAAATGTTTATAGGATATCAACGTTTGTCTCCCATGTTATAAACCCATATCAAAAAGTAAAAATATTTTAATCCCTTAAGCTTATCAAATTTATAATTTTTGTATATAAACTTTAAAATTGTTTAAGATAGACTTAAATTCATTGGCTGAAGCACTGAATAAATAGAATGCTTAAATAGTGAAGAACAAGCCTAAACAAAATGTAAATATAGGATAATTCATAAACTTATAGAATGAGATTGAAATAGGAACTCTAAAATTTGAATTATGATTATTGAATTCTTGAATCTTTGATACAAAATTAAAATTTCCACATACATTTGTAAAATTAAATTAGAATTAAATAAAGTCATAGTGATTAAAATGCAAGCAAAATTGTAAAAGCCTTCCTCAAAATGAACAAAATTAAAATTAAGGGTTCAATTTCAGAGAAAAAGGGACTAAGTGAAAGATATACCTATACTGAATGCGTTGGGGTTTAGATTTGGGTTGTAAAATGGGCTTGAACCCTTGAGATTTCTGTGAGCACCATACCATATCTTTCTCTTGGGCCTTTTATTACATCGCATAAGATTTGATTATATAAATTAGTGTAATATATTATAAGTTTATTATTACATATACAATCTAATCAAATTTTGAAAATTGGGATTGTACTTGACTAAATTCTGATAATCTCATGCCAATTTTCAACAAGGGAAAAACACGAAGATCCATCTCCATCCTCGAAGAACAGCTGCTCCATCCCTCCGCCCACCGTCGCGTCTTGGCCCCCGTCATTTTTAATGAGGCAGAACCTTTTGGTTTTGAAGGATAGGTAAGAGTTCGATACCCCTCCCTCGTCGATTTCACTGCGTTAGTTTGGTCTTCTGAGTTAGTTTTCTGCTTCGATTCTTTGGTTTGTAGAGGTGAATCTGTCTTGTTGTTCCCATGTGAGGGAATATGTTTCGTTTGAGGGTAGATGCATATGGAAAATTAGAATTCTAGTTCATTTGAGTGAATCTATCTTACTGATAGAATTCTACTTTTCACCATTTGTATATGAATGTTGCTCTCAGATATGAACAAAATTTCCATTGACATTTACGCTGTGCTTATAATATTAATCAATATGGCGCCTTGCAGATTAATCTTTGTCTTTGAATAGCTTAGTATTGCTTGTTTGTGGTTTGCCGTGCTCTGCCATTTTGTATTGTGAGTGCATAAGGTGGGCACAGGGCATTGGGGTAGAGTACAGTACTAAGTATGGTCAATCCTTTTGCAAGAATAAAGTGGCAATTCTCATCATCAAACCCTTTGTCATACAATGCCTTTTCTTTCACCAAAAAGAATAGTAACGCCAATTAGAATATCTCCATGAGTCTGACCCCCTATTACCCATTCACCCAATGAAACTAGTTAGATTGCAATAGAAACCAAGGAAAGAGCCAAGTTAGAGACGATTGCTTTGCTAATTTGCATTTAATTTGCACCTATATATTTATACATATTTTATGGCTGCCTGTTAAAGATGATTGCTTTTGTATAGAATTTTGCTGGAAGTGGAGTGATTTTGGTGATGCTGGATTCCATTTTAATTCTAAACCAGACATGTTAGAATGGTGGTGATTATAAGGAATTTGATGTTGGCTTTCCTGGAAATATAAGGTTAAAACTTGAAATATGTAATTCTTGCCCCTAAAGTCTTTGTGAAAAAGAAAGCTGTGAATTTAATATTTGTTTCATTGAGTAATTGCATTGAGAGAGAACCCAGCACCTTCTGTGCAAAAGGGAACTCCTCCACCCGAGAACATAAGTGTAGCTGCCTAGTGAATATGAGATAGAAGAAAGGAGGTTCTGTGTTAGGTGGGGGAGTATGAGAGAACATACAGAAAGGAGGTTCTGTGCCTGGTGAACATAAATATGGCTGCCCGGTGAATATGAGAGAACACAAATGAAGATAATAAATTATTGCCAATTGCTTGTTTTAACTAAATAGAGATTGCTTTTTAGTGTCAGTTGTGGGTTAGTTAGACTTGTCAATTGTTAAAACATACTTCAAAAAGGTTATGGGTGTGAAATTGAGGAAACAAGTTGCAAGAGTCCACTTGGGAAACCTTATGTTTGCACTCATGGTGTTGTTAGAGATCAAAAGGAGGAAATCATCGATGTAACTTACCATAGAAACTTGGGCATGTATGACAAAATTTACTGTTTCATCATTGGATTAGGGAGGCTATGTGGTTTGGTTGACTGATTAATACTTTGTTGATAATGACAGCAGGTTGGATTTCGAACTTAAATTAAGTTGCAACTATAAAATCTCAAGTTTCTTCCCTTTTTCATTATAAAAGTCAAAAGTCAACATGTTATGATACTAAAAGAAATAATAACAGAAACCATTGTTGCAACTCATCACAGCTTGAATTCATGCAAATTTGACCCAATCTGTCCAAAATTTAATATCATGCATGGCAACTATATCCTTCTCAATTTAAAAAGGAAACCTAAGAAAAGAAAGTAGATTAAGTGGTGCAGCAGTATTGTTCTGTTTGACTTTTTGCACTTTTCTACTTGCTTTGCCATATCTAAGAAGGTTGAACAGGTTTCAGGTGGGAACAAATATGATCATGTTTGTTATTATAAGATCAATGAACAATTGTTGAAAAAACGTTTGGAATCTTTGTTCTGAGAACAACTTTAAAAACAAGGAACAAAATAAAATTGTTTGAAGAAATTATTCTTGAAGCAAGTTCTAAAAGCTGAAAAAACAAAAATTGTTTGATTTACACAATTTTATGAAAAGGGATTGATCTGCAAGATTGGAATAGATAAAATCCAACAACCAGATACTCAAAGTTTTAGCCCTTCCACCCATTATATATTCTTCAAATTTTTGTCCATCTTTATTTCAATTTAATGAGCACTGATTGTAATTTACATTTTAGGATGCTTGCAGTAGCTTTAAAGAAACCAGTTGGGGGAAGGCCTTGTGTAGAAAATTTGAACAACTTGAAAATTCATCTGATTTAGGAGATAGTAAAATAGAGTCCCAGCATAATATTACACAAAAAAATGAGCCAAAAGTAAATCCCAAGCTCGTGGAAAATAAGAAGACCAATAGTGCATATGAATGCGGATTCTCTGCTCCTGTAAAACAATCCCACGCGGTGCTCCTATTTTGTAGGAGCATCTGGATGGTCTAGATTAAAATCTAGATGGTCTATATTTTATTTTTGATTTTTTAAATTTTTTTAATGCTAAACATTATTTTTTTTATAAGTTTTTAGTTAGAAGATTTTATTTATTTTGCATTTTGTTTCTTTTAAAATGAAAAAAAATTTAAAAAAATTAAAAAAATCAAAAATAAAATCTGTACCGTCCAGATGCTCCTACAAAACAGGAGTACCGCGTCCTCCTGTTTTACAGGAGCAGAGAATCCGCATTCTAGTGCATATGAAGATAAAATATTAAAGAAACCAAGCAAGATTCAACCTGTCTAAACAGTTCGGACAATTTTGTTATTTCAATAACTATACACACAACACTACCTTAACATTCTTTCAAAAGTTTGCAGTCTGCAAAGTGGAAGAAGCTCCAAGAGGTTGCCTTAGATTCTTTCTCTCACACTCATCTTCTTTTTCTTCCTTCTTCTACTTCAGAAACGCAAAAGGATATCCTCTTATGTGCAAGAGCTCATCATGTGGGTGAGAGAATGATATAATAGGTGAGACTCGTTGGAGAGTGGTATAGTGGGTATGATGTGGGTCTCACTTATTGTGTCACTCTTTCTCCCATATGAGGAACTTCTGGACATGAGAGAATTTGGACTCGTTTTGATATGTGGGGAGGGATCTTTGGGATTCAGATTCTCTCATGTCTTGGAACCCTTCTTGTGGGTGAGAGAGTGATAGGTGGGGCCATGAGAATGCTCACATCAGAGAAGGCACTGAACTTTAGGAAGTCCACTATGTATCTACCAGTGTGAGTCTCCTATTATCTTTTAATTTGATTTTCTTATTGAGTTTTGACAGCAAACCACATTTTTGGTTTCTAGCTAGGACAATGATATGGTACTCTAAAGCCAAATTGGAATGTCCCTGATCTTCCTGAGGGAACCCTAGGGTCAACAAATGATGCCTCTTTAAGAATGAACTTGCCTTGGAGGAGGAAGATTCAGAATCTCACTGTTAAGCATTGAAACTGCAGTGGTCTCACATACTTGACCTTTCTTTTCACAAAAGAAATTGCATAGCTTAAAGCTTTAAACATCTCTAATTTCTCTGATAATAGAACAGCTTATTCTGGAAACATATAGCTAGACTCCACTGGATTTAAACCTACAAATTTACTCATTTGATCTCTAGAGAACAATTTACCATATATTACAAGTCATAGAATTATCTAATGAAGGAAAAAGGAAAAGGGGGGGGAGGGAATCTCTTTTCTTCAATTACTATAGACTATGCACATACTCTGATGAATACAACAAGTAGGAAAGAAAATTTACTCACCACATTCTGTATTATTTCAGTGACAGTTTGGTATTGTAGCTATCTGCCATGTATGTCTGTGGTACTAACACCATTTTTGGAAAATAATCTATCAGTTTCTTCATGGGACACTGAACTCAACATACTCTGCCTCTCGATGAATGTAGGTTGCCTTGGAGGAGGAAGATTGGTAATCTCATTATTAAGCATAGAAATTATAGTACTCATAATTGGCCTCCCTCTTTCAAGGTCTTGTACAAGCAAAAGTCCTAAGTATATACACCTCAAAATATTCTTCTCAAGGTCAGGATTAGATATTTTAGGATGAGAGCATGCTCATCATTGTGAAAGCTAGAGTTTCTTCTTCCACTAATAATCTCTAGTAATAAAACTAAAGGTAAACACATCTGATTTCTCCAAAAAAGTCCTTACATTATATATTCTAAAGATATATATCCCTTGTAATATTAAATAAAACAATTAATTCTTGGTATTTTCAGCATGTTACTATAGTTTTGGAATGAGAAGAAATACTTACTAAGTTCCAACAACTCTTTTAGGATTAGCTTGATGTTCATTGCCTCCAAAAATTCTAGCCATACCAAAGTTTGATATTTTTGGAGTTAGGTTCTCATCAAGCAAAATATTACTTGCCTTAAGGTCTCTATGTATAATTTATAGTTTAGAATCTCTGTGAAGATAAAGTATCCCTCAAGCTACTCCTTCAATTATATCAGAGCGCTTTCTCCAATCTAGAAGTTTATGTGTAGGTGGATCTGGGAAAAGAAGGGCAAGGTTATATTTGTTTTGAATGCACTATAATACAACAACAACAATAACAACAACAAGGCCTTTCCTTACTAGGTGGGGTTGGCCATATGGATCAAATGATGCCATAAAGTTCTATTATAAATCATATCTTTAGATAGACCATTTAAATCTAAATCTTTTTTAATAGTTTCGCTTATAGTTTTTCGTGGTCTTCTTCGACCTCTAATTATTGGACTACTTTTTATCTGATCTACTCTTCTTATTGGGGCTTCTATAGGTCTTCTCCATACATGTCCAAATCATTTAAGACGTGATTCCATAATCTTTTCTACAATAGGTGCAACCCCAACTTTCTTTCTAATGTATTCATTTCTAACTCTATCTAATTTGATATGTCTACTCATTCGACACAACGTTTTCATTTCTACAACATTGAACTTATTTTCCTGTTGACTTTTTATTGCTCAACACTCATTTTTATACAACATTGCTGGTCTTATAACTGTACAATAAAATTTATCCTTAAGTTTAAGTGGCACTCTTTTATCACTAATAACACTTGAAGCACTTTTCCATTTCATCCATCCTGCTTAAATCCTATGATTTATATCTTCCTTTATTTCCCCGTCATGCTGTATGATAGACCCAAGATACTTAAACTGAGTGATTTGTATGGTTTGTTCTCCGATTTTTACTTCTACATTAGAATTAGTGTGCCTCTTACTAAACTTATATTTTATATACTCCGTTTTACTTTTTCTCAAACGAAATTCATGATCTTCCAAAGCAAGTCTCCACATCTCTAACTTATCATTTATTTCCTCTCTCGACTCTCCAACTAGGACTCTATCATTTGCAAAGAGTATACATTGTGGCACCGACTCTTGAATATGTTTAGTGAACACATTTAAAACTAAAGTAAAGAGATAGGGGTTCAAAATTGACCCTTGATGTAAGCCAATAGTTATAGGAAAATCCTCAGTGGGTCCACTTTGAGTTCTCACACTAGTTGTAACCTCATTGTACATATTCTGAATTGTTCGAATATATGCAATACGAACTTCTTTTTTCTCTCAAGTTTGCATGAATTAATATATCTTATAAACCAGACCAAAACTGCCTTGCTCCTGTTTATTAGACATATCAAAATTGTTTGTAGCAATTGCAACCTTTTTAAAATTGTATGCCAGTAGCTTCTGGAGTTTAACCTGTGACAGTACTGCATATGAGTCATCTCTATTTGTCAGTAAGAACCATTTGCTCTTGTTCTTGCTGATTCATAACAATATATCAAATTTAGTAAGCGTGAAAGACATGGAAGCACCCGATAGGAAAGTGGGATATCAAGAACAACCAAACAATATTTTAGTAATACAAAGGTTGCATTTGAATTTTTGAAATGATCTAAAATGGCAAAGTGCTTGAGCGTTTAGCTATTCATTTCCCTAAGAAATATGCACCAAAGACAATGATGATGGTTCCTATTAATACTGTAACAGTAATGACAGTGATGTTTGTCACATATCTCTCCTTTTCTGCATATAAGAGAAAGCGAACCAAGTTATATAAAAAGATCAATCCAAACCCACAAATAGGTTTATGTCAAAGAACTAGATTTTGAGTAGTTTGACAGAAAATTAAGATACCAAGATCTGAATAGGCTAGACGAATATATAGATCAAGTCCTCCTATTGAGAACTATTGTATGTCAATCAGATTTCCACTCCAAGACATACAACCAATATCAGAGTCATTTGAATACGCTACACAAGTGCAATTCTCCAGGTCTGGCTTCTTCATGTGTCTTCTGAAACAGAAGACTATTCAACAAAATCTGGCACTTTAACCATCTGCAGCTTAAAAAACCCTTCTCCTTTGCCATCTGCACCCCCATTTTTCACCCTCTCACACTGAAGAGCTGTCTTCCTAACACATCCATTGGTCCACATTTGCCTATTCCATTCCTCTGTATTGCTTGGTTCAAACCCACTCAAACAGTTGCACACTGGTGAATTATCTGAATTGCAGCTTCCAAATGCTCCACATAAACCATAAACATTACATGCTGGTTTTTAAACTCTAAAATTCACTCGCCATTGCTTCTTCTCATCAACCCAATGTCTTTCCTGTAATAGGTCTTCAGAATTCAAGACACAGATTGTGAAGTCAGACTCATCAGGTAAAGTAAAAGCCAGGTAAACTCTTCCATCCCCATCACGTACTATGGTGAGTCCATTAAGAGAAAAGAATTCATCTTGGCTATACCCTTAAAGACTTGGCCATCCCACAGACCACTGCGCCAGTGTGGATGAGTTTCATTCTGGACAAATGGTTCAGGAATATTTGGGCGTTCAAGACTGATAGAGAAGTTCCTAATAGATGGATCGGACGAACTTTTCCATGAAGTAAGCTTTAGTTTCTCACCTGTTCTTTCGTTGTTAGCAAGTTTCATATTGGGCAGGCATGCATATGAAGGATGCTCGAAACTGTTCCATAAGCTGTTTCCAGCATAATTATGTAGGAGGACAAGGTTCCCAGAATCTAAAAGCTGACAAGGAGTATTAGCTGCAACATTTGACACATTTGATGACCCAGATGGTCTGTCTCCGGCTATTCAATACCACAAGATTGCTATCCTCAGATATTGTAACAATCCTACAAGAATCCTTCAGCGGTTGGTTTCTGTTAGCTACCCATAGGGCGTTGGATTCAGACTTCTACCAAATTCCCACATAGCGATTTGTTGAATTTTTAGGGCTGAAGAATTCCAGTGTGAACAAACTCCCATTGGAGCTAATTGTTTCAGGGTCCTTGATGAGTTGAGATGATGTGATGTTGTCTGTGGCAGTGCAAAAATTAAAACAAGAGCAACCAAATATGATCAAAACAGGGAATAATCTTGTATGACTGCGAAAGATTCCCATTGCTGAGAACTCAACTTCTTGTTCCAGAATGGTGGGTTTTAGATGTCATGAACGATGATTAATTCTTTATTAAGAATTTCCCTCGGCGGATTACATCTCTCCTAAAATTCAATGGACTTCTAGCTTCTCGCACGCAGCCACCAATTTAGATTATCACTAGTTCTACACCCTGTTCACGACAAATGATAGTGTTTTTAATTAAATATGTCCTATTATCATTGAAGTCAAATATAAAATGTTTTTACTCAATGAATGATAGAAAATGTGTTTGCATGAGATAGTTATTGGAAAACTAAATTTATATATATATATATTGCATGTTTCTTATATTTTTCTCCATGTGTATTCTTGATCTCTTTATTTTTATATTATTATAACACACTAATTAGTAGTAGGAATCTATACCAACTTCATGCAACTTAATTTATTTTTATTTTTCATTATACTATGGCAAAAATTATATTTTGAAATTTATATTTATGTGTATTTTTGTATAAAAATAAGTGAGAAACTGTAGATAATAGTTTATTTTTATTATAGAAGAGATATAGGAGAAGTCATGACTATTATCTGCTCAGTGGTCAAACGACTAGCTATGATAAAGACATGAAAGTCTTAGACAAGCCACTTGTTAGTCTATATGACCCAACCGTGTTATATCAACTAAGGCAATAAGGTCAATAAAGCATGCTAAACTCTACAAGGTAACTCCTCATTTTCTTCCGAATGGCCACTTAGTATAATATCTTATTATTAATGGAAGTATTTGAATTTTACTAGAGTTTTTATTTTAAAGTTATTTATAAATTGATTGGCTTAAATATTAGAGCAAATATTACTGAGTAAATTTTAAAATCTTTTTCACCAATTCACTCTTGAAAAAAAAAAAAACTCATGTAGTTTTTAAAAAATAAATATTACTACAAATTCAATTTTGTCATCTCCTCTATTTTTAAGGCAGAGTTAGATGTTCAAACTTAAGGGACAAATGCTTATTTATGTAAATGTAGTAATACTTAAATTATCAATCCCACAGGTGTACTAGACAAGTTTTACTGGGGTAGGGTAAGAATTAGGCAAAATTATAGTTTAGGTCCTAGGATGAAAATATTTTTGAAAATATTTTGAAAGACTTTAAGATTAAAAATTTAAATTATGTAAAAAATTATAATTTAAAATCTCAAGTTAAAATTTTTAATCTTAAGCCTTTTAGAATAATTTTAAAATTTAAAATTTTTTAGTATAAATATTTTTAATTTAGAACTCTAAATTATAATTTTTCCGAACAATTATTCCAAGTTTGTGGGACTTTCTCGGTAGAAAAAAGGCGAGGATAATTCATGTCAATGTACTTCTTCAAAAATTTTGTCTCGTTACTACTCTAGAGATCTGTTTTGTGTCACTTCCATTCTTTTATCAATTCTTTGTTAACAGAGTTAACAAATATGGTTGTGTAGTCAATTCCGTTAAGTAATAACAGTGAATGAAATGAAGGAATTAATTAAAAAATTCGTGGTAAGTAATCCGTCCAGTTTTCAATTTGCATTAGATGCATATCTCTAATCATAATTACGTGTTAATGATGGAGAATTATAAATTAGTTCGAGATTTGCAAGTGTTAGAAAGGGGTTTTCATACTTTATTGGACTGGTTTATTTCTTCTTGTCGATCGTCGGATTGTAAGAACTTTATGCCACGGCGGCCAAAGGTACAGATGCTATCATAATATAGTTATAACCCTATTTTGTAGTCTTAATTTTGTTTTAGAGTAATCTTGAATTTTGTAATCTTATTTTGTTTTAGTGTAATCTTTAACATGGGTATAAAAAAAAAACTATTTAACGTAGTAGATTGAGACAAAAGTTTTGAATAAGTTAATAATTTAGTTTTCAAATTAGAGGAAATTATATTGATTTTCTCTGAGTTTTGTTTAAATTATATGAATTTTCAATTTATTTTTAAAATATATTTGGACTTTTACTAAAACAAAAAGTTATGTTATACTTTAATTAAAATTTAAATCTTTTTGCTCAAATATCCTCCATTAGCTTGAATATATATATATATTTTATTTAACTAAAATACCCTCTTGTATTTTTTTTTAATGAGAGTATTTTAGTCAAAATATTTATAATTTATATATATTTTTTGAACATAGAAAGGAGATTTTTATAATTTCAACAACCTCATACAAAGTCTATAATTTTACTTATTAAATTATTATGTATTTAACTTTTGATTTTTAAAAATTAGTATATACCACAGAGTTTATTTTAAAAAATGATAATTTACCATACATAAATTCTTTAGATAAATAAACCATTTGTCAATTGTGCAATTTAAAGAAAAAATTATGTATAGTTTTTTATATTTTCATTATCAAGTTTTTTAAGAAATACATGACATGTGTATAATTTTTTAATAATAAAATAACAAGTGTATAGCATTTGTGTGTATGATTCCTTAATTAAATTATATACACACACATACATTTGTCATGTTTTAATTGAATAATCATATGCTTATTATATTTTAATTAAAAAAAACTATTTCTAAGTCCAATCTTTTAAAATATGCAATGTTTTTTACAAAAATTAAAAATCTTGAAGCTGTAGTTGGTCAAATCTAATTCAACCCTCTTCACATTCTTGAGGATGACAAAGGTTTTAATCCTCCAGGTTCAGAAATGGAGCAATCTTGGTTAGTGAAGGGTGATCATAATACCAACTACTTCCACACTTTAGTTCATTCTAGAAGATCTAAATGCAAAATTCACATGATTAGAAATTCTTAAGGTGATTAGATAATTAATGTAAATCAAATTAAGCACCTGACTACTAATTAACTTTAGAATATCTTGTCAATGAAGAAGAAACCTCTCTTAATGACATCTTTTCTCACCTGCAAGAGTTGAATCTTCCCTCCTTTTTTTTTTAAATAAATATCACACTCAATTTCTCTCATCAGAAAATTAAAAAGGTTGCTTTTCAACTTAAGGTTGATAATGCTTGTAATATCTAGTATTTTTATATTGGGTTAGATTCTTACATAAGGCTATGAGAAGTGGTGAGAGGAAGTAAAAGCCTAATTAGTTGAAAAAAAAGGATTCAGAAATAGTAAAAATCCAATTTAAGGGTGACCAAAAATAGTTCTTACAATGCAATAGGAGAAAATTAGGAGTCTAAGTATTTAGTATTATATTAAGGGAGTAAGATATTTTTTATCATTACATGACTAAGTAAAGTTACCAGATGAATCAAAATTGATAAAATTAGTCGAAACCTTAATTGCACACAAACTAGGATAATTAGTGGCACAGGTGTAAATTGAATCATTTTAAGTAGTTTTAAGCCAATGTGAACTTTAAATTGTTACTTTTGTGAGTGAAAAAGAAAGTTAAATAATGTCTAGACTAAAGTGATCCAGAAAAGTAGCATTAAAAAAATTAAAACAGATAACAAATGACTGTAGGGGATAAAAAGTCAGTTTAACCATAAAGCAGAGAAAAAATAAGGATCTAGATAACATGAGAATTGACTTAAGAAACATATATCCCTTGTCATAATATTATGAAATAAGGTTAGTAGGTTAATCAAATGAGATTGATTTAGTTAAATCCCTGATGGTGTATAGTTTAGATCTCTTAGTGATGAGATTTTAGTTGGGATCATTTTAGACTGTTTTAAGCCACTATACCTTTAAACAAATATTTTTAATAAATAAGAGAGTCTAAAATTTAGTATGGAATAGTCCATTTGTGAAAAGGGTAAAAAATAAGTTCAAATAGAGGAATTAAAATGTAAGGACACAATGGTCATTTTTGAAAATGTTATAAAACCCTAACCTTATATATGTGGGCCATCCCTTCTTCTTCTCCATTTGATAATTGACTTAAGTAGCTCCAATTTCAATTCCATGGTAGCCTGAAGAAGGGAGGACAGAGAAAGGAAAGCAAGCCAAAATAGGTAAAGATTTATGCCAAATTTTGCTATGATCCAATCATGAAACTTTTTTTTTTTACTCTTTATGCTCTTTCTTATGGTGGATTTGGTTTCTAAAAAAGGTGAAGTTTGTGGCTGCCACCTTGAGTAAGAGAGTTTATTTGAGGAAACCAAATATAGCACAAGAACTTACATTCAAGGAGTATCAAAACAAGGTATATATCAAGTTAAGAAAAATTACTAATCATGGAACCCTAATGCTTTGATGGTTCGGTCGCGAGGGAGAGAGAGAGAGGAAAGAATGTGTATTTGATAAAAGTTTGATCAAATCAACGGTTTAGAGAGTGATGATTAAAAATGTGCAAAAAAATCAACCTAGAAAGCACTAAAATGAAAGATACTTTCACGTAGGGTTCAAGATGGGCCATGAATACTTCAAAGCCCTACAAAGATTATTTGAATTCTATGATACCATGATTGAACTAAAAATAAATCATGGATATCTTAAAGCCTTTAAGTTCTTTATTAAACAAACAAATCCCAAGATTTGACATTATGGAGGTGCTATTGGCTAAGATGTAGAAATGGCATTTAGAGAAGTTTTTAATTTAGTTTAATGATTTAAGAGGCCTAAGTGAATAATATAAAGCTTAGATGAATGTTAAATGGATGGTACCATAAAAATCCTAAAGGTGTCCTATGAATTGAATTAGTGATATGGCTAAATGTTAGACTTGATTTAGCCATGAAAAGTAAGTAAAAATGAGATAGATGAATAATGGAAATGCTATATGAAGTATAGCAAATGGAAAGAGGTACCTTGAGGCATTTATGTAACCTAAATTTTGTACTTTAAGTTTTAATATATACATATGTTGATAAAAAGAGATAGAATAAGTCCTAATTAATTATTTTGTATTTTGTTTTATATGTTTAAGCCAAGTTAGTACAACCACACTATTGTGTGTATGTGGAATTGAGAAAAAAGAAAAGAAAAAAGAAAAGAACAAGTGAGCTAGTACCTGATCAAGGTTCCTGGCTTAATCTAGTAATTTAAGGGTGAACATGGGTCGAGTTAAGTTGGATTTTGGCCTAATATGATGCTAGGCCCAATTTTAAATGGGCTTCAAAATTGAAACTCATTGCTCAAGTTCGACTGGACCCAGTTAAAAATTAAGTGGCCCAGTTTAGTATCAAGCTGCTTGGTTTTTTTTCTTTATTTTTAAAATTTATTGTAAAAATTATAAAATGATCTTAAAAAAGAAGATTTTTATATAAGTCCTTATAAAATTATATTTTGCATTTAAAAAAAATTAAAATTTTCATATAAATATTTATAATTTTTTTTTAAAATTTAAGTTTAAGTTGGGTTTGGCCATTGTGGACTTCAGGTTTGGCTCAACACCTAGCCCATCTCAATTTTATGGCTTGGCTTGGCTCTTTGGCTAGGCAAGACTGGGCACGTTAGGCCTTCGGGCCTGGTATTTTCCCTTAAGGTAGTTTATTCTTTCCTTCATATATGTATTTAGATGTATGTGAGTAGAGATGTGCTATGTGTATTGATTATTTTATGCATTGCTTGAGTTATGCTTGTATTGGCTATGCTAGTATAATTTTTTTGCATGTATGAGATATGTTTTTGACTCTTAGCAAGAGTGGCAGGGAATTAAACGTAGTAGTTCTTCCTTAACCCAGAGATGAACCTAGCTAATATATTTTATGCCATTGTTAGACAAATTCAAAATGTTTTATGCTAGTTCAAAAATTCATGTTGTTTTATGTGAATATGACTATGCATGTTTGCATTCATTTTTGAATTGTTTATTGTGTGCATTGGAATAGTTGAATATTGCCATTGAGATTCTCCTATAAAATCTCACCCTTTATTTCCTACTAACAATGCCAGGTGAACCTAACAAGGAAGAAAAAAAAAGAGAAAAACATAGGCTCTTGAAGCCAAAGATGTAGTTAAAGTTTATACACTTTTGATTTATATTTTAATGTAATGTAATAGCTTGTATAAAATGTGTTGAGCCATGAATTTATGATTGTTAGATATATGTATAAGACAAGGGAACATGTTTTGATATATGAAAATCCAAGAAGTTTGCATGCATATAAGCAAGTGGAAAGGTGAGTTTTAGATGCAAGGCAAATTTCATATGATGAGTGTTTCATAGATATTGCATATATGAGTTGAAATTTGCTCATGGCAAAATATGTCATATTAGAGCTTAATTGGACCATCTTGGAACAAAAAATTTGTCCAAAGGAGCCACAAAATGTCCCTTTTCCTCTAACTATCTTGATGATTGAATTTGGAGCTGCAATTTGGCGAACAGTTAGAGGACATTCACAACTTTCTATAGAGTTAAAGTTTGTATTTTTTTGGATTTTTATATAATATTTTGTAAATTTCCAAAATTAGCTCCAAAAAGTTGTTATGATTGACTATGCCAAATTTGATTTTTATGGGATTTGAAGGACCAAATGGATTTATTTTGACTTGAAATGTTTATAGTAGAAAGTTTATATCATAACTTCAAAGTGACATCTAATTTGCATTAGTCAGAGTTGTGTAACTTAAATTATGAATTTTTGAAATTTATGGCATAATATGCATTCAAGGCTAAAATGGAGCATTTGTTTCCTTTTGCATATGAGAGTTATATACATGATCCAATAGATGAGACTAGATACTTGTATGTGAGTTATGAATTAAAATGGAAAAGAATATGGTTTCAGGGTATTGGAATTTAATTTGATATATTTAGTAGTTGATTTATACTACTAAAATTTTTGTAATGAAAACTATGGCTAAAATGAACATTTCATCATACCAAGTGAATGAAATATATAGTAGGTTGTAACAATGCTCCCAGCCCAGATAGTTATCATGGCCATTTTTCCAAGTTTATTAGGATTTAATCTCTTAAGATGTGGTGAACATGATTAATAATTTTTAGAATCATGGCTTTCTTTTAAGAAATCCCAATAAGACTTTCATCACCTTGATTCCTAAATGCAACAATCACTAGTCTTAGAAGGACTTTAGACCTATCAACCTTTGCAACTTGGTCTACAAGATTGTTGCTAAGATGTTATGCAACAAAATCAAAGGAATTCTAGACAATTACATTGCACGCAACCAAAGTGCTTTCATTGACGGTTACCTCATTTATGATAATATCATTCTAGTGTCAAAGATCTTAAATCAAACTCACAAAAAAAGAATTAGCAATAAGAGATGGTGTGCGTTCAAGATTGATATCTCCAAAGCTTATGATATGCTATCTTGGAACTTCATGTTGTTCTCATCAAAATGAATTTTCCTTCTTAATGGATCTAGATGATAATGCAATGCATCTCTATGGTTCCCTATCAAATTTTAATCAATGGCAACTTGTCTTCATCATTAACTTAAACATAGGTATTAAACAAGGAGACCTCCTTTCACATTATTCATTCATTCTTTGTGCCAATGTTTTATCTTGCATGGTTGATAAGGAAGAACAAATGGGTTCTTGGACTAGAATCAAAATAAATAATGACTCACAATTTTTTAGTCACCTCATGTATTTGGATGATACGATCCTATTTTTTGAAGGAAAGCCTGAGTCTTGCAAAATGGTTAATGAGGTTTTAGAAACATATGGCAACTTTCTAGGCAAGTCATTAACAAATCAAAATTGTAGATAGTTTTTAGTTTAAATACCCTTCATAAATTCAAAAAATTACTTTTAGGTACTTTTCAGGTTAACTATGCTTAAAGACTTAGGAAATATCTTAGCATTTGGGTTGACATAGGAAGGGATAAGAGCTAGATTTACAACAAAATGATAGACAAGATTGATTCTAAACATCAAGCTTAGAAAGCTAGACTTCTCTTTGGAGCTTTCAAGATGACTTTGATCGAATTTGTTATGAAGTCGGTCCTTTTTTATTATCTTTCTTGTTTCCACCTTCCGAAAAGGATTAGTACAACTTTAGATAACAAATTTGTAAATTTCTTTTTGGGTTTCAATGGTGATTAAAAATTAAGAAATATGCATTTTGCTAGTTAGAAAAGTTGTCTTTACCTACCCCAGAGGGAGGTTTAAGGTTTCAACCTGTAAACTTTTTCAATCAAGTACTTTTTGTTAAATAGGTATGGAGGCTTTTTGATAACGAGCAAAATTATTTTTATGCTAAAATTTTGAGGGCTAAATATTACAATATTGTCCTTTCAAGTTTAATTCATAATCACTCAAACGCATCTTGGTTATGGAAAGGGATAACTAAATTGAACCCTTTAATCTCCTTAAAACTTAAATGGTAGATTGGTTCTAGCAAAAATATACTGAATCAACCACTGCCTCTAGTGGCCGATGTAGCCAACTCTAGATAGTGATTTTCACTGGTCACTAACCTTATTCTGCATGACAAATTAGGAAGGAACAAATTCTTTTGGATCAACTTTATCTTCCCTTTACCAGGAATCTTATTCTTGGCCAAGCTTTTTCATTTCTGATAGAGAAGATCATCTCACTTGGATGGGTAGCTCTAATGGTCTTTACTTTATTAATGATGGTTTTAGATGTTTAAGATTGGAAGACTTAGATATCTAAGTCCCTCATGTCTCCTTCTGGAAGAATAATTGGAGGCTAAAGCGCCCAATAAGGATGATTCTTTTCATTTGAAAAATATTTCAAAAAGCCATCCCTATGGCTGACAACCTTTAAAAGCATCACCTTTAAAGCAATCAAGATTGCCTATTTTGCTTTTTGGCCAAGGAGTCAATGGATCACATCTTTCTCTAATGCCATTTCCCTAGAGCTTTTTAGTTCTCTTTTCCACTGACTATTAGAACTAACAAGATTTCTAATTAGGATATCGTTAACTGACTCCACTCCTAGTTCTCCAATCTTTAAGATAATAAGCATATGGACTACCTCACCAGGTTTATTTTTATTGGCCTATACTATATCCCACTTTGAAATGACTTGCACTCGATGGAATTGGTGTTGTTGAATTATTGGTAAGATAAGATCAATTGAGATTTTAGATTGGGTTTCTAATTCTAATAAAAACTAATGTAATTGTTGAAACTTGCAAATTTTACCTTCATGTCCCTATTTTTGATTCCTTTAGCAACAAGGGCATGGTAGAGGGTTTTTATGGCAAGGACAAAGCTTTTGATATTGTTTCAATCTCCTACTCTTGTAGTAGGAGGTTACAAATTGATTGCATATAGTGTAATTGAAAAAGGATATAGAGAAACAAAAGAATGGATGTAAATAAAGGAAGTGGACTCCATAGACGTTTTCACCCTTTGTGTCACTCTCCCCTTGACTGTATGATTGCATGACTACAAAGATCCAATTTCTACACTTAGTAGTTAGTTCTCATGGCATACAAATGAAGCACGTGGCAATGGCAAGGTAGAGAAACACATTTTAAGGTTAAAAGAATTTGATTTGTAATGTAGGTCATACTCTCACCATGGCAATCCAAATCAATATTTTAAAAACTAGTGGATCGATCATTTAACTAGTGAAAGTACTTGTTTATAGTTTATTGGTTAGATCGTGGTTGAACCTAGTTGAACTGATGATATATATATATAGATATTATATCATGGATCTATTTTTTTTTGCACCTACACCTTAGTTATGTTTCTATGTAAAAAGTAAAAAAGAAAAAAGGAAAATTTATACTAGAAAGTAAAAACAAAAACTTCATCTTATCTAATATTAACTCAACTTTGTATGAACCAAAATGGACACTCATTGTGTTAGAGGCATCTTATATTGTTACGACTGGAGTCTCACCTTCCCTTTGCCTTGCCTTCCCATGTCATTAATCCTCACTTTACATCACAACGTGATAAAGAAACACCATGAACAACCCACCGAATGCTCTTTCAATTTTCTATTCCATTCCACCTCTTCCTTTTAACTATTCTCTCAAATAGATAATCACACAAAAGTTTCCTTTAGGATGGCTTTTCTAAAATACCCCAACAATTATAGGCAAACAAAAGTTCTTCATCTCCACCACAAAAGCTTACCCTTACTTCTCATAACACAATACACAAATGCTCTAATTTTTAACTGATATCTCTTTTCCTTCTTCCCTAATTTTGTATAGCATTAAAAGCACATTTTTCATTTCTTCTCCATCTCTTGAATGTAGTATCTCTTCAATTTCATGAAACAATGGCAACAAAGTTGGTAGCAATGTTTGTGGCCACATTTACAATGAGTAGCACCACAGTTGACAATGGTGGCTTGAGGAGGAGGAAAAATGTCTCATGTTGGGAAAGGGCAGAAGTGGTAGAGCTATTTTCTGGATGTGTAATGTCATAGCTGAGATTTTCCAAATTAAATAAGATGAGACTACGTCCCACATCAAGTAATATTAAAGAAAGGGCTAGAATCTCTCTTCATAAATAGTAAGCCACACCTTTGTCTTATTACATATCAAATTATCAGGCCTAAAGTTGAAGGTTTTATTTTTCAAAACTAGGTAACCATTTTTTGATTGGCTTGATTGGCTTGATTGATTTTTTAATAGGCCAATTTGGAAGGTCATCCAAACTAGACTTAGGATTGATTCACCAATTTTTGGATTCGATTGCTTGATCTGGTTCGATTTTTAAAGTTATGGTCTAAATCTATAATTCAATAGACTTGTAATTTCAAGTTCTATAATCACTTAAATCTTACAACCCAAAATATGATGAAAATTTTTGTTGTTGTAAATGATATGATTATGTAGATATTTATAACTCCCAAAAAATGATTCTCTAAAATCCTTTCTCATATTTAATGGTATATACAATCTTGTAAATTAATTTATTTTTTATTTATATTATTGTAACTCATATGTCTATCTTTTTGGTCGAAAGCCTATAAATAGAAGTTATGTACTAAGTATAAAGTATCTAAATAAATGAGAATTGTCCACTTCTTTATCCCCTCAATTTTTGTCTTGCTCTTGTTATATTTTTCATTAGTTTTCTGATGACAAATTGGTGTAAAGCATTAATCTTTAGAGCTTGTTATTCACCACATTGTGAATACCGTATTTTGTCCAGGCAAGTTCCAAAAATAATAATAAAATTAAACTAACAAAAAGATTAAAAAAAAAAGGGGAAATGGAAAGTAAAATAAAAAGAAACTAATAAAAAGAAAAAAAAAAGACAAAAATCAAATAGACCCTTTTAACCCAACAAATTAAAAAAAAAATCAAAAGGAAAGAACCCAAAAATAAAATTAAAAATAAATAAAAGCCCATTAAAACAAATACTAATCAAAAAGGGAGTAACAAAAATCCAAAACAAATGAAAAAAAAATTAAAAAAAATCAAAATCAATCAAAAATAAAAAAAAAGAGACTAGAAAAAGAAAGGAAAAATGAATTAAAAAGAAAAGTAAAATCTCACAAAAAAGGGGGGCTAAACGCAAATAAAGGAGAAACCCAAAACAAACAAACAAAAAAAAGGTTAAGATTTTGGGATCTAATTTAGGAGACCCCAAACAAAAAAAAATCAAAATAAAAAGAAAGGGCCCAAAGAAAAAGTCTAAAATCAATTCAAAATTGGATGAAAAATGAAAAAAAGAAACCAATAGCAGATTCAACCCAAATCCAACCCAACTCAGAATTTGGCCAGAAAAGGAAACAGCAGAAGCCCATTCCTTTGGCCCAACAGCTTTTCAGACTTTTGTAACCCAACTTGAAGCCCATAACCCGCAACCTTTTCAGAAGACCCATTTCTGAGATCCATTGGGAACCCTACCCGGTGGTCCCTTTTGGTCCCCCCCTTTATTCTCTCTTGAGGCGGAGGCGAAGAAAAGACGGAGACACACAGAGGGAGAGGAAAAAGGATGGAAGCAGAGAGCGTGGGGAAAAGAGGAGGAGGAGGATCAAGATAGGACGGAGAGAGGGTGAGAAAAAGGCGAGGGGGCTTTGAGGGTTTTTGTCGGGAAAGGAAGCCGGTGAGGCTTCGAATTAGAGAGAGGCAGAGAGGACGATGAATGCAAG
Source organism: Erythrophleum fordii (assembly GCA_032878935.1). Lineage (NCBI taxonomy): Eukaryota > Viridiplantae > Streptophyta > Magnoliopsida > Fabales > Fabaceae > Erythrophleum > Erythrophleum fordii. The sequence goes on from JAVQMF010000031.1 coordinate 2,791,080, forward strand.
AGAAGGGAGCATTGAGATAGAGGAGTCGAGGGCGAAAGAGAGAGAGAGGGGATCACCGAGGGAGAAGGAAGCCGGTGAGGCTTCGAATTAGAGAGAGGCAGAGAGGACGACGAATGCAAGAGAAGGGAGCGTTGAGATAGAGGAGTCGAGGGCGAAAGAGAGAGAGAGGGGATCACCGAGGGAGAAGGAAGCCGGTGAGGCTTCGAATTAGAGAGAGGCAGAGAGGACGACGAATGCGAGAGAAGGGAGCGCTGAGATAGAGGAGTCGAGGGCGAAAGAGAGAGAGAGGGGATCACCGAGGGAGAAGGAAGCAATGGGGGAGCTTTCGGGATCCGAGGAAGAGACTCGAGAAAGCGAAAAATCGAGGAAGAAGGAGCAGGGGAAGGAGGAACAGAGAGCAACAGAGGCGGGGTTTTTTTCTTTTATTTTGGAATCTGAGAGACAGGGGGTTCGGGTTTTCGAGTGAAAAAAAAGAGGAGACTGAGGACTCTGAGCGCAGAGGAAAAAAGAAAAGGGCAGACGTACGAAAGGACAGAGGATGGAGACGCGAGGTTCAGAGAGACGAAGAAGCAGAGATTGAGGGGGAGAAGTGACGGATTTCCGATTCAGAGGAGAAGAGAACTAGGAGGAAGGCTGAGAAGGAGGCAAGTTTAGCCTAAGAGGTAACTTACGCACCTTTCAGCTAGTTATCGGAACATATTGATTTTGATTCCTCATTATAGGTATTGATGTATAGCTGGAATACTGTGGGTTGAATCTGATTAATTTGCTTCTGCTGCTGTGGGTTGCTTTGATTTTTTTTAGTTCTTGCATTTTCTTTTCTTTCTTTGTGCTGGTGTGGGAATATCACTTCTGTTGCATCTCCATCTGTGATTAAGTTCACTGCTGTTGTTAAGGATCATTTGGTTTATAACTCCTGTGTTTGCTTATCATCCCTGCTTCTCATTCACGTCATCTCAGGAATTTGGTTTAGACATCCATGAGCAGTTAAAATTATTCAATGGAAAATATGATGTGTCGGGATCCAAAAATCTTATCAATGTCCTTATTGTTTGTTTATCTGTTTTGCATCTGGTTAGATCGAATATAGAAGCTCACGTTGATTTTGTTCTTCGTCGCTTAGTTGTGGTTCTTATTGCCCTGTTTGTCTACGATTAAGTGTGAAACTTGCTCTCATGTTTCACTTCTGTTGTACCAAATGCTTAATACTTAGTTGTTGAGTGCGTCCAGTGCGCCGCTTGATAAACGTTATCATTATCTGCACTTCATTTTGTTTGTATCTTGATTATACATCTTCCATCTGTTTCTGTTCGTCTTGTATGATTGGATGTGCCTTACTTTTCTGGTCCTTGTATGGTTTGAGATCTGAAGGGTAACAGTGAAAGGGTTATGTGCAATATGAATACAGGATATTTTCAAATGAGGGTTTTGAGTATTTGAATTATCTATTTCTTTGTAACTTGGAATGAATGGAGCAAAATTTTGATTGAGCTTTTCACCTTTTGGTTCCCTGGGCCCTCATCCTCTGAATAAAGTGCTGAATCTTGACTGTTGCCTTAAATAATAATCTGGAGTGTGTCATTTCATAGATTAAGTGACTGAATAACCTTACAAGTTGTTTTTTAAGCTTCGTGTCAGTGGGGAATTTGATGTTCAGTAAATGTGGGATCAGTTGGAATGGGTTTAGATGATGCTTTAAGTTAGATTTGGGAGTTTGTTCTGCCTACACCGTTGTTGGAAATATAGTCATGTTATGAACCTTTATCTCTCTATTTATTTAAGAGGTCATAATGTCATTACTTTTTTTTTTTAAGAGGATTGTATCTAAAATTAGGCCTGATAGGAATTCCTAAATGTAACTTGACCTATGAGATCTTGATTGTATTTGTTTGATATTGAGACTTTGGATGAAAAGTAAGCTGCTGTGACATTTTTTCCTCCGTTGTGCGAGGCCCATGACTTGGAGGCTCGTGATCTGATGAAAATAAGAGAGCACGTAGACGTCCAAGGAAATGGTTGGAAGAGATATCCGGGTCATCAAGGAGGGCGTTAAGAAGATGGAGGAACTCAAAGACAAATGATTGACCGCGGTTTAATCCTTCCACGTTTCTATTTTTATCATTTTTTGTAAATATTGTCTGGAATTATGATGTCAGCTTGATTGACCACAAGAACACACACTAGCACCAATGTTTTATGCTTGTAAATATTATTATTATTATTATTATTATTTTTAGAATTGCCGTGTGAGATTTTTGTCTCCCCAGGCACATAGGAGCAAGCCTAAGGATCATGTGGGGCAATAAGCCTCCTTGGTATCCATTAGGTATTAAATTTACGTTTTAATAAGTTTTGGCTTTCAATGGCTCATATCAAATTGATCTTTAAAGAAAAAAAAAAACAAAGAAAAGGGGGATTAAAAAAAATGAATAAACAAACTTTCTCAATTGAAAAATTAATTGTAAGTAACTAAGTTTTCATAACTTCCCACTTAAAACACTAATAATAAATAAAAATTAATTAAATTCCTTTCTTTTAAACTTTTAAAATTTTCTTCTAACCTTCATTCAATAAAATTAGAAGTAAATATGTGCTTTACAAAAATTAAAATGGTTTTTTTTAATTTTTCTCTTCTAAAATAATAATGATAATAAAACAAAAAAGGACCAAACAAAAATAAAAAAATACACAAAAACAAAAAAATACATAAAAATTAAAAAACAAAAAAAACATAAACAAAATAAAGATAAATAGAAATAACAACAAAATAGAACACAAAAATAGAATTAACAAAAAAAAAGAACAAATAGAAAAACAAAAAAAAAGTAACGATAACAAGACCAAAAAGAAATAAAAATAGAAAACAAAAAACAAAAATAAAACAAAAAGAAAAAAATAAAACAAAAACAAAATAAAAAAAAGGGGTAATAAAAACAAACCAAAAAAAAAATTGAAATGAAAATGATAGAAAAACAAAAATGATAAGTAAGAAGAAAAATTGAAAATGTAAGGAAAATTAAATTAAATTTTTCTCTAACAAATCAAAATACACCAACCAATTTCAAAACTTATTTTGTTTGTTAAAGAAAAAATAATTTATTCTCTTTATCTTTTCACAAAAAAAAAAAAAAACAACACCCAAACAAAGAAAATTAAATAAAAATCATTAAACTAAAAAATAGAAAAAAAAAATTAAAAACCAAACAAAAAAACCATAAAATAACAAAAAAAAAGCAAAGAAAAAAAACAACAAAAAAACAAAAATATACAAAAAGTCAAAAAATCATAAACAAAACAAAGATAAACAAAACTAAAAATAAAAAAAATAACAAAATAGAACGCAAAATAAAAATTAACAAAAGAAAAGAGAGAAACAAATAGAAAAATAAAAAAATAACAACAACAACAACAAAAACCAAAAAAAATAAAAAGAAAGAGAAAAATAATAAGAAGAAAAAATAATAATAAAAAAAACAAAAATGAAAAAGAAAATGGAAAAAATAGAAAAAAGAGAGAAAAAAAAAAACTAAAAATGCAAAGAAAAGTAAAATTACATTTTCTTTTAGCAAATTAAAACACTTCAACCAATTTCAAAAGTCGTTTTATTTGTTAAAGGAAAAAGTAATTTATTTTCTTCATCTTTTCACGAAAAAGACAACACCAAAAAAATATTAAAAAATTTAAAAAATAAAGAACAAAACAAAAAAAAAACAAAACAAAACAAAAAAGGAAAAACAAAAACAAAACATAAAACAAAGAGAAAAAAAACCAACCACCAAATACAATCTCTAGCCGAACTACGTGGACTTTGATCCCTCATAAGGGTACGTAGGCCCTAGGCTCTCATCCTAGGTCAAGTCCGCCCTTGTAAATAAACATTTTCTCTTAATTTTATTTCCTTTAATTTTATTTATTTTATTACTTCTCATTTTATTTCCTTTTCTTTATTTATTCTATGAATTTCTTTTTTGTTTTACTTCTTTCTTCTCTTTAATTTTATTTCCTTAAATTTTTCTTTCTGTTCTTTGCATGTGATTGGTTAGGGAGAGTTAAAATAGAATAGAGGCCATATTGATTTTGCACAACTGATTTAGGGTAACCGTTCTTAGGAATGGGTGTAGTGGGGTGCCTAACACCTTCTCCACTCATAATCGACTCCCGAATCCATTTTCTGATTCGCAGACCATTTTTCACATTTAAAAAAGGCTTTTCCAAAGTTTTGCCTTTTCAAAAATAAAATTTTGGTGGCGACTCCTAAACCTTATTTTTTCTGAACCCTATCAATTTGTACCCTATTTATTTGAACCTCTATTTTTACTTTTAATTTTGAATTTCTTTTTGAAAGGCGCCACGCGGTCGCATTTTCGGGTGTGACACACATAAAGGTATAAAAACTTTTTTTCTTACTTTATTTTATCTATAAATTCAATACTTTATGTCTATATAATAGACTAAAGCAAAGCTTTGGTGCAATCAATGAAGCTGAGTTGTTGCAATTTCAAGTCTCCATATCATATTTTTAATGTTGAAGAATAATAATCAAATATTTGTTTACATGTTTTAGGTTTTTTTTAATATTTTTTTTTTGTCTCAAAAGCTAACCAATATTAAAGCTAATCAATAATATTTACCTCAAAAACTAACTAATAAAATGCATTCCTTCTAATTTATTTTTTTAATATTTTCATCAAAAGTTGACTAATAATAAAGCTGACCACTAATATTTGTATGGAAGGCTAATCAATAAAATACATTTCTCCACATGACTATCATGCTATGAGACTAAAATTTGAATTCAAGTTTTGTCTCCTACCACATCTATATATGTAACTATAATGAATTTCTCTTTGGATAATTTATTTTCTCTACTTATCTTATATGCTCTACTCACAAAAGTCGGTGCGCCCAAGTTTTTTTGCTCCCATTATCTGCAATGTGAGTAGCCCTCTGTGTCTCTTTCTCTACCCGCAAATTTTGTGATATAGTTTGTGATGTGATGATGCACGATAAAGGTATCCAGAGATCAATCTGCTTAGTGTTTTTTAATTTAATTTTATATTATTTTAAAAATATTTTCAAGTATCTGATTGAGGTTTGTCTTATATAGATGTGTACTGTTTCATGATCTAATTTGATTCATGTGTGGTACCATTGAAGTTCATCGAGTAGCCCATGCATTGTGGGGCCAGGGACGCAACTTTGCAAAATCGAGGAGTAAGTGGGGTAGTTTTCCATTTGATTGAAATTGATACATAGTGTATAAGGCCGTTTCATATTTCTTTTTCTGATCCAAGATGCCAATTTTCTGGTTGCAGTTTTTTGGACTTGACATAGTGCATGTTTGGCCGTTTCATTTCTTCAAGAGCACACACTCACTCTTTGCATGATGAATTTATAATAGAAAAATAGTCAGTTTTTTTTTTAATTTTTCCACTAATTAATAATTGACCATTATTTTTGAATTTCAAAATTAAAATTAAAAATATTAATTAATTAATTAAATTAAATTTCTTTTTTGAGCTTTCATTATAAATTTGGATCAACCTATTATAAATGATCAATAATTCAACGGTTCGTTTTATATGTAATGTATACAACGACCACAGCCGAAACACAAGAATAGTCCACTCCCAGCTTTCGAGTGCGTTTGGCTCCACGTTTGAGAGAAGAAAATCATATTTGTAATTGCGTTTATTTAAAAGTTATAATTTCTTGCTTCAAATAAAATCACGTTTTCTCCTCTCCTAATGCAGTGCCAAACACGTACTTCATCTTCAACTGTATCACTGTACTTGACTAGAGCTCCTCTACTTTCATTCATTCATTCATTCATTCATTAATTGAGTTGTTCCAGATTCTTGTAATTAAGTCCAGGCAATTGTTTTTTGATTTATCCAGCTAACATATTCCATCCATTTGGGGATTATGAACAAGCGTCATTAATTAACGTCTTCAACACCTTTGTGTTTGCTTTTTATATATGGGGGAACTTGCTTAGTTTTAAAAATACATAAATCGAAAAGGTTTCTCAAAGATCGGATGCCCACGACCATATGAGTGTCAGAAAAGTATACATACAATGCCGACCCGACATGAATTTTGGGTAATTGTTAATTGTTCCGTACTGGAATGGTTAAAAACCACGGTATAGCTAGGAAGCAATCCCTTTACAGTGTTTTGGTAATAATATAATCATAAATTGGTGCAACACCGGGGGAACGTAGAGGGCTTTTTCACTCAAATATATAATATATATAACAGTAAAAAGTAATTTTCGATATATATAACTGAATTAATTTTTTTAACACAGGCACCGCGTTAGCTTTTTTTTTTAATTTTTTTTAAAAAAGGAAACTTTTTTTTTATTATTTTTTTAATTTTAAGGGAAGGCTCTGCATTCCTTTTCTTTTTTTTTTTTTGAATTTTAAGCATCCCTCTTTTTAATTTTTTTAAATAATTGTTTTTAAATTTTTTTATCTCTTGGGTCAGATAAGAATTAAAAAAACTTTGTAAAATTATTTTTAAAATCAATTTTTAATTTATTTATTTTTTATATTCATATAAATTTTTTTCAACTTTTATTTGTATTTTGAAGAATATAATGTTTTAATTTGTATATATGATTTTTTTAATCTTATAGTTGTGAAATATTTATATTTTGAGAAATATTAATTAATTTTTTAAAATTTGTAGATATATTTTTTATTGTTAATATATAAAATAAAATTTTTGAAAATGAAATATAACAATGTATTTAAAATTAAATTTATACAAAAGAATTAATATTATTTATTTATAAAGTAATTAAATTATCTAATTTAATATTATTGTTTATAAATGTTGTTTATGCAAATATAATTTCTTAAATTGTTAGTTAAATTTATTAAAAATATTACGAATTAAAACTAAATAATAATGTTATAATATATATATATATATATTATGTATATGTGTATATTTTAATAAATAATTGTATTAATTGATTTTTTGATAAATTGATGTTAACTAATAAGGAAATGAAGTACTATAAAAAAATAAATTTAAATGTATGATTCAATAATACAAATTAGTATTGGATTTGAAATGTATGATAAAGAAAAAAGAAAAAAATAATATTAGTTAGGTTGTAATGACTGCCTGTTCTACACTAAGGCTTTCTTCTTATTCATTGAGGCTGACATTGTTGTAGTTGTTCTTCCTTTTACTCTTCATCTTCCTCATTGTCATTTTCATGTTCTTCCTTATCTTCTTCTTTTTCAAATGATTCACTCTCCACTTGGTTACAAATTTGTTGAGAACTGAAATTCTATTGAAGGGACTAGATAGGCGAAATTAGTTTATTTGGAGGATGCCCATTGTGCGAAAGAAGTATTGTTATACTTAGCATTGAATGTAGCTGGATTTGTAAATAATGATGTAAATGATACCCCACTAGATTGCATTAGCTGTGGTGGTGGTGTAAAGAAGAATGGCTCTATATAAATAGATAAAGATAGTGATGGCGTATAGTAAGGTGCAAAGGAAGATGAACCTACAACGCTAGCGTCTATGAATGGTGGAAAAAAGGAAGAACCAACATTTTCATTGATTGTCTGTGGTAGAATAGAAGGACTAGCATAATCATAATCTCTTTACATAGGGGCTATTATGTAAGATGATGATGGCATATTTGCGTAAACTCTAACAATGTTGCCACCGAAGATTGGTTCTCTGGATGAGAGGAACCCATAGCCTCTTTTTTCTAGTCTCACTTATGGCTTTAGAGGTTTGGGTAGATAAGATGTTATAACACTCAGTTTGCCAAAAAAAGGTCAGAAATGTGAGAATTTCAAAGGAAGTTCTCTAAATCAAAGGGATAGCAATCAAATGAAATTAGAGTAATAATCTAAGCCCCTAAAAATAAGGATTTGAGGTTTAAGTTGCTTAGAAACTCGAGTTAGATGAGCTAGGAAAATTTTTCAAAGAATGTTGGGATACTTTTGTAATTTTTGAAAATTTTAGAAAACTCATAGGAGAATTTTTTTAAACAAAAAATTTAAACTTTTTGGGATTTTTAGAGGCACTAAAAATTATGAAAACTCTCAGAACAGTTGAAACCCCTCTGGTGATTTCGGCTATCAGTTGAGCAAAACTTTGATCGAATGATTCAAAATGGTTTTAAATCTAATTTGAGTGAAACCAAAAGTAATTTATAAGTTAAAGGATCCAAATATTATGATGGAAAAGATGGATTTCGAAAAAAAAAGTTGAAATGAGGCCAAATGAAGAAATCATGATTTAAGGACTAAATTGAAATGAAAAAATAGCTTAACTTTACTTTTTTGGGGTCTTATAACATGTTCAGCTTCAGCCAATTCTTCTTCACTGAAACATGCTAGTTTGGACAGATTTGGAGAAGGCTCTATGAAACGTACAAAATTAATAACTTCTTTAGCAATAATTCAAAATTAAATTAAAATTAGCTCACAATAATAATTACTCAAAAATTAAATTAAAATTAAATATGATTATGAGATTGATGTTTGAATCAAAATTGACTATGACATTTAAATAACAAAATGACTTAAACGTTTGTCTTTTTTTTTCCTTAATCTTTTTAGATTATTTTGGTGACTCAAAAATTAAATTTAAATTGACCTAAGATAATTATGACCTAAATATTAAATCTAAAATTAAATATGCCTCAAATAACAAATGACATGAAAATTAAAACAACTCTAATAATAAAAATGACTCAAAATTAAATACATAAATAGATAACTAAAATAATGATTTTTCTTATTTTTAATGTATTATTGTTTTGTTGTTGTTGTTGTTATTGTTTAAAAATACTTGGATAAAATATAGGATTCATAGTTATCTTAGATATTTGTCTATTTATTTATATATGTGCATTTATTTATTTAGTTATTAAAGTACGAAATATCATTTGCTCGTTAAATATTTCTTTAGTGTATAATGGACTAACATTTATTGGATAAGCTATGCATTGTTTGGTTATAGTAACTATGTTTTGTTGATTTTGTCTAATTTATTTTATAATCTAGTAATAACTCTACAAAATTTCACTGGTAAAATCTTTCACCCAAGTATAGATAGAATGAATTGTTAGAATTTAAGAGCAAAACTCTCCTTATTATATGGCTATTGTTTGATAAGTTGTAAAAATTTTGAAAGATCTCATTTTTAAATGAGATTTTGTCAAATTTTTTACAAAAAAGTTGTCATATGAATGGAATGAAAATGTGTAATAAAAAGTGAAATTGGTTAGATGATCATTTTTTATGTTGTCACTAAGCTACGTTATTATTGCATCAAGGCAAGAGTAATAGGTATGTATACATAAACGAATTACAAATGTAAGTTTAATTTTACATTTCATGCCAGCCTCGTCTCTGAACTTGTGATGTGACAAATGTTTTTGGTAAATGATTGATGTAAAAATGTATGAATAACTAAAGAAAAAATCATGAAACACGGCTCTACGATGGGACCACAAAGCCAATTTTAATGATTATGATGTCATTTGCTCAATGCCAAAAAAAGCTGTCATAATAAAGACATTTTAAATTTTGGTGGCCTGAAATTTATAATAAAGATTTGAAAGTTTTGACGAGCATACTTTTGATTGTATACATGGCCTGGCCACGTTAAATATATATGAAGTTGTTTATTGTTATTTTGCATGTGAAAGGGCATTGACCATTCTTGATTGCTTGATTAAGTTGGCAAGTGATGAGTTTGATAAAATGGAGGAAGATGAGAAGAAAGAGTTCTGTCTACGATCCGTCATGTTTGGGAAGTTCATAATGGGGTCCTCTTATTCCTTTCTTCTGAGAGGATCTCGTTTTTAATTTTGACATAACTCTCAGATTAGACAGCCATAAAAAGAAAAATGGTCCAATATCTCGGTATCTCCAAGAAATGTGTACAGTATCATCTGGATGGGTTCAAATTTTAAGTTTTTTTTTTAAATTATTATTTTTAAAAAAATTTATAATTAAAAGAATATTTTTATTTTATATTTTATACCTTTTAAAATAAAACAAATCAAAATTCTAAAAAAAATTTAAAAAATGCGGGCTATCTTTGGACAGCCCACAAAAGATGTGTAAAAAACTTGTACGCTAAAAAAATAAATCATAAACCTGAATAGACTTCTTGTCTATTGTAACAATTTCAACAATAATAAATAAAAATAAAAAAATAGGTATATAGTAAAATTATTTATAAATTTTATATAATAAAATATAATTTTTTGTTGCTAAAATTTTTATTCTCATAATTAAAATTTTTTATAACTAAAGAAAAACATATTTAGTGATTGCATCCCCTGCCATTATTGATTTATATTCTAATTAAATTGTCTCATTTTAGATGAAATTTGGGGTCGAAAAGTGTATAGAGATTTTGTTTCTATTGAAGGACAGAAAAGGAAACAGGGATGCTCTCCTATGCACACTGCGGATGGGAAAGGATTTGTGGATAGGAGAAGATTTAAAATGTTCAAATCTATTTTTATTTTACTTTATTTTATTTTTATTTTATCTTAATCATCATTTTTTTTATTTTTTATCATTAGAAAATTATTCTTACTTTATATTTTCTTTTTTTTTAAAAATAAAAATAAATCTAAATTATCTAAATTCTAATCTAAACAATTCAAAGTACCCTCTCCTATATATCAAGATCCATTTTTACATAAGGTACCTTTGTTCTAATATACTGTTGATGACTGCATGTTTCAAACCCCGAAAAAACCAAAAGGATGGGTTGTTGGGCCAAGTTTGATTTATTTATTTTTTATGCTGAACTTGGAAAAGAGGAATTCAGGACGAGCTATTGAATCTTTTTTCAAAGTTTGAGCCATTTTAAAATGAATCCAGTCTGTATTCAAATTTAGTTAGGATTAAAATATCAAGATGTCAAGATCATTATATTAATAAAACTTGTGAGAAAGTTGTCGTGAGATTGGAACCATTAATATTATTTGTTAACTTGTAAAATTGAACGGTTCTCTTGTTTATATTTTTTAATGAACGCATAAAATTTTGAAGCGACTTTTTTTTTTTTTCGTTCATCATATTTTACAATTATTCGTGCTATTTAAATTAGTTTATGAATCACGTGTAAATGTTATTACTTTAGTTAAATTTACAAATATAATTTTATCAAAAAATATTATTAAAATTTTTAATTATCAATATTAAATATAGTTAAAAAGTATATTGGCACAGGAATAAAATACAAATTAATTATAAGATCAGATCATTTAAAGAACTAGCACTTTAGAGGTAAAATGCATAAATTTTAATCACTTGCAAAATTTTTTGCTGAAATTATCACAAACTCACCTCCATAATCTTTTCTCCCTTCTCTCTCTCCTTCCCTATATTTTCTCACATCTCCCATATCCTTTTAGTCTTTTCTATCTTCTTCCATCAACAAAACTCTAATTATATATATATATATATATATATTCTCTTTCTCTTTTCGTTTGAATCATACATTCTTCAACCCCTCCAACAATAAGGACCTAATTCAAAAAATTGTAAGGATTAATTTGAAAAGAAAAAAATTATAGGGACTATATAAATAATTAAACCAAAAATTAAAGTAAATAGAAGATATCGGCGCAACACCCCACTAATTAAAAAAAAATCATAAATATAGTGTATTATAAAAAAAATGATTGAGAAAAATATTGAATACTTTACATTTAAAATATATTTAATTTTGAACCATCTAATATTTCTTAAACTCCCTTTGCAAAAGTTTAAAATATTCCCAATTACTTAGTCGCCAAAGTTACTAAGTCGCCAAAGACTTCTAAAACAGTTAAACTATTTTGTATTTTCTTTTTATATTTTTTTGTGCTATAACAACTTTTGGATCTTCTCATTTATCAGTTAATTTATAGTGAAGTATGACCATTTATCAACAACCCTAGTCTTCTAAACAAGTTGTTAATAATCAAAGTCTTCTCTTATCATTTAGAGTAAATTACACATCAATTTTTTTTGGGTTTTATTAAATTTATATAAATTTTTCTTCAATTTTTAAAATATACATAAATTTTCATTGAAATAAAAAAAGTCTTACTCTGTAGTTCAATTTTAAATTTTTCACCAAAATACCCTTTATTTTAAATTTTAAATTTTTTTAATATAAACAATATTTATTTAGGTTATTTGAGGATATTTTATTAAAAAAATTAATATAAGACTAAAGCATAAAATTGTATTTTATTTTAAAGAAAGTCTATATAATTTTAACAAAATTCAAGAAACATCTATATAATTTATTCTGTCTATATAATTTTAACAAAACTCAAAAAACATCTATATAGTTTATTCTATCTTTTAATATCATGTTCTTGTTGAGTTTTGAAAGCAAACCTTGTTTCGGGGTATCTAGCAATGCCCTCAAGATGGAAAAGATTAAAAATCTCACATACTTGACCTTTCTTTTGCACAAAAGAAATTGCATAGCCGTCACATCCAAAAATGGGACCGCGTGATGCCAAAACAAAAATCAAAATTAAAACTTGTAGAATCGCCACCAAAATTTTAATTTTTAAAAAGGTAAAACTTTGAAAGGACATTTTTATTTGAAAAATAGTCTGCGAACCAAATTTAGATTTGGGAGTCGCTTGTGAGTGGGGAAGGTGTTAGGCACCCCACTACACTCTTTACTAAGAACGGTTACCCTAAGTTAATTGTACAAAATTAAAGTGGCCATAATTCTATTTTAATTCTCCCTAACAAATCACATGCAAAATAAGAAAGAAAGAAATTAAGAAAATAAAATTAAGAGCAAAAGAAGGAAAAAAAATTAAAAAAATGAAATTAAAAGAAAATATTTATTTACAAGAGTAGACTTGACTTAAGATGAGAGCCTAAGGTCTACATACCCTCCGAGAGGGATCAAAGTCTACGTAGTTCGAATAGAGATGGTATTTATTTGTTTGTGTTTTCTTTCTTTTTTCATATTTTGGTTTTTGTCCTTTTTTTTTTTTTCTTTGTTTTGTTTTGTCATTTTTTTTTTTCGTGGTGAAAAGAGAAAGATAATAAAAATAACTTTTATCTTTAGCAAATAAAACGACATTAGCATTAGTTGAAATGTTTTAATTTGCTAAAGATAGAATTAATTTCATTTTTTTCTATTTCTCTTCTCCTTTTTCTTAATTATTATTATTATTATTATTATTATTATTATTATTATTTTCATTTTTCTCTTGATTTTTCACTCATTTGAATATTTTTTATTAATTATTTTTTTGTTTTCTTTTTTTTTTTTTTTTGGGTTTTGCTTGTTTGTGTCTTCTCTTTTAAAAAAATTAATTAATTTTTTTTTGAAAAGAAAAAGTAATAACTTTAATTGTTGCAAATAAAATATTTTTAAAATTAGTTAATGAGCTTTAATTCACAAAAACTAAGTTACTTTCACATCCTTATTCTTTTCTTTTCTTTTCTTTTCTTTTTTTGTTTTCAATTAATTTTTTTTCTTGTATTTTGATTTTTTTTCTTTTACGATTTGATGTTTGACTTCTTCCTTTATGATTGATTTGGATTTTGTCGTTTTGGTTTTTGTTTAGAAAAATTTTTGTTCAATTTTTGTTCGATTTTTTTTTTGTTTTTGTATTTTATTTCCCCTTTTTCTGGAATTGAACTTGGAGAGTTTATTTGATTTTTTGAAAATTATGTATATATGTATTTTTTTAGTTTTGAACTCTCTTTTTCTTTCAATGTGTTAATTATTGAGATCCAAAATTTATGCAAAAAAAAACATTTGATGACCCAACTAGGTAATTGAGGAAACTTATTGTCATACACAGCCTCAGATAACCCTATAAGCCTAAGGAGATACAAGATCTCACACGGCAACTCTAATAAAGGACACATAAAATAAAGCTGAACATAAATATCTACAAGCTTGCAACATTCTTTGTGTGTGCTTGTGTCCAACCAGTTAAATATCATGTTTCAATACATTTCAAGCATGAGAAAAACAAGCTCAAACCATTTAACTCCGTTATGTCCCATCCGGTTTTATATGCTATAGTGAAGCCATCTCTTTGATCTTTGCTCAATTTTTGGTAATCCATCTCTTTGATCTTTGTTCCTATGTGCCATGTGATGTCTCTTCCACCCATCTCCCTGGGCAGTGTCCACTCTCTTGCTTTTATCAGATCATGGGCCTCCAGATGATGGGCCTCACACAGAGTATAAGAAAAAGACACGTTAGTTTGCTTTTCATGAATGATGAAAATGACCAGTGTCTCAAAGTAGAAATAACATGCAGTTATATTCATAATTGCACACTCAAGCCTACCTCCCCAGAATTTAGATACAAATTATCCATCAATTGCGATCCATTTCAAAGAGAATTACAAAAGGCAATCTAAATTCCCAACTAGGCAATAAGCACACACATAGTTCCCTAGACTCATATATCATAACGGCTAGGGAGAGGCAACAAAAAAAGAACATCCTGACATAATCATACTTTCCAGTGGCAACAACCACAACAAAATCAACCTCATACAAATAGAACATCCTAAGCCAATATAAAATTTCACGTTATTCACAAGATCAATCCTTCATTCAGCAAATTATGGGCTTCTAAGGTGTGGGCCTCACACACAGTAGAAATGTCGCAACCTAAATCAGGAAGGAGTGACTGGCACGGAAAGTAAGATATACTTAAGTCCGTGAGCCTATCTAGTAATACCTCAACTAAGGAGACCTCTTTTTCAATGTGACATAAATTTACTTCATTATCTGATTCATCATCCTACATTCTTTTCATAACATAGATATTCATAGTTGTTGTAAAAATTTCGGCAAAGTTTCCCCTAGAATTCGAATATCCCTAAATTTTTACAATAGCTATGAATCCAGCAAAAACAGTAAGGGGGGAGCTCCACTCTTCCCATCAACAATCAGTATAGTCTAGAACCAAAGATTCATCAGGGGAGGGGAAATTCTATTCGTGTTGAATAAAAATAAATATAATATATTACAATCAACCAACAACAATTCATCACAACAAAATTCCACGCCCTTAAAATCTAAAGACGGGCTCACCAATATGATGCCTCTACCTACTAAGATGATGGAGGTGGATTAGATCTAACAGCATTATCTGAAAGGTGAAATTTAAAAGAGTGAGTTGAACCCAATGAGTAGATAAATGATTACAATAATTAAAAAAACAGCTAAGTTAACTAGGAAATATCACATACTAAAGCTCATATAGGGGACCTTCTTTAATAGTTAAATCTCAACATAAAGGTCATTCAAGTTTCTTTTTTTCTTTTTCAACTATTGTTGGTGGCGGCTACACCTCGTTGGTGGCTCTTTATCCCTCACGGGTGGCTATGCCTAATGGGCAGCTCCTTTTCCACACCAGTACACGTTATAATTAATCCTCTGCGGCGGCTTTACCTTATTGGCAGCTCCTTACCCTTTTTATGGGTGGCTACACCTAATGAGTAACTCCTTCTCTGCCTAGATCTTATAATAAGCACTAGATAGTGTATCGAGCCAGTAATCCACACACAGTAAACTAGAAACGATATAAGTAATACTCATTTGTCATCACAGTTGAACAAAAAGTTATCAATGCATGGAAAACATAAAGCCTATAGAAAGGTAAAAGAGCATTTAATCAATAAAAAAATAGAATATTACAAATAAGGAAAAATAAAACCTAATTGGTAATTAAACATCTACAAAGACGGCTAGATACATAAATAATTTAATGCTTAATATTTAATCCGAATAAGCTAGGATGATGCTGAAGAAAATATATTTAGTAAAAAAAAATGAAAGAGCCACATGTAAATATATATATATATATATATATATGTAACTAGTATTAAGGAGTAGGATTGTATAATGTCTATATATGTGTCTTTACATATATATATATATATATATATATCTCAAAAGGATATGGAATTCAAGCCATCAAATTCATGCCACAATCCAAATTATATTAATTTTGGTTCAATAAGCATGCTTAATCACTTCCTTGACGTATCCCACTTCCTAATATACTGATCAAGAATTGTTAAATTCTCATATGAGATCTTTCTCCCTATAATAGGGATGTATGATAGAATCAAGCAAGAACATAACACTCACCTCACAAATTCCTAAATTTCACCTCCCTTCCACCTCATCGAGGCTTGATAAACTTTGAACCCTCAATTGCATATGTGTACATATATATAACAATGGAACAGAGACACAAATTTATTGCAATCATCGTCTACTCACAGTGATATCAAGAGTTGATGGGTACTTGCTTCTCCTCAAAAGTTCAACTCCTTTGCAGTCAATGTTCCCAAAGTTTCCTATTAGCACCAAACTTGCCAAATCATTACGTAGACCCAAAACAATTCTTAACATCTATCTACTTCAATGATAGTTTTCTAATTGTTTTCTTCTATTATATAATTCACCCACTGCTCACAAAATTGCCTCTTAACTTAGCCCTTCCCATAACATTTCAAATTCATGATTTGAGTTTCAAAATCATTCTTAAGGATTAGGAATTGAAGGTTTGTGCATGATTATCATAGTTAGAAAGCCTCATTCCAAGATCCCTAATCTCTCCCCTTTCCATGTTCAATTAGCCAAGCAGGGACAAGACTTCAACACTCCTGTGTCACCCTTTTTTGTTGGAACAAGCCGAAAATGGAAAGGAAGAGCAAAAATTGATGGATCTGGTATTCAAACTGAAGGAAGAATGAAAATGGGATGTTCACCGTAGCTGTTGCACTCTTCTAGCTTGCTCACGAACGGGACGCTGGAACCAGCAGTGAGAAAGCTCGAGAAGATCCGTATGGCATCGGGGAAAGCTTCGTAGGTGAGGGAAAAAGGGCGGCAACTCCATCGGAGAAGATGCACACAAGCTAGCAGGGGGAGAGACTGACACGATGGAGAACGAGGGAGCAGCAACGAGAAGAAGATAGAAAGGAATAACCAACGGGGAAAAAAAGGAAGATAAAATAAGAAGAAGAAAAATAAAAATAAAAATAAAACTAAAAAGGAAGGGAAAAATGAATAAAATAATAAATAACCCTTTTTTTTTTCTTTTCGTTACAAGAAAGAGAGGAACAGACACAGGAACTTACTTTTCATGAAGCAACAGAAGATAATAATACTAACAATAATCAGTATCTCGATATATTAGATCACAATTTAGCAATTTCTTTATTCAGGTTAAGTTCATAACAGTTATGAAAAACAGTCAATTCGGAGTAGTAACTCATCAATATAGACAACTTCACGCTAATTTAGCATGATAAAATGGAATAAAAGCTCAGGATCCCTAACGAAAACATTTCCTACATGTTTAGACTAGCTAAATGATTTCCCTAGTCATTGGCTCCATTGGATTCAACGGATTAGACCATTAACATAGCAATTGCAAAGGTCAAACGCTTAATTCGAACCTAGATATTTCTCTCAAGCCTTTCATTGAACACTGGCTGGGCATATTTTAAAACGCATACAGAAGACACATCCAAACCAGTATGATCTAACACCAGATATCTAACGCTATTTAACAAAGAAAATTCCTAATTTCAATTACTAGGTCACACTATCCTTTATTCCTATTAAGCATTATCAATAACCACCGGAAAATTTTAAATGAATAGCAATGTCGACAAACATGGAAGGAACAAGACTTATGACTTACCTGCTGGAATCATAGCTATCAGAAAGGGTTCCTCTTTCTTAGTTTTATTTTCCCTTTTTCTTTCACTGTCCCTCTATGGTGCTTGGGTCACTCCTCTTCATCACCATCCTTCCTTTGAGCAGAGAACCCCAAGATCCCTTACTCACTAGCTGGAACTCCTTA
Organism: Erythrophleum fordii; assembly: GCA_032878935.1. NCBI lineage: Eukaryota > Viridiplantae > Streptophyta > Magnoliopsida > Fabales > Fabaceae > Erythrophleum > Erythrophleum fordii. The sequence goes on from JAVQMF010000031.1 coordinate 2,808,957, forward strand.
AGCCAGCATAAACAGATAGACTCCTGGTTCCTCCTCCTCTCTGCGCTCTCGACTTTCTCTTTTTAACTCGAAACAGAATTCCTTGCTCTTGATGTCTCTCCGAACCTCGCACCCTCAGCCTCTCTTAATTTCTCTCGTCTGTCTCCCTCTTCAATTCTCTCTAGCTCTCTGCCTCTCTTCCCGAATAAGAAAATCCCCCTTTTCTTTGTCTTCGTTCGCTCCTTTTTATCTCTCTCCGAGTTTCTCCCTGTCTCTCCCCTCTTCTATTCTCTGCCTCTCCTTCCCGAATCTGAAAAATCTCTTCCTCTCCGAATCTCGAACCTCGCGTCCCTTCTCCGTCTTTGAAAAAAAACCTTCTTTCCTGATGCGTCTCTTTTTGCCTTTCTCGTCTCCACAACTATGTGCCTGCTGCTTTTTCCTTTTTTCTCTTTTTAGTGTTCTGTCCCTCTGTCTCCCTGTTCTCCCTACTGGCAATGGTCAGTCGCACGAAAAAGGTATTGGGGTCAAAACACAGAGGCTTCCTTCAGCATTTTGTGATCTGGGTCAACGGGTTTAGGGGAAGTGGGCCGGTCTATTTTAATTAGTTTTGGGCTTTCTTTTCCTTTTATTTGGATTGGAGGTGTTTTTGGTTTGCTTGTGTTTTTTTTTTGTTGATGTTTTTCATTGAGATTAATGGGCTCTAGAAAGGGGTGGTGCTGATGGGCTTGAACGAATTGGGATATAATTGGTAATTTTTTTTAGTTAGTCTTACTCTTTTTTTGTTTTTATATTTTTTTTTACTTTTTTTCATTTTTTAACCCTTTTTTTATATTTATTTTTTATTTGATTTTTAATTTTTGGTTTTCCTTTTTCTTTTTTCTTTTTTTTTGAATTCGGGCTTCAGGAATTTGAGGAAAAAAAGAAAAAAAATCTAATACCTTTTGAGTAACTTTCCCTCATTTTTCATTTTTTTATTTTGTTATTATTTTTGAAGTTTGCCTAGATAAAATACGGTATTCACAATAATTTTACACATGATTTTTCTATTGATAGAATTGCATATTGCAAAATCATATAGCCATTAGCCACTGTATTTTATGCATATGTCTGCAGAGAATAACTCACCATGTTTTCAAAGAGTAAAAACATTACAAGTCATAGAATGATTCCTAAAAAATGTAGGAAGGAGAAACCTCTTTTTTTGAAATACTACAAACTATGCATATACACTCAAGAATGAACAAATTCTAAATTATTTCAATGACAGTGTGGTATTATAACTACCTACCATGTATGTCTGTAATGCTAACAACATTGTCGGAAAACAATCTATAACTTTCTTCATCAGACACTGAACTCAACAGACTCTGCCATTGGATGAATGTAGGTTGCTTTGGAGGAGGAAGATTAACAATCTCACTATTAAGCATAGAAATCACAGAGCTCATACTTGGCCTCTCTCTAGCAAGATCTTGGACACACAAAAGTCCTATGTGTATGCACCTCAATATATCCATCTCTGGGTTTGGATCAAATATTTCAGGATCTATTAATGTTACAATATTTTCTTCATTCCATAATTTCCATGCCTAAAATATATAACAAAAAAATGTATGAGTAGCAGGGGTGAAAGCTTGAAAGCCGAGAGTTAAATCAACTACAAACAATAAAGCCTTATGATTAATTATTGACGAGGGCAATGAATTGTAGAGACTCACAAATCCTAAAAGGCTAAGAGAATGCTTATTGCTATAAAAGCTTGAGTTTCTTCTTCCGCTAATAATCTTAAGTAGTAAAACTCCAAAACTAAACACATCTGATTTTTTCGAAAACAATCCTTCCATTGCATATCTTAGTGACATATAGCCACTGTATTATTAAGTAAAACAATTAATTATTAAAGCACTCACTTCTCAATATGCTACTATAATATTTAACAGAGAACAAAAACTTACTATGTTCCAACAACTCTTTTTGTGTTATCATGATCTTCACTGTCTTCGAAAATTCTAGCCATACCAAAATTTGATATTTTTGGATTCAAGTTCTCATCTAGCAATATATTACTTGCCTTTAAGTCCCTATGTATAATTTTTAGTCTAGAATCTCTATGAAGAGAAAGTACCCCTTGTGCTATTCCTTCAATTATGGCAAAGCGCTTTCTCCAATCTAGGAATTTATGTTTTGTTGGATCTACAAAAGCAAAGGGGAGGAACATATTAGTTTTGAACATATTTGTAAAAAATCCCCAAACTTAAATAGCTTTAAGAAAGTCTGATAGCTACAATTGTTATAATTTTCCTTTTTTTTGCTATATTTAATATATATGTTGAATATAGAAAAAGATAAAAGTTTTAAAATGCATATGATATAGCTAGTAAAGAAAGGATCAAAAGAACCAACCAAAAATAAATGCATCCAAACTTTTATTTGGCATATACTCATAGATTAACATCTTTTCTTCTTCTTCAACACAGCAACCTAAAAGTTTTACAAGATTATGGTGTTGAAGTTTATAAATAACAATCACTTCATTTATAAATTCCTCTAATCCCTGACTGGATGCTCTAGAAAGTCTCTTAATTGTTATTTCCTAGCCATCTTGCAATATCCCCTTAAAGACAATACCAACAAACAGTAATTACACACAATGACAAGAAACAACAAATATACACAATGACTACAAGATTGATGAAGTTAGTATGAATGAATGTACCTTATACACTGGACCAAAACCACCTTGTCCAAGTTTATTAGACAAGTCAAAATTGTTTGTAGCAATTACAACCTTTTCAAAATTATATGCCAATAGCTCTGGTAGTTTAACTTGTGACAATTCTCCAATAATGTTGTCACTTGTTTTTTTTTTTGCTTGTGCTTCGCCTTTGTTTAATCGGAAGAACCATTTGCTCTTCCATTTTCTCACTAATTCAAAACAATGAATTGAATTTAGAAAGAGTGAAGATCATGGAAATATCCCATAGGAAAATGAAATGACACAAGTTACCAAACATTTTAATAATAGGAAGATTGCATTTGAATTTATTGAGATGATATAAATGGTAGTGTACTTGAGTGTTTAGCCATCCTTTTCGATGAAAGATATGCACCAAAGACAGTGATCATGGTTCCTATTATTGCTGTAATGGTAATGATTTTTGTTACATGTCTCCCCTTTTCTGCATTTCAGAGAAAACAAGTAAAGTTATAGAAACAAATCAATGCAAATCCATAAGAAGGTATATGTTATAGAACTGGATTTTAAGCATTTAACATAACACAAAATTAAGATACCAAGATCTGAATAGGCTAGACGAACATATAGATCATTTCCTCCCGTTGATAACTGTTGAATGTCAATCAGATCTCCTGTCCAAGACATACAGCCAATTTCTGGAGTGTATGAGTACGCTACACAAGTGCAATTTTCCAAGCACTGGCTTCGGCATGTGTCTTCTGAAACAGAAGACCATTCTGCAAAATCTGGAACTTTAACCGTCTGTAAAAGCAAAATCCCATCTCCTTTGCCATCTGCACTCCCATTTCTCACCCTCTCACACTGCAGAGTTGTCTTTCTAAAGCATCCATTAGTCCAGTTTTGCCTATTCCATTCCTCACTATTGCTTGGCTCAAACCCTCTCAAACAGTTGCATATTGGTGAACTATTTGAATTGCAGCTTCCAAATGCCCCACATAAACCATAAATATCACGTTCCGAGTTTTGAAAATTATAAGTCGATAGCGACTGTTTCGTATCATTAAGCCAATCTCTTTCATATAATAGGCCTTGAAAGTTCAAGACAAAGATCGTGAATTCAGTCACATCAGGTAAAGTAAAAGCCAAATAAACAGTTCCCTCCCCATCATCTACAATAGTGAACCCTTTAAGATAAAACGAATTCATATCGGATATAACCGTAAAGACCCGGCCATTCCATGAACCACTGCGCCAGTATGGACGAGTTCCATTCCAGATGAACACTTCAGGAATATCCAGGCGTTCAAGTCTGAGGTAGAAGTTCCCAATAGATGGATCGGACAAACCTTTCCATGATGTAATACTTAGTTTTTCACCTGTCTTTTTGTTGCTTGTAAGTTTCAAATTAGGCAGATATGTATCAGAAGGATGCTCGAAACTTTGCCATAAGGTATTTTGTGCAGAGTAATCTAGGAGGATAAGGTTACCAGGATCTAAAAGCTTGCAAGTAGAATTGGATGCTATATTCGATACATTTGACGACCAAATGATCTGCTACTGTCCATTTATTACCACAAGATTGCCATCCTCAGATATTGTGACGATCCCAGAAGAGTCCCTTAGTGGTTGGTTTCTGTTGGCTACCCACACGATATTGGATTCGGACTTGTACCAAATTCTCACATAGCGATTTGTCGAATTTTCGGGGCTGAAGAACCCCAGCACGAACAAACTGCCATTGGAGCTAATAGTTTCAGGATCCTTGATGAATTGAGATGATGAGATGGTGTCTCCGGCACTGCAAAAATCAAAACAAGAGCAACCAAATATGATCAACACGCAGACTAACATTGTATGACTCCAAAAATATCCCATTGCTGAGATGAAAAATTCTTGAGATGCAAGATCAAGAAAGATAACTAAGTCTTTACATTGATGGGTTGGCTCTTCGAAAATTCAACGGCTTATATCTTCTCGAACACAGCAGCCAATTTTGATTGTTATTAAATCTATTCACGACAATCGTTAGTGTTTCTAATTAAATATGTATCTTCCTTTCTTTAATAGTTGAAGTCATAGATAAATTATTGGTAGTAAATGACTGACATAGAACATGTATGAAATAGCTATATATTGAAAACTAAATCTTGAACAATTATCCTTTTTCTTTTTCTTATTTTAAAAGGTATATTCCTCCATTTATATTATTGATTAACTCTCTGCTATGCTTGGATGTTTGCCCCAGATTGAAAGAGTTTATCTATTGTTAACCATATTTCTAGCTTCGGCAATTTTTTTTTATCTATTAGGCTTTGTTGGGTCCTTAGATTAGCAAATTTAACAACTGATTGGCTTGTTAAGATTTCTTGTAAGGAAATATTCTCGATTGACAAGGATGTACGTCCCCCACCCCGTTGGTTTCTATTCTTTACGCTGCTTCTGCGTCTTGTAGGGACATTGTTCTTAGTCATTAATGGCTTATATAAAACGTGTATGAAATAGCTATATGTTGAAAACTAAATCTTGAACAAAGAACCTTTTTCTTTTTCTTTCTTAAAATATATATATATATATATATATATATTTCTCCATTTATATTCTTGATGTCTCTATTTTATTTTATCGCATTATTAGTTGGAAGCTATAACAATTAGATGAAGCTTAATTTTTTATATTTATTTTTTATTCTTTTAAGCAAAAATTATGTTTTTAAATTCATATTTATATGTATTTTTATATAAATTCAAGTTAGAAATTATTGATAATATTTTATTTTTATTATAGAATAAATAAAGGAGAAGTCATACAATGATTATGATTAGACTTGATCGTAGCTTGAGTTTGTTAAAAGAATTTCAAAAATATTAGATTCAGACTCGGCTCAATATTATTTGCATTATTTTGGGCTCGGGTCATCTTATAAATAATAAATAAAAAATTATAACAGAAAACAATTTATTAAAAATCATTTTTACTAGTTTTGCTCGTCTTCTGCAGTCTGGTTATCATCTTCCTCAGATGCATCTTCCTCACCCGCAGCTCCCTTTTGGGTCATTATTGTAGAAGTCAAAAGAAATAATTGAGATGTTGAGGAATGCAATAAATGAAGCCGTGTAAACAACTTATTGGTTTCACAACCAAGAAAGCGTAAGCAACTGAATACAACGCAATTTTAATTCCATAATTACATTAAAGTTTTAATTGTAAATTCATAAAAAAGATATAATATCATAAATTAAGTAGTATGAAACACAAGTCAAACATGACATATATCTATAACTGGTGGCCAGATCATTAGCACATTTGCTCAGCATTTTGTTTACTTTGAAATTAGTTATTGACACTGGAGTGCTGCAGTACCAGATTCGAGGTCATTGCCTCATTTAGGCAGTGATACAGTATTAAACTTTTTAAAAGAAAGAAAATATAATCAAACATGCACAAAGCAATATAAATTTTCAACAAGCATATGAAAATTTTGTAGTTGTAGTAGACTGAATAAAATGTGTTGGACTCAGAATTCGAATCAAGCTTTAAAAAACAATTAAATTTGGTTTGTTTTATATTCAATTTTTTTAAAATATGTTTATTTTTTATTATAATATTTTTTTCAAACTCATATTTTAATAAAAAATAAACATACTTTGATCCTTTTAGTTTTAGATCTTACCCTTGTGTTGAGAGGTTTTAGTCATTTAGTTTTAGACCTTACCCTCGGGTTGGTTTTGGTGAGTTAAAATAGGTTAGGATCCTTCAAAAGTTGCATTATGGCTTTTTGGGGTTTTGGTGGAAATACGCATACTTTGAGGGCTATATATTTTGATGGAGGTGAGTCCTATCATGCTAGTAGATCACTTATAAATACTTGTAGATGGCTTGGGATGTTTTTCTTTGCTAAGAAGTAAACTTACCATGGAATTTAAGTGTTTTCCTCTTTTTTGAACTCATGTTGCTGATTTTGTTATGAACAACAACTTAGCTAGTCTTAGAATGCACAATTTGAATCTTGTGAACCACCAATCAACTAGATGTTTGTGGCCAATCGACTATTGTAGCCAAAAAAAACTGGCTAATTCTATAAGGTACTGGTCAACCACTTACATGGAACTAGTTAACTTGAGTATTTCCAATCACTTGACCGCTCTTTAAAAGGCAATTGACTAGTCACTCTAGGATCAGCCACCCCTTTTTGGTTAATGTACCATCCTTTTTTAAGGACTTTTTTAGGGATGTGTTAAAAACTCAAGGGTATGTAAAACATATAGAGTAGTTTATTTGTCTTGACCATCTCCTTAAAAACTTTACAAGTAAATTTTAGTCATCATATCTTAGAGTAGTCAATTAGAATTCATCAAATACAAAGGTCGAAATCAATTCAAATTTGTACTATTTTAACTAACGGTTCATATACAAGGTTTTTAGTTTAGTTTTGTTAATTATAGTATTTGTGTTTAACTTCTTTACTGTATTAAGTGTTACAAACATCTCACTACATACATTCTTATTGCATATTTTTTTATTTTACATTTTTATATTTTGTAAACCATCATACTTCTTGATCTCTTGAAATTATGGATAATTATGTTCAATCGAGGAAACATTTTCGTGTAAAGTTGCATCACTTTGAATTTTAAATTGTTAATATGTGTATGGAATCAATAGGAATAATTTCAAAAACATTCATAGATTTGATATTGATCACTTGAGAAAGTTTTCAAGAATGAACTAAATTATTATGATTCTATACATAATTGAAATGTTCTTTTTTTTTTTCTTATGAAGGGATTAGGTATAAAATGTTGGTTACTAACAACAATTCTATTAGCTTTAAGCGCACCTTGGCTAAACCCTAGTTGACAGGGGTAATAGAAGATGCTAGCCCCCTACATTGGCCAACACATACAATTATGCTGGGAATGAAAAAAGTAATGTTAAGTATAGCAATAACCTTTATGCCCCTGCTTTAAAAAAGTAACAAAAAATGGTAAGATACTATTAAATAATGATTATAAGGGCATAATAAAGTTTATACAAAAATTATATAAAGAAATTACCTTTCATAGGGATTAGTAAATGGGCTCTTGGTTACTTACTCACGTAGGTTGTATGCCCATGACAATTTGACTATTACAATAATGCAAAGGTTTTTTAAAGAATTAGTTTTAGAAATTTTCTACAACAATGCAAAGGTTTTTTAAAGAATTAGTTTTAGAAATTTTCAAATGTGACTTTTAAAAGTTTAAAAGGTTTTCAAAAAGATTTTCATTATTTATAATGACTTTTAAACTATGTGACTTTTATGACTCAGTATATTCTTCATATTTATATTTCTTTTATGAATAAATTTAATAGATATTTTGAAGCATAATTTTAGATATATTGCGAAGCACAATTTTAATTTTAAGTTGTTGTCACACTTGACAACCAGTTGGAGTCAAATGCAACATGAATGGTTAAAAAGAAAAGAGAAAAAAAATTGATTTTCAAAAATGATTTCAAAATCAATTTATTTGGACTCATCACCAAAATTTTAATTATAAAAAACAAAATTTTGAAAAAAATCTTTTTTTAAAGAAAAATATGAAAAAGATTATCTAAGAACTAGAGAAGCATTCGAGAATTGGTTTGTGTCATGGAAAAAGTGTTTAGCATCCTATAGTACCTATTCTTAAGAGTAGTTACTTTAAGTTAATTATATAAAATTAATATAACTTTAATTTTATTTAAACTACCCTAATCAAAACATATGCACTACAAAAGGAGAAAAAAAATAACCAATAAAATAAAATGAGATAATATTTATGAAAGCAAATTAAATTAAATTAAATATTTACAAAAGCATAGAAAAGAAAAATTTATAAAAATGGGAAAAATAAAATATTTACAAAAACATATTTGATTTGGTAATGTGACATAGAACCTATATATCTAATAAAGGAACTAAAACCCATGTAGTTGGAATAGGTAAAAATGCGTATAAGTAAGTTGGCAACATTTAATTATTTGTTGTAAAAGGAGTAGGAAATTAAAAATAACTTAATTTTCTCAAATAAAATAAAACAAATTTGCTGTTAGTTGTTATATTTTAATTTGTGAAAACTAAATTGATAAAATTTTCTTATTCTTCATTTTTCTCTCTTTTTTTATTTTGAAAATAAGATTTTTTTTAATTTTGAATTTTTAAATGCATAACTAGTTTTTCTAAAAAATTAAAAATAAAAGAGAATAAAATAAAATATATTATTTATTGTCTACATGTGTAAACTTTGGAACATGTTATGAGAAAAGCAATTCTGGGCAATTTTGAGCAAGCACAAAACATAAAAATGATATGAAATATTTAAAAATTATAATTGGAAGCATAAAATTTGTAATTGTAACAAAAAAAAATTATGCTTTAAAAATTTTAAAATATAATTTTTCTTATAATTAAAATTTTTATCTTCCCAATTACAATTTTTAAATACCATATATATATTTTTAATCCTTAAAAAACGTTTAAAATCAATAATTTCCCATGGTGCAATAAAAGTAACTAACGAAGAGAATCTCCCCTGCACTCATTCGGGCTTACCAAACCAAAGCATGAACACAAAAGATGTAGCTTCTTCAATCATGTTAAATTCAACATCCCATTCCAACATACTCGCCTTCATTTAAAATCCAAACCAAGATGAATCCAATTAAGGTTATTGCACAGCAACCGGAAAAAAAGCATGCAGTACGAGTTTACACATACCAACCCAAGTCAAAATACAGAATGTTTCATCCAAGCAAATCCCATCCATGATATGCATAATTTGGACAGAACCACGAGAGACATATTTTAAATACTTCAATTAGGTAAGCTCACATTAGGATTAAAACTTGACTAGGATTCTAATCACAGAAAAAGAGGTGCATCATTGGATTGGAAATAATTCGGACAAAAACATGAGCCATACTTCAAGAAGTTCGATTAAGTGAGTGGATCCATATGGAAACCAAGATTTTAATCATGTATGTTCTGGGATCAGAAAAAATTCGACATTCAAAACTAATCCAAGTAAAGACGCAAATCATGATCTATGAAGGCAATAAGGAGCATAACATCATTGAAACAGAGGAGGATCAAAGTGAATTAATTAAAGCAGCTAACATTACAGACCCCAAAGGAGACTCATCCCCTATCCTTTCCTTCTCCTGACCTCTCTCAATTCGGCTCTTTTTGTTCTCTCTCTCTCTCTCTCTCTCTCTCTGTTCGCAACGTTGTTCTTTCTGTCTCTGTTCCTATCGCACGCGCCTCACTCTGATCTCTCACCCTCTCTTTCATATATCAGTAGGAGGGATCTTAATCGTATCTCAAATTCTCCAAATCCAGTCATTGACTCTTTTTTTTAATTAATTAATAAATTTTTTTATTAATAATTGAAAATTAAATTAAAATTAGGTCAAAATAATCATAACTCAAAAATTAAATTAAAATTGAATATGACTCATGAATAATATTTGACTCAAAATTGACTATGACGATTCAAATAACAAAATAATTCAATTTTTTTTCTTTTTTCAATCCTTTTAGATTATTTTAATAATTCAAAAATTAAATTAAAATTAATATGAAATAACTATAAATCAAAAATTAAATCAAAATTAAATATAACTTAAATAACAAAATGATATGAAAATTTAAACAACTCTAATAATATAAATAACTCAAAATTAAATGTACAAATAGATAACTAAAATAATGAATTTTCTTATTTTTAATGTATTAGTATTATTATTACTATTATTGTTGTTGTTGATGTTATTTAAAAATATATAGACAAACTATGATATTCACAGTTAGCCGTTTGCCCATTTATTTTATATATGTGCATTTATTTATTCAATTATTAAAATATGAAATGTTATTTACTCATTAAACATTTCATCAATAGTGTAGGGCGGATTATTATTCATTGGATAAGCCTTACATGATTTTTGTATTGGCGACTATGTTTGGTTGATTTTGCCTAATCAATATATTATATAGTATTTCTACAAGTTACATTGTTCATCTGTCATGAATAGTGTAATTCTAGTCTTGGGTTGCGTGTTAATTTTTTTGCTTAAAATCGTTTTTTTGGGGGCTTAAAATATTTTTATGAAAATTTTACATTGAATTCTATGTAATTGCACGAGATTCCATGCTAATTTTTTTTATAATCTAATAATAGCTCTATAAAATTTCATATGCAAAGATCTCTCACTCAAATGTAGATAAAATCAATTGTTAAAATTTGAGAGTGGAACTTTTCTTATTATATAGCTATTGTTTGATTGGTTATAAGAATTTTGAAATGTCTTATTTTTAAGAAGAATTTTGTCAAAATTTTTATAAATAATTTGTTGTAGGAATGGAATGAACATGTGTGGTAAAAAGTAAAATTAATTAGATAATCATTTTTTATATTATCACTAAATGAATATGTTAAATTTACAAATGTGAGTTTGATTTTACATTTCATGCCAGCCTCGTTTATGAACTTGTGATGTGACAATGAATTTGGTAAATGCTTGATGTAAAAATGTATGAATAAATAAAGGGAAAATCATGAAACATGGCTCTATGATGCGACCACAAAGCCAATTTTAATGATTACGATGTCATTTGCTCAAAGACATTTTAAAATTTTTTTTAGCCTGAAATTCATAATAATGACAACCAAACTTATTGTTGATATGGCCTGACCCGATTAAATGTATATGAAGTTATTTATTATTATTTTGCATGTGAAAGGGCGTTGACCATTCTTGATTGCTTGATTAAGTAGGCAAGTGAGAAGTTTGATAAAATGGAGGGAGATGAGAAGAAAGAGTTATGTCCATGATCTGGTAAGTTTGGAAAGTTCATAATGACCCTCTTACTTCTTTTGAGAGGATCTAGTTTTTTATTTTGACACAGCGCGAAGATTAGACAACAAAAGTCATGATGGTTATAGAAAAACAGATCCTAAACCTGAACAGACCTCTTGTCTGCTACAACAATTTGAAATGGCTAATCGCGTGTTTGGACGGCGGAAGAAAAAAATAAAAAATATATGTTTTTTAATATATTTAAATAAATGGAAAAAAAAATTGTTAATTTATAAAAATAATAATATTTTTATTGTCCAATATTAATAACTTTTATTAATAATAGGGATATTTAAAAAAAATTTATATTTTAAATATAAATTAACTATTTTAAATATATATATTTCAAAAAAAATAAGAATAATGAATTTTTAAAAAGAAAACAAATTTATAAAAATGATATTTCAATTTTTTTAAAAAAATTTAGCCAAATAATGAAATAAATAATAATGGAAACCAATTTAAAAATATATTTAAATAATAATGAAATAATGAACTATTAAAATATATCACACACTTAAAATTAAAAAAAATAATTCAAATAATTCTAAAAGAAAATTTTCAATTGCATTGTGGTTAGAATAGTTCCTGATTGCAATGCAATTGAAACTTGTTTGATCAAATTGTAGTCAGAATAGTTTTTGATTGCAATGTAGTCAAAAATTCCAATAGTTGGAGGAGGGTATTTTTGTCTTTTAACTTTTATTATTTTCCATTCCATTCTTATTCTATCCAACCAAACAAACAAATTCATATATAATCTCTTTCCTTTTCATTCATACCAAACATAATTTTTTTTCCATTACATTCCATTCATTTTTTCATTTTCATTTCCATCATTCAAGAATATGCCAACCAAACAAAGCCTATAAAACTAACGTTAGACTGACATTAAAAAAATAATACATATAACTAATTATTCTATTAAATTTAAAGGAAAAAAGATATGTTTTAAATAATTTTATTAGTTTTGGATCAATTAATTAACTAACTAATTCTATATGAAACAAACATTAAATTGGCATTAAAAAAATTTAATACATATAACTAATTATTCTATTGAATTTAAAAAAAAAGATATATTTTAAATAATCTTATTAGTTTTAGATCAATTAATTAAATAACTAATTTTATATGAAACTAATGTTAAACTGACATTAAAAAAAATTAATACATATAATTAGTTATTCTAGCGAAAATTGCCTTAAAAAAATCAAATATTAGTAACAAAATGTCCAATAAGATATAAACAATTTATCAAAGCATAAAGAAGAATTCTGCAAATAATCAGTATGAATTTATTAAGCAATTTAGTAGAGAAAATGAAAGAGTGAAAATGAAACAATGAAAACCAATACCCAATGATCTGTTTATCGAGGACGAAGAAGTGAAAATTGAAAGATGATGTATTTATGTTGATTGGGTAATTTGAGAAGATAAAAAGAAGATCATGTTAGGCACAATTTTCTCTCCAAAATCTCTTCATATTTAGAGAGAAAATTTTTTGGTGGGACCCACCATTATTTTCTCTCCAACTTTTCTCTCATTCTTAATTTTTTGCCCAATCCGAACAAAGGAAAATCCATTTTCTCTCCTATTTTCTTCTTCTCTAGTTTTCTCTTCCTTCTAATTTTCTCCCTATCCAAATAAAGCATAAGTCATTTGAATGCATAAAGCTTTAATTGTAATTTTAACAATAGTGAATAAAATTACAAGAAAAAAATTAGGTGCATGGTAAAATTATTTATAAATTTTATATAATAAAAATATAATTTTTCTATTACTAACATTTTTATTTTCATAAATAAAATTTTTCATAACTAATAAAAAATGTATGTAGTGATTGTATCCCCTATTATTTTTTAGGAAAAATTATGTTTAATGATCAAGAAGTGAAAAAATTTATTTTTAAGGACCTTTACCATTAGGTTCAACTATTTGTTGCTAAACTCAGTGGTAATTATCCTAAAACAAGTGGTAACAGGTCTTTAAAAATATTTTTTTTTTTACTTTCTGGTCCTTTATTATAATTTTTCCCATTTTTTATTTTTATTCTAATTAAATTGTCTCATTTTAAATGGAATTTAGAGACAAAAAGTATATAAAAATTTTGTTGATACTGAAGGACAGAAAGGAAATAAGGATCATTTTCTATTTGCATTGCACATGAAAGAGGATTTGAAATGTTTAGATTTAATTTTTATTTTATTTTATTTTATTTATCATTTTTTGACTTTCATAATTAGAAGATTATTTTATTTTATGTTTACTTTCTTAAAAAAAAATATAAATCATTTAAATTTTAATCTAAACACTCTAAATATTTTCTTATGTGCATGAAGAGGATCTATTTTCATATAAGATACCTTTGTAATAATAAATTGTTGATGACTGTACGTTCCCCCCCCCCCCCCTTTCCAAAAAAAGGCAAATAGTTGGGCCAAGGTGGGCTTTTTAGACTATACTTGGAAAAAGGGAATCTAGGCCATGCTATTAATTTTAAAGTATAATTCAAAATCAGCACAATAATAAAACTTGAGAGTTGTCAAAAGATTGGAAGCATTAATATTTTTTGTTAACTTATAAGAGTGAACAGTCCTTTTGTTTATATTTTTTAATGAAAGCATAAGACTTTCAAGTGAACCATTTCTTTTTCGTTCATTATATTTTACAAATATTTGTACTATTTAAATTAGTTTATGAATTAGGTATAAATGTTATTACTTTAGTTAAATTTACAAAATCAAAAAAAAATATTACAAATATAAATAATTTTTTTAAATTATCAATATTAAATATAGTTAGAAGGTATATTGGCACAGGAATAAAATACAAAATAATAATAAGATCAAATCATTTAAAGAACTAGCACTTTAAAGGTAAAATGCATAAATTTTAATCACTTACAATTTTTTTTTTTTGCTGAAATTATCATAAATTCACCTCCACAATCTTTTCTTCCTTCTCTCTCTCCTTGCCTATATTTTCTCCCATCTCCTATATCCTTTTAGTCTCTTCTCTCTTCTTCCATCAATAAAATATCTTTCTCTTCTCGATTGAATTATACATTCTTCATCCTCTCCAACAATAAGGACCTAATTCAAAAAATTGTGAGGATTAATTTGAAAATCAAGAAATTAGAGGGACTACATAAGTAATTAAACCAAAAATTTAAGTAAATAGAAGATATCGATGCAACACCCCACTAATTAAAACAATCACACTATATTATAAGAAAAATGATTGAGAAAATATTGAATACTTTGTATTAAAAAAAGCTCCTGCTACAAAAATTTAGAATATTCTCAGTGACGTAGCCGCCAAAGATTTCTAAAATAGACTAAAATATAATGTTACATTTTATTTCAGAAAAAGTCTAAGTAATTTTAACAAAATTAAAGAAAAAAAACATTTGTGTAGTATATTCTATCTTTTAATATTATGTTCTTGTTGAGTTTTGAAAGCAAACCTTGTTTTGGGATCTCTAGCAATGTCCCTGATCTTCCTCACGGAGAAGATTAAAAATCTCACACACTTGACCTTTCTTTTGCACAAAAGAAATATTGCATAGCTTTACACATATGATTTTTCTATTGACAGAATTGCATATTGTAGGAACATATAGCCATTAGCCAATGTATTTGATGGATCTGATCTATAGAGAATAACTCACCATGTTTCCAAAAAGCAAAAACATAACAAGTCATAGAATGATTCCCAATGAAAAAATTTAAAAAAGGGGGGTGGGGAGGAGAAACCTCTTTTCTGTAATACTACAGACTATGCATATACATTCAAGAATGAGCAAATTTTGAATTATTTCAATGATAGTGTGGTATCGTAGCTATCTACCATGTACGTTTGTAATGCTAACAACATTGTTGGAAAACAATCTATAACTTTCTTGATCGGACACTGAACTCAATAGACTCTGCCACTGGATGAATGCAGGTTGCTTTGGAGGAGGAAGATTGACAATCTCACTATTAAGCATAGAAACTACCGTGCTCATACTTGGCCTTTCTCTAGCAAGATCTTGCACACACAAAAGTCCTATGTGTATATACCTCAATATATCCATCTCTAGGTTTGGATCAGATATTTTAGGATCTATTAATGTTACGATATTCTCTTCATTCCATAATTTCCATGCCTAAAATATATAACCAAAAAAAAAAGTATGAGTAGCAGCATTGAAAGCTTGAAAGCTAAGAGTTAAATCAACTACAAACTATAGAGCCTTGCAATTAAGTATTGAGAAGGGCAATGAATTGTTGAGACTCACAAATGCTAAAAGGCTAAGAGAATGCTCATTGCTATAAAAGCTTGAGTTTCTTCTTCCACTAATAATCTCAAGTAGTAAAACTCCAAAGCTAAATACATCTGATTTTTCTGAAAATAATCCTTCCATTGCATATTCTGGAGACATATAGCCACTGCATTTTTGAGTAAAACAATTAATTATTAAAACACTTACTTCTTAGCATGCTACTATAGTATTTGACAAAGAAGAAAAACTTACTATGTTCCAACAACTCTTTTTGTGTTAGCATGATCTTCAATCCCTTCAAAAATTCTCGCCATACCAAAATCTGATATTTTTGGATTTAAGTTTTCATCTAGCAATATATTGCTTGCCTTTAAGTCCCTATGTATAATTTTTAGTCTAGAATCTCTATGGAGATACAGTACCCCTCGAGCTATTCCCTCGATTATGGCAAAACGCTTTCTCCAATCTAGGAGTTTATGTTTTGGTGGATCTACAAAAGCAAAAAGGAGGAATATATTAGTTTTGAATACAGTGTAAAAAATCCCCCATTTGAATAGCTTTAAGAAACTCTACTAGCTATAATTGTCATAGTTTCCCCTTTCTTTTTGGTTCTATTCGATATATATGCCAAATATAGAAAAGGAAAAAAGTTTTAAAATGCATATGACACAACTAGAAAAGAAAGGATCAAAAGAACGAACCAAAAATAAATGCATCCAAACTTTTATTTGGCATATACTCATAGATTAACATCTTTTCTTCTCCTTCAACACAGCAACCTAGAAGTTTGACAAGATTACGGTGTTGAAGCTTAGAAATGACAATGACTTCATTCATAAATTCCTCTAGTCCTTGTCCGGATGCTCTAGAAAGTCTCTTAACTGCTATTTCCTGGCCATCTTGCAGTATCCCCTTAAGGAAAATACCAAGAAATAGTAATTACACAATGACAAGAAACAGCAAATATACGCAATGACTTTAGAATTGATGAAGTTAGCATAAATAAATGTACCTTATACACTGGACCAAAACCACCCTGCCCAAGTTTATTAGACAAGTCAAAATTGTTTGTGGCAATTGCAACCTTTTCAAAATTATATGCCAATAGCTCTGGTAGTTTAACTTGTGACAGTTCTACAATAATGTTGTCACTTGTTTTTTCTGCATGTGCTTCACCTTTGTTTAATCGAAAGAACCATTTGTTCTTCCATTTTCTTGCTGATTTAGAACAATGAATCGAATTTAGAAAGACTGAAGAACATGGAAATACCCCACAGGACAATGAAATAACACGAGTTACCCAACAATAGTTTAATAATATGAAGATTGCATTTGAATTTATTGAGATGATATAAATGGTAATGTACCTGGGTGTTTAGCTATCCTTTTCCATGAAAGATATGCGCCAGAGACAGTGATAATGGTTCCTATTATTACTGTAATGGTAATGATTTTTGTTACATGTCTCCCCTTTTCTGCATTTTAGAGAAAAACAAAGAAAGTTATAGAAACAAATCAATGCAAATCCATAAATAGGTATATGTTATAGAACTAGATTTTACATATTGGACATAACACAAAATTAAGATACCAAGATCCGAATAGGCTAGACGAACATATAGATCATTTCCTCCCGTTGATAACTGTTGAATGTCAATCAGATCTCCTGTCCAAGACATACAGCCAATTTCTGGAGTGTATGAGTACGCTACACAAGTGCAATTTTCCAAGCACTGGCTTCGGCATGTGTCTTCTGAAACAGAAGACCATTCTGCAAAATCTGCCACTTTAACCGTCTGTAACATCAAAAACCCATCTCCTTTGCCATCTGCACTCCCATTTCTCACCCTTTCACACTGCAGAGCTGTCTTCCTAAAACATCCATTAGTCCAGTTTTGCCTATTCCATTCCTCACTATTGCTTGGCTCAAACCCTCTCAAACAGTTGCATGTTGGTGAACTATTTGAGTTGCAGCTTCCAAATGCCCCACATAAACCATAAATATCACATTCCGATTTTTGAAGAGTATAATTCAATTGCGATTGTTTCGTATCATTAAGCCAATCTCTTTCATATAATATGCCTTGAAAGTTCAAGATAAAGATCGTGAATTCAGTCACATCAGGTAAAGTAAAAGCCAAATAAACTGTTCCCTCCCCATCATCTACTATAGTGAACCCTTTAAGATAAAAAGAATTCATATCGGATATACCCGTAAAGACCCGGCCATTCCATGGACCACTGCGCCAGTATGGGCGAGTTCCATTCCAGATGAACACTTCAGGAATATCTAGGCGTTCAAGTCTGAGGTAGAAGTTGCCAATGGATGGATCGGACAAACCTTTCCATGATGTAATACTTAGTTTCTCACCAGTTTTTTTGTTGCTTGTAAGTTTCAAATTGGGAAGGTATGTATCAGAAGGATGCTCGAAACTTTGCCATGAGGTGTATTGGGCAGAGTAATCTAGGAGGACAAGGTTACCAGAATCTAAAAGCTTGCAAGTAGAATTGGATGAAATATTCGATACATTTGATGACCAAATGATCTGCTTCTGTCCATCTAATATCACAAGATTGCCATCCTCAGATATTGTAACAATCCCAGAAGAATCCCTCAGTGGTTGGTTTCTGTTGGCTACCCATACGATACTGGATTCGGACTTGTACCAAATTCCCACATAGCGATTTGTAGAATTTTCGGGGCTGAAGAACCCCAGTGTGAACAAACTCCCATTGGAGCTAATAGTTTGAGGATCCTTGATGAATTGAGATGATGAGATGTTGTCTCCGGCACTACAAATATCAAAACAAGAGCAACCAAATATGATCAAGACACAGGATAAGATTGTATAACTCCAAAAGAATCCCATTGCTGAGATGAAAAATTCTTGAGATGCAAGATCAAGAAAGATGACTAAGTGTTTACATTGATAGGTAGGCTCTCCGAAAATTCAACGGATTCTATCTTCTCGAGCACGGCAGCCAGTTTTGATTATTATTAATTTTACACTCTGGTTCACGACAATCGTTAGTTTTTCTAATTAAAATGTATCTTCCTTTCTTTAATAGTTGAAGTCATAGATAAATTATTGGTAGTAAATGACTGACATAAAACATTTGAAATAGCTGTATATTGAAAACTAAAACTTGAACAAGTGCCCCTTTTCTTTTTCTTATTTTAAAAAGTATATTTCTCCATTTATATTCTTGATTAACTCTCTGCTACGTTCGGATGTTTGCCCCAGATTGAAAGACTTTATCTATTGTTAAAGATATTTCTAGCTTCGGCAAATTTTTTTTTTTAATATTTTGTTGGGTCCTTATTTTAGCAAATTTAACAGCTGACTAGCTTATTAAAACTTTTTGTGAGATATTCTCGATTGATGATTTATTAAAGTTTTAATTATAAATTCATAATAAGCTATGATATCATAAATTAAGTAGTATGAAACCCAAGTCAAACATAAACATATATCTACAATTGGTGGCCACATCATTAGTGCATTTCTCAGCATTTTGTTTACTTTGAAATTTGTTATTGACATTGGAGTGCTGCAGTACCAGATTCGAGGTCATTTCCTGATTTACGTAGTGACACAGTATTAAACTTTTTGAAAGAAAGAAAATATAATCAAACATGCACAAAGCAATATAAATTTTCAACAAGCATATAAAAATTTTGTAGCTGTAGTAGACTGAATTGGACAGGTTGGGTTCAAACTGGGGTCAAACTTAAAAATAATTTGAGTTTCATCTGTTTTATATTTAGATTTTTTAAAATTTTATTTATTTTTTATTAAGATTATTTTAAATTCAAATTATTTTTTTTGTATTAAGTCAAGTGAACTTTTTAGTTCATGATGTAGTTTAATTATAATATCATTTGCTCAATAGCCAAAAAAAAACCTGTCGTAATAAAGACTTTTTAAATTTGTTTTTGGCCAGAAATTCATAATAAAGACTTGAAAGTTTTGACAAGCAGACTTCTGCCTATATATATGACCTGGCCACGTTATATATAGAAATATATATGAAGTTATTTATTATTGTTTTGGAGGTGAAACGGCGTTGACCACTCTTGATTGCTTGAGTAAGTTGGCAACTCAAAAGTTTGACAAAATTGAGGAAGATGAGCAAAAAGTAGGTTCAGTTCAAACCTAATTTTTTAAAAAATATTTTTTACCCTTAGCCGACAATCACAAGTGCTGTAAAATTTTTAAACACTCCACCGTGGTTCAAATCCGTCACAAAATTACATATGTATCCTCTTTCCTATAATAGTTGAATTCATATATATATATATATATATATATATATATATATATATATATATATATATATATAATGCTCTTAGTAGATGACTTGAAAACTAAATCTTTAACAAAATTTTATTAAAAAATATATTTCTCCATTTATATTCTTGATATCTCTATTTTATTTTATTTTATCACATTATTAGTAGGAATTTATAACAATTAGATGTAGCTTAATTTTTTACGTTTATTTTTAAATATTTTAAGGTATGAAATGTGTTTTTAAATTTATATTTATGTATATTTTTATATAAAAATACGTGAAAATTTTTTTTATGATATTTTATTTTTATTATAGAATAACTAAAGGAGAAGTCATGAAACTTGGCCCTAGATATGACCACAAACAGACTTTTGTCTATATATATGACCTGGCCACGTTTGATCTTAACGACTAAGGCAATGTGATGTCTCTAATTTTCTGTTTTTATTTTGCAGATGAGGTAAATTGTCCAAAGAGGCTAATCCACCACCAAACAGGTGTTGAAATTGGATAAGCAAATTTAGATTATTTAGATCTAATTTAGACAATTTAAATTTAAAATTTTTTTATTTCTTTTAATCTTAATCATTTATTTTTTATTTTGATATATTTTTTAATTTTAAGGGAAGCAAATATAGAATGGAGACAGTCTTTCAACTTCTATTTGATAAAAGTTAAAAAATTATCTTTATCTTGCATTTGCTTCTTTTTTTAAAAAAAATGGATAGTTAAAAAAAATTTAATAAATTTGAATCTCAATGGTCCATATATATATATTCTAGAAGAGTAGCAGTGAATTCTTATCTATTGAAATTAAGTCCAATTTTACCAATGGAGGAGCCTAATTCGAAAAAATCAGGTTGCTACTATTGGGGCACCTAAGTCCAACCTAATCCATAAGAAGGAAGACACCTAGCCCATGACCCAACTTAACTTGAAGCTTCATAACCTTATCAAACTTAAACAATACCGCTTATTCCTAAGTTGGGACACCATATATCATTTCTACTCCTATTAGGAATTATTTCGTGTCAAGTTACTCCTTACTCTTACTCCCAAACACCCTAGCCTTAACTCTCTAGCCACTTATGAAATCCACCAAATGCCAATTGTTAGAATTATATGCAATGGGCTTTAAGAACTCTAGGGTATATAGATTCGCTGCATTTAGAAAATTAAATGTAAGGGTAAAGTTAAATAAAACCACTATTCTCTCCTTTTCTCTCTTTCTTTATCTTTATCCTTGCATTTAATTTTCTAAATGCAAGGGATCCAAATCCAACTAGAGCAAGGTGACATGAAGAGCTAAAGAAAAGCCATGGCCAATCGCTTCCTACATCATCTAGCTTGGTTTTGTCTTGGTCAATTACTCTAACACTTCATAGAATGATGTCTTTTATCACTTTTATTTTATTTTTATTTTTATTATAATACTAATAAAAATATAAGAAATAGAGCAAGAAAAAATTGAGAGAAAAAATAAAGAAATACTTTTCATTCACTTAGGATACCATATACTTGGTACATAACATTTATTTATAAGCCTTTAACTATAAAAATTAACTTAAGAGTTACAATGATAGAAATAAGAGAATTAATCTACAAAATTATACGATATAAATCATTAAGGTGTTATAGGATATATGCCATTAAATATTATAAAAGGATAGTAGAAGATCATTCTTTGGGAGTTATAAATGGACTAGATCTAATCATAGGTTAGAAAGTCTCTCAGCCCCACTTGAAAGAAATGGATGAGAGCCCAAAAAAAAAAAACTTATAAAAAATTGTCTCGTTTGAAAAAAGTCCGAATATAAAACGCGCCGAACATAAACTTTTTTTTAAGCCCGACTCATATTATAATTATTTTTTATATATTATTAATAAATAATATTATTAAAAAATTATTTATAATTACCAATATAAATAAAAAAGAAGTATATAACATATATAATTATTATTATTTTACTCTTACTTGTTACATAATGTATTATTAGCAATAAATCATAATTCAAACAAAATAAATCAATAACCAATAATATTATTGAAAAAACTATCACATTGAGAGGTTTTATTATCTTATGTGTGCTTCCAATGATTTAAATTTTCTAAAATATTTTATTTTGGACTATTTGGTATTTAAAACAAACAAAAAAAGTGAGCCTAATAAGTAATAAAATAGAGATATTTAATGTTTAAAATTTTTAAAAAAGATAAAATAAAATAATTTTTAAAAAAACAGGTTAGGTTGAGCTCGACCCATTTTTGCCCAACTCTAAAAAAATTTGCAAACTTTTTTATGAGCCAAACCCATTTTTAAACGAGCCTAACTCGTAATCAAGTCTAAGATGAACATCCATATAACTATAACATTTACAGCACTCCCTCTTAAATATCTATTAACAAATAATGTGCATTATTAAACCTTTACTAAGAAAAATCTAATGGGACAAAAACCTGGTGAAGTAAAAAGATTACACAGTATTTAAATAACTATTGTAAGTTTCCTCATTAAAACATTACCAAGAAAACCTAATGGGACAAAACTTTGGTGAAGAAAAAAAAGTACAACGCATCGTTTACTCTCCCAAATGAAAATTTCACTTTATGTCCTTGAATTTTTCATACCTAGCTTTCTCTAATCCATTTATATCATTCATGGAATTAGAGATGATATTCACAACACTATTATGCTTTTAAACACAAAAAACGAACTATTTACATGCCATATAGAGTTGTAAGGGTTCAAACTTAGTTCTTTCTTTTCTTTTATTCATATTTATCATAAAAAATTTTATTTTGGTCCATTTAATCATGAAATGCATGTTGGACACCTATGGAGCAACTTGAACCCAAGATGGCTATATAATTCATATTTTGCATAAAATTTTAAAAATTCATAATTCAGGCTATGTAACTCTGATTCATGCAAATTAGGTGTCTACAGAAAGTTTAAGATGTGACGTACATGGTACAAAAATTTCAAATACAAATGAATCCATTTGATTAATTAAAACCCTGAAGAACTGAGGCTGTACAGGGTGCACAGCATCAGACCAGCACATATATTGGACCTCAACTTTATAAATGTATAACTTTAGCTACACAACTCTGTTTAACACAAACTTAGTGGCTATGGAAATATTATAATATCAAATATATGCTTGTGAAATTTCATGGACAACGGAGCTCATTTATCTCCTCAAATCTAATAGAACAATAATAATATAGTAACAAACTCATGTAAATAGATCCTAAATTTCAAGGATGCATATCTTTGGCTACATAACTTTGATTTTTGCAAACTTAGAGGCCATAAAAAGATTATGGCATAAACTATATGCTTGTAAAATTTCATGAGCATTTGACTTCATTTGATACCTTAAAGGCATGAAAAACCAAAACTACACTAAGTGAACAGTATAGGGACCAAATTATAACTTTTTCTGAACTTTGGAAATTCGTGAAATATCCTGTACAGCTTCAAAAATTCTAATTTTTGGCTTGTGAGAAAGCTCTACTAAGGGTCTAACTACATCTAAATCTTAGATTCAAACTAGGTTATTTGGACTACTTTTGACATAGGAGTTGTTTAGGTTCCTTTTCAGTCCATTTTTTTGGATCAAATTGGTCCAATTGGTGTCCAAATGGAATTCTTCTACTTTGATTACCTTTCATTCATCTTGAATGACATTTCCAACCATTCCAACACATGCAAAGAAGCTTGGATTAAAATTTGACCCCTTTACACCAAAGTAAGCACACATACACCATGGTACCTAACATGCAAGACTACACATTATTAATTACATTTCAACACCAATTGCCATATTATAAAGCACTTGAATTCATACACATAGTTTGAACATAAATATATACACATAGTTCAAACTAGGAACATACAATATAGAATATCCATAACATATTCTTGAATGACATTTCCAACCATTCCAACACATTTTTAATTTGACCCCTTTACACCCAAGTAAGCACACATACACCATGGTACCCAACATGCAAGACTACACATTATTAATTACATTTCAACACCAATTGCCATATTATAAAGCACTTGAATTCATACACATAGTTTGAACATAAATATAGAATATCCATAACATATTCCATTTAATGATACAAAAGGGTGTTAATCTAATACATACATCAAAATCTATCACATATAATGATTATAATACATCCTTTCTAACATCTAGGCCTTTTCAACATCTTTGCTTTGGTTGCCAGTTGACTAAAACTTTGACTGAATAGTTTATAATAGTTTTAAATCTAATTTAGGTGAAACTAAAAGTATTTGAATTAAAGGACCTAAATTTTATGATGGAAAAAAGATTCCTAAAAAAGAGTTAAAATAAGCCCAAATTAAAAAAAAACCAAGAAAAAAGACTAAATTAGAATTTTAAAAGTGTCTTAAGTCTACCCCCTAACTCGTAAATCATGTCCCATTTCTTCTCCTCCTCACAATTGACTCTTCTCTAGACTAAAATAGAAACTAAGCAAGTCTTATGAGGCACACAAAAAGAAAGGAAGAAGGGAGGAGAAAACCAAGTAGAAAGGTAAGGATTCAAGGCTTTTTCCATGCTTCTTGCTTTTGCAAACTCTTTCATCTCTTTCTTCTCCCTTTTCCTATAGTTTTGACGATTGATTTGAGGCTATTCTATGGTTGGTTCAGAAGAAGGAAGAGAGAAATTGAAGAAAAGAGTGGAAGCCTTATAAAGCTCTTTGGAAAAGCATTAAAACAAGGTAACTATTATGGCTTGTCTTGCTTATTCTTGGTTTCTTCTTCTCTTATACTATTTGGCCAGACCGGTAACATTGAGTATTTCATAAAAACACCTTAATGAGTTAGTTTGAAAAGCAAGTCCCCTTGATTGAATGATTTAAGGCTAAATAAAATTTGAAAAAATTTTAAATAATAGAAAATGAGGATTTAAATCTTGAGTTACCCAGAAATTAAAGCCAAAGTGGTTCAAAAATTTGACAAAAATATAGTGGCATTTTTGTAAATATGGGCACATTTTGAAAAAATCAAAGAAGGATTTTTTAAATGCAAAATTTGAGCCTTCCGGGATTCTCAGAGGCCCTAAAAATCATAGGAACCCTCGAGATAGTTAAAACCCTTCCGATGTACATTTTTGAACATCAGTTGACCTAAATTTTGATCAAAAGTTTTAAATCCAAAGTGAATGATTCCAAAGCTATTTTATAAGTTTGAGGACTTAAATTTTATGATGAAAAAGACTGTTCTAAAAAAAGAGCTAAAATGACTAAAAATGAAAATGTCACGAATGTGGGACGTAAATATCATTTTTAATGAACAATTTCTTCTCAATTCTTCTTTATATTAGGCATCCTCTTCTCTCTCCCAAATCACCAACTTATGGTTCTATCTAAAATAGGGAAAGAAGCTAGGGAGAAGGATGCATAAGAAGCGCTCAAGAAGAGGAGAAAGAAGCTAAGAAAAGGTATGAAATTTTAAAGTTTTTCATGGCTTTCCTTTTAGAAAACTTGTTCTCCTCTCTTTGCTCCTTCTTTCATGGTTTGGATAGATGAATTAGGTATGTTTTGGCCTTGGTTCAGAGGAGAAAGATTAGAAATTTAAGAAGGAAGCTAAAGCAAGAGAAAAGACTATTAAAGAAACAAGGAAAACAAGGTATGAATCATAGTTCCATATGCTCTTCTTCCCTTGCTCTTCATGTGTGTGTCTCAGCCAAGAGGAGAGCTTGTAAGGGGGAGGAATTTTTGACCTAGAGCAAGCAAGAATCCTGAGAATTAGGCTATGCGAACCTAGGAAAAGCAATGAAAATTAAAGAAAAGCCATTGGAATTCAAGAGAGAACAACTAGACATTTTTGAGTACATATTGTAAATTTTGTTTTGATCCATGAATTCCCTAGCTTAGGTGAATGATGTTTTAAGTTTCTAAGACCCTTAGAAAGCCTCCAAAGTGTCTCTTCCTTCAAGAAAAATTTGCAAATTCCATAGGTCCCATTTTCCTCCATTGCCTTGACCTAGGATAGATAAGGAAGCTAGAGAGCATTTTACTTTATTCCAAGCTTGGTTTAGAACTTTATGTGATGTACAAACATGAGAGGAACCCTTAGAAAAAATTTAGAAGCCATAGATTGAGAGTTAGAGCTATAGGTTCCATATTATGACTTAAAGAAGTAACATGTATTTAGGCTCTTGCAAATAAGTGTGTTATGGCTCTAAGGATTCCAAATGGAATTAAGAGACCTAAATATAAGAAGAGAATGAAGTAAAGAACTTGAATTATGGTAGTTGCTTCATTAGGCCTTTTACGAAACCATTTTGTAGCCATAAGATAAAGTATGTTACTTTAGTGTGTGCTTAATGCTAAGGCTTGCTTCAAGAATGTAATAAGATGTTATTTGTTATGTCTAGGCCAAAGAAATAAGCTCCATCTATTTGTGGGTGTGAGACTAAAAAGGGAAGAGAGTAATCAAGATGGAAGCTTATGTTAGATTGCAAGGTAACTCTTCACTCATTTTTGTTCGCATTCTTAGATATGTAATTGTAATTATATGCTTGTATGTATATTTGCATGATAAGACATGCCATTTGATGTTACTTTGTTGCATTGGTACCAATATGTTTCTTGAATTATGTTTTAGTTGTAAAATTTGCTCTTGAAAGAAAGGTGTTGCCAAAAGTCCCTTGAAATGGGTAAGGTGAAGCCAAAAGTTCCTAGCCATGGGTGAGACAAGGCCAAAAGTCTCATGGATGAGTGAGGCCAAGTCAAAAGTCCCTAGAATAAGGGTAAGGATAATCTAAAAGTCCCAAAAAAATAGGGTGAGGCTAGACCAAGAGTTCTTACAGCTTATTCTTAGCTTTGATATGTTTTTATGGCATTTAAATTATATTTGGAATGATTCTTAATGGTGTTGAATGCCTACTTATGTACTTTGACATGTTCATATGCCTTGATTGCTTACTTGAATGAGTGTATGAGTTATTAAGATTCCTTGAATCTCATCCCTTTCCCTCTCCTATCTTAACATGTTTAGGTAAGGAACTAAAAGTGGAAGCCAAGGCACTTGATAGACTATACTTTGCCATTAATATAGTTCTTGATGTAAAAAAATATCAAAGTTTATATGTACATATTATTTTAAAAATGTAAATATTTGAGCAAATATAAAAATATAGATATGTTGTGTATGAACCAAATTTGGAACTAATTCAATGAGAATATATGTTTTGGGTACTTGGAGAACCACTCTTGAATGTGTATTATGGCTTGTGGCATGGTAAGTTTTTGATGTGTGGTAGTTTAGACTATTTGGAAAGTTTGTATATGCTGTGTTTATGCTCCCAAACATGCTCATGTGGTGGTAGAAGAAGTAAGAAGCCATTTGGACAAATTTTGACCCATATATGGTGCCAAATTTGCCATATTCGTGAGCTAAATTAAGATCTAACCAAATGAGCCTTTCTTGGCTTGAAACTTGGCATACATATAGGTCTCATCTAGATCTTTTTGAGAAGCTAAAGTGAATATTATTTGGAACTTTGGAGAATTTTTGATAAATTTTCAAAGTTAACAAATTTTGATAAAATTGGCATTATTATTGTACAAATGGTCAGATTTTTTTCTTTATCATTTGTGCATTGTAACACCATAATATATTAACTCTATCTAGCCTCCCTCTGGGCTCGATTCCATATGATTTCTAAAGAACCAGTACAAACCGTGACATTTTCATATTATAAAACGAGGTTTCAAACACTCATCTTTTGCCTCGTGGGTCCTGTGAACCCATCATTCACATTCTCTACTCAAACTCCATGTATACGACTCATACATATGATAGAACAAGCCATAAACCACGGTATGAAGCCAAAAACCAAGGAAGTGCATTTTCTTAAATGGACCCAAAAGTCAGATTTTTGGCTCTATCTTTGGAAAATCATAACTAATTATAGAAAAATAAGAATCTAGTAAATCATAGCTTTCTAGAAAGATATAAGTGTTAAATTTACACTAAAAATAATTTCCAACCTTAATCTCACCATTTGGACCATGTTTGACATAAAAAATAAGACAGAGGTCCGGCTGTCCCTGTTTCTGGCACAGCTTACTATCATAAACTTCAAAAATTCATAACTAAATCCACAAAAATCCAATCGAGACAAACTATACCAATTTGGAAAGCTACAGATGTCAAAGAGAGGAAAAAAATAATTATAGATCATTTCAGCGGCCCTTAGACCTTGAAAACCGATGGAACAGTAACAGAGGTCAGATGGCTTCCTTGATGCTGATACAGAACTTCAGACGGTTCGTTCTCTTTCTACAGACCTCCGATTGAGGTGATTCTAGTTGTTATAGGTCTCTATGGATGTCTAGTTTATGCATATAAAAGTTCAAAACTTTTAGACACCGTTTGGCCTATGAATGACATAGAATCATTTTCAGACCTATGGTAACAGTGCATTGACCAAACCATTAAAATTCCTAAACTTCAACAATTCGTCAAATATTCTCTAGACCTCCAAATATTACCCACTTTAGCTTCTCAAGAAGCTCTCTACAAACTCTAGAGGCATGCCAAATTTCATATCAATAAGAGCTCGTTTGGTCATACTTTGACTGAACTCACAAAATTGACAGTTTTGGCACAAAAAATGGTTCAAAGTGGATCCAAGTGGCCTCCCACATGTTCTCACACCTCATGGATAAGTTTTAAAGCATGAAAATAGTCTATATAACATGTCTAAGTGGTCCAAATCATCATACATTTCAAACTCACTATGCTACGGGCCAAAATGCACTATCACATACAAGCCACAAAAAGGACAAATCCCACATTTTCATTACTTTGGCTCTCTATATAGTTTGTACATCATATTTCCATACATTTACACTTACTACAATATTTACATCTCAAAAATAGTAGGTGCATATTCATTTTGGCACCACTTTACATCAAAAGAACTAAAATAAGCTAACATCTAGCTAAACATGCTTCTAGGCTCCTTGGTGTGCACTTGATTCTCCTTAAGCTTCACCTAGCATGTTAAGATGGGGGAGAAAGGGGGTGAGATTCATGGAATCTCAGTAGCTCATGCACTCATTCAAGGAAGCAATCAAGGCATATAAGTAAGTCAAAGCATGCAATTAAGCATTTAACCATTCTCAATCATATAATGCATAATTTTCATGCCAAGAAAACCATAACAATGCCAAGAATGGACTCTAGGGACTTTTGGTCTAGCCTCACCCGATTTTAGGGACTTTTGGATGGCCTCACCCGATTTTAAGGACTTTTGACTTGGTCTCACTCAGTTGTGAGACTTTTGGCCTTGTCTCACCCAGCCTCAGGGACTTTCGGTTCTACCTCACCCATCTCAAGAGACTTTTGGCACTACCTCACCCGAGTAATTTTCACAATCCAACACATAAACATATTGGTACCAATGCATCAAGGCAATAACATATGGCATGTCTCACACAACAAGCATATACACAAGCATACAATGATTATTACATTTAAGAATGCAACAAGAAAGAGTGGAAAGAGCTACCTTTTGAGCCAACACAAGCCTTTCCTTTCAATTCCTTTTCCCCCTTCTTGATTTCACACTCACACCTTGATGGAGGTGCTTCTCTTGAGCCTAGACACAATCAAGAGCATGGAATTACTCTCTTAGAATGTAAATAAACCCTCATAAGGCTAGGAGATTAAAGCCCTATCTTTTTCCCTTCTTATATCTTATTAGCCCTTCTCCTAGTTTTTTGCATTTCTCAACCTAACACACTCTCTTTTAAGGGTTTCTTACTCATTCTAGGTCAGACTTCCTTCCTTTCTCTTAAGCTCTCAAGTTAGTAGAACCAACATTCTCAAGGAAAATAAAGAAGTTCAAGAGTGGTTCTCCACTTTCAATCGTCTGACCCATGCCTAAAATCTAACTAATTTCACAAGCAAAACCATAGAAAGAGAGGGCAAAGAGAGAAGAACAAGATTCTAAGAAGAAAAGAGAAAAGCTTACTTACCTTTCCTTTGTTCTTCCTCCTTCTCTTGGTCTCTCTCACTCTCTACGCCTCTTTTCTCTCCTTAGGTCGAAGTCTAGGTCAGTTATAAGAGAAAGAATGAGTTGGGACATTTTAAGAAGTCAAATTCTCCCTTTTTACGCTTTTTCAGACTAACCCTCGCTATAGCGAAAATTAACCTTCGCTACGGCGAGCACGTATCAGTTCCAAATCCTTGTTTTCGCTATGGCGCACGCTACGGCGAACAACTCCCTGGTTTTTGTATAGAATGCCAGCACTCGCTATAGCTAGAAGCATTTTCGCTATAGCGAACAGGCACACTCGCTATAGCGAATAGGTACATTCGCTATAGCTAGGCCATTTTTCACTATAGCCAGCAGACTTAGAAAAATTTCAGGATTTCGAAAATTTTCAGCTTCCTTCTTTCTTTTTCTTTTCTTTTTCTGGTTGTTACATTTATCAAATTGTGTCCAATGACTATAAAATTTTACAAACATAAACTAGACATGATAAGATTTATGTAACACTTCAGAGCACCTCATTTGGATTTATATTAAGAGAAACAAATTTTTGAAATGCTAGATTAGTATCAAGGACACAGTCAGACTTTCATTACTATTCCATCAATTTTCGTAGCTTGATTACTTTTGTTTTAGTTTGAACTTATTTTTTCCTACAATTTAACATTCATATATTTCCAAAATGACATGGTTTACTAGGTTTTGATTTTTCTAGAATTAGTTATGAATTTTTAAAATTTATATCAGTAACTTGTGATAGCAAACTCGGGCAGCTAGAACTTTCATGCTTTTCTATTGTCAATCGTGGTCCAGCTAGGTTTTCATAACTTGGAATGATTTTTAACCTATAGTGGACACCTAGAAATTTCCAGAAAGCTATGATTTTTCTTAATTTTTATTTTTTTATAATTAATTATAATTTTCTATAATTGGTGCCAAAAACCTGAATTCTGGACTCACGAGTAAATTATAATTTTTTTGATTTTTAGTTCCAAATCAATGGTTCATAGATTATTTTATGATATGTTTGAATTGTATGGATGGAGTATAAGTAGAGAATATTATTGATGGGTCCATGGGGTCCATGGGGCAAAGTATGAATTTTTAAAATACTATACAACATAAGAAAATACTATTATTTTTATTTCTCTTTTTGGCATTATGTATGAACTCTAGTCCAAGGAAGCTAATGAAGTATGGTATGACATTTTGATATCAGAGCAAAGGTTCAGGCACTTTTGCTTGGTGTTTAGCTCTTGAATGGTGTAATTAGCTTATATTTTGGTGTGAAATGCCATGGAATTGATAGCATGCATATGCGTATGTGCTTAAAATGCAACCATGTGCTAAAGGTTGTGATTCTTTTCAGATAAGATGGTAGAAACTAAATGGGGCAGGGGCAGAGGTAGGCCACCTAGGGCTTAAAAGGATGAGCCTAAGGACCCTCTATGCATCATCATAGAGAGGCTTAACAGACATGAGACCATGATGGGTTAGCAGCAGGAGATGCTGGAACAGTAGAGATATATTGCACAGCAATAGCATGAAATGATAATGCAATTGCAAATTACCCTGACCAGGCAAGAAGAAGCAAAGAGAGAAGCCCTTATACCCTATCTAGCTACCTCTAGCATTCCCCCTGCACCTCCCCAGAAGCTAGCTTAAACCCAAACACCTATTTAAAAGTTACTAAATTAGTTCAAAAAGAATAGTCCACCCTCATTTGACGAGAAATTGGATGCAGATAAAGCAGAGGCATGGGTCATAGAGTTGGAGAAAATATTCATAATGATAGATTATACTACAGAGCAAAAAGTTCAGCTCGCCATATTTATGTTACAAAAAGAAGCCGATAGATAGTGGCGTAGCACAAAACCTCTAATGCTGACTAATGCTCATGAAATTTTACATAGCCACTGAGAGCACCCCATTTGGATTAAGGGCCAAATGAGGTCCAATGCTTATGAAATTTTATAGGCATATAGTAGACATCATAAGCTTTCCATACCCATTGAAACCACCCTATTTGGATCAGTATAGAGAAATATATGAATTTTTGAAGTTCTAGGTCTGTTACAAAATGACTACCAAACCCAAAGTACTGTTCCATCAATTTACGTAGGTCAAACATAGTTGTTTTGATCTAAATTTTTATGGTAGTTAGATGACATCCTAATCTTTCCAGAAAACTATAGTTTGCATGATTTGAATTTTTTTAGAATTAGTTATGATTTTTCAAAATTTATGTTAGAATATAGAATGTATGAATAAATGCAAGAAAGATGCAATTTTGTATTGTTTTCTTTACACCTAAGTTTTAAGCTTCAAATTATGATATTTATAATTGAACAATGTGTTAGGGATGAAATATAAAGTTGGTATACTCAGATGGTCCATTAAGCCAAAAATGAATTGATTTAGCTTTCAATGACGTAATTATCTATCGCTAAAAGTGCTATTTTAATAAAAATAAGTGTTATATGCCAATTATGCCATGAATTGGGACCTATATAGATATGGTGTTACAGAATGAGTGGCCCGATTAAATGAACAACTGGATCCAATCAACTACACAAATGTAATCAATTGGAGATGATTTGGTCTCCAATATGTTCGTATAAATTCCTTTGGGAAATTACTCGTTGTTTCATCCATGGTGCCTTCCATAATGCTCAACAGGTACCATTATTAACTCATTTTTTTTAGTCCTTTGTACATTATAAATATCATTCACCATAATACAACTATTCAATTGATTGATCGATTTGAATTTTTTTTCTTTTCTAAATATTTTCTCCTTAAACTTCATCTAATAATTTCTTAATTATTATTTATACTCCAGAAGCACTATCAGAATATGGAACCCTCATTATTAAGATACTTTGATACTTTGATATTTTCATATTCCTTCTTAAAATGTGTGAAAGTGTGATTATTTATCAACTGGCAACTTTTTCTTGAATTGGCCAATTGATAAATTAGGTGATTGGGTTTATAAATTTCCAAGTTGGGACTATTGCAACTTGTAAGCATTAAGGTATGCCATTGCCACATTCTCATTTTGGACAGCTAGTTTATCATAGGGAAAGTTTCATGAACCTGGATATATTCATATGCACTGCATATGATTATTTTGATTCATTTTGAGCATGCTATAACAATGTTTTTGTACCTAATTACATTGTGTCAATTGCACCTTGAAACTATTATTTTAATTCTGCTTTGACATCTTTAACTTCATTTTTTTCATGTAAAGTGAGTAGTTTTGCCATTCTTATATTGCTTTTGCTATTGATTTAAAGGATGGAGCCAATGAAATATATGAGGGTTGAAGATTAGAAGCGCAGTAGGGGAAGAAACCAAGATGCATTGTTGGCTGCTTGTCGACAAGAAGACAAGCCATGCACAATAAAAGGGTACATGTTATGTTCTTTTAACATTTGTTATTCCCTTGATTTTGCACCCAATTTTCTATTATTCTTTGTTTTGCCAAGGAAAAAGTAGTCATTTGATATAAGCTAGTTATATTGGATCATCATATAATAATCCTAATATGGCATTGATCTTTCTGGGCATTACTAATCTTTTTATGATTTATAGTCTCAGCAACACTTCCTCTGAATCTGATATAGCATAGGAAGCATTAAGAGTCTACCTATATTTTGAAAATTCTTGTGTAAGCCTCTTATTTTATGCCAAGTTATGTTCTCAAAAAATTGAGTTCTTTTTTATATTTATTTTGAACTTCCCCTTATCATTTTCTTGGATATAAACCAAAGTTAAATTGGTTTTTGTGTTCCTCTTATTAATTGGTACCTTAGATGATAGAGAGAAACATTGTATAGAAGAAAACAAGTGCACACAGGTCAGGTTGGGCTAGGTCTAGTTTCACCTTAGCCTGGAGCATGGCCTAGTTTAAAGTTGGGCCCAAAATTAAGCATGAGGCAACACTGGCATGAGCAGATATTGAGTTAGGCTAGTAAGGCCTAGTCTAGGCCAGGCCTTTTTGAAAAAAAATTTGAAACTTTGAATGCTCATATTTTTGTAATTACTTGGCCATTTTAGATATATGACTATTCGTTTTAATACATTTTTGTGAAATCTACACAGTAGAAATAAAAAAGAAAAAGTGGGTTTAAAGAGGAAACATGGAGAACACACAATTTTAGAGGGTAAAACTTTAAAATGAAATATCTTAAAGTTTGGTAGTTTGATTGGAGCAATTTTTTTATAATTTTAGGCATTTTTTGAAATGAATGCAATGCAAATCGTCGTAACTTGTTTATTTTCTCCAAAAAAAGGTTGTTTATCATCTCAAATTTGAGATTTTTTCTTTTAAATTCAAAAAATGCATTTTTTAAATCTTTTTTTTATTTGAATGTGATAATCATATGCAAGACAGGTCTTAATTCTCATGACTATTTATAATTTGTAAACTATATTTAAAATTTTTTTTACTAGGATAATGACTCTTAAAAAATAGATTTCTTCTCATTTTAGTCTTTATATTCTTTTTATTATATATATATACCATTGGTCTAGGCTAAGTTAGACTCTCAACCTACTTTTCTTTTTAACCAACTTGACTTAACCTAACTTGGCCTTGCATCATCAGGCCAGTCTGACTGAATGAATATCCTTACAAAAGAAGCTTGAAATAAGGCAATGAAGTAACAAGGCTTTAGGTAAGCAATGTCAGGGGTGTGTGTGTGTGTGTGTGTGTGTGTGTGTGTGTGTGTGTTTTAAGCACTTATATCAATGTTCTTATACTAAACATGCCTATTCATGGTTGATTTGGTCCAATAATTATAAAAATTAGTTTATCTAACCTGCCATGATAAGCGTGTTAGAACCCCTAATTAAAAGATATAAGGCGACTAAGTGGGCATTAAGCAACAAGGATTGAAGGAGTTAGTTGTATAAGTGCTTGGGAAATATGGTGGTGAGTGTGGGACATATGGAGGCTAACAAGAAAACTTCTAGAAGAAGATTGGTTAAGATAGTAAAGATATATAGCACGTAAGGGGTAAGTAGAATTTGGGTATTCACGTGGGAGTTTCCAACCCCTCAAAGTGCTAGGAGGAGTTTCTTGTTTTCTTACACATTTCCTCTATTATTTGGTTTAATTTCTATTGTAGTTCAGGGGAAATACTTGGTTCCTAACAAGTGAGTTCCAACCCATTTCTTCAGCCTAACACGTCAAGCAGCGGCACTGGTGTTGAGGTGAGAAATGGTGGAAAGATTGAATGGCATTAGAGATGACTTAAGCTTTTAGTTTTCAATGGAGAAGATCCCTTCAGAAGCCATTCTTTCATATCAACCATATTAGAGAATAGGAGGTGTCAATAGCAATTGTGAGTCTAAAAATTTGTTTTCTAAATTGGTTATAATAGGTCAAAACTAGAAGATGTCTAGATGGCTAGGAAATGATCAAAAGAGAGTTACTCGAGAGATTTCATGCACCTCAAGAGTAGAACATGCATGAGGAATTGAAGTCTTTCAGGCAAAATGGGTATGTCGTAGAATACAAGAGAAATTTGGGATGTTAACTATATCCCTGCACAATATGCCTAATGATTTATTAAAGGGAGCTTTTTTTATTAATGGCGATGATATTAAAGTAGAGAAAAGGATGATTAGGCGAATAAACTTGGCCCAACCAATATCTTTAGCATAGAAAGTAGAGGATAAGAATAGGATCTTAAAAAAGTTGAATGATATTAGAGATAAGGATGATTGGGCCAATAAAATTAGCCTAAGCAATGTCTCTACCACAAAAGGTAGAGGATAAGAATAGGGTCTTAGAAAAGATGAATGATATTAAAGTACAAAAAAGATTAAGGATGAGGCATAGTATTTTTAGTGAAGAAACTCCTAAATCATTTAACCTAAGTGAGGCCAATAGGAGTTATTCCATCATTCTAGCC
Source organism: Erythrophleum fordii (assembly GCA_032878935.1). Taxonomy (NCBI): domain Eukaryota; kingdom Viridiplantae; phylum Streptophyta; class Magnoliopsida; order Fabales; family Fabaceae; genus Erythrophleum; species Erythrophleum fordii. Next base: position 2,845,059 of record JAVQMF010000031.1, read on the forward strand.
CCTGTGAACAAGCAACCTATACAAGAATTTATGAGGAATTCCAAGCAATCTGAGATTGTTCAAATTTCCCAAGGCCTGACTATAAAGCAATTGAAGAAAGGGGAGAAAATAATTTTAGAAAGATAACAGAAGCAAAATATATAAGTAAAAAAGCGAAAAAATTATGTTACAAATGTGAAGAAAAAAAAGACACATGGACAAACAAGATGCTGCAGTTTTTGATGATTTCATAAGAAGCCAAAGAAGATGGTGAACTAGAAAGGGAGAAGTTCAAGGTTATAATGGAAGAAAATTGCCCCAACATTGTTCAAATTCTCGCCTTAAGGGCATTGGGGTAGTGTTAAAACCCCTAATTAAAAGGTTTGGGGCGGTTAAGTGGGCATTGGGTAGCAAGGATTGAAGGAGTTGTGATGGGAAACCATGAAAAATATATTCCAAGCGTAGAAAACATTATTAGCTCTAATTTAATAATATTATTTGTATTTTGACTTTATTTATGTTATTATTTTTAGTTATTGGCTTGGATATCTTTTTGTTAGGATTTGATATTTAGTTATCTTTTGTTCAGATTTATTAATTATCTATTATTTTGTTTTTCATTAAGAAGTTATTATGTACTTTATATAAAATATTTTAGTGCTCTGAGCTTTTTATCTCATTCTCTTTTACATCCTACCTCTTATTTCTTCTGCATCCTTTTTTTTTCTTCTTCTCACCCTTCTTTTTTCCCAATTCACCTATATTGTCCTACATCAATTTGGTATCAAAGCAAGACTTTTGTTCCAATCACACCTCTATTGCCTAAGTTTCATAAGAACTTTGCCAAAATACTAATATTTGCTTTTGTTAGAGCTAGATCTTGCACCTCCAGACTTTGAATCAGTCAATTGACCACTTCATCACATGCTGACAAGGCATTTTGTGCATAGGCCTAATATGCTTGCACATGTCAGACATAGGGAACCTTCATTTTCAATCATTGTTTGTCCTATTTTCAGCACATTTAACCTCAAAGTGTAAAGAGTATCATTTGGGGGAGTTAAAGGGGTAATATCACTAGTTTGGCTTTTTAAAAATTGATATAGTAAGGTATTTATATTCTTGTTGAAGCTTGTGACTAATTACCTTATTGGAAGTTATTCTAAGAGTATAATTTCTTTGATTATTTCCTGTCCCTTACTCATAAAGTTGCATCACTTGTTATTTCTTTTGACTTACAATTAAAAAAAAAATTCTTTATTGATATTTTGTTTGCTAGGTGTTCATTTGTGTTAATTTAAATTGTTTATTTTTTTTCTTTAATAAGCTCATCATTGCATTTGTGTTCCTTGCATGACCATTCAAGATTTATATGATAAACAAAGTGTTTTTTAGGAAGAATTTACTATTTTAAAATTTATCATGGAATAAAATATCCAAACTAGTGTAGACAATATTAACGAAGACTTATGTCAGTGTATTAAAGAACTTAAAAATGCCACTAGCCTATTAGATAAATATATCGATGGTAGAACTTGGGAAAGGTTAGTTGGAACTCTTAGGGAAGAAAATATGTCAATCTATAACCAATGTAGAGCTCCACCGGTAGGCTCCAATGGCAATTGATAACTTTCAATAGGATTTAGTGCTAGCAATGCTAGAGAAATTTCTCATAGATCCTTTAATAAATAACCTGAGCCGATATAAGGCCATTGGGATGATTGGGATATTGTGGGCACCACCCTAGGCAATATAGGACAATCTATAGGATTGTTAGGTGTGACTATGATAGCTGAAATGATATCATTAGGAAGGTTAGTATTGAAGCCCATGTGCATGGTGGTAAATTAGATCCTAATGTTTTCTTAGATTGGTTGGCGAGTATCAAAGATTACTTTGAGTAGTATAACATGAGTGGCATTTGGTGCATCTGTTTCACAAAAATAAAGCTTGAAAGGTGTATTAAAAAGTATTGGCAAATTGGTCAAAGAAATATAAAGCATCTAAGTCAACCTCAAATAGAAGTTTGGGCTGAAGTGAATGTAAACACTATATTTTATTTGGGCATGCTTTGAAAATAATAATAAAAAAATTAGCAAAAATTAAAAAAAGAACCTAAAAAAAAGAGAAGAAAAGAAAGAAAAAATATAAAAGTAAGAAAAGAAAAAATGAAAACAAAAATACCAATTTCTTTTGCCTCCAAATTCCAAGAGCTTAAACAACTTAAATCCATATAATGTAATGCCAAAAAAAAAAAAAGAAAAAAAGAAAAAGAAGAGTGAGAGTCAAATCCATTAAAAAAATAAAAATAAAAAAAGATAGAGAAAAATTATCAAGAGGCAGTCAAATCATGCCAAACAAAATATATGTTATTTGTCTTTACTTGTTCCTTATACAAAAACATTAAAAATTATATTTTCAATTTTTTTGCCTAAGAAACAAGTAAAAAGGGATAATTGTAAACACCGTTTTTTGTTCAAGCATACTCTGAAAATAATAATAAAATAAAATTACAAACATGTAAAAAAAGAACCAAAAAAAAAAAGAGAAGAAAAAAGAAAAAAAAAACAAAAATAAGAAAAGAAAAAATGAAAATGAAAATGAAAATACCCATTTTTTTTGCATCCAAATTCTAAGAGCTTAAACAACTTAAATCCATATAATGTAATACCTAAAAAAAAAAGAAAAAAGAAATAGAAGAGAGAAAATCAAATCCACTAAAAAAATAATCAAAATAGAAAAATAAAAATACAAAAATGAAGAGCTCAACATGGCTAAATCCATTAGCCCAAATGTTTCCACCATATAACTCAATTATTCCCTTTAACCCCATTATCTTAAACCCATTAACCTAATATCAAAATAAAAAAAATAAAATAATTAAATTAACAAAATTAAAAATTAAAAAAATTAAAAAAAAGAAAAAAGAAAGATAAGAGAAAAAAAAACTTTTAACCTAAATAAAAAAAATAAAAAAATAAAAACTAAATTGTCAGCCCAATGCCCAAGCTCCAAGAGTCCAATACAAACAAATAAAAAAAATCAATCAATCATTAAAAAGAAAACAACAACAGCAACAAACAGAAAGGGAGGGGCCATCAATAAATTCTCAAACCTATATTCAAACCCACGTTGGTAGGAGCATAATATAACTGAAAAATGGGGAACAAACAAAAGAGCCCATTAGGAAAAAATAGTAGAAGCCCAATGCCCAAAGGAAAAAAAAAACCAAAGGAAAACAAGAAAAACAAAAATAAATCCTATCGCCACGGCTTCAGAGAACCTCACTACTGCACGCACGAGACTCCTGCTCCACTCAACCGATTGTATTGTCTGCGACGATTAAGAAGGGGAGAGCACACACAGACGCACTGAAGCAGGACGCACAGGGGACACAGCAATATCCTGGTACAAAGGGCAGAGCTAGACGCGCTGAAAAGGGAGAGTGAATTGCAGTCTCAGATTCGATTTAAAACAGGCCGAGTGTGAGAAATTACGGGAATTAAGAGAAAGAACAGAAGGAGAGAGGGCCGAGAGAGGTACGAGAAGAAGGAAGAGCCGAGGGGAAGTTCAGGAGAGAATGAAGGAGAGACCAAGAGGAAGTCAGCTCTCTAGAGGAAGCTTCTAGATTTTCAAGGGACTCCATTCTCAGCCAAAATAGAGAATCAGAGAGAGAAAGAGGAACAAACTTGAGAATCGAAGCTGAAGACTTGGAGAGAGTCGAAGACAAAAACGAAAGTCACATCGAATAGAAATAATAGATCTAATTTCCCTTTCAAGATATTCGAGCCTTCAAAGCTGCACAGAGGTAAATCATGTACTGCCACTTTCTTTGTAAATGAATGTAGGCTTATAATTGGTTGTTGAAAATTTCTGATATTAGTGGCTTACTCGAATGGGTCTGTGTGTGACTGGGTTTGTGTGTGACTGAAGTTTCATGAAGTCCTCTCATCGTGATTTCCCACTCTCGCAGTAGAATTGTTTTCTATGTAGTTTGAACCACTTGGTGTTATTTATATATTTTGAGTCATGGTGCCAAGTGGGGAGACCAAATGTACATTAATCTTTTTCTATTGTTTTTGTTTCTTGAATGCTTAACTATCAGAACCAACGCGTTTGGTGTGTTTTGATTCAACTTTAGAGTAACAAATCGAATTATCTAATGCTTGCTTGACATAAAATTCTATCTCTGATGTGGGAATGGTTTTAGATTTTGCCTACAGTTTTTATGGTTGTCTGTGTTGTTATTTGAAGGGATATTTATTTTAGCCTGTCTTGTCAAATAGTGATAAATTTGATTGATGTATTTTGCTCTCTTATTATATGTGCTGTACCTTTGCATACAATCATATTAGAGTATGTTTATGCTTCTTGGCTGTGTCTTGACCTAGCTAATCCCGAGATAAATCTCGTTTTGAGTTTAGGAGTTTTCTAATTAGAGAGTACATAGGCATTTTGAGTTTAGGAGTTTTCTAATTAGAGAGTACATAAGGCATTTTGAGAGGTTGCTGGGCAATAATATTAATTGGATTTCTACCAGGGGAATATTGTTTTCATGGCATTGGATTGGGTTTTGGATTTTCTTTGATTTAAAGAAATTTTACTCCTTAGTCATGATATAGTCAGCATGAAAAAATGAGTTTGAGCCTTATTGGAATTACTCATTGGGTGTCATGGAAATATGTGCTGGTTTATTAGAAGGCTACGAATTTTCTCCTCGGTGTGCTATCAGGTGATCACTTGCTTAAAAATCACTTTAATTTGATGTGAAGGCTTGCTTCCTTGTCCTGTTTTCACTTGTTTCAATAAGCTATCCACAATACCATTAATAGTGATGATTAGATAATTTTATCTTGGCCAATTTGAAAAATAAATTGATTATTTTGTTGTTGTTTGGATGCTTAAATGATGCATGAGTTGATACTTACACATGAATTGGCTAATTATTGTCCTAATTCTTGTCTAAAAGTCTTGGTACAAATTATCTCTATGCCAATTGCTTATTACTTTACTGACTAATTTCCATGCTTAAGCCGTGGATTTATCGAAACTTTACTGACCAGCCTCTTATTTTGTTTGACATGTGAGCAAATGCCAATACATGCTATGGGTCATCAAGGAGGGCGTTAAGAAAGTGGTGGAACACAAAGACAAACAAGTGATTGTGGTTTAATTCTTTTAGATTTTTATTTTTATCATCTTTGTAAATATTGTCTAGAATTATGATATTTATTTGATTGACCACAAGAACATATACTAACACAAATATTTTACACTTGCAAATACTATTATTTTTTATATTTTATTTTTTTTAAAGTGGCCATGTGAGATATCTTATCTCCTCATGCGCATAAAGGATCAACTAGAGTATTATGTGTGGCAATAAATCTTCCTTGGTACTCATTGAGTCTCAAATTTATATTTTAATAAGTTTTGAGTTTTAATGACTAGCATGGAATTGATTTTTGTTTTTTATTAAAAAAATTTCAAAAAAAAAGGACAAGACAAAACAAGAAGCAAAAAAGAAAAAAAGCCAAACAAGTAACCAAAAAAAAAAAAGACATGAAAAGTAAGTGAGAAATTAATTTTTTGTTTTAAAACTTATGAACTTTTCTCAAAATTTCTTTTAATAAAAATATATTTCATAGAAATGGAAAATTATTTTTTGCTTAAATAAACAAAAATACAAAAAATATATATTAAAAATAAAAAATCTAAATCTAAAAAAAAATTCAAACAAAAATCAAATAAAAAAAAATAAAAAAATAAAAAATCAATCATAAGAAACAAAAAATCAAAATCTAATGAAATGAAAACCAAGAAATTTGTTTAAAAAGAGAGAGAGAGAAAAAAAGAGAACATCAAACATCAATTATAAAAATAAAAGTCAAACCAAAATAATCAAAAATAAAAAATAATCAAAAATTAAAAAGAAGAAAATTAAAAATTAAAAGAAAAAATTAAAAAAATCAAAATCAACAAAATTAATTGAAACAAAAAAAAAACAAAAAACATTAACAAAAAAATCATTAAAAATTGAAAATCAAAAGAAAAATAAAATGTCAAAAAAAGAGAAGAAAATCCAAAAATGTGAGAAGAGTTAAAAAAAAAAAAGTAAAATTAACTTTACTTTTAACAAATCAAAACACATCAACCAATTCCAAATTCATTTTATTTACTAAAGGTAAAAGTAAATTATTTTTGTCTTTTCACCAAAAAATGCACAAAAACAAAAAAAATAATTAAAAAATTAAAAAAAAAAGAAGAGAAGAAAAACAAAGAACAAAATAAATCAAGTACCAACCAAAAGATAGTTTTTAATTGTTTGAACTACAAGGACTTTGATCCTTCTCGAAAGGTACATAGACCCTAAACTTTCATTCTAGGTCAAGTTCATCTTTATAAATAAATATTTTTTTAATTTTATTTTCTTAATTTCTTTCCTTTTTATTTTATTTCCTTAAGCTCATTCCTTTTTTATTTTATTTACTTTTGTATGTGATTGCTAGGGGAATTAAAATAAAATGAAAGTCATATTAATTTTGCACAACTAATTTAGGATAACTGTTTTTAGAAACTGGTGTTGTGGGGTGTCTAATATATTTTCCACTCACAACCGACTCCAGAACTCATATCTAGTTCGCAAACTATTTTTTCTTTTCTTATAAAAAATCTTTTTCAAAGTTTTGCCTTTCTAAAAATAAAATTTTGGTGGTGACTCCACTATTATTTTGATTTCGGGTTTCATTTTGACGAAAATTAAATTTTTGAAATTTTTTTTTTCTGGCGTCACGCAGTCACTTTTTCGAGTATGACAGTGAAAATAAAGTTGAAAAAAAAAATTGCTCCCTTATTATAAGAGTCAATTAATGAATCAATTGCTTAACTTTAGATAGACCTGTAGTGTCTCTGACTATATGGCCTCCTTTGATAAGTGTGTGCTAAGATGTGATATACAAGAAGAACAGTAGATTATAGTCACTAAGTTTGTTAATGGTATTAAGATGGATAGCCAAAAAATGCTTAGGTTAAGCTTCACTGAAACTCTCGAAGAGGCTTATCATAATGCTTTTGAGGTGGAATCTCTATCCAGGTACCCATTTATTAGGCATTTTACAACCCAAGACATGAGTGGTAGCAAACTTGCAACCTCATCCCTACCAATTGTTTTATAAGAGTGTCACAATCTATGACTAATTTTGTGTTTTCTTCAAGTCAAATTTCCAATCTTAAGAATAGTGTCACCAAAGGTAATGAATCCATAAGCTATAATTCCTATCGTAATGGTTTCATCATAGAGTGTTTTCATTGTCACTCTAAGGGACATATTGCATTGATGTACCTACATTACATTATGTGTCTTGAGCACTAACCTAATGATTTAAATGATACAGGCAATGCAAACATAGTAGTAGAATCCCCTAAATGTCTTTCTAATGTCAATGAGGAGATTATAATTGTTTGTTGTAACCAATAATTTAGACACCTTAGTGTTAGGCGATGCATTCTAACTATCTCATTACCTAATGACTCATGGAAAAGGATCAGTATTTGTCACATGTTTGTGAAATGTGAAGACAAGTTGTTAAACTAGTTGTTGATAGAGATAATACACAAATCATAGTCTTTACATTATGAGCAACTAGATTTGGCCTCAAATCAAAACCTCACCCTAAACCTTTTCATAATGTCTAAATAGATAAAAAAATTTTACTTGTCACTTAACAATCTCATATTCCCCTCTAGTTAAAAGAGTACAAAGAAGAGGTTCTTTAGGACATCCTTCCCATGGATGTCACTATTGCTCACATCTTATTAAGAAGGCCTCAACTTTATGACCATGATGTCACTAGCCATGGTAGAGAAGACACTTGCTTGTTTAGACACAAGGGAAAAATAATCTTGTTACATCCTTCCAAACCCAAATTTGAACACAAGACCCATATTAGGTCAAAGGGTCAAGGGACTAAGAATCATAATCTTCACATCTTAACTCACAAATAATTTGAAGATAAGAGCAAAAAGGTTAATGTGATGCTTGTCTTAGTTTTCAAAGTTTTCTTTAGAGTTACTTTTATAACCAATAAAAAAAATGTCTAGTGAGATAACCTAACTTTTGGCAGAATTCTTGGATATTTTCTTAGATGAGATCCTTTCTAAACTACTACCTATAACAGGTATTCAGCATGCTATTAACCTTGTCCCTGGTTTTTAGATTCCTAATTTCCCAACTCAAAAGGTAAGGAAAAGTTCAATAGAAAAGTTAATGGTTAGCTTGAAAAGGGTTACATCTAGCATAGCCTTAGCCTTGATGTTGTACCTGCTCTTTTAACCCCTAAAAAGGATGGAACTTGAAGAATTTATGTAGATAGTCGAACAATTAATAAAATCATTGTCAAGTATAGGTTTCTTACCCCTAAGCTTAAAGACATGCTTGACTTGGTAACTAGCTCTTGTTGGTTCTCAAAAATTGATCTCCATTATGATTACTACCAAATTAGGATTAGACTTGGGATGAATGGAAAAATGAACTTAGGATGAGTTGTATGAATGGTTAGTCATACCTTTTGGTTTTTCTAATACCCTTAACACTTTTATGAAAGTCATTACCCATATCGTTAGGCCTTATTTAGGAAAATTCCTAGTTGTATATTTTAATAATGTATTGATTTATAATCGATCTAGGGAAGAGCATTTAGACCACCTTCGTTAAGTTTTTTGCACCCTATGTCATGAAAAGTTCTATATCAATCTTTCCAAATGTTCTTTCCCTTAAAATCATGTTGTTTTGTTTGGATTCATATTTTCAAAATAAGGTGTAACCACATAATTCAACACTATTATTGCCCCTATCATATATTGATTAAAAAAAGATAGGTTACAATAGACTCTTGTAACTTTTAAAGCCTTTGAGTCCATCAAAAGGAAACTTTTTGAAGCTTTTATTCTACCTTTACTTGATTTTGCCAAACCTTTTGAGGTTGCTTGTGATGCATCTAAGGTAGTATTGGATGTGTCTTTAGTCAGGAGGATCATCTAATAGCTTTTTTTAATGAAAAGTTTAATGCAACCAAACAAAAGTATTCCATATATGATAAAGAAATTTATACAATTATTAGGTCTTTTAGGCATTGGAAATTCTACCTTCTTCCTTAACAATTTGTCTTATATTCTCATCAGCAAGTTGTTAAGTTTTTTTATTCTCAAAGACACTTAAATACTAGGCATGCCACTTAGGTTGAATTTCTTAAAGAGTTTACCTTTGTTGTGTAGGTTGCAACAAATAAAACTGTCAGTATAAACCGATTCAAGTCATGCCCAAAAATACTGTCCTTAAGAGTTATTCTGCCACAAATCAGCAACTCTCCAGAATTAAATGGACCCTTCCTATAACAGGGAAACAGAATAGTAAGAACTAAAGAACTCAGAAGAATGAAGGGGAAAGAAAGGAGAGAGTTCCGAAGATGTCCGAGAGCTCGGTGTACCTTGAATCGCACCATGCATTGCCTTTTATAAACCAAAGATGTGAACAAGAACATTGGATAATTAAAAATAATTAATGGCGGCTTAATCATGGTTTAATAAAAATCTATTTTGAACGTTGGGATTAAAAATAGAGACCGTTTCTAAGCGTTGGGATTAAAACCGGTTAATGAAAAATTAAAGCAGCAAATTTACAGCAAATTTAAGGCCTCGACATTTAAAAAATTGATAAATTCATGGTCCCAATTTCAAACCCATTAAAAATAAATTTTTTCTAATAAGCCTATTTATACAAAATATTTTTTGTAAAATACAAAAATAGTTGCAGTAAAAAATGCCCAATACCTTATATAATTCGTGCGCGGGGGCGGGGGGGAATCAGAGATTTTTAACTGCGTTACCCTTACGTTGGCCTGTTGTTATACGCGCGAGTCCACTCCTCTTCTTAGCCCATTTACATGCCTAAAATCACATCTTATTATATATATATACTAAGACTCTCTTTAGTCTAGGCAATGTGGAACTTAGGCTTTTGACACACTTATTCAAACAATCCCCCACATGTGTCAAAAGGACATGATCATCTGAGTTACATGCATGAGTATAACTATTTTAAATCTGGTGTCTTTTGGACTATGAACTAAACCTAGACCAATAACACTTAGTACACAGAAATGTCAGTGAAATGTACATTTTTATGAACCAACATATCTTTGTTGTATACTAAAGGCTTTATTAGTCAGAGTATATCCCCATAATTTCTGTTGTTAATAACGATTTTGCACTTTAAACGGCCATGCGCACACCTAGTGTTCAATGAATGCTCTAAAGACTTTTCCACGGTCTCATAGAAGCGGCCCCACTTCACATTTATCTGAATGATTTCATCAAGTGTATCTGCAATGAATACACCATCCATAGGGAATAGGAAATCATTAAGAGCTTTGCTTAGCCTCTCCAATAATGCATTCTAGCACTTTCTCAAACCATAGGAAGGGACAACAATTTTAGTGCTAACAAAATTAACATATGACTTGTTCTTACCCATATGAACCTCTTTTATGGGATCTCCAATCACAGAGATTGGGTTACTATCGTTGTTACTTTTATATTGGCTTAAGTCCCATTCCCCTCGATGTGTCATCAATTTGTTTCTTTCCCAGGGGTTTAGTCAATGGATCTGCCATATTTACTTCTGACCTTACAAATTTGATTGAGATCACTCCATCTTTTAACAGCTATCTTATAATATTATGTCTCAACTGAATGTGCCTGCTTTTACCATTAAAGATCTTATTTTTAGTCGTAACTATTGCCGATTGGCTGTCACAATGTAAAGACACTAATGGTGTTGGTTTTTCTCCTAATGGAATATTTGCTAAGAAATTTTTTAATCACTCAACGTCAGTACCAGCCAATTCCATAGCAATAAACTCTGAATCCCTTAAGGATTTTGTAATAATACTTTGTTTGGCTGATCTCCAAGTTACTATACTACCACCAACAGTGAATACATAGCCACTAATTGATTTAATCTCATCTGAATCTAAGATCCAGTTAGCATCACTGTATCCTTCTAGTATAACGGAAAATCAACTATAAAATATACTATAATTTATGGTACCTCTCAAATATTTCATCAATCTAACTAGAGCCATCCGATGCTTACTACCTGGACAGTGGGTATATCTACTCAATCTACAAACAGCATATACTATATCAGATCTGGTAAAATTCATCAAATGCAACAGACTTCCAATAATCTGTGCATATTTAGATTGAGCTATTGAATCACCTTTATGTTTTGATAATTATATGCTAGAATCATAAGGAGTGCTTAAAGAAGAACCATAAAAATGTCCAAACTTTTTAAGAATTTTCTCCACATAATGTTCTTGAGAGAGTAAGGCACCCTTTTCACTCCTTATGATTTTAATACCTAAAATCACTCTTGCTTCTCCCATATCTTTCATATCAAATTTAGATGCAAGAAAGCTCTTAGTTTCAATTATAACATTCATGCTAATATCAAAAATAAGTATGTTATCTACATATAAGCAAATAATCACACAATCATTATTTACAAGTTTTGTATAAACACATCTTTCTACTTCAACAGTATCAAAGCCATCACTTGTCAAAACTTGATCTAGTTTTTTTATGCCATTGTTTAGGTACTTGTTTTAATTCATATAAAGATTTAACAAGTTTACACACTTTATTTTCTTGTCCAGGAGTGACACATCCTTCAGGTTATGCCATATAAATTTCTTCTTCTAAAACACCATTTAAGAAATCAATTTTAACATCCATTTGATGAATATAAAGCTTATGTATTGAAGTTAAAGCAATCAAAATTATTATAAAAGAAATTCTTGTAACCAGAGAAAAAGTATTAAAATAATCAATATTTTATTTTAAAGTAAAACTTTTAACTACTAACCTAACTTTATATTTATCAATGGATCTATCAGGATTAAGTTTCTTTCTAAAAACCCATTTACAACCAATGGGCTTAGCTCCTAGAGGCAAGTCTACTAAAACTTAAGTTTTATTTTGACTAAGAGAATTAATTGAAGCCTTAATGGCTTCTTTCTAAAGATAAGCATCCGAAGAAGAAATGACTTTATAAAAATTTAAAAGATCATCTTGTATTATATAAGTATAAAAATCATCTCCAAAAGAATATTCTTTCCTTTGCCTCTTACTTCTTAAATTTTCAGCCAAATCTTCATTTGTATTTTGTTCATGAGAATAAGTAGACATTTTCAAATTCTTAGGATTATGTTTAATTTTCAAAGGAAAGATATGTTCAAAAAATCATGTATCTTTAGTTTCTATAATAGTGTTATGATCTAAAATATTACTTTTCAAAACCAGAAATCTATAAGCTGCACTACATTCAACATACCCAATAAACATGTAATCATAAGTTTTAGACCCAATTTTTCTTTTCTTAAGATCAAGTAACATTACTTTAGCAAGACACCTCCACACTTTTAAATATTTTAGGTTAGGTAAATAACCTTTCCATGGTTCATAAGGTGTCTTATTTGTTTTCTTATAAGGTATTCTATTTTGCAAAAAACAAGCAGACAACAAAGTTTCACCTTATAAATTATCTGGTGTAAGAGAACTTGCAAACATAGCATTCATCATTTCTTTTAAAGTTTTATTTTTTCTTTCTAAAACACCATTAGACTCAAGTGAATATGGAGGAGTTACTTCATGGATAATTTCTTCTTTTCCACAAAAATCATTTAATAAAACATATTCTCCTCCTCTATCCAACCTTACTCTTTTAATCCTTTTATTTAGTTAATTTTCTACCTCTATCTTATATAAAAAAAAATTTTCAAACGCTTCATCTTTATTTCTCAATAAATATACTTTAGTATACCTTGAAAAATTATCAATAAAAGTAATATAATATTTTTTACCACCTCTAGTTATTGTTTGTTTTAAATCACCTAAATTAGTGTGTATTAAAGAAAGTAATTCACTTTCTCTTTGTGTAGAAAAGTGTGATTTTTTTAGTTGTCTTAGCTTCCGCACATACTTCACATTTGTTTAAATAATCATTTTTAATTTTAGAAATCAAACCAAGTTGTTACATTTTCTTAATATAAGGCTTACTAACATGTTCTAATCTAGCATGCCACACATCAAACGAATCAATGATATAAATAGGCAAGTAAGCAGAAGAGGATGCATTTTCATTCATTTCAGCAACATTCAATACAAAGAGTCCCTGATTACAATATCCCTTTCCCATAAAAATATTATTTTTTGTCATCATAATCTTGTCAAATTTAAATGACACTTTAACCCCAACCTTTCCCAATAGAGTTATAGAAATTAAGTTTGCTCTAAAATCAGGCACATACAAGACATCATTGAGAGCCAAGGTCTTTTCAGATGTGAGTTTAAGAACCACTTTTCCTTTCCCAAGAACTTTTGCAGTTCAGGAATTAGCAAGATAAATGTAGTCTTCTCCTTCTTTGATAGGATCATAGGAAGTAAACATTTCCTTATTTGCACAGATGTGCTTGGTAGCTCTAGAGTCTACCACCCATTTCCTCACATTGGAGATAACGAGAGCTTGAGAAATAACCGCTACAATGACATCATCATTGTTTTCATCTCTTTGAACCAAATTTACATTCGGCTTAGGAGGATTATTATTTTTAACTCTCTTTCTACATTGTGCAGCATGGTGCCTTGGCTTGCCACAAGTAAAGTAATTGCCCTTCTTTTTGAATTTGGGGTTAGAATTCTTGGGATTGTAACCAAGTTTTTTATGAAAATCATACCTCTTGTTGTACGACTTTATTTCCACCAAATTTTCCTTTGAGGCTATTTTCCTGCCTTTTGCAGCTCGAATCTCTTTTCGATTGGTGTCTTCGATGATGATATGAGTAATCAGATCTAACAGTGACAGTTACTTTTGCTTGTATTTGAGTTGTTTGTAGTCTTTTCACGAATCCAGTAGTTTCTCAATCATAATCCCAGCTACAAACTCATCTGGAAGGTTGATCTTCTCAACTTGGTGTTCTTCTAGCAGCTTGTGGTATTCATTGATTTGTAGCTTGATATCTTTGTCTTCGGACATCTCCCATCGGTAGTCATTTTGCAATCATGAATTTTTATTTTTCAACATCCTCAGTAGTGTACTTCGTGATTAATGACTCCCAGATTTTGTTGGCCTCCTTGTAAACACAGTACACATCGAACAGATCGTTAGATAAAGTACTAATAATTGTGTGTCTACAGACTTTATTGGCATATTCCCAAGCAGTTCTTTGGTTTTGGTCAGCATCAGGAACAGATTTAGATTAGGTCAGCGCCATTGCAACTCCATGCAAGTCTAAGATAGAGAAGATCCACTCCTACTGCCTTCTAAAGTTTTTCCCATCAAACACCTCAATCTTGGATATATCCGGGAATGGCTTGGGCAATGTCACAGCAGGTACTGTAGTCGGAATGAAGCCTGAAGCAATAGCACCACTCCCTCCACCGGCACTTGCAGCAGCAACGTTAACATAATCATCAGAACTAACTCAATGTGACTCCATAATAACTCTTAAGATTGTAGGTTGCAACAAATAAAACTATCAGTATAAACTGATCCAAGTCATACCCAAGAACACTGTCCTTAAAAGTTATTCCACCACAAGTCGGCAACTCTCCAGGATTAAACAGACCCTTCCTATAATAGGGAAACAGAACAGCAAGAACTAAAGAACTTAGGAGAACAAAGGGGGAAGAAAGGAGAGAGCTCCGAAGATGTCTGAGAGCTCGACGTGCATTGAATCACACCATGCACTACCTTTTATAGGCCGAAGACGCGAATAAGAACGTTAGACAATTAAAAATAATTAATGGCGGCTTAATTACGGTTTAATGAAAATTTGTTTTAAATGTTGGGATTAAAAACATAGACCATTTCTGAATGTTGGGATTAAATCCAATTAATGAAAAAATTAAAGCGGCAAATTTAAGGCCTTAACATTTAGAAAATTAATAAATTCATGGTCCCAATTTCAAACCTGCTAAAAATAAGATTTTTTTTGTAAGCTATTTATATAGAATATTTTTGTAAAATACAAAAATAGTTGTAGTAAAAAATACCCAATACCACGTCTAATTCGTGCATAAAGGGAGAATCGGAGATTTTCAACTGTGTTACCCCTATGTTGTCCTGTTGTTATGCACGCGAGCCCACTCCTCTTCTTGGCCCATTTACTTGTCCAATATCACATCTTAGTATATATACACTAAGACTCTCTTTATTCTAGGCAATATGGGACTTAAACTTTTGACACACCTATTCCAACATGTTAAACATTGTTTTGGGGTAGAAATTAAAGTGACTAATGCACTAAGCCACATGCTCACTATTTTGCACTATAAGTATTGGCATTATGAGATTTGATAAATTAAAAGATGAATGTTCTACTTGTCTTGACTTTGGAATCATTTTTCGAGACATTAGTGATGGTCACCATTGTGATCTTATGGATTTCCTCATTAAAGATAGTTATTTATTCTATAGGTCTAGATTGTGCATTTCTTGCACCTCCATGAGAGATTTTCTTGTATGGAAATTTCATGGTGGGGATTGACTAGTCATTTTAGTAGGGATAAGACTATAACCATAGTTGAAGATAAATTTTATTGACCTTTTTTAAAACATGATGTTACTAGAATTTTGTCCCAATGTTGTACATGCCGAACTTTTAAGGAAAATAAATAGAATGTAGGATTATATACCCCATTGCCCATTCTTGAAGTGCCTTGGAAAGACTCTAGTATGGATTTTGTCTTGGGTCTGCCTCCAATGGCATGAGGACATGATTTTATCTTAGTTGTTATAAATAAGTTTTCTAAGATAGCTTATTTTATCCCATGTAGTAAGACCACATATGTGTCCCCCTTAGCCAAGTTGTTTTTCTAAGAAATTGTACATTTGCATGGGTTGCATACCACTATTATGTTAGATAGGGATGTAAGTTTGTTTGCTATTTTTGGAAAACCTTTTAGAAAATTTTTGGCACCCAACTAAAGTTTTCTTCTAATTTTTATCCTTAAATTGATGAATAAGTTAAGGTTACTAATAAAAGTTTGGATAATTTGCCTAAAATTCTAGTAAGGAACAAACCTAAAAATTGGGATTTGGCTTTACCAACGGTCGAATTTGCTTATAATAATTCAATTAATAGGTCAACTAGTAAGAATTCTTTTGAGATTGTCCAAGGCTTTAAACCTTGCCAGCCTATGACCCTTCCCTTGATTTTCCACATGTCTGAATCTGTAGAATCATTTGCCCAATACTTTCATGACTTGTATGCGAAGATTATGTGCAAACTTCCTATAAGCAATGGATAATATAAGCTATCTATTAATGTTCACCGTCATTTTCTAAATTTTAATGAGGGTGATTTTGTTATGGCTCATATCCATCCCAAGTGTTATCCTAAACATTCCTTAAAAAAAACTACATGTTCGACCCTCTAACCATTTTTGTGTCTATAAGAAATTTAGCCCTAGGGCATACTTATTGGAATACCTCCTAACATGGCCATTAGTCAAGTTTTAAATGTAGAAGATTTATTTTCTTATTGAGGCACTTCTGAGCCTCCTCCTTTACTTTTTGATGATTCTGCAAGTACTCAACTCCATCATACTCCTATGCCCACTCTACCATCTGCTTCACCACTAATTAAGGCAATTGATGTAGTCATAGATGGCCATATTTCTCTAACTCCTAATGGCTCTCTCTATTGTTACCTTATTCATTGGAAAGGCTGCATAGACTTGGATGCTACTTGGACTACTAAGGAGGACTTTGTATATTTGGATCTAGTCTTATTATAGTCTTACTAGCAATCTTCTTCTCTAAGGGAGAGTTTCCCTAAGCTAGGGGCAAAAGATGGGAAACCATGAAAAATATATTTTAGACATAGAAAACTCTGGATTAGCTCTATTTCAATAATATTATTTGTCTTTTGACTTTATTTTATTTTATTAGTTTTAGTTATTGGTTCAAATATCTTTTTGTTAATATTTGATATTAATTTAGTTATCTTTTGTTAGAATTTATTAATTATTAATTATTTTATTTTTCATTAAGAAGTTATTATAAGCTCTATATAAAGCCCTTAGTAATTATATTAAAGATACCTTAATTTTATAATAAAATATTTCAGTATTCTAAATTCAGCATCTCCCTTTCTTAACCATCCTATTTCTTATTTCTTATGTATCCCCCTTTTTTCTTCTTCTCACCCCCTTTTTCCCAGTTCACCCATATTATCCTATGATCAAGTTTGTTGTACCATGGAAATATGGTGGTGAGTGTGGGATATATGGAGGCTAACAAGAGAACTTCTAGACGAAGATTGGTTAGGCTAGTATAGATAAATAGTGGGAGAGAGCAGAGGGAAAGGTAGGTAGAATTTGGGTATTCATATGGGAGGTTCTAGGCTTCTAGCCCCTCAAATTACTAGTAGGATTTGCCTATCTTCTTATATGTTTTCCTCTATTATTAGCTCTGATTTCTACTGTAATTCAAGGGAAATATTGGGTTCCTTAACAATGTGTAAAAGAGGTTACCTAATGCATCTTTTTTAAAGAGCTTTATTTTCCTGCAAAGGCATGACATGATTAGAACTTTGGTTTTACAAAGGGAAGTGTCACATTTGTGCCACAAAGGAATCAGTTCAATAGAATTAAATAGCCAATCTTCAAAATTGATACACTTGGTATATTGAAGATTGGGAATATTTATAAGATACTACCAATGCCTATTGATGACCTCTGCTTTAAGCTTTGGAAACCTAGCACTAAAGAATGATTGCTACATATCCTGAAGAACAAGAAGTCATTTGCTTATAATCTACTTTATCTCCAATACAACAAGTTTAACTCATAGTATTTCATCTTTTTGATATGCCTATAGCTTGGATAATTGGCTCTTACAAGATTATCTAATCTTTTTTACGTTCCTGTGATGGTTATAGCTACAAAACCTTTCATATTTTGATTTTTTCTTATTTCCTTTGCCATTACTTATTGTCTTTATTCCTTATTGCACAGTTTTCTGAATGATTTATAGCTGCTGTTATTAAATTATTAAAACCTCTACTCTAGATAGCATTCGTTATTGATTCCAACAATGAAGATATACTGAGAAAAGCAAAGAAATCAACTCTATAATGATGCCATTTGATAATCTTATTAGAAGTCATATATTTGAATACTTTTCTTTTGCTTTTGTCATCTTGAAGTATTTGACTTAATTAGAGCTCAATAAATAAATTTTGGAATTCTATTTTCTAGTCTTGGAGGCTAAGACTAAGAGTTTCTTGTACAACTTGACCAAGCATCCCATTTGTAGAAATTTGGAATTCAGAAGTCTATTCTGATTCATCTTATTTTGGAATAGAAAGAATACATATAAAGGAAATAGTTAACTCTATGAATCAGCCAACCAATCTCATAAATCAAGAAGAAAACAAGGAAATAAATACATAATAAAAATAGCATGATATATGGAAATAAAAAAGGAAAAAAATGAATTGACTATGATGTTAAAATCTCATGTGATAAACAAGGGACGAGCAGAAAATGAATGAGCCCATAATGAGCTCATAATTATGAGATTCCAACACTATTACATGTAAATTCTACTTCCATTTGGGAGTAAACTTTGTTTTCATTTGGGTCTTATTAGGTATCCAAAATAGGTTATTCATGTGCACTTAGAAATCTTCACATTTTTTTTTTAAAGAATTGGTTTCCTATGATTTGGAAAGCCAACCTCTTATGTAAGTGCAGAAGAGGTAACTTGTCAAGATTTTGGCTTACTGAGTGAGCCATTTGATTTATATGTTCCATTCTTGGTTGTCATGATAAGAACAGATAAGGAAGATTCATAGTTTATTTCTCATTTATTTGATTTCTTTCAATTTAATTTGTAAAAGATAGCCTTTATCTTATGTATTATTCTTGTCCCTTAGTAATTTACCTTAATATTGCAGATGGTTGTTAAAAGCCTAGAAGATCTACAAAGGCTTTACCCTGGGATCATTCTAAGAAGTGTCAGAGATTATCGGGAAGTCAATATAGAAGGTTTCACAATTTATATGCTCTTACCTAGAATTGTCTAAAATTATTACTGAAATTTAAGCCTCTAGAAATACTAAAATTTAGATAAATATTTTTCCACGAGGTTATCGTCAACTTCTGCAAGGCCTTGAAGTCTCTTGGAGAGCCATGGATGATGAATAATGATTGGATGAACAAAGTCAATTATGAGTTAACATCATGTGTGGATAGAGGCAATATAAAGGAACTAGGTACGTTGCTAATTAAATAAATAATAATCACGAAAATTAAATGAGACAAATCAAAACCCATACAATTATTTGAGCTAAATATATATTAAGTTATTCATTATTTTTTTGCAGGTGAAAAGGCGTTGGCCACACTTGATTGCTTGATTAAATTGGCAAATGAGATGTTTGATAATAATGGGGGAAGATGAGCGGAAGAAAGAATTCAGTCCACGATCTAGCTCATTTGGAAAGTTCATAATGGAGTCCTGTTATTCCTTATTGGAGGATCTGGTTTTTGATTTTGACACAGCTCAGGAATTAGATAGCATGACGGAACAACAGATCATAACCCAGCACAGACACCTTCTCTGCTGCAGCAATTTCAAGTGCCTATGTCATCTGAATGCCGAAAGCTTTGAATTCCCAGCCCTTTCAATTTCTGTAGGTAACTAACTAAATTGCTTGTGTGTTGAATTATCCTCTGAAGTATACTATGATTATGTGAATTGAATACTCCAAATGGCATCCTTCGTTTTCACTTCCTTGAACTCTGTTTTTTAATTTTGATCAAGCAAATGTTGTTTATTCTTTTTCTGTTCTCTTCTCTAAATTCTATTTAGGGATGGCAAAGGGCCTCTTAGAAGAAGATTCTACGTTACATAATTTTTTAAAAATTATTTTTAACCCTTAGAATTTTTTTAATAATTTTTTAACACTTAACAGTGATTTATAATAAATATTTATAACATTGTTTAATCTATGTAACTGACTTTATCTAATGAAAAAAAATTATTATTGTTGTTTTTATTTTTGTTTTAAACACTTAGCAATAACTCAAAATGACCACAAAATTAAAAAATGACAATTGTTTCAAAAAATTGTTGCTAAATATTCATTAGTGGTAGTTATTTCAACGGTTACCAAAAACAACCGCTAATTAGCAATGGTTATTCCAATGATTACCATAAACTATCGATAAATCACTCGTGAGAAATGACATAGTGATAGTTTGGTTAACTATCGATAACTTCATTAGGGGTTGTAAACCACCACTAAGGCTAATTCTTGGTAGTGATTGGACTCTACGCTTGTCTCTATTTCAGTGAGACGAGCAATTCTCATAGAAGCAAGGTTGGTAAAAGGTAAACTAAATTTGTAGTTACATTGGATCATGTGTCAGTCTTATGCTTTAAAAGTAATCGTGTTTTTAAAGTCTATTAAACGAGCTGAGCTCCCTGATTTTGTATTTGGGGAGTAGAGATCTCCATGTTGGTTGCTGGAACAATTTTATAAATGTGGATTTCATTTAGTTTATAGAGAAACTATGCAAACTTTTTAGCAAATTCTTGTCAATATTGTTTTAAAGATTTTTTTAAAGTCAAATACATTTTCTGTTTTATTTGAGACTTATAGGGTCAAAGTACCACTTTGTACTATGCCAATCACGTGCCTAGTTTGGGCCATGATAATTTTCATATAGTAAAAGAATAGATGATGATAAATTTAGTTTTAAATTTGGTAATAAATTTAATTTTAAATTTGTTTGACGATGTTGGAGTTGTAAAAAATCATTTTAAAAGAAATGATCATTGTATGATGAGAAAATTTTAACATAATTATCGGCTTAGTCCTGTATACACAAAATAATCAATAGTTTAATTATTTTAATGTAATTTTCATACTACAAATTAAACAAAAATTAACAAATTTCACAATTATAAATTGTTTTGTGAATGATTGAAGTTATATATTTAATTTATTTAAGGTTTAAACAATATATTTTATCATACTTAAACAACAAAGAAAAAAATAAGGCAAATATAAATTCGTAAGTGCCTAATTCAATTTACCCTATACCTCACTGCTGTTGTCTTCCCAAGGGTAAACAGCAACGTGCAACAAATTTGTTTTATCAAATGACTATGTCTCTCAAACGATCTAACCCATAATGCTTAGTTCTTTCTTCCAGTGAGATTGCGCAGCCTAGATTTGGGTGTTTGTGACTCAACGTCTTGTGTTTTCAACCTCTGCAAACCAGAACACCATTAAAGAAGCAAGATCTCTTAATTGATGGCTTGGGTGAGGATATTAAAGCAGGGAAAAGGATGATTGGGCCAATAAATTTGGCCCATACAATGTCTTTAGCCCAGAAGGTAGGGGATAAGAATAGGGTTTTAGAAAAGGTGAATGATATTAAAATACAAAAAGGATTGAGGCCCAGTATTTTTAATGAAGAAGCTGCAAAATCATTGGGCCCAAGTGAGGCCAATCGGAGTTATTCCATCATTCCAGCTCCAGTGAAAGAGCAACCTACACAAGAATTTTTAATTCCAAGGAATCTGGGCATTGTTCAAATTTCTCAAGGATTGACTGTAAAATAGTTGAAGTGAGGGGAGAGAATAATTTTAGAAGGATAACAGATGGGGAATATCTAAGTAAAAAAGAGAAAAATTTATGTTACAATTGTGAAGAAAAAAAATACACATGGACAAACAAGATGCTGCAGTTTCTGACAATTTCAGAAGAAGACAAAGACGATGGTGAACTAGAAAGGGAGAAGTACAAGGTTATAAGTGGAAGAAAACTGCCCAACACAACTCAAATTCTCACCTTGAGGGAATTGGGGTAGTGTTAAAACCACTAACTAAGAGGTTTGAGGCAGTTAAGTGGGCATTGGGCAGCAAGGATTGAAGGAGTTGGTTGTACCATGGAAATATGGTGGTGAGCATGGGACATGCGGAGGCTAACAAGAGAACTTCTAGAAGAACATTGGTTAGGCTAGTAAAGATATATAGTGGGAGAATGCAGAGGGAAAAGTAGGTAGAATTTGGGTATTCATGTGGGAGGTTCTAGGCTTCTAGCCCAGTGCAAGGAGGATTTGCCTGTTTTCTTATATGTTTTCCTCTATTATTGGGTCTGATTTCTATTGTAATTCAAAGGAAATACTGGGTTCCTAACAATGTGCAGAAGAGGTAACCTAATGTGTATTTTTTTGAAGAGCTTTCTTTTCCTGCACAGGCATGACATGATTAGAACTTTGGTTTTCCAAAGGGAAGTATCACATTTGTACCGCAAAGGAATCAGTTCAATAGAATTAAATAGCCAATCTTCAAAACTGATACACTTGGTATATTGAAGATTGGGAATATCTATAAGATACTACCAGTGCCTATTGATGACCTCTGCTTTAAGTTTTGGAAACCTAGCACTAAAGAACGATCGCTGAATACCCTAAAGAATGAGTCAATTGCTTATAATCTGTTTTATCTCCAGTACAGCAAGTTCAACTTGTAGTAATTTCATCTTTTCGATATTCCTATAGCTTGGATAATCGGCTCTTGCAAGATTTTCTAATCTTTTTTATGTTTCTGTGATGGTTATAGCTACAACTCCTTTCATATTTCGAGTTTTTCTGATTTCCTTTGTCATTATTTATTGTCTTTATTCTTTATTGCACAGTTTGCTAATCGATTTATAACTGCTGTTAGTAAATTATAAAAGCCTCTACTGTAGATAGCATTCTTTATTGATTCCAATAATGAAGATACACTAAGAAAAGCAAAGAAATCAACTCTATAATGATGCCATCTGATAATATTATTAAAAGTTATATATCTGAATACTTTTCTTGTGCTTTTGGCATGCTGAAATATTTGACTTCATTAGAGCTCAATAAGTAAATTTTGGAATTCTATTTTCTAGTTTTGGAGGCCAAGACTAGAAGTTTCTTCTATAGCTTGACCAAGCATCCTATTACATGTAAACTCTACTTCCGTTTTCATTTGTGTCTTATTAGGAACCCAAAATAGGTTATTCATATGGACTTATAAATCCTTCATTTTTTTTTAAAATCCTTCATTTTTTTTTAAAGAATTGGTTTGTTATGTAAGTGCAGAAGAGGTAACTTGTCAAGATTTTGGCTTCCTGAGTGAGCCATTTGATTTATATATTCCCTTTCTCTTCTGTCATGATGAGAACAGACAAGGAAGATTCATAGTTTATTTCTCATTTATTTTATTTGTTTCAATTTAATTAGTAAAACATAGCCTTTCTCTTATGTATTATTTCGGTCCCTTTGTATTTTATCTTAAATATTGCAGATGGTTGTTAAAATCCTAGAAGATCTACAAAGGCTTTACCCTGCTTTCATTCCAAAAAATTAAGTGTCAGAGATTAAGGGGAAGTCAAAATATATAAAGTTTCACAATTGATATACTCTTACCTCGAATTGTCCAAAAGACTAAAATTATTACTGAAATTTAAGCCTCTAGAAATACTAAAATCCAGACAAATATTTTCCCACCAGGTTCTGGCCTACTTCTGCAAGGCCTTGAAGTCTCTTGGAGAGTCATGGATGATGAATAATGAGTGGATGAACAAGGTCAGTCATGAGTTACCATCATGTGTGGATAGAGGCAATATGAAGGAACTAGTTACGTTGTTAATTAAATAAATTATAATCATGAAAATTAAATGAATCAAAACAAAGCCCATACAATTATTTGAGGTAAATATATATTAAGTTATTTATTATTGTTCTGCAGGTGAAAGGGCGTTTGTCACACTTGATTGCTTGATTAGGTTGGCAAGTAAGATGTTTGATATAATGGAGGAAGATGAGCGAAAGAGTTCAATCCCGGTCCAGCTCATTTGGAAAGTTCATAAGGAGGTCCTCTCATTCCGTATTGGAGGATCTGGTTTTTTATTTTGACAGCTCAGGAATTAGACAGCACAAGTCATGATGATAATGGAACAACAGATCATAAACCAGAATAGACACCTTCTCTGCTGCAGCAATTTCAAGTGCCTATGTCATCTGAATGTAGAAAGCTTTGAATTCCAGCCGTTTCAATTTCTGCAGGTAACTACATTGCTTGTGTGTTGAATTATTCTGTGAAGTAACTATTATGATTATGTGAATTGAATACTTCATACTGCATCCTTTGTTTTCACTTCCTTGAACTTTGTTTTTAATTTTGTTCAAGCAAATCTTATTTATTCTTTTGTTGTTCTTTTCCCTAATTTCTATTTAAGGATGGCAAGGGGCCTGTTAGGGGAAGATACTACATTACATAATCTTTTCGAAAATATTTTTAACCTTAAGAATTTTAACAATTTTTAAATACTTAGCGGCAGGTTAAAACCATCACAAAATTTTAAAAAATGACAACTGTCACAAAATTTGCTGCTAAATATTTATTAGCAGTAGTTATTGCAATGGATATTAGAAACAACCGCTAAATATTCATTAGCAACATTATTCCAATGATTACCATGACTTGCCGCTAAATTGCTTGTGAAAAATGACATAGTGACAGTTTGGGTAACTTTCATTAATTGCTTCAATGGTAGTAAACCACCACTAAGGCCAATTTTTAGTTGTGATTGGACCCTTAGCTTGCTCTATTTCAGTGAGGCAAGCAGTTCTCATGGAAGCAAACTTGGTAAAGGATGAGCTAAATTTGTAGTCACATTGAATGATGGGCAGTCTTATGCTTTAAAAGTAATTGTGTACCTTGACAATCTCAACTTGCTTGGGGGAGGTGTCACTGAACAAGATGATATCATCCACAAAAAATAAGTGAGAGAGTGGTGGCCCCTACTTGGCCATCTTAATGACTTTCCAATCACTTTTGCTAACCTCCTCATTGATAGCGTGAGAAAGTCTTTCCATACAGAGAACAAAAATGTATGGGCTCAATAGATCCCTTTGTCTAACACCCCAAGAGGAGGGAAAAATTTCAGAGGGCCTTCCGTTCCAAAGAACTTGCATCGAAGAAGTAGAGATACTGTGCATAATCAAGTTGATAAGCCTACTAGGAATCTGAGCATCATGGAGTGTCTCCTCAATGAATTCCCATCTAAGCTTTTTCCAAGTCGACTTTAATTGCGATCCAACTAGTCTTCCCCTTCCCTTTTACATCTCATGGAGTGAATCACTTCTTGGGCTACGATTATGTTGTCTGTAATGTTCCAACCTCTGATGAAGCTAATTTGGTCAGGTTGGATGAGACTAGGCATAACTAATATTCAGTCTATTGGCAATAATTTTAGTCACAATTTTGTAGGCAACAGTACACAAGCTTATGGGTCTGAACTCCTTAAGACTATAGGGGTTTTCAACTTTAGGGATAAAAGTTATCAACATTTTATTTATTTCAAGAGCCATAGACCCACCATCAAAGAGGTTCTTAATGAAGCTGAAGATAGTAGTGCCCACTATATCCCACTAACTTTGAAAAAAGAAGGCATGAAGCCCATCGGTGCCAGGGGATTTAAGTGGGTTCATATCAAAGGTAGCTCTTCGAGTTTCCTTAATAGTGATATCATGATCCAAAATATCGAGCAAAAAGGGTGTAATGATGGGAAACTTACCTTTAACAAAATAAGTACTGAGCTCATGGTTCTGAATTGAATAAAGTTTCTTAAAGTAGTCAATGGCCATTGCTTGTATATGCTCCTCATCATATTGCCAATTCCCAGCGTCATCCTGAATGGACTTGATACGACTTTTCCTTCGTTTGATCAAAGCCTTGGTGTGATAATATGAGGTGTTATTATGCCCGGACAAATCCAATTGTTGCAAGATTTTTAGAGCCAAAGAAGCTCCTCTTGAAGATAGGAATCTTCATACTCCTTCCAAAGCAATTCCTCAAGTTGCAACAGCCTTGCGGAGTAAGGCCATTGGTCTAAGGTTTTTTAAATGATTGATAATCTAGCTCGCAACTGCCTTTTCCATTTGCCAAACACATCGAAAAGTTCATTGTTCCACCAATGAGACTTTGAAGTAAAATTCTAAATATTAGCGCTCAATTGGTCATGAGCCCAATTGTCTTTCACTAAGTCGTTAAACCTAGGATGAGACAACCAAGCCATAAGAAATTTAAAAGAAGGGCCATAATGTGAGTGGAGCAAAAACCAGGATTTTCTTCTCTAAAAATGTAGATCGGAGGGAGGCTTCTGATATGTACAATCAGCTTGGCTTTATGCAAATTGATTGTTTAGGTAAGTACGTTGGGGTTCTCTTGCTTTATAAAAGAGTAACCAAAGATACTTATGCTTACATTATCAAAAGAATGCAGCCCAAACTCTATGGTTGGAAAGCTAAAACTTTGTCTCTTGCTGGCCGCATTACACTTACTAAAAGTGTTCTCTCCTCTGTTCGTTATTACCCAATGTAGACCTCAAAACCCCCCGCTTCTTGTTGTAGTGATATTGATAAGATTATCTATAATTTTGTCTGGGGTAGCACCAACTCAAAAAGAGGCATCCCATGGTCAAATGGAGTGATATGTGTAAACCTCTAAAGAATGGAGGTTGTGGTTTGAAAGACATGGAAGTGTATAATCATGGTTTCTTATGAAAGCTAGCTTGCAACCCTGTCACCAAACCTGATCTTTTATGGGTTAAAGTGTTGTAATGTAAGTATGGCTGGCAACAAGGCAGCTGAGGTGTTTTTAGGAAGAATAACAGCTTTCACTCTGGAAGAGCATTGTTGCCGTTTAGGAGGTTACTATGCAAAACATAGACTGGGAAGAAAACTCCAATGGTGAAACTACGAGTTTTTGGAATCTTAGCAATAATGGTCATTTCTCTATTGCTTCAACTTATAAAGTCAACTAAAGGATTAATTGGGGAGAGGAGGACTCTAAATGGAGTATCATTTGGAAGTGGCCTGGCTCCTAAAGAATTCGTGTCTTCCTTTGGCTTGTTGTTAAAAATAGGATTCTCACTAATTCAGAGAGATGTTGCAGGCATATGACTCTTAATGCTACTTGCACTAGTTGCACCAATGGAGAGGAGGATATAAACCATGTCCTTAGATGGTGCCCATCGGCCATTCCTCTTGGCATCTAATTGTCCCTGAACAGCATAGAGAAAACTTCTTCCATGGTAACTTCGCTGATTGGATGATACGGAAGCTCCAGTCTTGCTATGGTAATCAAACATAGAGCACTCTCTTTGGAACTATGTGTTGGAAGCTCTGGAATAATAGGAACAATTTTGTTTTTAATGACAATTATCGTAACCCCATTGAGCTTGCCCAAAGTGTTAGGAGCTTTGTTGTGCATAATTTAGAAGCCAAAGGTGTCCTGTAGATTGTCAACTGTGGACCCTCTTAATTGACCTTGTCTTTCATCATTTCTTGTATTCTTTGTTTGTTTGTTAATACCATTCACGTTCCACTCCAAAAAATTTAAAAAAAAAAAAAGTAATTGTGTTCCTAAAGTCCATGGAGGAGCTGGGCTCCTGATTTGGTATGTGGGGAGTAGAGCTCTCGATGTTGGTTGCTAGAACAAGTTTGTAAATGTGGATTTTATTTAGTATATAGAGAGACTATGCCAATTTTTTTTAGCAAATGCTTGGGAATATTCTTTTAAACATTTTTCTAAGTTAAATACATTTTCTGTTTTGTACCCATGCCACTCACCTGCCTAGTTTGGGTCATGATAATTTTCGTACAAAATATAGATAGATGATGATAAATTTAGTTTTAAATTTGGCAATAAATTTAATTTTAAATTTATTTGATGATATCATATTTGTGAGAAATCATTTTAAAAGAATAATCATCGCATGATGAGCAAAATTTAACGTAATTATCATCTTAGTCTTTTATACATGAAATAATCAATAGTTTAATTATTTTAATATAATTTGTATACTACAAATTAAATAAAAATTAACAAATTTCATAATTATAAATTGTTTCGTGAATGATTAAAGTTATATATTTGATTTACTTAAAGTTTAAGCAATATATTTTATCATACATAAAATGACAAAGGAACAAAATAAGACAAATATAAATTCGTAAGTGCCTAATTCAATTTACTCTGTACCTCATTGCTCTTGTCTGCCCAAGGGTAAAGTAAACAACAACTTGCAGCAGATTTGTTTTATCAAACGACTATGTCTCTCAAACGATCTAACCCGTAGTGCTTACTTCTTTCTTCCAGTGAGATTGTGGAACCTAGATTTGGGAGTTTGTGACTCATCGTCTTGCGTTGCCAACCTCTACAAACCAGAACGTCGTCAAAGGAGCAAGATCTCTAATGTTGTCATAGGGATTTGCTGCCTTCTTTGGTAACGTAACCATCCTTGGCTAGTACCCTAAGATTCATCCTAAGTTTATTGTCTCTTTTTCTTGATAATGTGGAAGAAAAATCGAATGAAGAAGATTTTAGGCTAACCCTTCTTTTGGTTTGATTTTAAAATTTGTTTTCTTATTCCTTGCTTTTTAGGTATGTGTTCCATTGTATGTAAGCATGTAGTTTGGGTTAATCTTGGCGGCCTTCTAATTGTTTTCAAGGAGTTTTGTCTCCTCTTTATCATTTGAATAAAATGAATCTCATTCCTTTTGGTGGGAATATAAAACTCATTTGTCTAAATTTAAGTATTATTACATAGTTAAAATCGCTTTCAGTTGTTACTTATAAAATAAATTTTTCATAAAAAGTAGTAAACTTAATTTAAGGTTCTGAAATATAATTTTTAAAAAATATTTTGTTAAAGAACTTTTCCATTCATATGGCAAATAATTATTGTTCTCATCCTATTTATGATATAATCGTTAATTAAAGACTGATAAGTTATATCAGGAAAGTAATATTGAAAATCCTAATAAATTGAAAGACAATAATAAACAATTTTTTTGAAAAATAACGTCGTAGCTTAAGATAGTATAAAATATACAATTTCAGTTAATAAACCTAACTATGATTAATTGACACGGGTGTTTTAGTCTGTCGTGTCAAATAAAATTAATGCCACTTGATGACACACGATTAAATATAAAGACCTAATTCAAAAAAAAATGTAAGGATTAATTCGAAAATTTAGAAATTAAAGGGACTGTATAAATAATTAAATAACATTTTAAAATAATTTAAGTAAATACTGTTAGAATAAGTTGAAGACAATTATATGAAATTAGAATACAAGATTGATTACCTGCAGAAGACATGGCCTCAAATTTAGGATACCTTATTGATTCTGAATGCCTGAAGGATTAAAAAGATTAGAGCTTCCTCTGTGATTCACATTCCCTATCACAACTTATAATGGGGTAAATTGTAGAGTTTGCATTTTTGACGTGAACATAGAAAGGACCTAGCCAAGTTTAAATAGAATTTTAGTATCCACCCATTATGGGCCTATGAGCTATGAGCCTATACTTTCATCCATACTAATTAATTAGATATCCAGCCAAAAACAATAAGTTCACTAATAATAAATGGGTCTAAATGCATTTCTCATGGATCATTAATCAACCCGTTTTTATTTAAAACAAAATAATTGATTGTAGCCCCCAATAATTCTTACATTCTCTCACTTGGGCAAAATTAATTCTTCATTTTAAAAACTTTTATTTTAAAAACGACTCTCGGACTAATGACTAATTTTGTAATGTAGCCACATTTAAAAATAAATAAATGATCCAAGATGCGATATCTAATACGACTCCATCCAATTAAAGTCAAGTAACATTGAATCATGGCAGTTATTATATCTATTACTGATATTAAACCTTCTATGATTACAAATGTCACTGACTCCATTGACTAGTCATTAGTGTGGAGTGCAGCAAAAAAATAATATGACAATGTGATCCAACAGTCAAACTACTATTTTCTTTGTCAGTCCTCGTAATTTTTTTCAAGTGCTTTAAAGCCAGCAAAACTGTATGGTTTGTCAAGAAACCATCATACCTCAACTATAATATGGCATCGACCACGGGCATAGTGATCCTAATGACACCGAGCTCAAAATTTTACAATTGATATATATATTCAAAAATACATAATACCAAAAATTCAATACATTATTAATTAGTTGGAATACAAACCATATGAATGTCAAAAGTATCCAAAAAAAATGTTCAACATAACAAGAAAATAATATAAAACTCAAACTCCCACTAACCAAACATATCAAGAGAACTTACAATGCCTATATTTTCAATGTGTCTTTTAAATACAATGGGTCCAAGTCTTTTAGTTAAGGGGTTAGTCAACATAGAATCTATATCTATATATTCAATAACCATTTCGTTATTTTTTACTAAATCTCTGATAGTTTAAATATTTCAACTCTAGATGTTTAAAAACACTAGTAATTTTATTATTTTTAGTATAAAATGCTACAATACTATTGGCACAGTAAATTCTTAGTGGTTGAAAAACAGAATTTACAATATAAAGCCTTGTCATTAAATTTCTCAACCAAATAATATGAGTAGAAGCAGCGTAACAACCAATAAACTCAACTTGCATAGTGGAGGAGGTAACTAGAGTCTATTTTCTAATTATTTTTCTACCTTAATTTTAAAAATTTTAAATTTTTCAAGAGTATCATATTTTTCTTTAATCAAATAAAGATAGCCAAATCAATAGAAATCATCAATGAAAATGATAAAGAACCTATTACCACAAATAATATGAGAAAAAGTTCCACTAATATTTGTGTGAATGATTTCTAAAAGACTTAAACTTTTAGTCGCACATTTCTTTTTATTTTTAGTGAACTTTTCTCTAATACAATATACATAAGTCTTTAAATTGTCAAACTCTAAGAAAGATAAAATATCAATTTTAATTAACCCTTTAACTATTTCCTTAAAGATATGTCCTAAATGCTTGTGCAATGATAACATAAATTTTTTTTTTAAATTTTAGACCTAAATATTTAAAGATGATGAAATATTGTCAAAACTAAGGATAATTTATATAAATCATCCACCAAATGTCCATAACCAATAATTTGGGAGTCTAAAATAAAAACTAAATTTATCTAAACAAGAAATAGAAATCAAATTCCTCCTGAAAGAAGGTACATAAAAAAAATGTCTTTCAAAACAGTTTCATATCTGGTTGCCAAAACTAAAATGACATCTCCTATTGACTCCAACACTACTTTAAGATTCTTTGCTACTCTCATCTTGCTTTTTCTCAGATTTGGTCTCTTCAAGTTCTTGAATTCCTCCAAATTTATGCTTATTCTCTAGCCAAGCTTTGAATTTTGTGAAATCATTCTTTTTATACCCATTTTCCTTACACCAAAAATACCATATGTTTTTCTTAATAAGAGTTGATTTAGGACCTCTTACATCATGATGTCATTGCTTGGTTTCCTTGAACTTTGATTCTTATGAAGAATATTGAATTGATTTTTCTTATGTTTCCATTTACTATTACCAGAATGGGGTTTACCATGGGAAGTAAAAAAGGCTAGCTCACAGGATAGGTCACTCTTTTCTTTCTTTAATTTTTCTTCTTCAGCCACACACTTGATAATGAGGTCATTAATGGTCCATTTCTCACCAAAGGTATTATAGGCAGTTTTGATTTGTGTAAATTCGGCAGGTAGGCAGTTTAAGGCATGTGAGACAATGAAATTCTCATTTAGGTCAATGTTATGGGCTTTCACCTTGGTTTGGATGTGAATTATTTTTAAAAATGAACTCCCTTACTCCCTCATTGTTGTCATACCTCATATCAGTCAACTTTTTCATAAGATATCCGACTCAGTGTTATTAGACACTTGGTATCTTTCTCCTAAAATAGTAAGAAATTTTTTAGCACTTATGGTTTCTAGTAAGCCACTAAGTAGGTGCTCAGAGATGGTCCTTTTAATGACAATTAGACTAAGTCTGTTAGATCTCTCCCATTAGGCTAAGAACTCTTTCTGTTCAGTTATACTCTTCTCATTCACTTCAGGCTTACTCTTGCGTAGTGCCAGATCAAGGTCAACAATTCCTAAGGAGAATTTTAGGTCTTACTTCCACTTGTTATAATTTGATCCAGTTAAAATCTCAATTGAAGCAAAACAATTTTTCATAGAAAAGGTAACTGCAAAATTAGAATGCATTATGACAAACAATAAGGGCAATTTATACATAACTTTAATTAAAATAAACTATCACAATAAGGCCAACATAATAGCACATTCCCCTTTGAGCAGAATGTACAAATCAAGGTCACAATCTAGATCAGAACCTCAAATGAGTTAATCAGTGAGAATATATTAGGTTCAAATATCTATCCCCTTTAGGCAGATAAATATCTTAGACCAATATATTCCCCATTGACTTCATTCCAAATTAACTCCTAATTATAACATACAACAACCCCCTTTGGGCAGATTATAGTAAGAGATAATTAGACGCCTTCCTCAAATTACAAAGGAATTTTTATGCATTAATATGAATAATTCTACTTTGGTATTAATTATCCATAATAATTTATAAAACTCCTTCCACAAGAATTACTTGCATCTTGCCCAAAATTATGGTAGAATATTTAATGAGATGAAATATTATACCTCTATTGTCCATGAACAAATTCTAGAGCATTTCTAAAGAGGCTTCATGCAAATACAATTAAAATATAAACATATATTTCTTAAAACAAACATATTAAGACATATATATTAGGCTGAGAGTAAACAAATATATATTATTATATATGGAAAGTGAACATCATCATAGGGTTCAAAATATAATGAATTAATTTTCTAATGCATCACTTTTCAGAAAATCATCCAAATAAATATTAAAATCTATTTTATGTATTAATATTTATATAAAAATTATTTATAGTGGTCAAAAATTATGAAATATATTCTAAAAAATCACATTTAAAATATGGATTGTA
This sequence comes from Erythrophleum fordii, assembly GCA_032878935.1. NCBI lineage: Eukaryota > Viridiplantae > Streptophyta > Magnoliopsida > Fabales > Fabaceae > Erythrophleum > Erythrophleum fordii. Next base: position 2,878,015 of record JAVQMF010000031.1, read on the forward strand.
ACGCAAAAAACGACACTGAAAAATTCCATCTGTACGTTGCCCACTCTCTCTCATTCTCCTAGGTCGCGAGTGGGGAAACACTTAGAGCTTCATCCCCTACCTCCAACGAGTCAGCCCATAAGCAAAACAGGTCACGTAGGACCCGCAGGTAGGGGAGGCTGGTTTTCACATTTTTAACGCCTATTTCTTGCATTTTTTATGTGTTCTTCGTTCATAATCTCATTATAAATCTATTGGAACCAAAATCCCCAATTTTAATCATGGATTTAAAGGCTTTCTAATGCATGAACTTCTTCCCAATTTAAATTATCATGGAGATCATGTTCGGAAGCATTTTTCTTGCAATTGTTTTATCTATGTTATTTATAATCTCATGTGAAACATATCCATAGCTAAAGCCCCAATCTTAATTCACAAATTGCACAATTTTAATGCAAACGAAGCTCTTGAAAACCGTCTCCCATGGCAAAAAATTTCGAAATAAATTGCAACATAATCAGCCAAATTTATGATGCAATTGATGTCTGGGTTTCTTTTATATGGTCATAAGGAACAACATACTTGAAAATCATTCATCAATTTGAAGTATTTTGTGAGAATTGGAATTCAATTTTAAAGAACCTTAATTATGGATTTCGAATTGAAATTCCCATGGAATTAAACAATTTTTTATGCAATTGATAGAGGGGTTTTACTTATATGATTAAGGAGAGTGCAATTTTCAAAAAGACATTCATCAATTTGACCTAATTTGGGAGAATTGAAATTCAATTTTAATAAACCCTAACCTAAATTTCAAATTCAAAATTCCCCATCTATGGTTCATGATAATTTAAATTTCAGGTACTAATTGATTCAATATTTCAAATTCTACAAAAGCCCTAAGGTTTCAAGTTTCAATTTTTTGAAAATTATCCAATTAAGATTTCAAAATTTATATGAATGAAAATTGCAAAAGATTAAAGTTTTGAAGCTTGTATTCATGTCTTCAAACCAATTATTAGATTCTAATTTATATAATTGAGGCTCTGATACCAAATGTTAGAAGACATGGCCACAAATTTAGGATACCCTGCTGATTCTGAATACTTGAAGGTTTGAAAAGACTAGAGCTTCTTATGTGATTCACACTCCCTATCACAATTTATAATGGGGTAAGTTGTAGAGTTTGTATTTTTTACGTGAACAAAGAAGGGACTTAGCCAAGTTTAAATAAAACTCTAATACCTACTCATTATGGGTCTATGAGTTATGAGCCCGCACTTTCATCCATACTAATCAATTAGATATCTAGCCCAAAACAATAAGATCACTAATAATAAGTAGGTCCAAATGCATCTCTCATGGATCATTAATCAGCCCGTTTTTATTTAAAACAAAATAATTGATTGTAACCTACAATAATTCTTACAAATACACTATATTGGTGCAATACCTCACTAATCTAAAAATCATGAATACATTGGTTTATAATAAAATTGATTGAGAAAATATTGCATACTCTATATTTGGAAAAAATAATTAATGTACGTCGTCCTTCTAATACTGTATTAAACTTTCCCTGCAGAAATTTGGAATATTTGTAGGGACTTGTGTCGTCAAAAGACTTATATTCTAAGATACCTTTATATTGTTGTGAATTTCTACTTATTTTGAATTTTTCTTAAAATTTCATAAGAAGCAGTTTGGTAAGAAAAAATTTATTTGACAAGCACTTTTATCAATGTCTAACAAGCACTTCTTGATTGGCAAATCTATGTCTAAGAAGCACTTCGTGATTGGCAAATCTTATAAAAAAAATACTTTTCACCCTCAAATTATTTAAAAGGACATTTTAAGAAGGTAGGTTAAAGAAAAAAATAGAAATAATTCTTAATATTCTACTTCTTTCCCACACCCAAAAAAAAAAAACCACTTTTGTTGTTACTTAGAAGCATAGTAAAACAAGTCAAAGTTAGCTCAACAATACACTATATCAGCATTATATATTAGTCCTTCTCCTACCATCTGCTGTACCACCTCTAAAGTGAAAACTAGCTATGCTATTATAGGAACAATTATCTAATCTTCTTGTGCAGCATTGTTTTTTGGAAACATGTATTACCAAATGACAGACAAACTCTTAACTTACCAAGTTTCAAGATAGCAATTTTATAACAAGTCAAAGAATGATTTCAGATTAAATTCATATAAGAAAAGTAAGGGGAGAAATCTCTTTTCTTAGAGTACTATGCATACAATCATGAATACCATAGCCAGAAAAGAAAAGTTACTTATCAAATTCTAAAATATTTCAGTGACAATTTGGTATTACAACTATCCGCCTTTAATGTCTGTAATACTAACTCTATTATTGGAGAACAATTTATCACCTTCTTCATGGGATATTGAACTCAACATGCACTGCCTTTGAATGAATATGGCAGAGGAAGATTGACAATCTCACTATTAAGCATAAAAATTACTGTGCTCATACTTGGTCCTAGTCTTGCAAGGTCTTGTACACACAAAAGTCCTACATGTATGCACCTTAAGATATCCTTCTCAAAGTTAAGATCAGATATTTCAAGGTCTATTAAAGGTACAATATTCTCTTCGTTTCATAATTTTCATGCCTATAATTTAAAAGAAAAATTAACATAAGTATTAGCATTGAAAACTTGAGAGCTAAGAGTTGTATTAGCAACAAGCAATAAAGCCTTACAATTAAGTACTACAGAGGGCAATGGGTTGCAGAGACTTACAAATCCTAAAAGGCCAAAATCAAGTTCACTATTATAAAAGCTCGAGTTTCTTTTTCCACTAACAATCTCTAGTAATAAAACTCCAAAGCTAAATACATTTGATTTCTCTAAAAATTATTTTTCCATTACATATTCTGGGAATATATATCCACTGCAAAAGTAAAACAATTAATTCATAGAATTCTTAGTATGCTACAATAGTTTTCAAAAGAGAAGGAATACTTACTATGTTCTAAAAACTTTTATTGTTTTAGCTTGATCCTGGCCCCTTCAAAAATTTTGGCCATACCAAAATCTGATATTTTTGGAGTCAAATTCTCATCCGACAAGATATTACTTGCCTTTAAGTCTCTATATATAATTTTTAGTCTAGATTCTCTATGAAGATATAGTATCCCTCAGGCTACTCCTTTGATTATGTGAAAGAACATTCTCCAATCTATGAGTTTATCTTCGGTGGATCTACAAAAGCAAGGGGCAGGGTTATATTTATTTTGAACACAAATAAGCAATTCCTAATGTTGAACAGCTTTAAGAAACTTAGCTTGCTACAATTGTTCTATTTTTTCTTTTTTCTTTTTTCTTTTTTTCTTTTCATTTCACATATGCTGAATAAAGAAAAACCTAAAAGTTTTAAAGTGAAGAGATCAAAAAGACAAACCAAAAACAAATGCATCTAAACTTTTATTCAGCATGTACTCATAGATTAACATCTGCTCTTCTCTTTCAATACAACAACCTAAAAGTTTTACAAGATTGTGGTGTTGAAGCCTAGAAATAATAATAACTTCATTCATAAATTCCTCTAGCTCTTGTCCAGATGCTCTAGAAAGTCTCTTAATTGCTATGTCTTGGCCATCTTGCAGTTTCCCATTTGATAAAATACCAAGAAACAACTATTGCACACAATGAGTTCAGAATTAATTAAATTTGCATGATTAAGCGTACCTTATACACTGGACCAAAACCACCCTGCCCAAGCTTGTTAGATAGGTGAAAGTTGTTTGTGGCAATTGCAACCTTTTCAAAATCATATGTTAATATCTCCTGAAGTTTGACTTGTGACAGTCCTCCCATAATGCTGTCACTGGTTTTGTCTGCATCTGCTTCATCTCTATTGAATAATAAGCACCATTTGCTCTTCCTTTTTCTCACTGATTCATAACAATGCAACGAATTTAGCAAGAGTTAATGAAACGGACATACCCCATAGGAAAATGGAGTAACATGAACTACCAAACAACATTTCACTTAAATGAAGGTTGCATTTGAAGGTGCTCTTAAATATTAAGATTTGAGGTCGGTATGTTTATGGACTGTACAAAGAAAAAGCAAACAGATATGAATGAGTTCGAATTTATTGAGATGATATAAAATGACAACGTACCAGAGTGTTTGGCTATCCATTTCCATAATAGACATGCACCAAAGACAATGATAATGGTTCCTATTATTACTGTAATGGTAATGACAATGATCTTTTTCACATCTCTCTCCTTTCCAGCATTTCAGAGAAAACGAGAATAAGTTATAGAAAAAAATGAATGCAAACCCATAAATAGGTATATGTTAAAGAATTAGATTTTAATTATTTTGGCTGAGCACAAATTGAGATAGCAAGATCTGAATAGGCTAGACGAACATATAGATCAATTCCTCCAATTGTCAATTGTTCTATGTCAATCAAATTTCCTCTCCAAGACATACAGCCAATCTCAGAATCATAAGAATATGCTACGCAAGTGCAATTCCCCAGGCACTGGCTTCTGCAGTTGTCTTCTGAAACAGATGACAATTCTGCAAAATCTGGCACTTTGACCATCTGCGACTTCCAAAAGCCATCTCCTTTGCCATCTGCACTCCCATTTTACCCCCTCTCACAATGCAGAGCTGTCTTCCTAACACATCCAGCATTCCAGTTTCGTCTATTCCATTCCCCTTTATTGCTTGGTTCTACCCTCTCAAACAATTGCATATTGGGGAAGTCTCCGAATTGCAGATTCCAAATGCCCCACATTTTCCATAAACATCACAGTCTGAATTTTAAAGTGCAATGGTTACTTGCCATTGCTTATTGGCATCATTCCATTGTTTTTCCAATATCTTGCCTTCTGAATTCAAGGCATAGGTTTTAGTGTATTCAGACTTGTCTGCTGCGGTATAAGCCAAATATACAGTTCCATTCCCGTCATCTATTGTACTTAAACCATTACGGTACTTAGCGAGGGATGGATCACTGCGCCAGTATGGATGAGTTCCATTCCAGATGAACACTCCTGGAAGATTTAGTGGTTCGAGACTCATAGAAGTTCCCAATGGCTGGATCAGACGGACTTTTCCATGATGTAAACTTCAGTTTCTCACCTGTTCTTCTGTTACTAGAAATTTTCATACTGGTCAGGTATGTGTCAGAAGGATGCTGAAAACTTTGCCATAAGGTGTTCTCTGCAGAGTTATCTAGAAGGACAAGATTTTCAGAATCTAAAAGCTGGCATGTTGAATTGGATACAATATTTGACACATTTGACGACCAAATGATGTGGTTTTGTCCATTTAATACCACGAGATTGCCATCTTCAGATATTATGACAATCCCAGAAGAATCCCTGAGTGGTTGGTCTCTGTTAGCTAGCCATACGACATTGGATTTGGACCTCAGCCGAATTCCCACATCGTGATTTGTAGAATTTTCGGGGCTGAAGAATCCCAGTGTGAACAAACTCCCATTGGAGCTAATAGTTTCAGGGTCCTTGATGAGTTGAGATGATGTGATGGTATCTGTGGTACTGCAAAGAACAAAACAAGAGCAACCAAATATGATCAAAACAGTGAATAAGCACGTATGAATGAAAAAGACTGGCATTGCTGAGATGTAAGACTTTTTGTTATTGATGATCACTATTTCTGATCAAAACGTTTCTTTCTTGGCCAAGCAACTAGTTGTAATGAAGACGTGAAGTTTAATTTATTAGTATATTATATATATGACTCCACGATTAAGGCAATAACGCCAGTAAGGCATGGGGAAGGTCAATAAACGGTTTATTAGTTAATGGCTTTATTTAGTCACTAAGGGGGTGCATTTCCAGTCTTATATATATATATATATATATATATATATATGGATTTAGGTTTTTGGTGGGAAGTGGAGAAAATATGTTCAAGACAGTTTATATGAAAAAGACGTTTATAATATGTGTATAATATTTGACTAGATCTTGTGTATTTTTTATTCTTTAAATTCTTATTTTCGTTAATACTTATTGTTAAATCATGCATAGTACAGACTTTGACATACCATCTTCCGTGGAAGGAACACAATGTTATTGTAAGTAATCAAAGTCTCATCCTTTTTTTTTTTTTTAAATTTTATTTCCTGTTCAGATGTAGTAAAAACCGTGTTTTGGGCTTCTAGCAATGCCCGTGATCTTCCAGAGGAGACCTCGGAGTCAACAAATGTTCCTTCTGTATAAATGCAACTTGCCTTGGAAGAAGATTTAGAATATTTCTATTAAGCATTGAAATTACTATGACGTTTCTGTCGCACAAAATCCCTGTGTCTAAACCCATTATCTCAGGATCCATAAAAGATATAATGTTGTCTTCACTCCATAGCTTCCAAGCCTAAAGAAATTGCAGAGTTTTAGACATCTGATATCTCTGAAAACACTAATTTCATATTAAGGAGATAATAAATTCTCAACCTCTTTATATGCAGAACTGATCATCAGCAGCCCACGAGTTTGAATTTCGTCAAAATTTAAAAGGCCTTATCATGAAGTTTTATCCATAAGTTGTTAGAAACATGGAGAAGGTAAATGTATTTACTAAGTGCCAACAATTCTTCTTATATTGACCTCACTTTCACTGTCACTAAACATTCTAGCCAGACAAAAGTATGATATTTTAGATTCATCTCCCATCCAGCAATATATTACTTGTCCTCACAAGTCAATGTATAATTCTCATCACTTTAGAGTCTCTGCAAGGCAAGGCATGCCACAGGCTATCCCAACAATATCAGAGTATATGTTATTCACAGGCGCTTTCAGAATTGAACCAAAGCCTTTAGCCATGCTCCAAACATAACTGTACTTTTTTAGCATCTGAATTTTAATAGTCATAAAATACTTCAGAACTGCACTACATTTAAAGTGCGGATTGGGTTCGATACTATACGGTCATATATGTATTTTAACTATCTTTGGTTGCAGCTTTCTTTCTTTTTTTTCCAAATAAATATCTGATTAGTTACTTTTCTCGCTTCTCACAGAAAATTACTTCTTTCACTTGATATGTCCCATTACATCATGAATAAATGTGTCCAGCCACTATTGCTTCTCACTCTCACGCAACCATATGTTGTGCCCTTATATACTGAGGCCTGACCCCATTGACATCGTTTGGTAGATTTAATTCACAGTGGAATTCAATGTTCTGCACAAATTTTTGGGATGACATAAAAATGATGCCGTTTGCCACATCAGAACACACCATTAAAGACTTTGATAAGATGATTTTTCTTGAATGATTTGATGTTATTTAGATTTCATTCACAAATGAGTAAAAATATATACTGTTATGATAAATTTTTTTGAGTCAGTGTGATAAATATTGATTGATGAGCCTATAAAAACTTTACCCACACAAGAATGCCTCTTGACAAGAAGGGACATTATGTAAACAGTCCCGGCTGACAAACTCAAACCAATTTAGGTACATGTTTCTAGTTTCCCACCTAAGAATGCCATTGGCCAAAATGCCAACAAACTATCCGGAAAAAATAAAATTTGCAGAACTTAGTTATAAGTGAGTTCAGAATAATATCATTGCATCATAAAAAGTAAACATGATCAAACTGAAATCCATTCATCACTAGCTCAGCCTCACAATTTGGTTGAGATAAAAACCAATTTCAAGGCTCCTGCTTCAGGGAAAAAAAAATCTAAGAAAGTATCAGAAGAAAGATTCGAGTTGAGAAATATCAAAACTGATGGAATAAAATGGAACAGCATGAAACTTACCATCCATGATAGCATGCGTAAATCCTAGTGAAATTTCACAATCATTTTACATCACAAGTAATTGTAAGTATTATTATCTGCCAGTTATGTTAGTGATGCTGACATAGTTGGTGGAGTGCAAACCCTGCATTTCTAAAGCGGACTCTGAATTAAACCCTGTCTCATTCAGTACATATGAAGGTTGCCTTGGAGGAGGAAGATTGACAATCTCACTACTAAGCATAGACACTACAGTGGCCATAGTTGGCCGCTCCTTCGCTAGTTCTTGCACACAGAGAAGTCCTATGTGTATACACCGCAAAATGTCCTTGCAAGAACCTTGATCAGGTATTTCTGGATCTATAAAGGAAACAAGGTTATCCTCATTCCATAGTTTCCATACCTGAAAATATATGTAAATACAAGCATGAACATTGACTGCAAAGTTCATATCAACAACAAGTGCAGGAGATACTTACATATCCTAAAAGAGTCTGAGATTCCTTGATGTTACAAAATTTGGTGTTGCTTCTTCCACTAACAATTTCTAATAGCAAAACTCCAAAGCTGAAAACATCTGATTTCTCAGAAAATTGTCCTTGCATTGCATATTCAGGAGATATATAGCCACTACATTAAAATCTTATTACGTTAACTCACATTGTCACTAGTAACATAATCTAATATTTATGTAAAGAAGGTATACTTACTATGTTCCAACTACTCTTCTAGTATTAGCCTGATCTTCATTTCCTCTAAATATTCTAGCCATACCAAAGTCTGATATTTTTGGATTTAGTTCTTCATCCAACAATATGTTACTAACCTTTAAATCTCTATGTATGATTTTTAGCCTAGAATCTCTATGGAGATAAAGCAAACCTCGAGAGATTCCTTCAATTATGTTATAGCGTTTATGCCAATCTAGTTCTTTCTTTTTGACCGGATCTGCAAACAAACAAAATGTGAGGTAACATAGAGTAAATGCATTGTTAACAGAATCCAAACTTAGGTAAATTAGCAATTAAAAATTTAATAAATTTTGAGGAACTCAAAGAGAAACTGGATCATTTGTATTTTTTATTTTTTGCAATTTATAGTAGACTTAAAAAACAAGATGAACTAACCAAATAAAATTGCATCCAAACTCTTGTTATGCATATACTCATAGATTAATATCTTTTCATCATGCTGAATACAGCAGCCAAGAAGTTTTACTAAATTGCGATGTTGAAGCTTTGAAATCACTAAAACTTCATTCATGAACTCTTCTTGCCCTTGTCCGGATGCTTTTGAAAGTCTTTTGACTGCGATTTGTTGTCCATCTTTCAGTTGCCCCTAGAAGATAATGTAAAACAAAATAATAGCAATTGCAGTACCATAGACACCTATAAGTGAGAGTTAGTGATACACAAGAAGAACAAGTTACCTTGTATACGGAACCAAAACCACCCTTCCCAAGCATATTTGATGAGTGGAAGTTGTTTGTAGCAGTTGCAAGCTCTTCAAAATCAAAAAGTGGCAGCTCATCGATTTTAACTTGTTCGTGTTGCCTAATCATTCTTTGAGTCTGACTCTTTGAATCTGTTTCTCCTATGTTGAACAATAACACTTTCTTTGGTCCATAAAGATATCTCATTTTTGCAACAGAATAAGAAAATGAAACTCATCACAGGAACATTGAGGAAAATAAATCCTATCTTCACATCAAGAAATCAATTATTAAAAGTTACAATTTCCAGAACTTGGATGAGTAATCGATGAAATCGTGGATCAAACCATTTGCATTCAAATGGTTTGATCCAAACAGGCTATAAGAAAGTATGAATTATCTTCAATCAAAACTATAATTTATTACAGATACCTGTATATTTAGCGGTCAATTTCCATGAGAGATATGCACATGCAATTAAGGTAATCATTCCTATTGTCACTGAAATTGCAATGATTCTTCTTTTGTGTGAATGTTTTTCTGCATTTCATAATAAAATGTCAAGCAACTAGGATGAAAATTTTCTACTATGAAACATTAGATTTCAAACATTAAAAAAAAATACCAAGTTCTGCCAAGGGCACACGAATATAAAGATCAACCCCTCCACTTGAGAATCTTTGTATGTCAATCAATTCTCCACTCCAATGCATGCAGCCAATGCCATTCAAATCATATGCATATGCCACGCAAGAGCAATTCTCCAAGCACTGTGTTCTACAATTATCTTCCGTAGCAGTTGACCTCATCACAAAGTCTGGTACTTTCATATTCTCAAGTTGCAAAAACCCATCCTTTTTGTCTACTTCACTTCCATTTTTTAACCCCTCACATTGCAGTGGCTTCCTCCTCATACATCCACCAGTCCAATTTTGCCTATTCCATTCCTCTAAATTTGTTGGTTCATACCCATTCAAACAGCTACAAATTGGTGAACTCTGCGAATTGCAGCTTCCAAATACCCCACATATGCCATAGAGATCACAATAAGTGACAGTCAACATCTCCCTCAAAACTTCCCTTTTGTTATTCCACAATGCCATCCAAAGTTGGCCTTGAGGATTCAAGCCAAGGACTGCAAAGTCAGATTCATTAGCAAAACTGTAAGTTAGATAAACAGTACTTCCATCATCTTCATTTCCTACACTCCATCCATATAGATACCCAGTTGACATCATTGGTGACCCTATAAAAATCCTGCCGTTCCATGGACCGGTTCGAGCATATGGACGAGTTCCATTAAACCAGAGAAAAACGTCAGGAGCATTTGGGCGTTCAAGAGAAGCAGAGTAGTAACCAATAGATGGATCAGAAAGGCTTTTCCATGATGTAAGTTTTACCTTCTCTCCAGTTATTTCGTTGATACTGAGCTTCATATTTGGCACAAGAAGATTAGAAGGATCTTGGAAACTCTCCCAAATAGTTTCTCCTGTGTTGTCATCAAGGAGGACTAGATTCCCAGTGTTCTGAAGTTTTGCAGTTGAATTGGTTGCAATATTTGAGACATTTGAGGACCAAATACTCTCATTCTGTTTGTTTAATATTACAAGATTCCCATCCTTAGAGATTGTGACAATCCCAAAAGTATCACTCAATGCCTGGTTTCTGTTAGCTACCCATATGACATTAGATTCAGAGAGATACCAGATTCCTACGTAGCGGTTTGTGGAATTTTGAGGACTGAAGAATCCGAGCTTGAAGTCACTGCTATTTGAGCTCACTGTTTCATGGTCTCTGATGAGTTGAGCTGACGTGATGGTATCGTTGGAAGAGCTCAAACCCAAGGGGAAGTTGGAAAGCATGAGCAAAAGGTTCATCAAGTTGAGACCTCTGATTCTGAATTCCATAGCTACAGTGAAAAAGATGAGACACCGTTTTAGTATGCCGTGGAATTGGAGTCCTCGGATCTGTGCCTTTCATAATGAGTTGCGTTGCGGACTCACGAACTCAACTCCAGGACGAAACCCAGACATGGCATTGCATTTTGACTAATTTGTCAATTTTCTTGCTCGAGTTGGGATTGGATGCGCAATATGAGATGATAGGCAGCATAAATTTTATTTTTATCTTTTGAATTTTTGAATTTTTATTTTTATTTTTTTAAATTAACAGTTAAAAATTATTTTCATTCTATTTTATATATTTTCAATAAAAAATTTTAAAAAATAAATTTTAAACTATCCAAATTTATTTCGACTGCCTAAATAACATGCATCACGGTACACCAAATCCTTTCACTTTTTGTTCGCACTGCAAGTGTAAACAACAATAAGTTTGTTAATATGAACTCAATGATGTTAAATATAAAATTTAATTTCTCTAAGATGTATTTTTCAAGTTTTTAGGCACTTACAATTTACTTAATAAGTATTCAAACTAAATTTTCTTTTAAAAAAATTGTAATAATTATTTTGATAAACTATTATCCAAAAATTATTAAATACTCCCTGAATTTGGAAGTACTCGCTTTATAGTCAGTGACTTTCATTAGCCACCTAAACAGACTAGAAGACGTCAACAGCTGAATTATATGCATTTTATATTATAATAAGCTGGACCAACTTCTAAAACTTTGCTCATTTATTGGTTAATTATTTTATGAGTAGGTGAGATCATCCTACCGTATCTTTTAATATTATTTTCTTGATGAGATTTGACAGCACACATATTTTTGGTTTCTAGGGATGATCCTGATCAAAATTTGCTTCTATATAGACGAATAAAACTTGCCATGGAGTAAGAAAATTCAAAATCCCTCCAATAATATCATGGTTTACGTGTATGCACCTCGAAGTATTATTCTCAAATCCTGGATCTAATTGATATTGCATAGAAGATATAATGTTGTCTTCATTTTAGAGTTTTCATGCCAAAGGATGATAAGCAATCCAAGAGAGAAGTGATTTCTTCTTGACAAATCGTTCAATAAGTATTTTTTTTATCAATATCATTACATTTTGCAAAAATTTTTCAAAAGAAATATTTTTTACCCTAAAATTACTACACAGAGCATGAATAAATTTAACTTTATAATTAATATTATTTGAATGAATGAATGATTTCAAATATTCATTATGTTTAATTTTAAATAAATTTTTAATATTTTATTTAATTATAATATAAAAATAAAATCACAAAAAAATCTATAAAATATTTTAATACAAATAAATATAATAATATATAAAAAATGAGTAATGAAGTGTCAGGCTAGTTATGATAATTAATGATTTTGCAAAAAATATTATAGTAAAAAAATAATTTGTTTCTATCTTTTGTTCAAAAGAAAAATTCTAATTTTCTAACTCATGTCGACTGCAAAAATTAATGTTCATATTATAACTCAAAAATAATTTATTTTTGTTAGTACCTTAGCCGAACACCCTAAAAATTGCAAAATAAATTTTTTGTAAGAAATAAAAAACTTCACCCTCAAGAGGAGCTTCACCAAACAAGCCTTAAGACACTAATTCCTCTGAAAACATAATTCCCTATACATGTAGGGATATTCAACAATATATTAATTGCCCTCCGATATTGTGTTTTTCTTAATATAGAATCTTTGTAAAAGGTAAAGTATAATCCAAGCTACTCCAACAGCGCCTTATCTTAGAGCTATATAGTGGATTTGGAATAAGACCAAACCTTATTGAATTTTGAAGGCCAAAGAATCCAAAAATGAATCATCTCAATTTTAAAGAAAAATATATACAAGTTGTGTAGAGTTGTAATGAGACACACTACTCAAATTTGACCTATTAGTTTTTTTCCAATATGAAATAGGAGTTTTGCACAAAAGAAATATTGGATGTTATTTCATAATATTAAAGAAATATGAGCCTTGATATTAATTTTGAGAAATTTTAGTCCAAGGGCCTGGAATTGCAGTTCCTTTTCCAATAATGCTTTGAATATTTTAAAAATATGGTCCAAATGAGATGTAGAACATAAGTGTGTGAGATTACTTATTCAAATAGCTCTATCACTTAAATTTGACCTAATGATTTTTGTCTTATGTAAAATAAAAGTCTGCACAAAAGAAATATAGAAGGTTATTTCAAAAATATTAAAGCAATATAGGCCTGGATATTAATTTTGAGACATTTTATTTCAAGGGCCCAGAATTGCACTTACTTTTCTTTCCAACAATGTTTAGGATATTTCAAGGGCCCAGAAACATGGGCTTCCAATAAAGTTTTGGATATTTTAAAAGTATGGACCAAATGAGATTAGAACATAAATAGGCCCAAATTCTCATTTTTAGATGTTTGAAAAATCTTGGGCCACGTGTGAATGTTAAGGGCAGCTTAATCTAATCTTAAAGTTTTACATATTTTTTGCCACAAGAGATATTTTTGATCAAGCATGAATTGGCCCAAAACAACCTTGACGTTTTTTAAATTCGGCCCAAAAAAAAGCATTTTAGCTCATGGTAAAATATTACTCCAAATTTTTGACAAATATAAAAAGATTGTCATAATTTAAAAAAAATTCATTAAAACTTTAGATCCAACATATATCATTCACAGGCATTTTCATAACAAAATAAAAGTATTTTAGCTCAAAGTAAAATATTCTTCCAAATTTTGAACAAATATAAAATTATTGTCATAATTAGAAAAAATTCTTAAATCCAACATATGTCATTTTTAGGCACTTCCAGAATAGAACCAAAACCTTAGTCATCCTCCAAACTTTAATTTACTTTCTCGGAATTTGAATTTTAAAAGTCCTAAAACACTTCAGAAAATGCACCACATTTAAAGTGAGGATTGGGTTAGATATTATTCGTTATATTTGTATTTTAATTGTCTTCTACTACAACTTTGTTTTTTTTTTTTTTACTTTTTTCATTTTTCATAAAAAAAACTTCTCATGTTTAATATATATATATATATATATAATGAATAATAGTGTGCAACCACAATTGCTCGTCTCACTCTCACGCAACCAGATTGTTGTGACATATTATACTTGGGCCTTACACCATTGACCTCATTTTGGTAGATTTGAATCATTTTACAGTGGAGCTTAATGTTTTGCACAAATTGGTGGGATGACATAAATAATATGCCATTTGCCTCATCAAAACACATCAGTAAAAACTTTGATAGATAATTTTTCTTGAAATATTTAATGTTGTTCTTAGGTTTCATTCACAAATTAGTAAAAATATATGCTGTTATGATAAATTTTTTTGAGTCGTGTCTGGTAAATATTAATTAGTGAGCCTATAGAAACTTTAGCCACACAAGAATTCCCCTTGACAAGAAGGGAGACTATGTATGCTGCGTTTGGAAACGCATTTGGAAATCTCCAAACGTGGTTTCATAGGAAGCAATAAAATGAAGCTTTTGGATAAACGTGGTTTCAAACATGATTCCAAACATACGGGTAAACAATTGCATCTAAATTGATGAAAAATATATCTAAGATCAAGTTCTACCTAGTTTAAGGTTGCCATTGCCAACAAACTATCATTAACAAAAAATGCAAAACTTATAAGTGAGTTCAGAATAATATCACTCCATTCAACACTAACTCAGCCTCATAATTTCATTGAGATAAAAACCAATTTCGAGGCTGCTATTCCTGCAATAATAATAATAATAATAATAATAATAATAATAATAATAATAATAATAATAATGACATATAGATAGTATAATTAGAACAAAGATTCGAGCGAAAAAATATTAAAACTGACAGAATAAAATGGAACAGCATGAAATTTATCATCCATGAAAGCATAAGTATGAAAATCCTAGTAAAATTTCATAATCATTTTCCATCATATGCAATAGTAACTATTATTATCTGCCAGTCATGTCGGTGATGCTAACATAGTTGGTGGATTGCATTTCTAAAGCGAACTCTGACTTAAACCTCATCTCATTCAATATATATGCAGGTTGCCTTGGAAGAGGAAGATTGATAATCTCACTACTAAGCATAGACACTACAATGGTCATAGTTGGTCGATCTTTTGCTAGTTCTTGCACACAAAGAAGTCCTATGTGTATACACCGCAAAATGTCCTCACAAAAACCTTGATAAGTTATGTCTGGATCTATAAAGGAAACAAGGTTATCTTCATTCCATAGTTTCCATACCTGAAAATATATATAAATAAGCTTGAGCATTGACTACAAATTTCGCATTAGCAACAGCAAGTGTAGAAGATACTTACATATCCTAAAAGGGTTTGAGATTCTTCTATGTTACAAAATCTACTATTGCTTCTTCCACTAACAATCTCTAGCAGCAAAACTCCAAAACTAAAAACATCTGATTTCTCAGAAAATTGTCCTTGCATTGCATATTCAGGAGACATATAGCCACTACATTGAAACCTTAACATGTTAACTTGCTTTTTCATTGGTGTATATATAATACTTTAATATTAATGTAAAGAAGGCATGCTTACTATGTTCCAACCACTCTTCTAGTATTTGCCTGATCTTCATTGTCCTTAAATATTCTAGCCATGCCAAAATCCGATATTTTGGGATTTAGCTCTTCGTCCAACAAGATGTTACTAACCTTTAAATCTCTATGTATGATTTTGAGCCTAGAATCTCTATGGAGATAAAGCAAACCTCGAGAAATTCCTTCAATTATTTTAAAGCGTTTATGCCAAACTAGTTCTTTCTTTTTGACTAGATCTGCAAACAAAAAAAGTGAGATAACATAGCGTAAGTGCATTATTAAAAAATTCAAATTTAGGTAAATCAGCAAGTTACTAGATTTTGAGGAACTATAAGATAAACTAAATCATTTTGAGTTTTTTTTTTGTAATTTATAATAGACTTAAAAAACAAGATGGACTAACCAAATAGAGTTACATCCAAACTCTTGTTTCGCATGTACTCATAGATTAATATCTTCTCATCTTGTTGAATACAGCAGCCTAGAAGTCTTACAAGATTCCGATGTTGAAGCTTTGAAATCACTACTACCTCATTCATGAATTCTTCTTGCCCTTGTCCTGATGCTTTTGAAAGTCTTTTGACTGCGATTTGTTGTCCATCTTTTAGTTGCCCCTAATAGATAATGGAAAAGAAAATAATAGCAATTGTATTGTTGTACACATTTATATGTGAGAGTTGGTGAACTCCATAAAGGGAAAAGAAAGTTACCTTGTATACTAAACCAAAACCACCCTGCCCAAGCATATTTGTTGAGTGGAAGTTGTTTGTAGCAATTGCAAGCTCTTCAAAATCAAAAAATGGCATCTCATCCATTTTTACTTGTTCATGGTGCTTAATTATTCCTTGAGTCTGACTCTCTGAATTTGTTTCTCCTATGTTAAACAATAACAATTTCTTTGGCCCAAAATATTACCTCATTTTTTAAATAAAATAAGAAAATGTAACTCATCACAAGAACATTATGGAAAATAAATCCTACTTATTGTGTAATGTGACTTAAAATTGGGGAAAAACCATCTAAAGGGTTACAAAGGAAAAACTAGCATAATGCTTAAGGTACTAAGGTGTTGCAAGACGATGGTCGTGGTATCCATTC
This sequence comes from Erythrophleum fordii, assembly GCA_032878935.1. Taxonomy (NCBI): domain Eukaryota; kingdom Viridiplantae; phylum Streptophyta; class Magnoliopsida; order Fabales; family Fabaceae; genus Erythrophleum; species Erythrophleum fordii. The sequence continues at coordinate 2,894,778 of JAVQMF010000031.1, forward strand.
AAAGTAAAATAGGGGAGTTGAACCTGAGGTTAAAGCACCTCAATGCTTGGAGGCCATTGCGATGGCTTTATGACTATTTTAAAGAGCTTTCTTAAAATTGAGGTATTTTCAATTTAAGAGGAGTTCTTAAGGGTTCTTATTATGTAAAGGTTTACAATTATGTAATTTTAAAGTCCTAACATGAGTAAGATTAAGAGAGAAATTCAGATATTGAGATTGAGATTGTGAGGTTCTTTGGTAATTCCCAAAAAGTTCACAATGGAACAAATTGTTATCAGTGTGAGCATAGGGACAATTGATTGAACCATAATAACTTATGTCCCATCCACTCTCGCTCTCTCTTATTACTTGAATTCATTTATGTGTGATTGTTTTGTTAATTGTTTGTCTCATTTGTTTGAATGTAGGCATTTTATTTTTGACATCCAATATTAAAGCTCTAACTATCAAATTTGAGGTGTTAATTTGACAAAGAAAATTGGAATTCCTCATATTCTAATCAAGCATTATTAATTTTGATTTCATATACATGGGAGCTTTTCTCATGAAAATTCAAAGGCTTGGAAGATAAACAACACAAATGCTCATACAAAGTTTGATAAGTTTGATGACAAAATCAACTTCAACCTTTGGTAGATATAAGTATATATCAAACTTAGTGGTTCAATCAAGGGTTCACCAGGTACTTATTAGAAAGAAGCCAAATAAGATGGATGAAGAAGAATAAAAAGATATAGATTAGATTGCCTTCATCGTAATCTAGATATGTCATGCTAATTCAATAAGGAATCACATTACAAAATTTAATAAGAAAATGGAGCTATGATGAAGGAAGACATTGTGGAGTTTAATTAGAAAGTTAGTGATTTGTTATATGTAGATATAAAGATGGGTGACGAAGATAAAGTGTTCATGCTGCTATGTTCTCTATTGCCTTCATTTAGGCATCTAACAATAACATTGTTGTCCAATATTGAAGAATAAGGTTTGTAGGAAGTCAAGGGGGAGATCGAAGTCAAAGGTGAAGAAGGAAGAATGCTATAAGTGTCACTAGAAGGGCCACTTTAAAAGATATTGTCCAATATTGAAGAATAAGGTAGAAAGGACAATACTTATAACTTAAAGTAGTGATTGAAGCTCCTGAAGAAGAGGATCTCTTAGCGGTTTAAGTGTCAAACAAAGGGAGGCATGGCTTTATTTAAATCTTAGATTTGTTATGCTCTTACTATTACAATTCACATAAGGAGTGGTTTGATTCTTATAAACCATGTGATGTTGGTATAGCTAAATTAGGTAATATAGACCCTCTTAAAGGGCAATGAGGATTCGATAAGTGAAGATTAAGATGCATGATAGAGTACTTAAAAGTTTAGACAATGTGAAGCATATTTAGAAGTTGAAAAAAAATCTTATTTTAATTAGTTAGTTGGAGAATGTTAGCCACAACTTCTTAACAATTAGAGGTAATGGAGTTATAAGGATTACCAGGGGGCTTTAATGGTAATGAAGGGAAATCGAGTGGAGAACAACCTCTATAGACTCAATGGTAATATAGTTGATGGTAAAGCATCTGTAATATCCTTGTAGTTAGATAGAGATGCTTTTACTCCATAACATATGCAACTAGGACATATTAGTGAGCAGTGGATAAGGGTTCTTCACAAAAGGAACTTGGTGAAAGGAATTAAGTAGTATAAGGTTGACTTCTGTGAGTTTTTGTATTTTTGGTAAGTGGAACAAGGTATAGTTTAAGATATCCTCACACTATAATAAGAATATCCTAGAATATGTGCATAGTGATGTGTTTAGGCTAACCCCTATGTCAACAAAATGTGAAGCAATGTAGTTTCTTAGCTTCATAAATGACTACTACAAGAAGACTTGGGTTTATTTCTTAAGGTTTAAGGATTAAATAGGTAAAGGATGAGTTTGAGGTATTCTCAAGGTCTAAGCAAGTAAAATGCTTGCATTTTGATAACAAAAATGAGTACAATGAGTTCAAAAACTTTTGCAAGAAGGAAGGGTTTAAAGAAGTTTCAAATTTCCTAAAACCTCATAGCATAATAGGGTAGCAGAACATATGAATAGGAATTTACTTGAGAGAGCATGGTCAATAAAGGTACAGGTTAACTTGTCTAAACAATTCTGGGGAGAGCAATAAACACAACATATTTTATTATTAACAAGTCACCTTCTTTACTGTTAGAAGGACAATAAGCCAAAGAGGTGTGGTTGGGAAGGAAGTTGACTACTTAGTGCTTCATATCTTTAGCTATCTAACTTATCCTCACATTTTCAATAATGAGAGATCTAAACTAGATCTAAAGTCTAGGAAATGGCTCTTTGTCACTTATGCCAAATGAATCAAGGGTTATAGGCTTTGAGATCCTAAAGAGCAAAAGGTGATTATTAGCAAGGATGTGGTGTTTAATGAACAAGCAATGATAAGGAATAAGGTGAACCACTAAGAAGATATGTTTAAGGACATCGATGTTGAGGTGCAATTGCTACCCTTAGCTAAATTAGATGATTATGATGTTTCCAAAGAGTAGCAATAGCAGGGTTCCAAAATTGCCAAAGATAGACCACACAAAATATCAAACCTCCTATAAGGTATGAGTTTAAGGATTTTGCTTCTTATGGGTTACTAACTAGTATTCGTGAGCCTTACTCTTTCTAGGAAGCAATGTCCAATTCGAAAGAGATAATTGAATAAAGGCTATTGTAGAAGAAATAGGGTCATTCCACAATAATTAGATGTGGACGTTATTTATATTTCCCAAGGGTAAGAAGTTGATTAGGTGTAAGTGGGTCTATTGAAAGAAAGAGGGTTTATCAGAAGAGGATGGTATATCTTATAAGGTGAAGTTAATATACAATAGGTATTTGCAAAAGGAAGAGGTGGACTATAATAAAGTGTTTTTGCCGATGGTGAAACACACATCAATCAAGGTGCTTTTGAGTTTAACGGCCTAATTGGATTAAGAGTTAGAATAGTTGGATGTCAAAGTTGCCTTCTTCCATGGTGAGTTGGATAAACAAATTTTCATAAAGCAACTAAGATGATTTTAGGAGCCTAATAAGGAACATCTTGTTTGTGAACTAAAGAATTCCTTATATGAATTAAAGCAATTGCCTCATCAATGATATAAAAGGTTTAATTCATATATGTTAAATGTTGGCTTTATTAGGTGTAAATTTGATAGTTGTGTAAACTATAGAATTCTTGAAGATGAATCTTATATTTATTTATTATTGTATATTGATGATATGTTAATAGTTGCTAAAAGAATGATTCATATATATGATTTGAAGTGCTTGTTCAGTAAAGAGTTTGATATGAAAGATCTTGGTATTGTAGAGAAGATCCTTGGGATAGAGATTAATAAGGACAAGAAAACAGGATGTTATAGCTTTAATAAAAGAGCTAGATTTAGAAGATGTTGGAGAGATATGGTATAGACAAAGCTTACTAGTTTCTACTGGATTAACAAGTCATTTTAGGATGTTTATCTTATAATGCCCGATTATAGAGGAGGATGTGGAGGTGATGTCAGGCATTCCATATGACAATGTAACTAGCAATCTCATATATGTTATGGTATGCACAAGGTTAGAATTGGCCCATGCTGTGAGTGTGATTAGCAATTTTATGGCCAATCTCGAAAAGGAACATTGGTAGATTGTAAAATGAGTGCTCCAATACTTAAGAGGTACAAATGATTTTGGCATTTGTATATGGTACTGATTGGAGTTTTTTTTATTGGCTTTGCAGATGTGGACTATGCAGGTGGCTTAACTCATATTTCATTAGATACATTTTATGAATGTCAATTAAGTATCATAAGTAAATTGCTCCTTGTTGTTCAGTCATTTGATAACTAGAGTCTTTCCTTGATAGTAGAGAATTGAATTAAGAATTCTCTTTCATTGTGATTAATTGGATCACTATTCAAGACCCAATATCTATTTTATGATCAATTCAATAACCATTCACATACATTTTTTCTTTTTCCTATCAAGAAAAATGCCATTTTACTTGTATGATTTAGATGTTTCTTATTTCCTGGATGATAAGAAGTCTACCACAAGACATGTTTTCATGCAAGTAGATGGCTCCAACAATTGGAGGTCTACCCTTCAGAGTGTGATTGCCTTGTCTATAATCAAAGCTGAATACACAATAGTTATAAAAGTGGCAAAGAAAGCCTTGTGGATGAAGGAGTTGGTCACTTAGATGAGTTTTGCAAGAGTTCCTTCAACTATTTTGTGATAATCATAGTGCCATAGATTTATAAAAGATTAAACAAATGTATCATGCATGGAGTAGAACATTATTGTGTGGTTTCACAAAATCTAAGAGTTTATGGCATAAGTTGAGATCAAGTTATAGAAGGTATATATATATATATATATATATAAGAGAATGAAACAAATATATGTTGACAAAGGTGTTACTATTGGAGAAGTTTAAACATTGTTTGGATTTTCTCCAAGTGTCTATTTGTTTAATGACATTTAAGGCTTTAAGTGGAGGTGTTGATTCTCCATGTCAATCTTTGAAGGGAATTATTTTTTGTTGAGGTTGTGGCTTAAAATTAGGGAAAAACCATTTAAAAAACACTAAAAGAAAAACTAACATAGTGCTTAAGGTGGTATGATGTTGCAACCATGGCTGCAATGCCTATTTGAAGCAAATTAGGGAGTTGAACCCAAGGCTAGAGTGTTGTGGTGCTAGGAGACCATGGCTGTGATGCTGTGCCTATTTTTTCAAAAGCTTTATTGAATTTTAAGTGTTTTCTACTTAAGGGGAGTTATTAAGGGTTCTTATTATGTAAAGGTGAGTAATTATAAAATTTTAAAGTCCCAGTATATAGGGTAAAGCTTAAGGTGAGTGAGATTAAGAGAAAAATCTAAATCTTTAGATGAAGGCTGAAAGGTTCTCTCGTAATTTTCAAGGAGTTCAATGTGGAACGATTCCTGTGTTCCATCTAGTCCCTTACTTTTATTACTTGATTTCATTTGCGTGTGACTATTTGGGTGGTTGGTTGTCCCATTTGTTTAAACTTGGACATTCAATTTTCAATACTATCTTCACATGCAAAAATAAGTTATTCCCAATCACAATTTCCTAAACTTAGATAGGTAATCGATGAAATCATGAATACAACCATTTGCCATTCAAATGGTTTGATCCAAATAAGCTATAAGAAAGTGTGAATAATATTGAATAAAATCTATAATTTATTACAAATACCTGTATGTTTAGCCAACAATTTCCATGAGAGATATGCACATGCAGCTAAGCCAATCATTCCAATTGTCACCGAGATTGCAATGATTCTTCTTTTACGTGAATGCTTTTCTGCATTTAATATTAAAAAGTCAACCAACTTGGATGAAATTTTCTACTATGAAACATTAGATTTTGATAATTAGAAAGGAAAAAAAAATACCGGGTTTTGTAGAAGGCACGCGAATGTAAAAGTCAACCCCTCCATGTGAAAATCCTTGTATGTCTATCAAGTCTCCACCCCAGTGCATGCATCCGATGCCATTCAAATCATATGCATATGCCACACAAGAGCAATTCTCCAAGCACTGTGTTCTACAATTATCATCCACAGCAGTTGACTTAACCCCGAAGTCCGGCACTTTCATATTCTCACGTTTCAAAAACCCATCTATTTTCTTTACTTCACTTCCATTTTTCAATCCCTCACATTGCAGTGGCTTCCTCCTTACACATCCACTAGTCCAATTTTGGCTATTCCATTCCTCTAAATTTGTTGGTTCATACCCATTCAAACAGCTACAAATTGGTGAACTCTGCAAATTACAGCTTCCAAATACTCCACATATGCCATAGAGATCACAGTAAGTGCCATACAACACCTGCCTCAAAACTTCCATTCTGTTTTTCCACCCTGCAATCCAAAGCTGACCTTGTGGATTCAAGCCAAGGACTCCAAAGTCAGATTCATTTGCAACATTGAAAGTTAGATAAATAGTTCCATCTTCATTTCCTACACTCCATCCACGTGCCATATTGGGTGACCCGATAAAAATCTTTCCGTTCCATGGACCGGTTCGAGCATATGGGCGAGTTCCATTAAACCAGAGAAATAGCTCAGGAGCATCTGGCCGTTCAAGAGAAGCAGAGTAGTATCCAATAGATGGATCAGAAAGGCTTTTCCAGGATGTAAATTTTACTTTCTCTCCAGTTATTTTGTTGATACTGAGTTTCATCTTTGGCACTAAAAGATTAGAAGGATCTTGGAAACTCTCCCATATAGTTTCTCCTGTGTTGTCATCAAAGAGGACTAGATTCCCAGTGTTCAGAAGTTTTGCAGCAGAATTGGTTGCAATATTTGAGACATTTGAGGACCAAATACTCTTATTTTGTTTGTTCAATATCACAAGATTCCCATCCTTAGAGATTGTGACAATCCCAAAAGTATCACTCAGTGCTTGGTTTCTGTTAGCTACCCATATGACATTGGATTCAGAGAGATACCAGACTCCTACATAGCGGCTCGTGGAATTTTGAGGGCTGAAGAATCCTAGCTTGAAGTCACTGCTATTTGAGCTTATTGTTTCATGGTCTCTGACGGATTGAGCTGATGTGATGGTATCCTTGGCAGAGCTCAAAGCCAAAGGTAAGTGGGAAAGCATAAGCCAAAAGTTTATCATGTTGAGACTTTTGATTCTGAATCCCATTGCTCTAGTGAAAAAGCAGGAGCAATAGGTTTCTCATGTTTAAGACTTCTGATTCAACTACTGCACGCCGTGGAATACGCGTTCGAGTTCAGCACGAAATGATGGCATTGCTTATATGACTATTTCGTGATTTTTTGCTTGCCGTAAGTGTTTTATTATCATATATGTTTGAGATTAACGTTGACTTCTGTATGTTCAGAAAAACAACGAGTGATGTGCATTTGTTTCTATAAACTCAAGACTGTTTAGTATGTAAAATGTTAAAAAGATATGACATTGAATAGAGTAAAAAAAGAGAGTAATTTTAAAAATAAAAATTATTTTTGTGTCTCTAACTATTTTAAATAAATAATAAAAAATATTAAACATTGATAATAAAAATATAATAAATATTATATAAGAATTACATGAAAAGATTATTTTTATATAACTGAGCAAAAGTAAAATGCATATTTTATTTTTTATTTTTAAATGTAATTGTTGAAAACAACACTCTTAAACAGGGTTTGTTCGTCTTTTGCTTTTTAAAAATCAAAAACTGTTTTTGAGAATAAATATCAAACAAATCTTTAATTTCTCTAAGATTTAGTTATAAAATGTTTAAGCACATTTACAATTTACTTAATATATATTCAAACTAAATTTTCTCTTAAAAATTATATAATTTTATTTCAATTGCACCTACTATCCAAAAAGTATTAGATAAGCCTTGGATTTGGAAGTACTCGCTTCATATTAGCCACTTAAATAGATTGGAAGACGTCAAGTCGTCAACAGGTTATATGCATTTAATTTTACGATAACCTAGACCGACAAGGTTGGTGAGATTGAAAGCCAAACATATTTTTGGTTATTGAATTGATGAAGAAAGTTTCTTTTTCTTATCAAGAAAAACGTCAGTCTACTTTCTTGATGAGATTGAAAGCCAAACATAGTTTTGGTTTCTAGCAACGATCCTGATCAAATTTTGCTGCTGTATATGCGAATAAAACTTGCCTTGGAGATTCTGATAATATCGTGGTTTATGTGTATGCACCACAAAGTATTATTCTCAAATACAGTATCCAATTAATATCGCATAGAACATATAATGTTGTCTTCATTTCAGAGTTTTCAGGCCAAAAGAAATTGCGAAGTTTTAGAGTCGGTTTTCGGATTATTAGTGATTTTTATTTATTTAAAAATTATTCTCTTAAATGAAGTTCCATGAGAAGCAATGCCAGTGAAGTAATTTGTATTCGGCAAAATTATTTAATGAATACTTTTGTTAATATTAAAGTAATGATTTTATGTTTTTGAAAATATATATTTTCTAATTATGACCTAAGTAATTGTTAAATATATAGAGTAATATTTTATTAAAAATTACTAAAAATATTAATTTATTCAATAATTAATAGTTTTTTTTAAAAAATTAATTTAATTTTTGTATAACTCATGAGTATGGTTATAGTAATAAATCTAAAGCTACCACTCTTAATATTATTGTATTTAGTAAATTTTTTTAAAAGAATATTTTTTAATGCCAAATTCCTAAAAAAAAAGATGAATAGATTTGACTTCATAATTAATATTATTAAATGAATAAATAATTTTGAATGTTTATTGTATTTAGTTTTAATTAAGTTTCTAATTTTTTGTTTAATTAAAATATAAAAAATTATAAATTATAAATATATAAAATATTTTAATAAAAGACCACGAGAAAAAGTGAAGACAGTGAATAACATATTCGCTCCCTAATTCCTTGTTATTTAGTGAGACATAGCGATGGATAATATAGTCTTCACCATGCCTTGAGATATTGGAAGAATAAAATGCACAAATAATAACCCAAATTTGGATGTCAAATTGACGAGGAACTAACTTGAGAAGTATTCTCACTGTATGAAAAGAGACATCCTCATCGCTAAGCAGTGAGAGAATAACAGAGACTTGCGGAGCAATGGAACCCTTTCATTTTTCCATACGCCACAACGAGCTATGGATCTTCTCATTCAATTTATGGTGGTGAGATATTTTTTCAACAATTTTTATTAAAAGTTATTTTTATTATATTTAAATATTTATTTATATTATTCCATCGTTCATTCTGTGCACTTACATTATCAATTTATTATTAATCGGTTAATTTAATAATTTGTATATACCTATTCATCAGGTATTGCGCCACACAACCCATTTTCTTGGGACGCGCGAATGACAGGTCCAATCAATCGTTACTTAATGGCGTTACTTACGTTCTGGCCCCAAAAAAGGAGATTCGAATGCGAATTAAATGGCGTGGTCCCAGCAGATGGCAAGGAACACGGCCGTTGTCAATGGTCATCGACTCATTGATTACGAGCTCGGTATTTGAGCCCAGCATTTGTAGCTGGTACCTGCCACCACGGCCTATTGATGGAGAAAAATTTAGACTTATTTTATTTATATTTTATTTAATAAAAAATTAAGTGACATAAAATAATATTATATGACTTTTTTTTTATTCAAACATAAATTTTTTTATATTTTTTTTATTAAAATATTTTATTTATTAGTGATATTCCACTTATGTTTTAATAAAGAAAAAAATATATTATATAAATCATATTTTATGTTATTTATAACTTATTTTATATATTATATAAAATAAAATTTAATAATATAATATTTGATAAAATTTTAAAATTATACAATAATAAATGTAACATTATATAAAATAATATTGTTTTGTATTTAATAATATATTTTATAATATTAAAAAGAATAAAAATTAATTATTTTGATAAAAATATTTTTTATTTAAAAATATATTATATTTATTTAAATTTATTATGTTATATTATTTTTTATAAAAAATCCTTTTATCATTAAAAAAATTAAAACCAAAGAAACAAAAGAATTAGAACCTTATATTGTGTCCTTCTTTACCATTCTTGTATATCATAGCATTTTCAACATGGTCGTGGAAATATAAAGTTGAGTGAATCAAGTTAAAATAAAATAGACAAGCAAGCCACATGGTCAAATTGGACTAGCTATATTAACTAATTTGGTTTGATCCGATTTGATTCTATTATTTTTTAAAAAAATTATTTTTATAAAGATTTATATAAATTTTTCTTAAAGTTCATTTTATAATTTATACTAAATTTTTTTTTCAAAAAAGTGACTTGATATTGAGCCAAGCTAATCCAAATTTAGAAAGAGAAATTTGATGCAAAATTGAACTAAGCACCAAGCTAAAATATTAGTTAGCCCATGAACATCTCTACCAATCACATTGAGATGGGTTAGGCATTGAGATAGTTATGCTGGCCAGTTTGATTTGACCCGACTTGGTCTTATGAATTTTAAATTCTTTTTAAATATTTTATAGGGATTTATATAATTTATTTTAAGAGTTATTTTATAATCTTTATTAATTTTTTTTTTAAATGGCTCGATCAGTCTAAGAAATTAGTTCAACTCGCCCCAGTATTAAACTAAATTGGACTATGTTGGACTTAGGCAATAGGCTTAAAAAAAGTATCTTGGTGCAAAACCACGCCAAAACACCAAGTTAGGCTAAAAGCTAGTTCGCCTCAAGTCGTGAATACCCTTACAAGAAAGAGTTACAATGGGAAAGTGTTTATAAAACTTTATAAATAAAAATCTAATTGTTGGGAGTGTTGGCCCAAGCTTGCAAATTCAAAATTTTGATGATAACAAAACTTGACTATCATTTATATAAATACTCATTTAAATTCTCTAGCTTGTTTTGTAGATTTCATATGGCCCAATATGCATTTCTTATTTCAATCTACGATGTATCTGAATTAAGACATTGGTCCAACTATGCTAATTAACTAAATGACAAATTAATTAATGCACAAACGACAAAAGAATTATGACTTTTGCATAAACTAAAATTCAAACAGAAATGCTTTCTATTGTGGCCGTCTCTGATTTTTACATAAAGATGAAATATTTTTTTTAAACCATGCATTGAGTTTCGTAAGAGTATTTATGATGAATTGACCAAATGAGTTGCATGAGAAGAGTTTCATTGCTGACAGTAGGTTCAATATTGAAAGCATTTGAACATTAGAAACGAAATAAGACTACTCCAACCAAAAAGAACGTTAGACAATTATATTTATCTTTAATGACTAAGAGATGCTAAAAGCCTATATATATAAGCAAATTCAAGTGTAAAAAAACAGAAGAAACTATCATAGAGAAAAACTGAAAAAAAAAAAAAAAGTGTTTCCAAATTCTTATAATAATCTTTGCTTAGTGTTTGATATATCTATTTATTAGAAGCAAAAAAATTTTAGCATTAAAAGTATCTTAAAATGAGAGATAAAGTTACTTCAACAATTCTATATAAAATTCTAAATGATATAGTTTAGGGTTAGTTATACAAAACCCCTGCTGAAGGGTTTATGGTGAGTTTGGAAATCTATATTGGTGGTGAGTATAAAATAACACCATCACCTATATAAGTTTGTTATTTTAGTGATAAAATTCCTTAAAATTTTAAAGAGACTAGATGTAACACCTCAAAATTAATTAAAGTATTAATTATAGATTTAGGTTAATTAAGAATAATTATTATGAAATTATTGGGCAAGTTATGTAAATGGAAATTTATAGAAAAATAAATTATTAATATAAGTTTAAGATTTAATTAAATTAAAAACTTTATTTAGACCTAAATTAATTTAAGTAGGCCATGGATAAGGACTAATGGAGGCTCAATTATTTTATATGCAGACCTAACATTTTATTGTAAGACTTGGCCCAAAAGAGACTGTCTAGCAATGATCCAATTTGATTTAATGAGTTAGAAGCCTAAAACCATACTAAAATGCTAGAAGTTCTATAGCCCAATCCATAAAGTCTAACCCAATAAGCAGAATTCTGAACTCCACATAGACTTAGGCTTATGGGTCAACACACAATCCAACTAAACCTATATAAACCTAAAGTTCCTTCAACCCTCCCTTATCCTTATGCAGAAACACAAAACACAAAAAGCAATTTTTGGAGGTTTGGAGAGAGGCTAAGGTTCTTAGCAAGAAATTCATTATTTCTCATCTCTAGAGCCAAAATTAGCCAAGGTGAGTGTTATATAATTTAATTCTCTCATCTTTCTTTTCAATTTGACCTAATTAGTTTTTCATTTGGAGCATTTTCACTTATACCCAAAATCTGAAACTTGTTTTTGGTGTTTTCATGGTAGAATTTCAGAGGTTAAAGCTAGAAATGTTGTTAGGTAAGTATAAACTTATCATTTTAATGCATTTTCTGCTAGTTTAGGACCCCTATAACTGATTTATGGTATGGATATTGTTTTTATGTGATTTTACTCAGAATTTGAAGTGTTATTCTGAGGTCACTGGTATAGGCACAACTAAATCCGAATTTTATTCTTGTAATAGTTGGGTAAGTATTTTATAAGTAGTTCTTTATAGTTTAACTCCTTAAGTAATAAGTTTGTTAATATAAATGATGATTAGGGATAGTAACGGCTTGGTTTTCTATCCATAGGCTAAAGTAACATTCTGTTGACTCTTAAAGAATAGTCCACAAATGAGGTAACCGGGGTTAATGTTAATTTCATGCATATGTATACTTTAATTTTATATTTACTGCATGATTATGATTTTAAATGCTAAATGAATTGGTTGACTATCTGTTACCTTGTGAATCCACAGTGGAGCTGTAGTGCAGCTACCACCTATGCATGTGCTTCAATTGGGTATTGGGTTATGATCAAATCCCAGATGCATTGAGCCCTGGTTATACTCATTAGGGAGTGGGTGCCGTGGACAGGCCTCTCCGATGTTATTAACCTTTAACATATGGAAATATAATTGCTAGTATGGGATAGTAGTCACTAATAGCCTAATTATTTTATTTACTGATATGACTGATATAATTTTTTATGTTCATCTTAATTCATGTATATATGTTAATTAAATTAGAATATATGAATAAAATTTACCTTTGATTACTGAGATTTGCATTTCACCCTATTTCATGGGCTAACTATTTCAGGTAAAGGTCTTTCAGGTAAGGATAAAGGGAAGCAAGTAGATGAAAATCCTTGTACTCCAACCATATGTGAAGGAGGCTATGCTTGGGCTGATCTAAGTAGAGTAGATGCTAATGTTGTTATTCTTTTATCTAGTATTATCATGTAATCATATTGCCAAGTGTAGGAATTTGTATTTTGATAACTTAAAATATATCTATTGAGGAGTTAGACCTCATATTGAATAGGTATTTGATATATGAATTTATAATATCTTATATAGAACTTTATGGATCCTATGATATGATTTACTTTTTAGAAATATAATCATGTGATACATTGGATGTTGACTTAAGCTAACAATGCATGAAACCTTTAATGGTATGTGTATTTAAATTATAATTGTTGGTAGTTTATAAATTCTTGCTATCATTAATTTATAAACTTGCTGATACATGGTAGATTGATGAGTAAGAATCAACACTTAAGTATTGGATTGGTAATAATAGAATAGTTAGGTAAATAAGATAGATAAAAGTTATTAAAGCCTCACAAATTAAGGTAGAGTGACCTTAGAGTGTTGCTAGATGGAGAACTAGAGTGTATGGGATGAAATTTAGAAAAAAATTGTGCAGAATAGAGTCAGATCGGGGCTAGGAAGAGCTCGCTGCAACCAGGAGAGGGTTAGAAGCGAAGAGCATCACAACGCGAGGTGTCCCATCGTGGCGAAAAATGAAAAAGTTACCCAATGAATGTAACAGAGAGCAACTTCACTGCGGTGCGAGAGGATCAAGTTGCAATGAGAGTCAAGGGAGAAAAATTTTGGGTTCCAGTAGCTAGTCTTGTCGTGACTCATGTGTATCCCGCCGTGGCCCAAATCAAGGAATTTTGAATAGTAGCTTCAGGAAGTGTTTTCGCCGCAATGCCACATAGGCTCGCCATGACAAGATTTGGGAAAGTTTGAGAAGTTAACCTGAGACCAACTTCACCACAGTGCAAAAATTCTGAGTCTCAACACAAGGTGCTAAACTTGGCTTTTAAATTTCACTAACCAACTTAGCCATGGTAGAAAGGTTCTAAGTCGTGGCAAAAGTTCCCAAACTCCTACTTTTAACTTAGAAACCTTAGTTTTCTTTTATGATAATACTAAGGAATGATTTAAAAATATTTGTGAAAGGTTTTTGGGAGTTGGAATTAATGGATAAATGAATTTAAAGCTTCTCATTGATAAGTAAATTCCCTTGTGCGTTCAAATACTTGTAGTTGTTTAGTTAATGACCCTAATGGTAACCATATTTAAATTTCTCCACTTTTCTCTAATGTAATTAATTGTAATGACTTCAAACCTTGATTTATTATTATTAATCACATATTTAACGTTAATTATCATGATTAGAAGTTAGGGTCGTTATACTAGACGTAGGCTAAAAGAGGTGAAATAGAATAAATCTCTGTGTGATTTTCCTTCTTTTCATCTATGTTTATGGTTTGTTGAGCTTGCCTCTTCCACTTTTAAAGGACCTCTATTTAAGTTGTTTAGTTTGCTTCTGTGCTAACCTTACTTGCTCCACTTTTGCATTTGAATTAATTGCTCTATATCACTGTTGACATCATTTATTCTAAAGAAGATTGTTATTTTATTATAGTTATTTTATTATACATATTTACTGATCTACTTGCTTTCTCTTAAGTTTTTTAACCTTTTATTAAATACTGTTTACGTCCTCCACTTTCAGTACACTTAATTTTTGGATATCACTTGATCCTCTACTTTTGTAATAGCAAAAATTTCATTTTCATTATATTACACTTGTTCATTCCCCTCTAAGTATGATTATTAATTGTTATCAAAGCTAAGTTTCACTTAATTTTATACTTAACAATCTAGAGAAAGGGTTCATTGTTTTTTATTGTAGAAAATGGCCACCAACATATTTGAAAGAGTTTACTTCCAAGAGGGTTTCTCAATAGTCAGACCACCTTATTTCATAGGAAAGTACTTCTCACATTGGAAGAAAATAATAAAGATATCTATATATATATGTGTGCTCCAATAATTATCTTATGTGGGAGTTTATTAAAAAAAGACCAAAGACACTAAAACAAGTGGATCTAACAGCAGGAACCATTGCTGATAAATCCAAAAATGAGTAAACAGAAGATTATATCAAATTGGTACAATACAATCACCGTATTAGAAATATTATGGTGTGTGCCATTGACAGACTAGAATATGACAAAATCTCAAGCTATGAAATCAATCAAGGAGACATAGGAGATACTCATTATTACACATGAAAAAACATCAAATGTCAAAGAAAACAATCTTAATATGCTCATGTATGAATATAAACTCTTTCATATAAAAAAGGGTAAAGATGTTAAAGAAATGTACAACCAATTTGCTAAACTGATTGGAGACTTAAAAGTTTTAGATTGTAAGTATACAGATTATAAGCATAATCGAAATATTCTCAAAAGTCTACTACAAAAATGGCCAGTGGATCTATGGAAAGTGAAAATCTATAGACTCTCTTATATGATGAACTTCGAGAAATACTCATTACATATGAGAAAAATTACTTATAAAAGCATGAGTTAAAGCACAAAAGAAAGATGATGGCACTAAAAGCTGCTACAATTGAAGAACCTCCTATTGAAGAAGATGAAGGTAAGCTAAATGAACAAGGCATAAGCTTTTTCTCTAAGAAGTTTAGATAAGTATGCAAAAAAGAAGAAAGATATTTAGAAAACTAAGAAAAAATACCTCTAGAAAAAGGAGGAATCAGTGAAGAATATTATCACTTGCTATGAGTGCGGGAAAAATAGATACATCAAATTAGAGTTTCCATGCTTAAAGAAGAAATCTGCTATACCATATGGAAAGAAGAAAGTTATAGTAGCCTGGAGTAATGATGATGATGAAGAGGAAGAACTTGGGCAAGAAATGGTAAACATATGCTTCACAGCCCTAAAAAGAAAATAGGAAACTAATAAAAACTCTCTTCATATGATGAGCTAGACAAAATGTTTAATAAGTTACTTATTGATTTAAAAAACCTATTTGCTAAATACAAGGAGCAACTACATATAAATTCCAAATTGAAAGAAAACACTCAAAGACTTAAGTTTAACTTAGAATTAGCCTTAAAAGAAAATAAACATATAAAACAACAAGTTGTAGATCTAACAAAAGATTTGGTAAACTTTATAAAAGGTGAAGAAAATTTAAATATGCTTTTATGAAAACAAAAATATATACTTGATAAATTTGGAATAAGATGTTATGGGAAAGAAAATGTCAAAATGTATAAAAATTTATTTATTAAGGCAACTTCATCCACCTCTTATCTATAATTGGTTATGCATATTACAAATATAAATACAAAAAAGGAAAGCTTATTTAGGTACCAAAAGGAACTATTGTGTCCAGTACTAATAAAAAAAGGACCAAAAAATGTTTAGGTGTTTAAGAAATGCTAAAACTTTTTCAAGTATGCTTGAAGAGAAAGATATCAAAATAGTAGTATTTTCTAAACAATGGCTATTCTAAACACATGGCCTAAGACCCATCTTAGTTTCTATCATTTCTAAGAAAAGATGAAGGAGTTGTTACATTAGGTGATGGAGGAACGGACAAGGTTATAAGTATAGGTAAAGTAGGGCTTACTAAAAATTGTTGTTTAGATAATGCTTCTCTTATTGTTGGATTAAAGTATAACTTACTTAGTATTAGTTAATTTTGTAATAAAGGATACAAGGTAATCTTTGATCCAATGCATTACATTATCTACAATGAGGACAAAGCCTTATTTGTAGGTCAAAAATTTAAAAACATATACATTCTAAATTTAAATCATCTTAGTTCAAAGAATGTAACTTGTTTTTCTTCTTTATATAATGATCCTTAGGTGTAGCACCAAAAGTTTAACTATGCAAGTATGTATACTATATCTAAATTGTCTAAGCTAAATCTTGTAAAAGGTTTCTCAAAGCTAGATTATGAAAAGGATCGCCTTTATGATACATGCCAAATGGGGAAATAAGCAAGATTCTCCTTCAAATTGAAAGAATTTGTCTCTTCTACTTGACCATTCTAATTATTACATATGGACCTCTTTGGCCCTACACAAACTCAAAATTTTGGTGGTAACAACTATGTCTTTGTAACCATTAATGACTATTTTAGATTCACATAGGTTCTCTTTCTTTCTCAAAAGGATAAAGCATTTAAGAATTTTGTTGTCTTTTTAAAAAATGTTCAAAGAGAACAAGTATATTTAATCTCAAGTATTCAAAGTGATCATGATGGAAAATTTTAAAACAAATTGTTTAAGAATATCTATGATGAACAGGGTTTTAGCCATAAATTTTCTGCACCAAAACTTCACAACAAAATGGAATAGTTGAAAGAAAAAATTACATTCTTCAAAATATGGCCAGAACCATGCTTATGGAAAATTATCTTTCCAAATATTTTTGAACTAAAGTCATAAATACTGCTTGTTATATTTTAAATCGTTGCCTAATAAGATCAATTTTTAAAAAGACTTTGTATGGATTGTGAAAAGGTAGACAACCCAATATTAGTTTTTTTCATACATTTAGATGTAAATGTTTCATTCATAACAATAGAAAAGATAATATAAGAAAGTTTGATATTATGAGTGATGAAAGAATTTTCTTAGGCTACTAAACAACTAGTAAAACATATAGGGTTTATAATAAAAGAACAATGGTAGTTGAAGAATCTATGCATGTTATTTTTTATGATATTTATCCCTTTGTGAGAAAAATAGTGCATACAGATGGAGATGAGCATATTGCAAAAAGAAATCAATCAAATTAACAACCAAATCCTAGCCCAACAAATATAGCAAATGAAGGATGTAGGGAAAGCTACACAAATCCACTCATGATTGCAAACAAAAGTTGGAGCGAGTTTCATTCTTTAACTAATGAAAAGATTTAGAAGTGGAGTAAAGATCACGATATCAAAGATTCTCATCAACCTCTTAAAGAGAACAATAGATGTGAATAAGATCAACAATTTAAAAATATGGTGTGAAGAATTTGTGAATAGTCAAAAATTTAATCCACTGGAATCCACACCAAGAAAAATCATATTGCCAAGAGAGTGGAGGTACCCCTCCACTTATCTATCTTAGTATATTATTGGGAATCCAAATGAGGAAATGCATAACAAATCATCTTTTAGATTTAGTAGAAATAATTTTGTGTTGTTGTCTCAAATTGATGCCAAAACTAAGAAGAAGCATTAGAAGATAAAAACTGGATATAGCCATGGAAGAAGAATTGCATCAATTTAAAAGAAATAAGGTGTGAAGCTTGGTGGAATAACCTAAAGGAGCATCTATGATTAGAATAAAGTGGATATTTCATAACAAACTTGACAACAAGATAATGTAATTATAAGGCCAAATTAGTGGCCTAAGGTTTCACTTAATAAGAAGGTATAGATTTTAATGAAACTTATGCCCCTATTACTAAATTAGAGTCTATTAGAATGTTGCTTCCGTATGCTTCTTTTTGCAAGCTTTTTATGGTTTAAAATAAGCTTCTAGGGTTTAATATGAAAGGTTAAACACTTTTCTTCTAAAAAATGGGTTTTTAAAAGGGAAAAATAATAATGAATCTTTGATTGTACAAATTTATATAGATGACATTATATTTGATAGTACTAATGACTTTTTTTGCAAAGAATTTGCTAATCTAATGAGGGAGACTTCAAGATGAGCATGATGGGGAGATGAACTTTTCTCTTGGATTACAAATAAAATAAATAAAAGAAGGAAACTTCATAAGTCAAGCAAAATACACTAAAGAATTGATCTGTAAGAATGGATTCTAGAACTCTAAATTAATGAGGACTCTAACGTGTCCTTCTTCCACTTTAAACAAAGGTGAGAATGGTAAGGACTTTGACTAAAAGAAATACTAAGATATGCTTGGTTTTTTATTCTATCTAACAGTTAGTGGACATGATATTATATTCAGCGTGTGTAAGTATGCAAAATTTCAAGCTAATCCAAAAGAGTTACACTTTATTACTGTTAAAAGAATATTTAAATATCTTATGGGGACACAAAATTATGGTTTATGATACCCTTAAACTAATACTTTCAATCTAATTAGATATGCAAATGCAAACTTTACTAGAGACAAATTAAATAGAAAAAGCACTAATAGTTACTACCAGTTTCTTGAAAAATTATTAGTATCTTAGTATAGTAAAAAATAAAGTTTTGTGACTTTTTAAGCTAAGTACATGGTAGTTGGGAGTTGTTGTATTCAATTGCTATGGATGAAATATCAACTTGAAGATTACTCGCTCAGCTTCAACCACATACCTATATTCTGTAACAATATGAGTGCCATTTGCCTTATAAAAAATCTGTTCACTAATATCGAAAGAAGTACATTGAGGTAAAATATTATTTTATTAGAAATCATGTGTAACAAGAAAATATAGAGGTAACATATATCTAAACCAAGAACCAATTTGCTAACATATTCACTAAACCTTTGTTTGAAAATAGATTTCTGCATTTAAGAATTGAACTTGGCATAATTGATCAGAAATAATACTTGTTTATGAATTTTTAAAGTGGAGCGCATTGCCTCCTTCATTTTTTGTTATAGTATTTATGACTCCTCCACCTTATCTCCGTAACTTACTTTATCACCTATTATTTTTTATTTTGTGAAATTATATGTTTTGTCATCTTTTGGCATTATTTTTTTGCTTACCCTATGACAACACGTGTAAAGTGATCGGTCTTTGGGATAATGAATTCTTTTGGCATTATTCACTATGTGTACTAAGGCATCTATCATAGTATTAATGTGTTCTCAAAAGGAGGCATGTTCAGAGGCTATTTAATGATTACAGATAATAAATGACGGGTATAAAAAGGCTTTTTTTTCAAAAATTGCTCAGTGGCAGAAATAAAGTATCTTTTCTATGACACACACACACTCTTTCTTTCACAAGGACTTATTTTGCCCTAACCTTAGTACAGTTGATGGCACAACACATAAACTACTTTTCATTTCACTCTCGAAGATCTCAGTGGCAGAAAAGGTTCGTTCCAATTAAAGGTATTATAAACGTTAAAGAAAAAAATACAAATAGAGAATCATATTACAAAATCTTTAGTTGAAGAAACTAGAATGAGAAAGAAAGAAAGAAATGAAGAAATTGATGACCCCTAGTTAATAATCAAAGAGAAAAAGGGTCTCTGTTGAAGACCCATATTAGGAAGAGTCTGAAATAATCCAAAAGTTTTTAAAAAGATCAAAAGGGATATCTATCTAGGAAGCTCCAACCAAGGAACTAATCAGATCAGAAGGAAAAGGGAAAAAAGATGATAAATGACGTAAAAACTAGTACTGAAGACTACTCTCACTTTCTGCCAAAGTTCCATTCCCAAGAACACCTAAACAAATACTTGGCAGATTTTCAACATAGACAAAATGCCTCTGGTAGATGTGTAAATTTTGCTAAATTAACTAAGATGAATTGTTTACTAGAACTAGATTTTAAGACCATGTGTTAGACTTTGTTAGTAACCATGGATGAACCAATATATGATAACTTGGTTCGAGTATTTTATTGTAATTTGGTCGTGGTCAAAGAGGGGAAAGTTTAAATTTCTTTGGTAAATGAAAAACTAATTATAGTAGGGATAAGTACATTAGAGAAAATTTTTGGGGTATCCTTTAATAAAGAACCCTGATAGTACTTTGCTAGGTACTCTTGACTTGTTCAGATGTAGACAACATATGATGATACTTTTAAGGATGTTGTTGAGTGCAAAGATTTAATTTTTGGAAGAAAAATCAATGCCTATGCTCTTGCATTTCCATATCTAATTGTTGCACATATTATTATGACAACAATGTTTTCTCATATTCAGACTTTGGATGTAGTGTCTCACAAAGGCATATTCTAGGTATATAATTTGATGGCACAACAGAGCATTGATGGTTACTTTTGGATACTCAAATACATGGAAGAAGTGGCAAATAGTACCTTTCAAGTGATAAGCCTATCTTATAAAATATTCCTTACTTGGATCTTCAAGAGGCAGGGAGTTAATCTTGAAGGATATTCTTCTCAGGTGATTTCTATCATGCATGATACTACCATTATACGTTACATGAAATATACTCTTGTGGGAACAAAATAGATCAGAAATTGTGATGTTGAGGAATACAAAGCTAATCCTAAAGCCTTTTGGCTTAAGTACAATAAGGCCCTCAACATTCATCAAGCTCTTCCACCTCCTGCCATTGAGCCTATAAGCTAGCTATCAAACCTTCCTCCTTCAAAAGTAAGAAGAAAGCTATGCCACCCAAAGTAAAGAAGCCTTCAAGCGTAAGGGACATTGATACTTCTTTGATCAAGGAAACTTTATATAACCCTCCTCCAGCATTTCTTCCACCTCTCTTTCTTAGTCAAACTCATCCTCTACCTATCTCATCCAGCCAACCAAATCCTTTACCTTCTTCAACTGGCTGAACTTGTCCTCCACCTCCACCTTCTTCTTATAATAAAAGATGAACTCTTGATTCCATACCTTCCTTCACTTCTAATGAAGACCTTCCTCCTCCATCGACATTGCCTCTTTTATCATCAAAGAAAAAAATTCTTGACTTTCTTCCACCCTCTTTTTCCCCTTCACTTGCTTTCCTACCTGAATTGTTAACTCATTTAGGTATACCACCCTTCACTCTTCTACCTTTAACTTCTCCTCTTCCATCTACACCTCTCCTTGACCATTATCTTTCTTTGCTTACTCCAACAAAAACTTCTCCATTCACACCACCTCTTCCATTGGACTTTTCTCCACCTCCTCCTGTACTTCTTCAATCACAGCCTGCATCCGCTTCTCATCCTTCACCTTTTGTTCTTTCATCCACTTCTCATCCTCTACCTTTTAACCTTACCCAAACCTGTCCTTCTTTACTTCCTACAACTATTCCTTACTTTCCACCTCTACCTGCTTCTCCTCTTGCACCTCCTACAGATCAACATCATTCTCCTTCACCTTCTCCACCTCCTCTTGTCATTACTCAGCCATCCAA
Organism: Erythrophleum fordii; assembly: GCA_032878935.1. Lineage (NCBI taxonomy): Eukaryota > Viridiplantae > Streptophyta > Magnoliopsida > Fabales > Fabaceae > Erythrophleum > Erythrophleum fordii. The sequence continues at coordinate 2,916,613 of JAVQMF010000031.1, forward strand.
TGATGAAATACTCCATCTTCTTCGTTCTTTGAATGATAATGTGTTGTCCCTTTACAATAGTTTTGACTTTCTGATGACAAATGTTGGCACTATCCGACACATGATTAGTAGTCAAAGAGTGATTTGTTAACAATTGGATTTTGTTACTACTGAGTTGCACGATACAAAGAAAACCTTTCAAACTAATTGAAATGAATTCTTGCAGCAGCTCCAAGAAATTGACTTTGTGATTATATGACTTACTGATCAGATGTCTCAAGCCTTTCACCACATTAATTAGCAGCTTAGGGATGCTCTATGAATTTGAGAATAATTTTATAAGTCTATAATAGTTGCCAATGATGGCCTTAAACTTTTCCATATTTTTCTATACTTTACACATATTAATATGTGAATTTTATGATGGTTTGCTCAATTGTGACAATTTCCTGTCTTTGATTAATTACTTTGTTACTTCTATCTTCTTATCTTTTGTTGTTGATAAAAAGGAGAAGATAAATATGCAAAATGATTGAATTATCAATCTAAATTATATGCTTAATGGTTGTTTTGTGCTTTTATTTTGTGTATGGCTATTTTTTGATTCCACTAAATCTTACTCTTGTTCTCGTGTATAAATTCAGAGGGAGCATAAAATGAACTTTCACATAAATCCTTAATCTTTTGTATAGTAGTTTTGTCATTATCAAAAGGGAAAGATTGTTGGGATTGTTGGCCTAAGATTACAAGTCAAAGACTTTAATAATAACCAAAACCTGAATATTATTTATGTAAAAACCTATTTGAATTCTTTAACTTGTTTTATGGATTTTATATGGCCCAATATTTATTCCTTGTTTCAATCCACAATATATTTGAAATAAGATGTTGGTCTAGCTATGTTAATTAACTAAACGACAAATTAATTAATGTACAAACAACAAAAAAGTTATGGCTTTTATGTAAACTAAGTTTAAAATAAAAATGATTTTTGCTGTGGTTATCTTTAATATTTATGTAAAGATGAAATATTTTTTTAAACCATACATTGAACTTTGTAAGAGCATTTATAATGAGTTGACTAGATAAGTTGTATGGGAAAAACTCCATTGTCAATAGTAGCTGCAACATTGAAAGTATTTGAACATTAGAAATGAAACAAGACTATTCCAACAAAAAAGAATGTTGAACAATCATATTTATCTCTAACAGCTAGGAGATGATGAAAGCTTCTATATACGAGCAAACTTAAGTGCAAATAATAATAATAATAATAATAATAATAATAAAAAAGAAGAGGAAAGTATCATAGAGAAAAATGAAAGAAAGTGCTTTAAAATTCTTATAGAAATCTTTGCTTAATGTCTAATATATTTGCTTATCAAAAGTAAAAAAATTTTAGTATTGAAAGTATCTTAAAATGAGAGATAAAATTACTTAAGCAATTCTGTATAAAATTCTAAGTGATATAGTAGAGGGTTAGTTGTATAAAACCCTACTAAAAAGTTTATGGTAAGTTTAGAAACTTGTGTTGATGGTGAGTATAAAATAAAATTATCATTGTTGTAAGTTTGTTATTTTTAGTGATAAATCCCTTAAAAGTTTTAAGGGGATTAAACGTAGGCTAAAAGAAGGTGAATTAGAAAAAATTTCCAGTGTGATTTTCTTTCTCTTTATCTTTATTAATAGTTAGCTAAACTTGCCTTGTTCACTTTTGGAGAACCTGTATTTAAGTTGTTTAGTTTGCCTATGTGCTAACCTTACCCGTTCCACTTTTACATTTCAATCTATTATTGTTTTATATCACTATTGACATCATTTATTTTAAAGAAGATTATTATTTTATTATACATATTTATTGATCTACTTGCTTTCTCTTAAGTTTGTTAATCTTCTGTTAAATATTGTTTATGTTTTTCACTTTCAGTGCATTTAATTTTTGGAGATCATTTGGTCTTTCACTTTTGTAAGAGCAAATTTTTTTTTTTTACACATCACTCTTATTTATCTCCTTTAGATGTGATTATCACTAATTAGGCTTAATTCCATTCCCAATACTTAATTAGGTTATATATTGTTTTGATGTATAAGAGAAGTCTATTATATAAATTTATACAATATATTATTTGTACTAAATAAGTTGTAAGTTCATAATATATTGTTTTACTTTATATTATTAGACCTAATCTAATATATTAAACAAACCCTTAGTTTCTTTTTACAAGATAAAATATAAATAAAATAATACACTAGATGTACCTAAAAATTTCTTTAAAGAAAAGAATACTTTTCATTCCTTTTAAAGTATTTTAGTTATGATTTTAATAAATTGCTTATAATTATACAAAATACCTTATAAATATGTATAAAAAAAATGAAAATGTTGATATAGGATATCAACGTTTTTTTCCTCATGTAATAAACTATTATCAAAAAGTAGAAACATTTTAATTCCTTTAACTTTATCGTATTTATAATTTTTGTATATTAAATTTAAAATTGTTTAAATAGACTTAAATTCATGGGCCGAAGCGCTGAATAAATAGAATGCTTAAATATTGAACAACAATCCTAAATAAAATGTAAATATATGAGATAGAAATAGAAACTCTAAATTTGAATTATGATTATTGAATTCTTGAATCTTTGATACAAAATTAAAATTTCCACATAAATTTGTAAAATTGAATTAGAATTGAATAAAGTAATAGTGATTAAAATTCGAGCAAAATTATAAACGCCTTCCTCAAAATAAACAAAAGTAATATTCATGGTTCAATTTCAGAGAAAACGAACTAGAAGATATACTATTCTTAATGCGCTGGGGTTTTTAAAAATGGGCATGAAGCTTTGACATTTCTTTGATTACTATACCATATCTTTCTCCTGGACCATTTTCACTTCATATAAGATTTAATCGCATAAACTAATATAACTTATAATGATCTCATGATTTTTTTGGTGTAACTTATACTATAAAATCCTTTTATATATTAAAAGGATATATAATCAAATTAGGTCTTCTTGGAAGTCAGGATGAAGTACATCTCAAATTTAGAGTATGTATGTATGTATGTGTATAACTCGAAGCTCGATCTCCATCTTCGGAGAACAGCTGCTCCATCCCTGCACCCCCAATTCAGATTCTCTAATTTTTCTTTAATTTTTTCTCTTAAAATTTGAATTATTCAAATTAAAATTTGAATAATTTATTTTTTTATTTTTTAAATAATAATAATAATATTTTTTTAAACTTTACAATTAAAAAAATACAAAATAAAGGCCAAATTTAGAAGTCACTGTAGGGATGCTTTTCCCTCCGCCCACCGTCGCTCATCTCCCCACCGTCGCGTCTCAGCCCCGTCGTTTTCACTAAGGCAGAACCTTTTGGTTTTGAGCGAGAGGTAAGAGTTTGATACCCCACCCCCGTTGATTTCACGACATTAGTTTTGTTTTCCTAGTTTTCCGCTTCAATTTTGTTTGGTTTGTTGCAGAGGTGAATCTGTCTTACTTTTGCCATGTGAGGAAATATGGTTCGTTTTGAGGGTAGATGCATATGGGAAATTCGAATTCTATGTGGTTCGTTTGAGTGAATCTGGCTTAATGCTATAATTCTACTTTTCACCATTTGTGTATGAATGTTGCTCTCAGAAATGAACAAAATTTCCGCTAACACTTACGCTGTGCTTACAATATTAATCAGTATGGCACCTTTTAGATTAATCTTTGTCTTTGAATAGCTTACTATTGTTTGTTTGTGGTTTGCCGTGCTCTGCCATTTTGTATTGTGAGTGTGCATAAGGTGGGCACAGGGCATTGGGGTAGAGTACAGTACTAAGTATGGTCAATCCTTTTGCAAGAATAAAGTGGCAATTCTAATCATCAAACCCTTTGCCATCCAATGCCTTTTCTTTCACCGAAAAAGAATAGTAACGCCAATTACAATATCTCCATGAATCTGACCCCCAATTACCCATTCACCCAGTGAAACTAGTTAGATTGCAATAGAAACCGAGGAAAGAGCCAAGTTAGAGATGATTGCTTTGCTAATTTGCATTTGATTTGCATCTATATATTTATACATATTTTATAGCTGCCTGTTAAAGATGATTGGTTTTGTATAGAATTTTGCTGGAAGTGGAGTGATTTTGGTGATGCTTGATTCCGTTTTAGTTCTTATTCATACATGTTAGAATGGTGGTCAATATAAGGGATTATAAGGAATTTGATGTTGGCTTTCCTGGAAATATAAGGTTAAAACTTGAAATATGTAATTCTTGCCCCTAAAGTCTTTGTGAAAAGGAAAGCTGTGAATGTAATATTTATTTCATTGAGTAAATGCATTGAGAGAGGACCCAGCACCTTCTGTGGCAAAAGGAGCTCCTCCACCCGAGAACATACATGTAGCTGCCTAATGAATATGAGATAGAAGGAAGGAGGTTCTGCGCCTGGTGAACATAAATGTAGCTGCCTGGTGAATAGAGAGAACATAAACGAAGATAATAAATTGTTATCAATTGCTTGTTTTACCTAAATAGATATTGCTTTTTAATGTCAGTTAGGTGGGTGAGTTAGACTTGTCAATTGTTAAAACATACTTCAAAAAGGTTATGGGCGTCAAACTAAGGGACCAAGTTGCAAGAGTCCACTTAGGAAACCTTATGTTTGCACTCATAGTATTGATAGAGATCAAAAGGATGAAATCAATGATGTAACTTACCATAGAAACTTGGACATGTATGACAAAATCTACTGTTTCATCATTGGATTAGGGAGGCTATGTGGTTTGGTTGACTGATTAATACTTTGTTGATAATAACAGGAGGTTGGATTTGGAACTTAAATTAAGTCCCAACTATAAAATCTCATGTTTCTTCCCTTTTTCATTATAAAAATCAAAAGTCAACATGTTAGGATACTAGAAGAAATAATAACAGACACCATTGTTGCAACTCACCACAGCTTAAATTCATGCAAATTTGACTCCATCTGTCCAAAATTTGATATCATGCATGGCAACTATATCCTTTTCAATGTAAAAAAGAAACCTAAGCGGTAGCTTTAAATAAACCAGATGTGGGAAGGCCTTTTGTAGAAAATTTGAACAACTTGAAAATTATCTGATTTAGGAGATAGTAAAATAGAGTCCCAGCATAATATTACATAGAAAAATGAGCCAAAAGTAAATGCCAAGCTTGTGGGAAATAAGAAGACCAGTAGTGCATATGAAAATAAAATATTGAAGAAATCACACAAGATTCAACCTGTCTAAACAGTTCGGACAGTTTTGCTATCTCAATAACTACACGCACAACACTGCCTTAACATCCTTTCGAAAGTTTGCAGTCTGCAGTCTGCAAAGTGGAAGAAGCTCCAAGAGGTTGCCTTAGATTCTTTCTCTCTCACTCATCTTCCTCTTCTTCCTTCTTCTACTTCAAAAACCAAATAGAATATCCTCTTGTGTCCAAGAGCTCCTCATGTGGGAGAAAGAGTGATATAATGGGTGGGATTCATGTGGGAGAGAGAGTGATATAGTGGGTATGGTGTGGGTCCCACCTACTATATCACCGTTTCTCCCACATGAGGACTTCTTGGACATAAGAGAATTTGGACTTGTTTGGATATGTGGGGAGGGATTTTTGGGGTTCAGATTCTCTCATGTCTAGGAACCCTTCTTGTGGGTGAGAGAGTGATACAGTGGAAGCGGGGCCAGGAGAATGTTCACATTAGAGAAGGCATTGAACTTTAGGAAGTCCACTATGTATCTACCAGTGTGAGTCTCCTCTTATCGTTTAATTTGATTTTCTTGTTGAGTTTTGACAGCAAACCACATTCTTGGTTTCTAGCTAGGACAATTCTATGGTACTCTAAAGCCAAATTGGAATGTCTCTGATCTTCCTGAGGGAACCCTAAGGTCAACAAATGATGCCTCTTTAAGAATGAACTTGCCTTGGAGGAGGAAGATTTAGAATCTCACTGTTAAGCATTGAAACTCCAGTTGTCTCACATAATTGACCTTTCTTTTCTTTCACAAAAGAAATTGCATAGCTTAAAAAGCTTTAAACATCTCTAATTTCTCGGATAATAGAACAGCATATTTTGAAAAGATGTAGCTAGAATCCACTATATTTAAACCTACAAATTTCTCATTTGATCTCTAGAGAACAATTTACCATATATTAAAAGTCATAGAATTATCTAATGAAGGGGGAAAAAAAAAAGAAAAAAAGGGGGGATCTCTTTTCTTCGATTACTACAGATTATGTACATACACTAATGAATACAACAAGTACGAAAGAAAATTTACTTACCACATTCTGTATTATTTCAATGACAGTTTGGTATTGTAGCTATCTGCTATGTATGTCTGTGATACTAACACCATTGTTGGAAAATAATCGTTGAGCTTCTTCATGGGACACTGAACTCAACATACTCTGCTTCTGGATGAATGTAGGTTGCATTGGAGGAGGAAGATTGACAATCTCATTATTAAGTATAGAAATTATAGTACTCATAATTGGCCTTCCTCTTTCAAGGTCTTGTACACACAAAAGTCCTATGTGTATACACCTCAAAAGATCTTTCTCCAGGTCAGGATCAGGTATTTTAGGATGAGGCCTTGAATTGTAGGCACTTACCAAATCCTAAAAGGTTAAGAGCATGCTCATCATTGTGAAAGTTACAATTTCTTCTTCCACTAATAATCTCTAGTAATGAAATTCCAAAGCTAAATACATCTGATTTCTCTAAAAAATGTCATTCCATTACATATTCTAGAGATATATATCCACTGCATTATGAAATAAAATAATTAGTTCTTGGACTTCTCAGCATGTTACTATAGTTTTGGACAAAGAAGAAATACTTATTAGCTTCCAACAATTCTTCTAGGACTAGCCTGATCTTCACAGCCTAAAAAATTCCACCCATACCAAAATTTGATATTTTTGGAGTCTGGTTGTTATCAAGCAAGATATTACTTGCCTTAAGGTCTCTATGTATAATTTTTAGTCTAGAATCTTTGTGAAGATAAAGTATCACTTGAGCTACTCCTTCAATTATGTCAAAGCGCTTTCTCCAATCTAAGATTTTATGTGTTGGTGGATCTGAAAGAAAGGGCAAGGTTATATTTGTTTTGAATGCACTGTAATAAGTCCACAAATTTGAATGACTTGAAGCAACTCAACTAGATATTAGTGTTCTGTCTTTTTTTTTTGGTGTGTGGGTGTTTCTTCTCTTTGTTTCATTCCATTTATGCTGAATAAAGACCAATCAATGAGCTTTAAAATGGATATTGAATAGACAGAAAAGTAGGAATCAAAAGGACCAACCAAAAATAAATGCATCCAAACTTTTATCATATATGAACATCTTCTCTTCTCCTTTATTACAGCAACCAAGAAATCTAAGAAGATTGTAGTGTTGGAGCCTAGAAATAACAACAACCTCATCTATAAATTCCTCTAGCCTTTGTCCAGATGCTCTAGAAAGTCTCTTAATTGCTATGTCCTGGCCATCTTGCAGCTTCCCCTTAAATAAAATACCAAGAAACAATAATTACATGCAATGACAAAAAAACAGCAATTACACACAATGACTTCAAAATTGATCAAGTTTGCATGAATTAATGTGCCTTATAAACCAGACCAAAATCGTCTTGCCCCAGTTTATTAGACATGTCAAAATTATTTGTAGCAATTGCAACCTTTCCAAAATCGTATGCCAGTAGCTCCTGGAGTTTAACTTCATTTGCGTCATCTCTATTTGTCAGTAAGAACCATTTTTTCTTCCTTGTTCTTGCTGATTCATAACTATGTATCAAATTTAGTAAGAGTGAAAGACATGGAAGCACCCGATAGGAAAATGGAATATCAAGAACAACCAAACAATATTTTAGTAATCCAAAGGTTGCATTTGAATTTTTGAAATGATCTAAAATGGCCAAGTACTTGAGCGTTTAGCTATTCATTTCCAAAAGAGATATGCACCAAAGACAATGATGATGGCTCCTGTTATTACTGTAACAGTAATGACAATGATGTTTGTCACATCTCTGTCCTTTTCCGCATTTAAGAGAAAACGAACTAATTTATGGAGAAAAACCAATCCAAAGCCACAAATAGGTTATATTAAAGAACTAGATTTTGAGTAGTTTGACAGAAAATTAAGATACCAAGATCTGAATAGGCTACACGAATATATAGATCAAGTCCTCTATTGAGAACTATTGTATGTCAATCAGATTTCCACTCCAAGGCATACAACCACTATCAGAGTCATTTGAATACCTACACAAGTACAATTTTCCAAGCACTGGCTTCTTCGCTCTTCTAAAACAGAAGACCATTCAGCAAAAATCTGGCACTTCAACCATCTGCGGCTTCAAAAACCCATCTCCTTTGCCATCTGCACTCCCATCTTTCACCCTCTCACACTGAAGAGCTGTCTTCCTAGCACATCCGTTAGTCCACATTTGCCTATTCCATTCCTCTGTATTGCTTGGTTCAAACCCACTCAAACAGTTGCACACTGGTGAATTTTCTAAATTGCAGCTTCCAAATGCTCCCCATAAACCACAAACATCACATACTGGTTTTTGAACGCTAGAATTCACTCGCCATTGCTTCTCCTCATCAACCTATGATAGGCCTTCAGAATTCAACACAGATTGTGAAGTCAGACTCATCAGGTAAAGTAAAAGCCAAATAAACTGTTCCATCCCCATCGCGTACTATAGTGAGTCCATTGAGATAAAATGAATTCATCTTGGCTATGCACTTAAAGAACCGGCCATCCCACGGGCCACTGCACCAGTATGGGTGAGTTTCATTCCAGACAAACAGTTCAGGAATATTTGGGCGTTCAAGACTGGTAGAGAAGTTCCCAATTGATGGATCAGACGAACTTTTCCATGAAGTAAGCTTTAGTTTCTCACCTGTTCTTTCGTTGTTAGTAAGTTTCATGTTGGGCAGGTATGTATATGAAGGATGCTCGAAACTGTTCCATAAGCTGCTTCCAGCATAATTATCTAGGAGGACAAGGTTCCCAGAATCTAAAAGCTGGCAAATAGTATTAGATGCAATATTTGACACATTTGATGACCAAATGGTCTGTCTCTGGCCATTCAATACCGCAAGATTGCCATCCTCAGATATTAACAATCCCAGAAAACTCTTTCAGCAGTTGGTTTCTGTTAGGTACCCATAGGGCATTGGATTCAGAGACTTGTACCAAATTCCCACATAGCGATTTGTTGAATTTTCAGGGCTGAGGAACCCCAGTGTGAACAAACTCCCACTGGAGCTAATTGTTTCAGGGTCCTTGATGGGTTGAGATGATGTGATGGTGTCTGTAGCAGTGCAAAAATTAAAACAAGAGCAACCACATATGATCAAAACAGAGAATAAGCTTGTATGACTGCGAAAGATTCCCATTGCTGAGAACTAAACTTCTTGTTACAGAATGGTGAGTTTTAGATGTCATGAACGATGACTAATTCTTTACTAAGAATTTCCTTTGGTGGATTACATCTCTCCTAAAATTCAATGGACTTCTAGCTTCTCGCACGCAGCCACCAATTTAGATTATCACTACTTCTACACCCTGTTCGTGACAAATGATAGTGTTTTTAATTAAATATGTATCCTCCTTCCTATTATAATTGAAGTGAAATATAAGATGTTTTTACTAAATGAATGATAGAAAATGTGTATGCATGAGATAGTTATTGGAAAACTAAATTTTTATATGTGTATATATATATATTTTGCATGTTTCTTATATTTTTCTCCTTGTGTATTCTGGATCTCTTTTTTTTTTTTTTTATATTATTATAACACATTAATTATTAGTAGGAATCTATACCAACTTCATGCAGCTTAATTCTTTTTTATTTTTATTTTTCATTATGCTATGGCAAAAATTATATTTTGAAATTTATATGTATGTGTATTTTTGTATAAAAATAAGTGAGAAACTGTAGATGGTAGTTTATTTTTACTATAGAAGAGTTATAGGAGAAGTCATGACTATTATTTGCTCAATGGTCAAACGACTGGTTAGGATAAAGACATTAAAGTCTTAGACAAGCCACTTGTTAGTCTATATGACCCAACTGGGTTATATCAACTAAGGCAATATGGTCAATAAAGCATGTTAAACTCTACAAGGCAACTTCTGATTTTCTTCCAAATGGCCACGTAGTATAATATCATATTATTAATAGAAGTATTTGAATTTTAGTAGAATTTTTATTTTAAAGTTATTTATAAATAGATTGGCTGAAATATTAGAGCAAATATTACTGAGTAAATTTTAAAATCTTTTTCACCAATTCACTCTTGAGGAAAAAAAACTCATGTAGTTTTTAAAAAATAAATATTACTACAAATTATATTTTGACTCTACTCTATTTTTAAGGTAGAGTTAGATGGTCAAACTTAAGGGACAAATGTTTGTTTATGAAAATGCTGACGGCAGTAATACTTAAATTATCAATCCCACAGGTGTACTAGAAAAGTTTTACCGGAGGAGGATAAGAATTAGGAAAAAATATAGTTTAGGTCCTAGGATGAAAATATTTTTGAGATTATTTTGAAAGACTTTAAGATTAAAAATTTAAATTATGCAAAAAAATTATAATTTAAAATCTTAAGTTAAAATTTTTAATCTTGAGGTTTTTAAAAATAATTTTAAAATTTAAAATTTTTTAGTATAAATATTTTTAGTTTAGAACTCTAAATTATAATTTTTCCGAACAATTATTCCAAGTTTGTGGGACTTTCCCCGTAGTAAAAAAGTGAGGATAATGCATGCCAATGTACTTCAAAAATTTTGTCTCATGTTACTACTCTAGAGATCTATTTTGTATCACTTCCTTTCTTTTATCAATTCTTTGTTAACAGAGTTAACGAATATGGTTGTGTTGCATAATGGTGGGGTGTCATGTTAACGTTTGACGTGGTATTCCTGATTGAGAGTGCCACGTCACACGTTATGCCACGTCACACGTTAATGGGACAAATAGTCAATTCCGTTAAGTAATAACAGTGAATGAAATGAAGGAATTAATTCAAAAATTTGGGGTAAGCAATCCGTCCAGTTTTAAATTTGCATTAGGTGCATGTCTCTAATCATAATTACGTGTTAATGATGGAGAATTATAAATTAGTTCGAGATTTGCAAGTGTCTAAGGGATTTTCATACTTTATTGGACTGGTTTATTTCTTCTTGTGGATCCTCGGACTGTAAGAACTTCATGCCATGGTGGCCAAAGGCACAGATGCTATCATAATATAGTTATAACCGTATTTTGTAATCTTAATTTTGTTTTAGTGTAATCTTGAATTTTGTAATCTTATTTTGTTTCAGTGTTGTCTTAAACATGGGTATAAAAAAAAAAATCCATTTAACGAAGTAGATTGAGACACAAATGTTGAATAAATTAATAATATAATTTTTAAATTACAATAAATTATATTGATTTTCTCAGAATTTTGGCTAAATTACATGAATCTTCAATTTACTTTTAAAATATACTTGGACTTTTACTAAAACAAAAAGTTATGTTATACTTTAATTAAAATTTAAATCTTTTTACTCAAATATCTTATATTAGCTTGAATATATAATTTTTTTATTTAACTAAAATTCCCTCTTATATATATTTTTTAATGAGAGTATTTTAATAAAAAATTTAAAATTAGACTAAATTGTATATTTTAAACATAGAAAGGAGATATATGTAATTTAAACAAAATTCATGTGAAGTGTGTGATTTTAACTCATTATGTATTTAACTTTTGATTTTTTAAAATTAGTATATACCATAGAGTTTATTTTAAAAAATGATAATTTACCATACATTAATTCTTTAGATAAATAAATCATTTGTCAATTGTGCAATTTAAAATAGAAAATTATATACAATTTCTTATATCTTTGTTATCAATTTTTTTTTTAATAAAAACATAACATGTGTATGGTTTTTCAATAACAATATAACAAGTGTATAACTTTTGTGTATATGGTTCCTTAATAAAATTATCTACAAATACACATACACTTGTTATATTTCAATTGAATAATCATACACTTGTTATATTGTTATTGAAAAATTAGACACATGTTATGTTTTTTAATTAAAAAACATGATACTAAAAATAATTTTTTTAAAAATATTTCTAAGTCTAATCTTTTAAAATACATAATATTTTTTTAAAAAAATTAAAAATCTTGAAGGTGCAGTTGGTCAAATCCAATCCAACCCTCTTCACATTCTTGAGAATGACAAAGGTCTGAAACAAGAATTGGAGTTTTTCTATGATTGTGAAAAAGTCCTTTAGGCTCAGAAATGAAGCAATCTTAATCAGCGAAGGGTAATCGTAATACGAAGTGTAATAGCATAATATTCTAGCCTTCCATTTATCCTTACCTAGCAACATTTCCTTAACTTCACAAACTTTCTCAAGAAAATGAATAAAAATAATGTAATATTTTTACATTGCATAAAACTTGAAAAATTCATTTTATGCTTCGTGAATCCTATGAATTCCCCAATCTCATTCTCTACTTATAATCTATTCATACAAGTCATAAACATCATAAAACAAGCCATACAACTTGAGATTCAAACCACACATCAGAAAATTTCAAGGCTGCTCTTGGGTTCTAGTTTTTAGTTTTCTATTATCAATTTTAAAAATTCATAATTAAATCTAAAAAAATTGAAATCAGGTAAATAATAGCTTTTTGGAAAGCTTTGAATGTCAACTATAGGTTAAAAATCATTCCAAGCCATGTAAACACTAGCTGAACCTAGATTGACAATAGAAAAATACCAAAGGTTCAGCTGCCTAGATTTGTTGTCACAGCTTACTGATATGAATTTCAAAAATTTATAACTAATTCTAAAAATATCAAAACCCAAGAAACCATACCATTATAGAAAGCTATAGATGTCTACTAGAGGATAAAAATAATTGCAGACCAAAATAGAAGCATTAAGGCATAGAAAATAGATGGAACAGTACTAGAGGTCCTGCTGTGCCCCTGGTATTGATATGCAATTTCAAAAATTTAGTTCTCCTTCTACAAACTTTCAAATTAGGTGATTTTAGTGGTTATAAAAAACTTATCATGTCTAGTTTATATTTATAAAATTTCATAGCCATTAGACACCATTTGACCCACGGATGACATAGGGATGGAAACTAACTAAAATAGTACATCCAGCAATTTTGAAAATTTTTTTGAACTTTAAAAAATCATAATAAATTCTATAGAACTCCAATTTAGGTGCTCTTTAGTTTTACAAAAATCTCTAGATGAGACCTATATGTAGGCCAAATTTCATGAAAATGATTATTTGGTCAGTTTTTGTTTAGCACACAAAATGGTAACTTTTAAGATTCCAAATGGTTCAAAATGGTGCCAACTTGCTTCCTTCATTGTTCAAGGCCATTTGGGCACCACCAAAACTATAATCATAGCTTAGGGAGACATGCCATTTGGTTCAAAACCTCTTAGAGCTCATTTCCACTATGCTACATGCACACATACACATTGGAAATCAAGTTGCATAAGGGGTTTTTGGTGTCAAAATCATACATCATCATTCATATTGCTTCAAAATCATGAGATACACTATGTCTACATATATTTGAGTGTGCTCAAGTGTTTACATTATATATACAACTTATGGTCACCATTCTTAACATTAGAATATATTTACGAGGCCTATTTTGCTATACACATGTCAAAGTCTTGCTCTTTAGGCTTGTTGGCTCCCACTCTTTGGCCTACTTGGCTCACCTAGGCATGGTTAGATAGTGAAGAGAGAAGAGTGAGATTTTATAAATCCTAATAACTCTTTACCCTTTTAATCATATATAAAAGTTATGATTTATAGTCCAAGAATACATACATGAACCTTTAGTTGCTAGTGATCATATATACAATCATTTTCATGTTAAAAAAACTCATACATATCATATATTGACTTTCAAGAGAATTAAAATTGATTTACTCTCATTCCCTTCTCTTAAGACTTTTGGATTTACTTTACTCATTTTTAAGAGACTTTTGACTAAGTTTCACTGTTCTTGAGACTTTTGGCTTTGTTTCACCAAATCTTAAGGACTTTTGGCCTATCCTCACATTTTCTAAGGGACTTTTAGCTTCACCAAACTCATTCAAGCTAATTAACATTCATAAAATACATTATGCACATAATGGCACCATGACATATAGAAAATCACTAGAAACATTTTGCATGGTAAAATCATACATACACACATTCAAAGACAAGAAAACAACTAAGTATGCATGAGAGAAAGGTTAGAGAGTTACCTTGAATGCAAACACACATACTTTTCCTTGATTGCTCTTCTCCTCCTTTGGCCAAATACTTGCAAGTGGGTAGAGTGTGTTTCCTTTGGCCTAGACACCCCAAATAAGACCTAATCACATTCTTGAAACAAACTCTAACACCACACACACTTAAGGGAAGCCTACTTGTTCATATATATCAATTATGATTCCATAAAGCACTTAATGAAGCAACTATTAGAATTTAAGATCTTGGTTTCATTCTTTCCTTCAATTTATGACTCTTGACTCTATTTAGACTTCTTGGAGCCTTCACACAACTATTTCGAAGAGCTTAGCTATATATTGCTTCATTATGATACATTATGAAACTTATAGCTCCAACTTTCAATCTATGACTTTTAAATTTTTTCCAAGGCTTCTACTCATATTCTCCCATCATATATAGTCCCAAACTAATCTTAGAAGAATTTAAAACACTCCCTAGGTATATGCTCCAAGCTTGGCCAATACATGCACCATGGAAAAAGCCCATGGAGTTTATAATATTTCCTTGAAGGAAGGGATACTTGGGAGGCTTTCTAGGGGTTTTAGGAATTCATTTAAACTCTCACATAACCTAGAATACCCTTGGACAAAATCAAATTTTGTCATACATCTTTGAATCCCTAACTTTGCTGTCTTGAATTTTAATAGTTTTCCTTTAGGTTTCTTTGCATTTCCTAGCTTCCTATAGTCTAAATCTTAGGTTTCATGCTTGTTCTTGGTCAGAATTTACCCTCTCCTACATGTTCTTTTCATGACCAAAACTCACACCAAAGAAAGCAACAAGAAGAAAGTAAGAAAAGTGTTGAAACTACCTTGATTCCAAGCCTATTCCAAGAGCTTTCTCTTTTGTTTTAGGCCCCCTTTTGAATTTCTAATCTTCCCCCTCTATACCAAACCCAAAACAGCCCCACTTGAGTTAACAAAGCCATGAGAAGAAAGGGGAGAAGGAGGAGAAGAAGGAAGGAGTATGAGAAAACTTAATTTCTTACACTTTCTTAGTTAGTTTTACCTCCTCTATTGCTCTCCCTCTTGTATGCCTCCTTAGAGCTGATTTGGGTTCTATTTCAAACCAGCAAAATCAGTTATGAGGGTTAGAGGAGAGTGGGGCTTTTCTTAAGAAGCAAAAAGGTAAATTTAACACATTTTTCTACTTTTCATTTTAGTCTATAAATTGTGGTTTCTCTATTTGGCCTCATTTTAGTTCCTTTTCAAAATCATCCTTTTCCATCATAGAATTTAGGCTCTCTCAGTTATAAAATACCTTTGGTTTCACCCAAATTGGATTTAAAACTATTTCAAACTATTTGGTCAAAGTTTCAGTCAACCAATGACTGAAATCCCTCACCGGAGGGGTTTCAACTATTCTGGGGGTCTTCATGATTTTTAGAGCCTTTGAGAATCTCAGAAAGCTTAAAATTTTCATTTAAAAAGCTCTTTTGTGGTTTTCCAAATTTTCTAGAAATTACGAAAATGTCTTACTTTCTTTTACAAATTTTTTTAGCTCATCTGACTCGAGTTTTTGGATATCTTAAATCTCAAATCCTCATTTTTCATTATTCAAAATTTTATTCTTATTTTATTTGGCCTTAAATATATCATTTCAGGGGACTTGCTTTTTTAAATTAACTCATTTTGGTATTTTTACGAAATACCAGATATTACACCAAGTACTTCCACACTTTAGTTTATTCTAAAAGATCTAAATGCAAAATTCACATGATTAGAAATTCTCAAGGTGATTAAGTAAATAATGTAAATCAAATTAAGCACCTTGGCTACTAATTAATTTCACAACATCTTGTCAATGAAGAAGAAACCTCTCTTAATGACATCTTTTCTCACTTGGAAGAGTTGAATCTTCCTTCTTCTTTTTTTTTTTTAAGATCACACTCAATTTCTCTTGCTAGGAAATTAAAAAGGTTGCTTTTCAACTTAAGGTTGATAATGCTTGTAATATCCAGTATTTTTATACTAGGTTAAACTCTGACATAAAGCTATAAGAAGTGATGAGAGAAAGTGAAAGTCTAATTAGATGAGAAAAGAGATTCATAAATAGTGAAAATCCAATTTAAGGGTGATTGGAAATAGCTCTTGTAGTGCAACAAGAGAAAATTAGGAGTTTAAATATTTAATATTATATCAAGAGAATAAGATATTTTCTATCATTATATGATTAAATAAAGTTATCAAATCAACTAGAGCTAATAAAATTGGTCAAACCTTTGGTTACACGTAAATCAAGGTAATTAATGGCATAGTGTAAATTGAGTTGTTTTAAGCCAATGTGAATCTTGAATTGTTACTTTTTAAGTAAAAAAAGAAAATTAAATAATGTATTGAGCAAAGTTATACAAAAAAGCAGTATTAAAAAGTGAAAATAGATAGCAAATGACTATAGAGGTAATAAATTAGTTTAACCGTAAAGCAAGAAAATATATGAATTTAAATAACATAAGAATTGACTTGAGAAATATATATCCTTCATTATAATATTATGAAATAAGGTTAGCAGATTAACTGGATGAAATTTGTTCAATTAATAATCCTTGATGGCGTATAGTTTAAAGCTCTTGGTGATGAGGTTTTAGTGGAGACAATTCTAGACTATTTTAAGCCATTGTATCCCTAAGTAGATATTTTTAATGAAGAAAAGAGTCTAAAGTTTAATATGGAGTAGTTAGTTTTTGAAAAAACTAAAAAATGAGTTCAAATGGAGAAATTAAAATATAAGAGCACAATGGTCAATTTTGGAAATGTTATAAAACCTTAACCTTATATATGTAGGCCATACTTTCTTCTTCTCCATTTGATAACTAACTTAAGAAGCTTCAATTTCAGTTCCATGGTGGCCTGAAGAACAGAGGAGAGAGAAAGGAAAGTAAGTCAAAATAGGTAAGGATTTATGTCAAATTTTGCTATGATTCAATCATAAGACTTTTTCTACTCTTCATACTCTTTCTTATTGTGGGTTTAGTTTCTAAAAAAGGTGAAGTTTGTGGAGCCACCTTGAGCAAAAGATTTTGTTTAAGGAAACCAAATATATCACAAGAACCTACATTCAAGGAGCATTAAAATAAGGTATATATTAAGCTAAGAAAAATTTGCTAATCATAAAACCCTAATGCCTTGATGGTTCGGTCGAGAAAGAGAGAGGGAAAAATGTATTTGATAAAAGCATGATGAAATCAAGGGTTTAGAAAGTGAGGATTAAAAATATGTAAAGAAATTAACCTAGAAAGCAATAAAATGCAAGATACCTTCACCTAAGGTTCAATATAGGCCATGAATAGTCAAAAAACCCTATGAAGATGATGTAAACTCTATGAAACCATGATTCAACTATAAATGAATTATGGATATCCTAAAGCCTTCAAATTTTTTATTAAACAAACAAAATCCCAAGATTTGACATTACGGAGGTGCTCTCAGCCAAGATGTGGAAATGGCATATAGAGAAGTTGATAATTTAGTTTAATGATCTAAAAAGCCTAAGTGAATAATATAAAGGTTAGATGAACCATTAGTTTAAGGAAAAGAATGAGATTTGATGATATTGAATGTTTGGTACCATAAAAACCCTAAGGGAGTGTTTGGTTAGGAGTTTTTGAAGGAGAGGGGAGGGGAGGGGATGGGGATATAGTGTTTGGTTGGATAAAATTAGAGGAGAGGGGAGAAAAATGAAGCCAATTTTGCCTTCCCTCCAAATTGGGAGATTTTGAAGGGGAGGGGAGAGGTGGGATATTTTTTAAATATTAATTTATTTTTTTTACCCTTTTTAGTTTTTTAATATTTTAATATATTAATATTTAATAAAAATTAAGATAAATTTTTTTATCAGAAATTAAAAATAAAAAAAAGATTGAAATTTATAATTTTTTTAAAAAATTATTGATATAAATAATTTTTTATAAAAAATAAAATTAAAATAATATAAAGGATAAATTTGTCCAAATATAATTACCTCCCCTCCCCTCCCCTCCCCTCCTCTCCTGAACCAAACAATAATCTCTCCTTCCCTCCCCTCCCCTCCCTTCCAACCAAATATAACTCATTAAATCCTCTTCCCTCCCCTCCCCTCCATTAACCTCCCCTCCGTTGAACCAAACGGAGCCTAAAGGTGCCCTATGAATGGAATGAGTGATATGGCTAAGTTTTAGACTTGTTTTAGCCATCAAAAGTAAGTAAAAATAAGATAGATGAATGATGGAAATGCTACATGAAGTATAGCAAATGGAAAGAGGTATCTTAAGGCATTTATGTAACTTAAATTTATACTTTAAGTTTTAATATGTACATATGTTGATAAAAAGAGATAGAATAAATCCTAATTAGTTATTTTGTATCTTATTTTATATGTTTAAACCAAACTAGTACAACCATACTCTTGTGTGTATTTGGATTTGAGAAAAAGCAAAGAAAAAGGAAAAGAACAAGTGAACTAGTGTAATGTTCGATTTTCGTTAAACGACAGAAACGGGGCCGTTTTCAAAGCAAATCTCCTGAAATGAATTATTTAAGATCCCAAAAAATTTGAGTAACATTCTAGACTCCTAAAAATGGAAATCTTAGCCTTAGACGGAAGGAAAAATAGAGTTAGAATAAAGAAACAAATTTTGAAAGAAAACTTACGAAACGTGATGACATTTTCGTAAATTTGAGAAATTTTTAGAATTCACACAGGAGGGTTTTTTAAATGAAAATTTTGAGTTCTCTGGGGTTCTCAGAGGCCTTGAAAACTATGGGAAGCCCCGAGACAGTTAAATCCCCTCCGGTGGATGTTTCTAACGTCAATGTGCCTGAACTTTGACGGATCTGTTCGGGAAGGTTTTAGCTCTAATTTGAGTGATTCCAAGGCATTTTATTAAATTGGGAACTTAAATTTTATAATGAAAAAGACAATTCTAAAAAAGGAGCTAAAATAAAAGAGAAACGAAAATGCAAAGTACGAAGGGCAAAATTAAAATTTTTAAAAAAGTCACTTTCCTACACCTATATATAGGTAGTGCCTCACACTCTCCCTCATTTAACTTCAGATTATTCAGCCCCAAAGCAAAAGAAAAACCATAGGAGAGAGGTGCACCAAAGGAGGAAGAAGAAGAGAAGAAAATCCAAACTTAAGGTATGTTTCCATGGTGATTTTTCATACTTTTCTTCATCCACACCTCCTTTCCTCCCTTCTCCTTTGTTTCCTTTGATTAAAATAGAGTTTATAAATCTGATTCAATAGAGAAATTTAAGGAAAATTTTGGATTTGAAGAGAGAAGCTTGGAGAAAGTAAGATTCAAGCCAAATTAAGTAAGGAAACTAGGTAAAATTTTACCCTATGGTTGCTATTTTTGATTCCTCTTCTTTTCCAATTCGACACACATAACGAACCCTAGGAGGATCTGATTTTTAAGCCAAACCAAGCATGAATCTTAGGTATTTGAGGGAGAAGAATAAGAATATGCAAGGAAAATAATAAAATAACTATTAGATTTCAAGATGTAAATTCTAGGGTTTCAAGTGTTCCTTCCAAATTTTAATTTTGTGTGATGATTCCTACGTCTAATTAAGAGTTTAAATGAGTTCTTGAGATCCCTAAGATACTCCCCACATGCTTCTTCCTTCAAGAAAACATGGAAATCTCCATGAAGGCCAAAAGTGCTCTATGTCTCGGCCAAAGGGAGTTCTCATAGCTAGGGAGAGTTTAAAATTTTTCTAA
Source organism: Erythrophleum fordii (assembly GCA_032878935.1). Lineage (NCBI taxonomy): Eukaryota > Viridiplantae > Streptophyta > Magnoliopsida > Fabales > Fabaceae > Erythrophleum > Erythrophleum fordii. Next base: position 2,936,675 of record JAVQMF010000031.1, read on the forward strand.
AGCCATTCTTGAGTCATATTTGATGAATGAAAATGAGGGGAAGCCTTGGAAAAAATTTGGAACTCATAAAAAGTGATTTGGTGCTTTAGGTTCCATATTATAACCTAAAGAAGTAACATGATGATAGCCCCTTTGTTTTAATTGTGTGATGACTCCAAGTGGCTTAAAAGGAGTCAAGAATCATATTTGAAAGGAAATAATGGAGCTTAGAAATTATTTGAGGGGTATTGCTTCATTAGGTGCATTTATGGACCATAATGGAACTTATAGAGCAACCTAATGTCTAAGCAAATTGTGTGGCCTTAGAATTTGTTTCATGAACCTAATTAGCTTCCATAAATTGTATCTAGGCTAAGAGAAACCTTCTCCACAAGCTTGTGGGTGCGTGGCTAAAAGAAGAGGCTTGAATTCCAAGAAAAAAGTGTGTGATTGTATATAAGGTAGCTCTCTCCACCTTCTTTCATGCATGGATGTGTGTTTAGCTTGTCTTAGAATGTGTGTATATATATTTTCAAGCCATAAAATGTATGCTAGCAGGATTTTATATGCCATGATTTCATGATGACATATTATGTTTTCAAATGAATGTATGATTTTGTATGAGTTTGCTTGAGTGTGGAGAGGCCAAGAACTCTTAACCATGGTGAGGGTGAGTCAAGAACCCTTGAGATTGGTTGAGACATAGTTAAGAGTCTCTCAAAAATAAAATGGGCTCCCAAGAGTATAGTTGAGTCTAAGAATGCATCAAAGAATGGGTGAGGAAAGTCCAAAATCTATGAGGAAAAGTGTGAGGCTAATCCAAACACTTGGTGAGCTCTTGAATGTCTTGTATGACTTGTTCACATGCCAAGCTTGCTTCTTGAATGTTCATGACTTTCATTTTATTCATGCATGCATTTTTAAGGCTTGATTTGCATAAATTATATATGATTGAATGGGAAATGAGCTTTTGGGATTCTTTGAATCTCATCCCTCCTCTCCAATGATCTCACATGCTAGGTGGATTAAATGGTCATGGTAATGGAAGCCAACCACCTTGAAGAGAGAAGATTGACATCCATATGTCTAGCTTTTGCCTTTTTAAAACCATAATGATGCTTAATGATGTATATTGTTGTTGTAAATGGTCTATGACCCTTGAAACATATGTAATTATGATATTATATGTTATAGGAATGAAAGAATATGTTATACGAATGATGGAATGTAAATTGAGTATGTTATGGCAATAAAGTTTCATGAATGGTTTTATGGAAATATGTATAAGTGTGGATGAAGAGGTCAAAATTTGATGTATGAGGTTTGAGACCATTTGGGTAGCTCACACAAGTCATAAATGTGCTTTTAAAATTGCCCAAAAGGTGCCAAAACTAAGGGAAAACCATTTGATCACTTTGGTACCCTATATAGAGCCAAAAATGACCATAATGGAACCCTATATCACTTTTTAGCCAAATGAGCTCTTCTTGCTCTAAGATTTGGCATGTAATTAGAACTTGTTGAGATCTTTTTACGAAGCTAAAAACTATAATTTTTGAAGGTCTACAGAATATTTGATAAATTTTTAAAGTTGGCAATTTTTTTAATTTTTGTCTGCTGCACTATTCATTCAGTCTGAAAATGAATTCTGTTACACAAAGCTCAAATGATGTCCAATTGTCATGAAATTTTATAAAGAAACTAGACATTCACAGTGACTCATGCCAACTAGAAGCATATCATTTAGAGGTCTGGAGAGGGAGTTATGAATTTTTTAATATTCTGTTTAGTATCAAGACCCTTACCCAACTTGAGTTACTGTTCTATTGATTTCCAAGGTTTGGGTTGCCTGAGTTGGTCTAGAAATACTTTTTCCCTCTAGTTAACATCAACAACTTTCTAGATTGGTATAATTTGCATAGATTGGAGTTTTGTGAAATTAATTGGATATTTTCAAAATTTGCTGTAGAATTCTGTGACAGTTTCAGAATATAGTTTGACCTATGGATCTTTTTGGATGTCAAACGTCCTCTGTGATAAATATTATGATCTAAAAATATTTTTATGTGAAGTAGACATCCATAGTTTTCCAGAATGACTAAGAATGCATGTTTTCAATTTTTTTAAAATTAGTTATGATTTTTCAAAGTTCGGTCAGAAAAGGAACCAAATTTGGCCGAAAACAAACATCCATATTTTATGTTTCATTTCAGTTTTCTTGAGTTGTGGGTCACATTTTATGATACAAATGAGTTGTATTTATGTACTTAAATATGGGAAAGTATAGTATAAGCTCATACGGTCCATGTGACACTAAATGAAATTTTTATACACAACGCAGTGCAATTAAATGTATTATTTTAATAGACTTTTCTACTTCCTTCATGGATTTGAGAATATGATGCATAAGAATATTATAAGATGAGCTAGAAATTATGGTGTTACATTTATTGGTATCAGAGCAAAGATTCAGGCTCTTGATATAGGTTATGGCTTGTGTTTATGAGTTGCCTAGATGCTTATAAGCTTATTTTCAGATGAATTGAGTGTGTTTGATGGTAGAAGTATTCCCTAGCTTATGTTACAGTTTGTTATGATGTTTCAGTATAATGGTGAACACTAGGAGAGGTCGGCCCTTTAGAGAGGCTCATGCTGATGAAGCCGGGCCTAGTGATCTAGTAGCTGAAGCCTTATAGTCTATCATGGCTCGTTTAGATCAGTAACAAGCCGTTATTATACAGCTTCAGGAATGGCTTGCTGAGAGGGATAGCTAGGGCTCTACACCTACTCCTCTTCAGCCACTTCTACACTCAGATCGTCTCGAATATTCAGGGGTGACTCATTTAGATCCACAGCCACACATGTAGGTTATTACCCCGATTCCACTAGCTCAGACGCCTCCTGCACAGCAACAACTCTCGACCAGAAAGATCATTACCTAATTCAGAAAGTTTGGGCCTCCACCTTTGATGGTGCGATGAACTCAGATAAAGCTGAGGCCTGGATCATGCAGTTAGAGAAAATCTTCGAGGTGATAGAGTGCACTTCTGAGTATAAAGCCAAAATGGTTGTATTTCAGCTACAAAAAGAAGCAGACTATTGGTGGAAGGGCACTGAGCCTATTTTAAGGGTGGGGAACTCCCCAATTACATAGGAGGCATCCCTCGAGGTATTCAACAAGAAATATTTCCCTGGTTCTATAAAAAATGAGAAAGAATTAGAGTTTATCCTTTTCAAACAGACCGAGGGAATGTCTGTGGACCAGTATGTGGCGAAGTTTGTTAAGCTCTCCAGATATTCCTCCTATTTACAGAGACATGATGATGAAAGGTGGAGAGTGGATAAATTAGAGAAAGGTCTGCTCCCTGAGATCAGAGACAGGGTGGTGCTGCAGAGGATTAGGCACTTTAACACCCTTATAGAGGTATACAGAGTAACAGAAACGAATCTTAGGATGATGCAGCCTGGTTTCAGTGCTAGACCACCCTTCCCTGAGCTTAAGAGACTTAGAGTGGGTTCACAAGCTACAGTTACTAGCAGGAGATGTGGCAGAGGCCAGTGGGGCCAAAAGGAAAAAAGGCAAAGGACTCAGTCCAATAGAGGCAGTTTCGTACTAGTCATATGTCCCTAGTGTAGCAGAAACCATGACACCAAATTGTGCTATGCAGGGTAAAACGTATGCTTCAGGTGTGGTAGGCCAGGACACATGGCCTGTGATGACCCTAAATTCTAACATCGGTAATTATAGTTAAATACATGATTGATAAATAATGATCAAGGTCTGGAGTCGTTGCAATTAATTACATTAAGAAAATATAGAGAAATTTAAACCTTGATACTACTAGGATCATCAACTAACAACCATAACGGGAACATGCATAAAAGGGTTTGTACCATCATTAAAGGTTTAGGATTCATTCATTGATCGATTTCAACCCACAAAAACATCCCACCAATGTCCCCATGCTATTCCCTAACATTAGTCTTACTGAAATTAGGGTTTCTAGGTCAAATATAGGAGTTTGGGGATCTGCGCCGCGACCTGGAACTTCCCTGCCGCGGCTAAGCTAAGTTCTGGAGCTCGAAAACCAAGTTTTTAAACTTGCGCAGTGGCCTGGAACTCTTGCGCCGCGGCCAAGTTGCTCTCTAGAATTTTCCTGACTTTCGCCGCGGCGATAGTCGCGGCGAGTTGGATCTGCGCCGCGGCCAACCTATGTGGCACTGCGACGAATTTTGCTACTGTAATCTCCCTAATTAATTTCCTCGACTCGCGCTGCGGCGAGACTTCTTGCGCCGCGACGAGGTTACGATCTGTCACCCCCTGGGCGATTATTTTCACTCCACGCCGCGGCGAGATTTCTCAAGCCGCGGCATCCCTCGCCACTGTCACTCCCTAGGCCGCGGTGAAGCCTTCTTGGCCACGGCATGACTCCCTTCTGTAGCTATTTTTCCTATATTTCGTCCCTTACACTCCATTTCTCTTCTTGGGGACACTCTAAGGTCACTTCCCCTCCTTTTATATGACTCTAATGGCATTTATCTACCTTATTTACTTAGCTATGCTTCCATACCAACTCAAATCTTATATGCTCATTTCTTTCCTCTAATTACCTTCTATCAGCAAGTTTATAAAGTAACAACAATAGATTATACATGAACTACCATTAGCCATCCATAAATACTCAATCAATGGGGGTTCCATACATTAGGGGTTCATATCAATATCTCAAGAGTCACATTTCCATTAATAAGCAATATAATAGGTCAGCATCAATTACAGCAGAAATCATGAGTCCATACAACAATTTCCAAATTAGGATGAGGTCTAACCCCTCATTACATACATCCTCAATAAATCAAATGTGCAAGCCTACACTTGGCAATACAGATACATGATGATGCTATATGAAACTAAACAAAATTCAGCATCTACCCTATTACACTCAGACCAAGTGTAGCTTCCCCACACTAGGCCTCAGCTCATGGATGTTCATCCACTTGCTTGCCCTTATCCTTACCCGAGGAACCTTCACCTGAAATTATAATCCCACAAAACAGGGTGAGATACACATCTCAGTAACCAAGGCAATTCCATCATATAATCCATTTCAATCAACATATATGCATGAATCAAAATTCATATCAGAATCATATCAGTCATTTCAGCAAATGAAACAATTAGGCTATCATAATTACTATCCCATACTAGCAATCATATTATCACATGTTAAAGGCCATTAACACTGAGAGAGGCCCGTCCACGGCACCTACTCCCCATTGAGCACAACTAGGGCTCAGTGCATCTGGGGTTGATCATACCCGGTGCTCGATCGTAGCACATGCACGGGTGGCAGCCGCACCACAGCTCCACCATGGACTCACAAGGTCCAATCATAATACAACAGATAGCCAACCAATTCATTCAACATTTCAAATCATTCATATATATAGCAAATATGAAATTAAAATAGATACATGCATGGAATTACTGTAAACCCCGGTTACCTCACTTGCAGACAATTGCAACAGCCACCACAAATCCCAAATTCGGATTCAAGTGTCTCCCACCAGAATTCTCAATGTTTCACCCAAAATTCTAAGCAAATTCGTATAAAATTAGTACCCATAATATAAATCAGTTATGGGGGTCTCAAACCAACAAAGAAAGCATCAAAATGGGGGGTTTAAATTCACCTAATACCAACCCCAACCTTAACCTACGAATTTCACCAAGAAAACCTCCAAACACTCACTTTTCAGATTTTGGGTATAATGAAATCTCTCCAAATGAAAAACTAATTGGACCAAATTAAAGAGAAAGATGAGGGGATTAAGTTGTGTAACTATTACCTTCGCCAAATCTTGCTCTAAGTATGAGAAAATGCAGAAATCTTGCCCCAACCCTAGCCTCCTTCTCAACCTCCGAATTTGCCTCTTGAGTTTCAGAAAAATGAAGGTGTGGCTGAAGCATTAGGGTTTTAGATGGGTTTAAGTTGGGTCAAGAGGCTGGGTCATGGGTTGCTCCAAGTCCAAATCCAATTGGGTTTCAGATTTTGTTTATTGGGCCAGTTTTTAAGTGTTGGGCTGCATAATTCTGTTGGGCTAATTTTCACACATTGGGTTGCTGAAATTTAATGGGGTTTGGGCCTAATTTGAAGGGCTCAAGGGCTTGGGTCTGCACAAGGGTAATTGGGCCACTTAATTGAGCCTATACAAGATAAATCTTGGGCCTCTATCTCATTAAATTAGTTTGGGTCTGCCTCTAATTCATTAGGCCTCCATTAGCCTCTTAGCATGGTTCATTAATTTGGACCTAGGTGAAGTTTCTATCCCAAATAAATTCTTAACCCAGATTAATAGTTTATCTCTCTAGAATACCTATTCACTAAATTGCCCAATGATCCTCTATTAATTATCCTTAATTAACCTTAATCCATGATTAACACCTTAATTAATTTTGGGGTGTTACATGGCCAGGGATTGCACCTAAGCTCTTCCACATGCTTCTTTGTAGATCACACAGCCAAGGAGATTCCTCTTCCTCCCAGACCTCAGACCCAGGGTAGAGTCTTTGCCCTATCATAGCAGGAGGCTAGCTGGTCCCCGAGTCTGATTCAAGGTATTATTGGAATAAATGATTTTTCTGTGATTGCATTATTCGATTCGGGTGCTAGCCACTCTTTTATATCATATGACTATGCTAGGAGGTTGGGTCTAAGTATGCATACATTGCCATATGATTTACATGTATCCACTCCCACAGGAAACAGAGCCATTACCTCTCATGCTTGCTTGAATTATGTGATCCAGTTTAATCATTGCCTGACCACCCTTGATTTGATTTGTATGCCCCTTATTGATATTAATATGATTATTGGTATGAACTGGATGTTTGTAAATAATGCTACACTGGATTGTAGCCACAGATGTATTACTTTACCTAAATGTGGGACTGTGCCTAGTACTAGGGCTGAGTTATCTGTCATGACCACCTCTCAAGCTGAGAGATCTCTAGGGCATGGTTGTCAGGGGTATCTAGTTTTCTTTTCAATTTAGGTTGAAGTAGAAGAGGTATAGAAGAAATTCCTGTAGTGAGGGAGTTCCCAGAGGTATTCCCTAGAGAGATTAGCGGACTACCCCTTGAGAGAGAGGTTAAGTTTCCTATAGACATTGTACTTGGGGCAGGTCCAGTGTCTAAGGCCCTATATAGAATGACTCCTATTGAGCTAGCTGAGCTTAAGAAACAGATAGAAGAGCTTCTAGATAAGGGTTTTATCAGACCCAGTGTCTCGCCGTGGGGAGCTCCAGTCTTATTCGTAAAAAAGAAAGACGGGAGCCTTAGATTATAGATAGATTATCGGGAACTCAATAAGATTACCATTAAGAATAAGTACCCTCTCCCTTGTATATATGACCTCTTAGATCAGCTAGTAAAAGTGTCAGTATTTTCCAAGATAGATCTCAAATCGGGATATCATCAGCTCAGGATAAAGACTGAGGATATTCTCAAGACAGCTTTTAGAACTAGATACTGGCATTATGAATTTTTAGTTATGCCCTTCAGGTTGACGAATGCACCTGCAGTATTTATGGATTATATGAATAGAGATTTCAGGCTATATTTAGACAGATTTGTAATTGTCTTCATAGATAACATCCTCATCTACTCAAAAAGTAGAGAGGAACATGAGCAGCACCTAAGATTAGTTTTGGAGACCCTGAAAGAGAGACAGTTGTATGCTAAATTTAGTAAATGTGAGTTTTAGCAATCCATTCCTTCTTGTATGCATTCTTGGTTATATGTATGTCATTGGATGCTTGTATGTGTATTTGTATCTTGAGATATGCCATTTGATGTTGTCTTGTTGCATTGATATCAATATACTTCTTGAATTATGTTTTAGTTGTGAAACTTGCTTTTATGGGTGAGATTGTGCCAAAAGTCCCTTGAAATGGGTGAGATGAAACTAAAAGTCCCTAAGAAATAGGTGAGACATGGCCAAAAGTCTTAAGGATGAGTGATGCTAAGTCAAAAGTCCCTAGGCTAAAGGTGAGATTAATCTAAAAGTCCCAAAAATTAGGTGAGGCTAAACTCAAAGTCCCTAGAGTGTGTTCTTAACTTTGACATGTTTTTATACTATGGAAAATTTAGATTGAATGGCTCTTGTTTATGTTGAATGCATACTTGTAATCCTTGACATGTTTATATGCCTTGGTTGCTTATTTAAATGGGTGTCTGAGCTATTGAGATTCTTTAAATCTCACCCCCTTTCCTCTCCCATCTCAACATGTCTAGGTGGAGTTCAAGAAGACAAGAATGGGAGCTAAGGAGCTTGAGTGACTATACTTTGCTATTAGTGTAATTTTTGATGTAATGGATTGTCAAAGTTTGTATGTACATATTATCTTTGAGATGTAGATGCTTGAGCAAATGTAAATGTATATGAATGTATGGTACATATCAAATTTGGAACCAAATCAATGAGAATGCATGATTTAATCGCTTGGTGGACCATTCTTGATTGGGTAATTAGCCATATGTGATAGTGAGTTTGAGATAGATAATGATTTAGGCCACTTGGATAGCTTATATATGCTATATTTATGCTTTAAAACTTGCTCAAAATGTGGTAGAAATGCTAGGAGACCACTTGAAACCAAATTAACCTATATATGGTACCAAAATTTTCATATTCTTGAACTATGTCAAGGTCTGACCAAATAAGCTTGTCTTTGCATGAAATTTGGCATGCATATAGGTCTTACCTAGAGATTTTCATAGAGTTAAAGAGCATCCAATTTGGAGTTCTAGAGAATTTATTATGATTTTTCAAAGTTGGACAAAATGTGCAAAATTGGCAAATATACTATTTATATGGTCAGGTTTGGTTTTAGGGATCCTCCAAGCCCAAATGAAATCCAATGGCTGTAAAATTTTACTGGCATACACTAAATATGATAAGCTTTTTGTAACCCTTAAGAAAACCTCATTTGGATTTATATTGAGAGAGAAATTAATTTTTGAAGTTCTAGATCAGTACCAGGGATGCAATCAGACCTCTATTACTGTTTCATTATTTTTTGGGGCGTATATTCCTTTGTTTTAGTCTGAAGTTATTTTTATCTCAAGTTAACATTTATAGCTTTCTATAATGGTATGATTTGCTGGGTTTTGATATTTCTAGAATTAGTTATGAATTTTTGAAATTTATATCAGTAACTTGTGATAGCAAACCTAGGTAGCCGGACCTTTAGTACTTTTCCATTGTTAATTATAGTCTATCTAATATTTTCATGGGCTAAGATGATTTTTAACCTATAGTTGACATTAAGAACTTTTCATAAAGCTACATTTGCTTGATTTCAATTTTTTTAGAATTAATTATGATTTTTCAAAGTTAGTGTGAAAAGCTTGAATTGAGGACCCGAGAGCAACATGCCATTTTTCTAGTTTTTGGCTTCAAATCCATGCTACTTGGATTGTTTTATGATGTGTATGAATTGAATAGATGTAGTATGAGTGGAGAATGATGTTGATGTGTTTATATAGCCCACATAACATGAAATGGAAATTTCAGACCCTATATAATGCAATAAAATGCTAATATTTTTATTCCTTTTCTTGGAAATTATATGGAATTAAGCATGAATACTAGCCTAATGAGGCTAATAAATTATGATATTACACAAGATAGCTTACTCTTCCCTATCTAGTTACATCCAGACTTGTTTGAACTTGATATACATTGTATTATATTGGTTGTTTTATTATAGTATATGCTTTATTACATTTTGCATCAGTTATATGTCATATTTGCATGTTATATTTAATGAGTTAAAGCTAAGAATAAAAAGGAGTAATGGGAATGAATGCAGTAGTTCTCCCAAGCCCAAGATAAAAGCCTAAGCTAAGCAGAGTTTCATGGCCATGATTGAGTATATTGTAAATATGTTAGGCATTTATGTTGGTTTTATATGACTGTGCATACTTACATCATTCTTGCTTGATTGTCTCATGCTTATTTGGTATAGTTTGAGTATAGCTACTGAAATTCTCCTGAATCTCACCCCTATCTCTGTATTTTCCATTAACCAGTGCTAGGTGGAAGCTCTAATGCCAACAAAGGAAAAGAGAAAGAATGATATTTAGACTTGTAGAATCATATGAAAGTTTTGCATCTAAATCTTTTGGTAATGTATAAAGAATGTATTCGGGCTATGTTTAACTCCATCATGATGTATTTACATTAGTATACTATGAGCAGTGATGTATGACTCCAGCTTGAGTTATTTAGTTTCAGTTGATGTTTTATGCCCAGGTTATGATATATGACACTGTTGTCATCTATATTTTCCTATGTCTGTGAGTTAGGGCTGAAATGTAACCATTTCATTCATTTGGATAGTCAATTTTATAAGGGAAAACTCTGCTAGATTTTCCTTAGAATCTTATGTTGTTTTTAATGATTAAATTGCTTGGACAAGAAATTTATGAAAAAGGCAAGTATGTGAATTTTCAGAAATTTTGGATTCAATATCTTTTTGTTATCAGTAAATGGACTTATTGTTGAACCATTTCAACTAGGTAAGAGCTAGATAGCTATGGTGTTATAGTGTTATAGTAAGAGACTAAATTTGAATTCAAATTTTAGTCTTATAGCATTGTAGTAATGTGGAGGTAATGCATTTTATTGGTTAGTTTTTTATACAAAAATATTATTAGTTAGCTTTATCATTGGTCAACTTTTGATGAAAATATTAACAAAAAAAATTAAATTGGAGGGAATGCATTTTATTAGTTAGCTTTTGAGGCAACATTGATTAGATTTATTATTGGTCAACTTTTGAGACAAATATTCAAAGAAAGTTGTAAATTTAATTATGCAACCATGAATAGCCAATCAAGAAGAAGAATAATAATTGTGATTTAAACAATTAATAGCGAAAATTTTCAAATGATTTTTAAAAATGTAAAAAAAACCTAAAAATGTTTAAACTAATATTTGATTATTTCTCTTTAACATTAAAAATTTGAGATAGAAGCTTGAAATTGTGACAACTTACTTCATTAATTGCATCAAAACTTTGCTGTAGTCTATTATATAGACATAAAGTATTGAATTTATAGATAAAATAAAGTAAGAAAAAGTTTTCTTATACCTTTATGTGATGGATAATAAGCTCTAAAGATTAATGCTTTACACCAATTTGCCATTGGAAAACTAATGAAAAATATAACAAAAGCAAAAGAAAAAATTGAAGAGATAAAGAAGTGAACGATTCTGATTTATTTAGATATTTTATGCTTAGTACATAAATTCTATATATAGGCTTTCAACCAAAAAGATAGGTATATGAGTCATAATAACATAAATAAAAAAGAAATTAATCTACAAAATTGTATATGCCATTAAATATGAGAAGGGATCTTCAAGAATAATTTTTTTGGAGTTATAAATAACTACATAATTATATCTTTACACAACAAAAAATCTTTTAGCATATTTTGGGTTGTGAGATGCAAGTGATTATAGAACTTGAAATTAAAAGTCTATTGAATTATAGATTTAGATCATAGCTTTAAAAATCGAACTAGGCTAGACAATCAAATTGAAAAATTGGTGAACCAATCCTAAGTCCAGTCTAGATGACCTTTGTGACGACCCTAATTTCTTATCATGCTAATTAAGGTTAAACACACGATTAATCATCATAGGTTATGAAAATGTGGAAAAATTTAAACCTTAATGTGATTAGAGTCATCAATCATACGATTACATACACTTAGGTTTATAAGAGAATTAAACCTCCATTTATAAACCTTGGATTCCATTACTCATCAATTATAACTCATCCTAATGACTCTAGATCATCCCTTGTGGTTAATATATGGAAAACTAAGGTTTTCTAGTTAATATAAGTATTCCAGCATGTTAGCCGTGGCCAAATTACCCTTCGCCGCGGTCAATTCCTTTCTATTTTATCCTTTTCTTTTTCACTCGCCGCGGAGAGTTGGACCTTCGCCGTAGCCAACCTACATGGCGCCGCGGCGAAGAAGCCTCCTGGAACTTCCTCGCTCGCCTCTCGATATTGGCCGCGGCTAATTCCTCCCTTCGCCGCGGCCAATTCCTCTCTGGAATGCCGGGGACATTTTCTTAAAAGTTCACCACGGCGAATTTCTCTTTGGATGACTTCCAGTTTGACCTCTCACATTTAGCCACAGCCAATTTACATTTCACCACGGCGAATTCTTCTCTGGCACTCTCCCTGGGCAACTTCACCTCTATTGGCCGCGGCCAACTCAATTTTAGCCGCGGCGAAGTGCCTTCTGGTCCTACACTCCGAAAATCTGGACTTATACTCTCCTCTCTCCCTCCAATCTCACCCTAGGGCCCCTCTACCTTAATTATGGGGCTCAAATAGCTTTTCTTAGCTTAATTTATCCGACTAATCTATCCTCTATTAATTTAAGATTTAAGGGTCATTTTCTTTCCTCTAATTACCCTATATCAACAAGTCTATTTATCAGCAATTTGTAAAATAACAATACCAAGAGTTCATGAACTATCAATAGATATCACTTATGTCAAGATTACATCTCCAATAATAAGCTACATCAAAGTTCAACAAGGCTCATTGTAGATAACACAAATCCATACATCAATTACCAATTTAAAGTAAGGCCTACTCCTCAATAGATACACATTATATTATCAAAATACATACTCCTGCACTTGGCAATAGAGATACATGATGATGCTATACAAGCCTTAACAAAAATTAGCATCTATCCTATTCTACTCAGACCAAGTGTAGCTCTCCCACATTGGCCTCAGCTCATGGATGTTCATCCACTTACTTACCCTTATCCTTACCCGAGGAACCTTCACCTGAAATTGTAATCCCATAAAACGAGGTGAGATATAAATCTCAGCAACCAAGACAATTCTATCATATAATCCAGTTTAATTAACATATATACATGAATTAAAATCAACATCAGAATCATATCAATCATCTCAGTAAATGAAATAATTAGGCTATCATGATTACTATCCCATACTAGCAATCATATTTTTAACATGTTAAAGGCCATTAACACCGGGAGAGGCCCGTCCATGGCACCTACTCCCCATTGAGCACAACCAGGGCTCAGTGCATCTGGGGTTTGATCATAACCTGGTGCCCGATCGAAGCACATGCATGGGTGGCAGCCGCACCACAGCTCCACCATAGACTCACAAGGTGCAATCATCATACAATAGATAGCCAACTAATTCATTCAACATTTCAAATCATTCATATACAGCAAGTATGAAATTTAAACCGACATATGCATGGAATTAATGTAAACCCCAGTTACCTCACTTGTAGACAATTGCAACAGCCACCACAGGTACAAAATCTCCCTATAACCATAACATCAGATAATTACTACTCTAACTCATCATTAACAATTGCAACAAGTACTCAGAATTTAAAATGCTAATAACTACCTAGAGGACACTTACCCAGCCACTACTAGTCCCAAATTCGGATTCAAGTATCCTCTACCAGAAACCTCAATATTTTACCCAAAATCCTAAGTAAATTCGTACAAAATTAATACCCATTTTGTAAATCAGCTATAGAGGTCTCAAATTAACAAAGAAAACATCAAAATGGGGGGGGGTTTAAACTCACCTAATACTAGCCCCAACCTCAACCTACGAATTTCTCCAAGAAAATCCCCAAACACCCACATTTCAGATTTTGGGTAGGATGAAAATACTCCAAATGAAAAACTAATCAGGCCAAATTAAAGAGAAAGATGAGGGGATTAAGTTGTATAACTATTACCTTGGCCAAATCTTACTCTAAGTGTGTGAAAATGAAGAATTCTTGCCCCCAACCCTAGCCTCCTTCTCCACCTCCGAATTTGCTTCTTGTGTTTCAGCAAATGGGAAAGTGGCTGAAGCATTAGGGTTTTAGGTGGGTTTAAGTTGGGTCAAGGGATGGGTCATGGGCTGCTCCAAGGTCCAGATCCAATTGGGTTTCAGATTTTAGCTTGTTGGGCCAATTTTAAAATGTTGGGCTGCAGAATTCTATTGGGCCAGTTTTATACATTGGGTTGCTGAAGTTTACTTGGGTTTGGGCCAAGTTTGAAGAGCTCAAGGGTTTGGGTCTGCACAAGGGTTATTGGGCCACTTATAAGAGCCTATACAAGGTGGATCTTGGGCCACTATCACATTAAATTGGGTTGGGTCTGCACCTAACTCATTGGGCCTCCATTAGCCTCTTGTCATATTCCATTAATATGGGCTTAGGTGAAGTTTCTATCTCAATTAATTCTCAAGCCCATATTAATAATTTATCTATCTAAAATTCCTATTTGCTTAACTTGCCCAATCATCCCATATTAATTATTCTTAATTAATCTTAATCCATGATTAACACCTTAATTAATTTCGGGGTGTTACAACCTTACAAATTGGCAATCAATCAAACCAATCAAAACTGAATGAGCCAAAAAATTACCCAATTTTGAAAAATAAAATCCTCGACTTTGGGCCTTATAATTTGATATGTGATAAGACAAAGGTGTGGCTTACTATTTATGAAGAGAGATTCTAGTCCTTTCTTTAATATTACTTGATATGGGATGTAGTCTCATCTTATTCAATCTGAAAAATCTCAGCCATAGCATTACACATCAAGGAGACAGGTCCCCCACTTTTGCCCTTTCCCAACGTTTGAGACATTCTTCCTCCTCCTTAAGCCACCACTGTTAATAGGGGTGCTACTCATTGTAAATGTGGCCCTAAACATTGCTACCAACATTATTGCCATTGTTTCGTGAAATTGAGGACAAACTACATTCAAGAAATGAAGAAGAAATGAAAAATGCACTTTTGATGTTATAAAAAATTAAAGAAGAAGGAAAAGAGATATAGGTTAAAAATTAGAGCATTTGTGTATTATGTTGTGAGAATTAAGGGTAACCTTTTAGGGTGGAGATGAAGAGATTTTGTTTGCCTATGATTGTTGGGGTATTTTAGAAAAGCCATCCTAAAGGAAACTTTTGTGTGATTATCTATTTGAGAGAATAGTTAAAAGGAAGAGGTGGAATGGAATGGAAAGTTGAAAGAGGGTTTGGTGGGTTGGTCATGGTGTCAAGGTTTAAGTTTCTTTATCAAGTTGTGACATAAAGTGAGAGTTAACAACATGGGAAGGCAAGACAAGGGGAAGGTGGGACTCCAGTCAAAAATATACAAGGTGCCTCTCACACAATGAGTGTCCATTTTAGTTTATACAAAGTTGAGTTAATATTAGATGAGATGAAGCTTTTGTTTTTACTTTCTAGTATAAATTTTCTTTTTTTTTTGGTTTTTACATAAAAACATAATTAAGGTTTTGGTGTAGAAAAATAGATCAAAATATACTAACTGTTAACTAAAAGGATGGTAGGAAAATATCCTTACAGAAGAAGAAAGGAAAGAAATAAAAAATCATCATATAGTGAGAATTAACCAAGTAGGACAAGAAGAAATATATTTAGATAATATTGCACAATTAGTATATGAGATAATAAAATCATTTGTAGGAGAACCTATGAGTATACAAGAAAGATATCTAGAAGAGTTAATGAATTTAAGATGTCTAACCTTAATTGATTTTAGATGATACAAAGATAATTTTATTCTTAAAGCTTTTTAAAGACAAGATGGAAATTTGAATTTTTGGAAAGAAAGATTTATATCCGGATTACCAAACTTTTTGCAAAAAGAGTTAGAGATGAAATTAGACAAAACAGTGAAGTTCAATAAAATATAGTTATATGACTTATGGACATATCATAAATGTTATAAATATAGTAGGATTAAGACTGTATAATGAAATGAAAATATTGAGGAAGATGTATTTAGATAGAAAGTAAGGAATGTTAGAATTAAGAAATTTTTGTGAAAAATATGGATTTGAGAAAATCAAAGCTCCTTCACGAAGAAAGAAAAATAAGATAACTTATAGACATAAACCCACATAAAAGAAATACAAGAAGAAATACAGTAAATATAATAGACCACACAAATATAGTAAAAAATCTAGAAGTAATTATAGAAAAGATAAAAAGGATATAATTTGTAATAAATATGGTCAATTTGGTTATTATGCTAACGAATGTAAAATAGAAAAGAAAATCAAGGCATTAAAAATAAGTGAAGAAAATAAACAAAATCTTCTAATAGTGTTGATAAATAAAGATTTTACTTTAGAATTAGAAAGCAACAACTTTTCTAATAATGAAGAAAATCATATTTATCAAATTCAAGAAGACTCAAAAATAGAAACTTCAGAATCAGAATCAGAATCAAAATGTCTAGTTATAGATATATGTGGATGTGAATCTTGTATAGAAAATGTTAAAGAAAACAAAGTAAATGTAATATCTAAAGAAAATATTCAGTTCTTAATCGATGTAATAGATAAAATATATGATGAAGATATTAAAAGACAATATTTATTAAAGATAAAGGATATTTTAGATCAAGATGAGAGGCAAAGAGAATGACCTCCTCCCATAACTATGAAAGAAACATTAAGTAAGTTTGATGAAAAGCCATAACTTGTAGGAATAAAGGAATTACAATAAGAAATAAAAAATACTAAAGAAGAAATACGAGCATTAAAAGAAAAAGCAACATATAGAGATTTGGAAATATTAGAAATAAGGACTTTGTTAGAAGAAAAAGAAAAAAGTCAAATTGAAGAAGAAAGTGATAATGAAAAGAAAGATAATAATGAAGAAATAGCGAAGGAAATAAGTCAAGAAAAATTCTTACAGAGAATCACTAAAACGACATATTAAAAGTGGTATTATCAAATGAATTTGGTCATAAACAATGAATATCGACGAAATTTAGTAGTATTAATTGATTCTAGAGTAGATTGAAACTGCATTCAAGAAGGATTACTATCTACTAAATATTATGAAAAAAACTAAAACATTTGTTTATAGCCAATAATTCAAAATTAAAAATACAATATAAATTATCCAATGCTCATATTTGTAATAAAGTAATATATTTTTAAAATATTTTTATATTAGTAAGAGATCTTAATGAACTAGTTATATTAGGAACACCTTTTTTACAACAGATAATACCTTTAAGGTAACCCCCATAGGAATAATTACTAAGGTTGCAAGAAAAGAAATTTGTTTCGAATGGACAATACCTCCTATAAGAAATAAAAATGTTAAAGGGAGATTCAATTTATAAGATAAATAGAATTAAGAAAAAATAAAATCAAATAAATTTTCTTCAAAAAGAAATGCAATATAGAAAAATGGAGGAACAAATACAAAACTCAAACATTATCAAGAGCATTAAATAGTTAGAAAAAAATTTAAGAGAAATATTTGTGTAGACCATTTGAATGCTTTTTGGGATAGGAAAAAACATGTAGTTGAATTACTTTATGAAAAAAAATTTAATGAAAAAAATATTTCTACAAAAGCTAAACCAATATAGATGAATGAAGAATTGTTAGAATATTACAAAAAGGAAATACAACAATTATTAGATAAGAGATTGATAAGACCAAGCAAATTTCCTTGGAGTTGCTCTGTATTTTATATACAAAATCATATAGAAATAGAAAGAGGAACCCCTTGCTTAGTAATAAATTATAAGCCTTTGAATAAAGTTTTAAAATCCTATTCCAAATAAGAAAGATCTTATAGGAAGACTTTCTCATGCAGTTGTATTTTCTAAATTTGATATGAAATTAGGATATTATCAAATACAGATAGCGGAAAAAGATAGATATAAAGGAGCTTTTATAGTTCCTTTTAGGCATTATGAATGGAATGTTATGCCTTTTGGTCTTAAAAATGCCCCTTCTGAATATCAACAGATAATGAATGATATATTTAATTCTTACAATAAATTCACCATAGTTTATATAGATGACGTTTTGGTATTTTCTAATTCAATTGAACAATACTTTCAACATCTTCAAAAATTCTATGATATAGTTAAAAGAAATGGACTTGTAGTTTTTATTTCCAAAATGACACTTTTTCAAGTTAAAGTAAAATTTTTAGGAATGGAAATTCATAGGGGATCAATTGTAACAACCGGGAAAAAGAAAAGAAAAGGGAAAAGAAAGAAAGTGAAAGCTGGAAATTTTTGGAATCTAGAATTTCTGCCAAGTCCTCTCGCAATAGCGAGAAATGGTCTCGCTACAGCGAGAGTGCTTGTTCGCAATAGCAAAGGCAATTCTAGCTATAGCGAGTGCTGGCAGCAGTCCATACAAAAACCAGGGAGTAGCTCATCGTAGCGTGCGCCATAGCGAGAGTGAGATCTGGAACTGACGCGAGTTCGCCATAGCGAATGGTATATCTCGCCATAGCGAAGGGAACTGACACGAGCTCGCCGTAGCGAAGGTTACACCTCGCCATAGCGAAGCCAGATTACACGAGCTCGCTATAGCGAAGGTTAGTTTTCGCCGTAGCGAGAGTCAGTCCAGAAGAGAGTAAATAGTGAGAATTAGACTTCATTAAACGCCCAAACTCATTTCTTCTCTCATATCTGCCCTAAACTTCGACCCAAGGAGAGAAAAGAGGCATGGAGAGTGAGAGAGACCAAGAGAAGGAGGGAGAGCAAGGGAAAGATAAGTACATTTCTCTCTTTTCTCCTTAGAATTCTGATCTCCTCCCTTTGCCCTCTTTTCCTACGGTTTTGTTTGTGAAAATGGTTAGATTTTGGGCATGGGTCAGAAGAGGGAAAGTGGAAAACACTTTTGAATCTTTGTGTTTTCTTTGAAAATGTTGTTTTCCACTACCATGGGAGCTTGAGAGAGAGAAAGGGTTGATGGCATTCTAGAGAGAGAGAGAGAGAACTCTAGGTTCTGGCATGTAGGAGAGTTTGATCTGATGATTACATTCTAAGAGAGTAATTGCATGCTTTTGTGTGTCTAGGCTCAAGAGAAGCACCTCCATCAAGGTGTGATTGTGAACCTAAGGAGAGAGAGGAGAAATTGAAAGGAAAAACTAGTGTTGGCTTTGGCTCCAAAGGTAGCTCTCTTTTCCCACTCTTTCTTGTTGCATTCTTGGATATGATAGTCATTGTATGATTATGTATATGCTTATTGTGTGGAATATGCCATATGTTATTGCTTTGATGCATTGATGCCAATATGCTTGTGTGATGAATTGTGAGAATTGTTCGGGTGCGGTAGTGCCGAAAGTCCCATGAGATGGGTGAGGTGAAGCCGAAAGTCCCTTGAGATAGGTGAGACAAGGCTAAAAGTCTCAAACGAGTGAGGCCAAGTCAAAAGTCCTTAAACTCGAGTGAGGCCATCCAAAAGTCCCTAAACTCGGGTGAGGCTAGACCAAAAGTCTCTGGAGCCCATTTTTGGCATTGTTGTGAATTCCATAGCATATACAATGTATGTTGGTAGTTTGAGAATGGCTAAGTGCTTATTCACATGCTTTGACTTGTTATATGCCTTGATTGTTTACTTGATTGAGTGCATGAGCTACTAAGATTCCCTGAATCTCACCCCTTCCCCTCCCAACTTAATATGCTAGGTGGAGCTCAAGGAGAACCGAGCACACACCAAGGAGCCTAGGAGCATGCTTAGTTAGATATTACTTTCTTTTGGATATTTTGATGTAATTTTGATGTAAAGTGGTGCCAAATGAATATGCGCCCACTACTTTTGAGATGTAAAGGTTGTAACATGTGTATAAATGTGAAAGGATATTGTATGAACTATGTTTATAGCCAAATGAATGGAAATGAGGGTTTTGCCCCTTTTGTTGAATGCATGAAGAAGTGTATATTTGACCGTAGCATAGCGAGATTGGAATGTATGTTGATTTGGATCACATGGACTTGTTATATATCCTAGTTTTATGCTTTTAAACTTATCCATGAGTGGCTATAGTGTGTGAGAGGCCATTTGGACCCGTTTTGGACCTTTGGGGTGCCAAAACCAGAAAATTTGAGAGCTCTGTCAAAGTATGACCGGATGAGCTCCTTTTGCCATGAAATTTGGCGTGCCTCTAGAGTTTGTAGAAAGCTTCTTGAAAAGCTAAAGTGGGTAATATTTGGAGGTCGAGAAAATATTTGGTGAATTGTTGAATTTGGGAAAAATTCAATGAATTGGTCATGTACTGTTCATATAAACCAGTAATGAAATCTGTGGCATTCTTAGACCAAATGGATTCCAAATGTGGTGAAATTTTATACACATAAATTAGACCACCACAGTGACTTATAAGAACTAGAATCACCTAAATCAGAGGTCTGTAGAGAGAGATTGGACCATCTGAAGTTCTGTATCAGCATCAGGGAGCTCATCTGACCCCCGTCACTGTTCCATCAGTTTTCGAGGTGTAGGAGCTACTGAACTGATCTGGACTTATTTTTTTCCTCTAGTAGACATCTGTAGCGTTCCGAATTGGTATAATATGCCCAGATTTGATTTTTGTGGATTTAATTATGGATTTCCGAAGTTCATGACAGAAAGCTGCACCAGAAACAGTGACAGTTGGACCTCCTTCCCATTTTCGATGTCAAACATGGTCCAAATACTGAGATTTTGATTGGGAATGATTTTTAGTGTAAAGTTAACACTTAGAGCTTTCTAGAAAATTGAAGTTTGCTGCATTCCCATTTTTCTATAATTAGTTATGATTTTCCAAAATTAGAGTCAAAATAAGACTTTTGGGCACAAGGGAGAAAAGTGCATTTTTCTAGTTTTGGCTCCATAATCGTGGCTTATGGTTTGTTTTATGCTATGTATGAGTTGTATAAGTGGAGTTTGAGTTGAGAATGCGAATGATGGGTTCACAGGACCCACGGGGCAGAAGTTGAGTGTATGAAACCCCGATTCATAGCATGAAAATGCCACGGACTAATGTTGATTCTTTGGAAATCATATGGAACCGAGCCCAGTGAGAGGCTAGGTAGCGGTAGTAGATTAAGGTGTCACATCAATCACCCTTACCAATAGAGTCATAAAATTTAGTAATAAGTTTTTAGGTAAAATTTAAGATAAGAATCAATTATAGAGATTTTTAGAATGTCTAAATTATGTGTCCGACTTTATGTCTAACCTTAGGATAAAATTGAAACCTTTATTTAGACATTTACAAAAAAATCCCTCAGAATAGATTGAAGAAATGACTAATATAGTAAAAAAAGTCAAGTTACTAGTAAAAACTCTTCCTTGTTTAGGAATTCCTGATCCTACAACATTTAAGATAGTGGAAATTGATGCTTTAGAAGCAAGTTGTAAATGAATTCTTAAGCAAAAAATCAAACAACAAAAGCAAATAGTTAAATACCATTCAAGAATTTGGATAGAAATCCAACAGAAATATTCTACCATTGAAAAAGAAATTTTATCAATCATTTTATATATTTCTAAATTTCAAGATGATTTGATAAATAAAAAATTTCTTCTACGAATGGAATGCAAAGTAGCAAAAGAGGTTTCACAGAAAGATGTTAAAATTTTGGTTTCAAAACATATTTTTAATAGATGAAAGCAATTCTTTGTTGTTTTGATTTTTGACTATATGTATTGATTGGGAAGAAGATCCACCATGGATAGAACTCAAAACTATGAAGCTATTAGACTATCTCACCTCTTCTTCATAGCCAACCCTAATTCAGAAAACCCAAACTTTCAAATAGATAGTAACTTAGAATTTACCCATAGAAGAAAAATCAAAATTTATTACCAAGGACTACATTCTTCATGTATGTGTTCTTGAACAGGAAGACTGCAAAAACACTACACAAGAAACTATTGCAACCACCTTCCCATCTCATTCCATAGAAGGAATTTGGAATTTTATTCCAATAAATTTCAAAAAAGACAAAAAGATTTTATGAATATATATTGATAGATTCTTATTCAGTGAAAATCATCCATCAATCTAAAGGAAAAAATTTTTTCCAAATTCAGATAAAGAAAGTTCTTGCATACCAATCTTGGAAACAGTAACCCTATACAGCAAAAATTTTTTTTAAAGAATACAATGGCCTTACTTCCTATAATTATCATGATTATAGGGATGTGTGGTATAATGCCTTTTATTATAGAAATTATAATCATTCTTGGTTTATCTTTTTTGATAAAGAATGTCCTAATGATTTTTCAAGATAGTTTTTTGATTGTTTCTCAGTTTTTGGACCAACATAGTAAATTCCTCCACAGTCAGTTCTTGAGAGTTATCAAGCCTTCAAAACAGCTACAAATTTTAAAGAAGTAGAAAAATTATTCTATTTCTTTTTCCATCTTCGAGTCCCTTGGATTATTAGTTGGACTTTTACAGTAACCAATGGTGTTGCCTTCTATTTTACTCTGAACTACTTAGCATGAAGATTCAGAGTTAAATGGTGGGATAAGTATTTACAAGAATATGTAGATGTTAATTAGGTTAATAACTGGTTAAAGAAAAATACAACCAAAATCAGAAGAATTCCAAATAATGCTCCTTTCCTAGCACAAAGAAGTAAAATCCTTGTAGATCTTTCAATAATAGGAGATCTTGAACAATTTACAAAAAGGTTACAAGATTTCTTATCTCAAATGGCTATTTCTTCAAATGCCAAATCCTCTACTCATGAAAAGGAAGATGATAATGATTTTTCAAAAAATGAAGATGATTATTTTAGCTTAGATATTGAAGCAAAATTCAGCCATTAATGCTTTACGAAAGCATTCCTTTACAGATGCTCTTAGGAGATGTTGCTGACACCCTGCTACAGGAATAATTCAACAGACATAATCATTAAACCAAAGAAGCTAAAGCCTAACAAGTATAAACAAAAGCATGTAGCTAAAACAATGAGATTCTTCAAGACAACATAAGGCTATAGACAAATTATCTTTTAAATAGAAAATGAAATGAAAATTAAAGCAAAATGTATCTCAAATGAAATGCAAATAAAGGCATTCATGTCTATAAAAGGCTTAATGCTGAAGGAGGAGGCATTCAAACATTTTGAAAGAAGCTCTTTTACGAGCTATCCTTCAAAATACCTTTAACCCCCTTTGACCTTCAAGCCTTCTTCCTTGTAATCAAGTCTACAGTTACAATTCTAATTGTAAGTTCAATTACAACAATACCATTTTAATTTTATAGAAATTATTAAATTTATTTTTTCTCTTTCTTTCTCTCTCTTTCTTAGCCAGTCTTGTGCAAACTACTGCTGCTCTAATTTTCTAGTCATTGTTATTTATATTTATTTCTTATTTTATCTTATTATATTTTGTTATAATTGGTATATATTATTATTTATATTTTGTTATAATTTATTGTTATTTATATTGTATATTGTAATACCTTATTTGTCTAACTCATCTGGCTTATTTATAGCAAATTGCCATAGCCAAGAACAACAATACATAGCAAAATTCCCTTTCAAAATACTTTGATTTAAGTTGCGCAATGTGTAAAATTTTCATTTTTATGTTTCATGGACCATATGACCATGCTTATGAAATCCCCTAGTTTATTTTCACACATATGATTCCAATTCATCTCAAAATGTGGCTAGGAAACAGAGCTTGTGGACTACATACACAAAATTTCTAGTTGCTATCTCGGGTTCACTGTCTAGATTCTATGCATAAAATTTGGAAAATCATAACTAAATATAAAAAAATCAAAATCATATGCATTTGGCCATTCTGAAAAGCTACAGATGTTAAATTTATGTTAAAAATAATTGCAGATCAAAATAGATACATCTAGCCTTTGAAATTTGATGAAATAGTGACTAAACTCCTCTGGTGTCCCTGATACTATCCTTAAACTTCAAAAATTTATAACTCTATACTCAGACCTTCAAATGAGGGGACCACAAAAATCTTATGATCTCTAGTTTATGCCTGTAAAATTTCACAAGTATTAGACACCATTTGACCCTCGAACGACAGCTTAAAAAACCAACCATATGAATAGTGAATTTGATAGTACATCAGAAAAATCTCAACTTTGAAAATTTATAATTAATTCTGTAGAGCTCCATTTTTTATGAACTTTAGCTTCCCAAAAAGCTCTCAATGAGCTCTACATGGATGCCAAATTTCACGAAAAAATTCATTCATTTGATTAGATCTTGACATTGGGTTCTAATTTGGTCATTTTTATGGTTTCTAATTGCATCAAAGTGTCCAATTTTGCTTTCAAGGTTCGTGTGACCACTTGAGCACGTGGGAATGCACCAAAATAGTTTATTAAACATATATCAAGGGTACATAAACTCAAAAATCAAAAACTCACTTTCTCACCCCAAGCCATACACAAGAATACATACACTTCATATTGCCATCAATTGTCCAAAAGCTATATTAGCATTCATTTGGCACTAAGTCTCATATATACATCAAATATTTGGGTATTTGCATGTATTCAAATGGTTATACAACATTTCCAACATAGGATTATATCATATGCCATTCATATAGCTACAAAATGAACAAAACAATAACTTCTTTATCAATCTTTCATCTTCCAACTTAGTAGCTTCCATTACCTTGCTCATTTGGTCCACCTAGCATGTTAAGACATTAAAGATGAGAGAATGAGATTCAAAGAATTCCAATAGCTCATCTCCCTTTCATTTATACATAAAGAATGCAATCCAAGTCTTAAAATGCATGCATGAACATCATGGATCATGTAATTATTCATGAAACACTTTTAGCATTTCAAGAAGTTATATAAAGCATACATAGGTTTGCCAAGTAAGTGGTTTAACCTCACTCATTCTCTTATGAATTTTGGACTTGCCTCACCTACTTTCTTAAGAAGTTTTGAATTCAACCTTATTTTTGGGAGACTCTTTACTTTGTCTCAATTACTTTTAAAGATTCTTAGCTCATCTCACCATGGCTAAGGGTTTTTGGCTTCATCGCACTCAAACAAATTAAAATAAACATACTAAGCATCATTTGAAAACATAATATAACATCATGGTACCATGACATATAGACAAATGCTAAAACACTTTTCATAACTTAAAATACACATACACACATCCAAAGACAAGATAAACATCCACTCATGCATGAAAGAAAGAAGAGAGATCTACCTTTGTTACAAATGCACACCTTCCTCTTTGGAGTCTCCATCTCTCCCTCGACCACACATATAAAAGGATGCGGGGCTTGGTTCCATTAGCCTAAACACAATATATGGAAGCCAATTAAGCTCTTGAAATTATTCTTAAGGCTACACATCTTCTTTAAACACTAACTTGGTCTAATTGCTTTTTTATAGCTCTAAAATGCACCTAATGAAGCAACATCCATCATTTGAGTTCTAGGCTCCATTCTTCTTTCCATTTATGATTCTTGACCCCAATTAAACCTGTTGGAGCCATCATATAATTAAAATAAGGAGTCTAACTAAGTGTTGCTTCTTTAAGCCATAATATAGAACCTACACTACCAATTCATTATCTATGACTTCTAAAATTTTTTTAAGGCTTTCTCTCATCCTCTCCCATCATATATGACTTAAAATCAAGCTTGGAAGAGATCAAAACACTCCCTAGGTGTCTTGAACCCTTTAGGCCGAGGCATGTACTCTTTAGGCCACTCTTGGAGTTTCTTTGCTTCCTTTGATGGCATAAGCATGTAGGAAGCACTCTTGGTGTCTTAGAAGCCTATATGAACTCTTGAACCTCTCAAAATATAGCTAGAACTCATGGTATAGACCAAGGTGCAACTAAAACCCTAACCTTCCTATCTTATAAAACAATGGTTCTTTGTTAATTTTCTTTGTATATTCTTATTCTCCACACTCAATTTCCTAAGATTTAGCCTTGGTTCTGCCAAAATCCATACCTTTTTGAAGTCCCCTAGGCTGGTCAAACATGAAAGAGGGAGAGAACAAAAGAACCTACCATGGAAATGGAATTTTATCTTATTTTTCCTTAGTTTCTTGGATGATTCTTCCCTTGGTTGCCTTCTCCCCAAACATGAAATTTCCTTCCTTGGTCTGACCTCAAAATAGTCCCAAACACATCAAAAATTCCATGGAAAAGAAGGGAAGATGAAAGAGAAGGAATTTGCTAAAGAAAAGCTAAGAAAATCTATGAAATTTCTTACCTTTTCCTTGCTTTTTCTCCCATTTTTCTCTCCTCCTTGGTGCGCCTAAGAGAGATGGCTTCCTTCTCTATTTTTAAGGCAAAAAAAAATCGTGGAATGAGGAGGAGAAGTGGCGTGAAAATATAGAGTCTTCAAGAAGCTTCTTTTTTCTTAAAATTTCCATTTTAACCTTTCATCTTGGCATTTTTATTTTAGCTTCATTTTAGCTCCTTTTTTAGAACTATCTTTCCCATCATAAAATTTAGTTCCCAATTTTATAAAATGCATTTTGAATCACTCAAATCGGAGCTAAAACCTTCCCAAATGAATTAGTTAAAGTTTGAGTCAACTGACATTGGAAAATATCGGAGGGGCTTTAACTGTCCCGGGACTTCTCATAATTTTTAGGGCCTTCGAGAGCCCTAGATAACTCAAAATTTCTATTTAAAAAGCCCTCCTATGAGTTTTCTAAAAATTGCGCATAGTTACAAAAATACCATTATGTTTCGTCAATGTTTTGTTAAAATTCGTTTCTTTATTCTAGCTCTATTTTTCTTTCCATCTGAGTTTGAGATTCTCATTTTTTGGAGTCAAGAGTGCTAGTTCAATTTTTTAGGACCTTAACTAATTTATTTCAAAAGACTTGCTTTAAAAATGTGTCTAATTTTGTTGTTTTATGGAAACTAGGTATTACATATACCCATAGGTTCTCCTACAAATGATTTCATTATCACATATACTAATTGTGCACTATTATCTAAATATATTTCTTCTTGTCCTAATTGGTTAATTCTCACTATATGATGATTTTTTTTATTTCTTTCATTTCTTCTTCTGTAATGATATTTTCCCACCATTCTTTTAGACTTCCTGTAAACCCTTGGATTAATAGAGCAAAAATATTATTATCGTTATTGTCATTTGCTCTATAAGTAGCTACTATGATCATCATTTCTTGAACTATATTCATTATTTCATATTCACTATATCCATCTAAATTCCATTCGTAGATAGCTCTTCAATCATAAAATGATGTGGCCATATCTTTTCTTTCTTCAAATTGTAAATCTGGGATAGTAGGCCTTGGATAATTACTTTTTTTATTTTTCAAATTTGTTGTAATTTCTTTTAATTTTGTTTAAGGTTCTTTCCTCTGTATCTTTGAATTATTATTCTAACTTGGTTATAACATTAATTCTTGCTTCCTTACTTTTCCCTTTGTTTAATTATTGCAGTTTATCATTTATTTTCTTTAATATTTCATTTGTTTCTTTAGTTTTCTTACCCTTAACTTTCCATTTTCCTAAAGTTATTTTCTTTGCTTCTTCTATAAGTATGGCTCCATACCTAAATATGGATTTTTGAGGGGCTAAGTTATTTTCTGTTAAAGGACTTATTTGTTTTCCTATATCTTCTATTTTGTTCTCTACTCTATTTAACTATTAACTAATAGTATAAAGTATTTGATTTGAATAATTATTTTGTTGCTATATATTTCTTATTCCTTTAGTATCTTGAGTATCAGGAATTTTTAATGGTGACACTATAACTTCATCTTCTCCTATCTTTATTATTACATATTGTAAAGGTGGATGTATAGCTATAACACTTAGATTATTTCTATATTTCCAATTTTTTAATCTAGCTTTTGTTACATTAACTGAAGGGTGATTTTCTACAAATGGATTAAATATTTCATTATTATAGGTATACATCTTTAACCATTTAAAGAAATATATGTTTGTTTTAAGGTTCTCCATTTTTCTATACCATTCTTCTCTAATTTTTACCTAATCTTCTTCAGAGAAGGTTGAGAAAAACCATTCTTTTTTATTCTTATATATTTTTAACATAAACTCTTTTTTTAATAAATCTTTGTTTATCTGATAATTATCTTTTCTAATTACCCTAAGTCGTTGAGATCTAATTGATTGGTATTCTGTAGTTGAAATTCTCTTTCACTTTCTGATTTGGTTTCTAATTATTAGTAGTTTCCTGTTCATATATAGGCTGTGGAATATTTGGCTCAAAATTGACTCTTCTTAATCTATAATTTATATTGGAATTATCTATAGAACTTCTAGCTTCTTCATATAGTGTTGACTGTCTATTTGCTGTTCTAGGGTTTAACATAAATCTATTTAACATTCTATAAGATATATCTCCATCTGGAGTTCTTACTATACTCTCTAATTTCATTTCCTGTAAAGGTGCTAGGGGTGTACTTCACTATGCTTTAATAACTTTGGTTTTAAAACTATAGTTTTAGAAGGGTCTCCTATTTCTATAAGCATGGTTTGTCTTTTAAATGATTCCTTTAAAGCTTTAAAATTCTGATGGGTTCTTGTAAGTTTGAAAGTCATCCTATACTGAATAAGTATAGAAGTAGTTCCCTTTTTCCAAGAATCATCATATCTTATTTCCATTACTAATCTATTTCGGGCATTAACATCTTTTAATTTTTTTACATAATTCAAAAAGTAGTCAAAATAGACTGGTCCAACATGTAAATTTGACTATATTATTCCTACTATTGATTCGTCAAAATTTTTTGTCTATCTCTTATCTTTTAAGTATACCAAAATATGTTTATTTAAACCTAATCTGAAATAGGGTTTAACTACTACTTGAATCATTCTTAAATGCATCCAATTCCACTTTTCCCTGTATTTTTCTACAATATCTTTGGTGATTATGGAAATAAACTGTTTACTACTGGTTACCCCTATTTCCCTTTCTATAGTATGAGTTTCATATGAAAAATCAAAACTGGTTTTTCTATAAATTTCTTCTTTCTTAAAGGTTGGCATACTCCAATTTGTTAACTGTTCTTGTAAAATTTTTGTGGTTATCTCTCATTCATTTAATATCTATTCATTTTCTATTTCTTTTATCTCTGTTTCTTTTGTAATAATTTTAATTTCTCCTTTGTTACTAACTGTAACATTCGGTCCCTCTGTAAATGTGAGAAACGCGATGTTCGGTTTCTTTGTAAACATCATAAATGAACCAGATACAAAAGAAAGTTTCCGAAATAGAAGGAATTAGAGCCAAATAAAATTATGATAAAATTCTAAATAATGGAAAATGAGGACTTGAGCATTGAGTTGCCCAAAAATCAGGGCCAGAGTGATTTAAAAAATTTACCGAAAGGCCAGTGGCATTTTCGTAAATATGGACACTTTTTTGAAAAACTCACTGGAGGGCTTTTTAAAATGAAAGTTTTGAGTTCTCCGAGGTTCTCAGAGGCTTTGAAAACCATGGGAACCCTCAGGACAGTTGAAACCCTTTTGGTAAGCGATTTCGGCCGTCGGTTGACTAAAACTTTGACGAACGATTGAGCAAGCTTTCAAATGAGGTATGATGTGTACTAGAAAAACTTATTTTTCTTTGAATTCCAATGGCTTCCATATTAGGTCTAGAGAGAGAAACTAGAGAGGAAAAGGAATTCAAGCCAAAACAAGGTAGAGACAAGAATATTCAAGCATGAGAAACAAGAATATGCAAAGGAAACCAAGTAAAATCCATTGAATTTCAAGTTAGCAAAGTGTAGGATTCTTGAAGAGTTTGTAAAATCTGATTTTATATGAATGTTCTTAGGCTTAATTGAATGTTTAAACATGCTCCTAAGACCCCTAGAGAGCTTCCCACATGCACCTCCCATCCAAGAAAGCAAAGAAATTGCAAGAAAAATTAATGAATTCTAAGTAGAAAAAGTGTAGTGCATTTGAGGGATTGTAAAAATTGATTTGATTCATACATTCTCTAACATATGTAGTGTTTGTTTGAGTTCCTAAGACCCTTAAGAAGCCCCCCAAGTGGCTCTCCCATCAAGGAAAAATTCAAAACCCCTTGAACCCCAAATGATTCCATAATATCGGTTTAGGACAAATGGAGGGGTTAGAGAGTGTTTTAATTTATTCTAGCCTTGGTTTGGGACTTCATATGATGGTAGAAGGTGGGAGGAACCCTTGGAAAAAATTTAGAAGCCATGGATTAGGAGATGAGGCAATGGCTTCCATAATGTGACCTTATGAAGCAACTTGTGTCTAAGCTTTTATAAATGAATATGTAATGGCTCCAAGGACCTTAAATGAGGTCAAGAAGCCTAGGAATGAGAAGAGAATGGAGCCAAGAACTTGAATCATGATGGTTGCTTCAATAGGCCATTTATGGAAGCATTATGTGACTTATGGAACCAAGTATGTTCTTAAATATAAGTTTAATGTCCTAACTTGTTTCAAGAGTGTAATTAGCTTCCATATGATGTGTCTATGCCAAGAGAAATGATCTCCACCTTCTTAGGTATGTGAGGTCAAGGGAGAGGACTCAAGGCTTAAGGAAAAAGTGTGTAAATGCAAGCAAGGTAGCTCTCTCCACCTTCTCTCATGCATGGATGTGTGTTTAGCTTGCTTTGGAATGTGTGATATGTATTTTCAAGTTATAAAAAGTATGCTAGCATACCTTTATATGCCATGATTCTTGATGCCATATTATGTTTTCCAATGATTACATAATATTTGTATGAGTTTACTTGAGTGTAGAGAGGCCAAGAACTCTTCCCTTTGGTGAGGATGAGCCAAAAACCCTTGAGCTTGGTTGAGACAAAGTAAAAGGTCTCCCAAAAGCAAAGTGGGCTTCCAAAAGTATGGTTGAGTCTAAAGTGATTAAAGAATAGGTTAGGCAAGTTCAAAATCCATGAGGAGAAGTGTGAGGCTAATCCAAACACTTGGTGAGCTCTTGAATGTCTTGTATGATGTGTTCATATGCCAAGCTTGCTTTTTAAATGTATATGACTTCCATTTTCTCCATACATACATTTTTAAAGCTTGCTTTACATATATTATGTATGATTGAATGGGAGATGAGCTATTGGGATTCTTTGAATCTCACTCCCTCCTCTCCAATGCTCTAACATGCTAGGTGGACTAAGTAATTATGGTGAAGGGAGCTAACAACCATGAAAGAAGGAGATTGACAAGCCTAGGCCTAGTTTTTATTCTTTTTGAATCCATAAGGAGGCTTCACAAAGTATATGATGTTGTAAATGTACCATGACCCTTGAGACATGTATAAATACACCATTATGTGATGTTTATATGTATGGATATGATGTATGACCTCTAGCATATGTTTTGAGTATCTAATGCCAAAGTATGGGAATTGAAAGTTTGATGGATATGTATATAAGTGGGGGTTGAATGGCCAAAATGAGATGCATGAGGTTTGGGACCATTTGGGCAGCTCACACAAGTCTTAAATATACTTTTAGACTTGCCCAAAAAGTTCCAAAACCAAGAGAAATCCATTTGGCAACTTTGGTACCCTATATAGAGCCAAAATTGACTATTATGGAACCTTATGTCACTTTTGGTCAAATGAGTTAGTTTTGATCTAAGATTTGGCATGCGATTAAGTCTCCTTAAGAGCTTTTTAAGAAGCTAAAGAACATAATTTTTTGAGGTCTAAAGAATATTTAATGAATTTTCAAAGTTGAGATTTTTTATTGATTCTGGTATATACACTGTTCACACTGATAGATTTGTATTATGTGTCATACGATGGGCAAATGGTGTTTAACGCTTGTAAAATTTTACAATAATAAACTAGAGGTTATAAGCTTTCTGTGGCCATTGAGATCATCTCATTTGGAGGTCTAAACAAAGAGTTATGTATTTTTAAAATTGGCTGTCAGTAGTAGTGGCGCCCCAAGAGTTCAGTCACTGTTCTATAAATTTCCAATAGCTAAACGTATTTGTTCCATTCTAGAATTATTTTTAACAAAGACTTGCCATGGTAAGGAAGAAGGGGGGAACAAGCACACTTGGAGAGCGCAGTACAACGGAGAGTTGTATGCTGCGTTTGGGAAGGATAAATCACTCCCAAAAAGGAATCTATTGATTCTCTCCCAATTAACGTTTGTAGCTTTTCAGAATGATCAAATTTGTGTGATTTTTATTTTTATAGAATTAGTTATGAATTTTAGAAGTTTGTATTAGTAATCTGAAACAGCAGCCTAGACAGCAGCAACTTTTGGATCTTTTTGGATGTCAAACGCCCTCTGTGATGAATGTTATGGTCTAGGCATATTTTTAGTGTGAAGTAGACAGCCATAGCTTCCCATAATGACCAATATTGCATAATTTTGATTTTATTAAAATTAGTTATGATTTTTAAAAATTTGACAAAAAAAGAGGCCAAATCTGGCTGAAAATACATTTAATTATTTTGAGCTCCATTTCGATTTCTGAGTTGTGGGCATGATTTTGAGATGAAAATGAGTTGTATTGATGTATTTAAATATAAGGATGCATGGTATGAACCCACATGGTCCACGTGACACCAATTGTAAATTTTTAAGCATGACGTAACGCAAGTAAATCCATTATTGTTGGTTCCTTTTCTATGTGCTCTTATAAACATGATGATATGGAGCTTATGAATGTCATGAATATGGTTAGATATATATTGTATTACACTAACTAAACTATAACTTCTTTAACTTAAGCTTTTATAACTGTTACTTCCACTATCTAAATTTAACATCCTTCTAAACATAAAAGAAAGATATCTAGAAGAGTTAATGTTTTGAAACAAAAATTTTATTTTCTAAATATATCATTAATCTTTCTTGAATGTAGTTTGAATCTGCTCCAGAATCAATTAATACTATAAAATTTCGTCGATATTCATTGTTTATGACCAAATTCATTTGACAATACCACTTTTGATATGTCGTTTTAGTAAATCTTTATAAGAAATTTTCTTGATTAATTTCATTCGCAATTTCTTCATTATTATCTTTCTTTTTATTATCACTTTCTTCTTCAATTTGAGTTTTTTCTTTTTCTTCGAACAAAGTCTTTATTTCTAATATATCAAAAATATTATTATCATCTTTGTTATTTGTTTTATAGGCAGCTACTATGATTATCAATTCTTGAACTATATTCATTATTTCATATTCATTGTATCCATCTAAATTCCATTTGTAGATAGCTCTGCCATCATAAAATGATGAGGCCATATCTTTTCTTTCTTCAAACTGTAAATTTAGGACAATAGGTCTTGGATAATAATTTTTTATTGTTTTCCAAATTTGTTGTAATTTCTTTTAATTTTGTTTAAGGTTGTAACACCATATTTGTTAGGCTTCTCTCTTATTATTTCTAGACATACTTTCTTGAATCACCAAGTTCCCAAAGAAAATACCATTAAAAATTCGATTATTTTTGCGTTGTGTCATGGATAAAAATTCTATTTCATGTTCCATGGACCATATGAACATCCATACCATTCTTTAATTTATTTTCACACATACAACTCAATTCCATCTCAAAATGTGGCTAGGAACCCGAGTTTATAGCATTCACACACAAAATCTCATTATGCTCTCTCGGATCCCATTGTCAGCTTCTATACATTAACTTCAGAAAATCATAACTAAATGTAAAAAAATTAAAATCATATACATTTGGCCATTCTGAAAAGTCACAAATGTTAAATTTATGATAAAAATAAGTGCAAATTAGAATAGTAACCAAACTCGGCTGGCGTCCCTAATACTATCATAAAACTTTAAAAATTCATAACTCTCTACTCAAACCTCCAAATGAGGTGATCCTAGTAGTCATAGAAAGCTTATTATCTCTAGTTTATGTTTGTAAAAATTTCACAAAAATTGGACATCATTTGGCCCCCAAATGACATAGTATAAGAAACTAACCATATAAATAGTATTTCTATCAGTATAGCAGAAAAATCCCAACTTTGAAAATTTATAATTAATCCTATAAAATTATAATTTTTTTGCACTTTAACTTCTCAAAAAGCTCTAGATGATCTCTACATACATATTAAATTTCATGAAAAAATTCATCCATTTGGTTAGATTGTGCCATAAGATTGCAAATGATCAATTTTTATGCTTCTTAAAGGTCCTAAATAGTCCAATTTCGGTTCTACTCCTTCTATGGCTACTTGGGCACATGGGAAAGCACTAAAATAGTCTATTAAACTTGTCTCAAAGGTGCACAAACTCAAAATTTACAAACTCACACTCTCACTCCAAGGTATATACAAGAATACAATAGCTACATTTTGCCATTCAATACCAAAAATTGCTATATCATTCATATGGCATCAAACCTCATATATACATCAAGTATTTATATAATTACATATGTTCCAATGATTATACAACATACTTATCATAGGATTACATCATATGCTATTCATATGGCTACAAAATAAACAAAATCACACACTTTGTTGTCCATCTCACTTCTTCAAGCTTGAGAGCTTCCATCCATTTGTCCACTTGGTCCACCTAGCCATTTTAGGTTAAAGGAGAGGGATGAATAAGATTTTAAGAATTCCAATAACTCATCTCCCTTTCAATCACACACACTTGATGCATAATTCAAGTTTAAATGCATGTGTTGTCAAGCATAGAATTCTCAATCAAATATAAAGCATTTTCTCCATTCATAAAGACATAGATAACATACATGGGCTTACCAAAGCATTAGTTTAGGCTCATCGACTCTTTTTAAGACTTTTGGACTTGCTTTATCCATTTTTAAGGGGACTAAGCCTCACTCTTTCTAGAGACTTTTGGCTTGATTTCACCCAATCTTAGGGACTTTTAGCTTATCTTCACCTTAATTAAGAGACTTTTGGCTTCACCAAACTCAAGTAAACTAAAGACATTCATAAAAGCATTATTTACATAGATAAACAAAGCATCAAGTTACCATGGCATGTGAATGCTTGCTAGAAACATATTTCATAGCTTTAAACATATACACATACATTCAAGATAAGAAAAATACTTAAGAATGTATGAAAGAAGGAGGAGAGAACTACCTTGGTCACATAAGCACACTTTCCCCTTTAGAACTTGACTTCCTTCCTTGGCCACACAGTCACAATGATGTGGAACTTGTTTCCTTTGGCCTAAACACAATATATGAAAGCCAAGTATGCTCTTAGAATCATTCTTAAAGCTAGACATTTTCTTTGAACATTAAATGGGTCTAACGACTTTTTTATGTTTCCAAAATGCACCTAATGAAGCAACATCTATAATTTGAGTTATTGGCTTCATTCTTTCCTTCCATTTATGGTTCTTGACTCCATTTAGACCTTTTAGAGCCATGACACAACCAAAACAAGGAGTCTAACTACATGTTGTTTCCTTATGTCATATTATGGAATCTACACTACCAACTCAATTCCTAGGCTTCCTAAATTTTTCCCAAGGCTTGCTTCCCTCTTCTCCCATGATATATGATACAAAACCAAGTTTGGAAGAAATTAAAACTACTCCTAGGTGCTTCTTCTAACTTAGGCCGAGGCTATACTTCAAGAGAACACCAAAGGAGTTTGTTTTGTTTTCTTGATAGAAGAGGCATGTGGGGAAGTTCCTAAGGGTCTCTAGAGCTCATGCAAATGTTCAATTAGGCCTAGGGATCATTACATCAAATCAAATTTTTAGCTATACATTTGAATCCCTAACTTTTATATCTTGAAATTCTATGGTTACTTTGTTGTTTTCTTTGCATATTCTTGTTCTCCTTACTCATTTTGTTAAGATTCATCCTTGGTTTAGTTCAAATTTCATTCCTCCTTGGCTATCCATACATGAGGCAAAATGAAGGGGTAGAAGAACAAGGAGATTCAAGCTTAGAAAGTAGCATAGTACCTTAGACTTCTAGCCTTTCTTGGATATTTCTTCCTTTGCTTGGATTCTCCTCTTGAATTTCAAAAATATCCCCTTTGTTCTGCCCTCAAAATAAACCCAAGAACTTCAACAAAACCATAGAAAGAAAGAGGAGAAGGAGAAGAACAACTTTGCTAAAGGAAAGATTAAAAAATTCAGTGATTTCATACCTTTATCTTGGCTTTTTCTCCTCCTTTTCTCTCCCCTCTTGTGTGCCTAAGTTTTCTAGTCTCCCTCTCTATTTTTGGGCAAAATAAGGTTGGTGGAGAAAGAGGAAGAAGGGGCATGACTTTTAAAGAATATTCAAGAAGCTAATTGTTCACAAAAATTTTAATTTTGTCCTTTCATCATAGCATTTTTGTTTTAGCTTCATTTTAGCTCCTTTTTTAGATTTGTCTTTTCCATCATAAAATTTAAGTTTCTTAACTTATAAAATTCCTTTTGAATCACTCAAATTGGAGTTAAAACTTTTCTGAATAAATCCGTCAAAGTTCAGGTCAATCGATAGCAGAAAACATCTACCGAAAGGTCTTAACTATCCCGGGGCTTCCCATGGTTTTTAGGGCCTCTAAAAATCCTGAAGAACTCAAATTTTGCATTTAAAAAGTCCTCCTGTGAGAATTCCAAAAGTTACCTGAAATTATGAAAATGCCATTACATTTCGTAATATTTTCATAAAAATTTGTTTCATAGTCCTAGCTCCATTTTTCTTACTGTTTGAGCTTGGAATTCTTATTCTTAGAAGTCTAGGACACTACTTAAATTTTTTGGGACCTTAATTAGCTCAATACAAGAGACTTGCTTTGAAAACGCATCTATTTCCATCGATTTACGAAAATTAGGTATTACAAAGGTTATTTCCTCTGTGCCTTTGAACTGTTCTAACTTGGCTATAACCTTAATTCTTGTTCTTTACTTTTTCCTATGTTTAATCATTGCAATTTATCATTTATTTTCTTTAATATTTCATTTGTTTCTTTAGTTTTCTTATCCCTAACTTTCCATTTTCCTAAAGTTATTTTCTTTGCTTCTTCTATAGGTATGGCTTCGTACCTAAATATGGGTTTTTGAGGGTCTAAGTTATTTTCTATTAAAGGACTCGTTTGTTTTTCTATATCTTCTATTTTGTTCTCTACTCCATTTATCTAAGTTATCTTATTTTTCTTTCTTCATGAAGGAGCTTTGATTTTCTCAAATTCATATTGTTCACAAAAATTTCCTAATTCTAGTGTTTCTTGTTTTCTATCTAAATACATCTTCCTCTGCATTTTCATTTTATTACATAGGCCTAATCCTACTATATTTATAACATTTATGATATGTCCATAGGTCATATAACTATATTTTATTAAACCTCCCTGTTTTTGCATAATTTCATCTATAACTCTTTTTGCAAAAAGTTTTGGTAATCTGAATATAAATCTTTCTTTCCAAAAATCTAAATTTCCATCTTGTCTTTGAAAAACTTTAGGAATAAAATTGTCTTTGTACCATCTAAAATTGGCTAAGGTTAAACATCTTAAATTTATTAACTCTCCTAGATATCTTTCTTGTATACCCGTAGGTTCTCCTACAAATGATTTTATTATCGCATACACTAATTGTGCAATATTATCTAAATATATTTCTTTTTGTCCTACTTGGTCAATTCTCACTGTATGATGATTTTTTATTTCTTTCTAGAAGTTCTATAGATAATTTCAGTATAAATTATAGGTTAAGAGGAGTAAATTTTGAGCCAAATATTTCACAGCCCATATATGAACAGGAAACTACTAATAATTTAGAAACCCAGTTAGAAATTGAAAGAGAATTTCAACCTACAAAATATCAATCAATTAGATCTCAATAGCTTAGAGTGATTAGAATAGATAATTATCATATAAACAAAGATTTATTAAGAAAAGAGTTTATGTTAAAAATATATAAGAGCAAAAGAGAATGGTTTTTCTCAAGTTTCTCTAAAGAAGATCAAGTAAAAATTAAAGAAGAATGGTATAGATAAATGGAGAACATTAAAGCAAATATATATTTCTTTAAATGGTTAAAGATATATATCTATAATAATGAAATATTTAATTCATTTGCAGAAAATCTTATTATTTATTGTAATTTATATTTCCTTCTAAAAGATAATAAATAAAAATATTAAAACATTTATTATAAAACAAACATGTATTCTACCGCCGATTAGTCGCACAATCATCGACTGCTTGGTAGTCAGTGATTTTTTTTAATTTTAATATTATTTTTATATAAATAATTTTTAATTTTAATATTAAAATATATTATTATTTTTTAAAATATATTTATGATTAATTAATTTTATAATAAAATTTTTTAATATTCTTATTTATTATTATTTTTTTGAAATAATATTTTTTATTTTTTATTTTATAAAATAAATAATTAAAAAATAATAAATTTATATATTATAACATTATTCATATGTTAATATATATTTATATATATAATATAAGTAAATATAACACATATATATAATATTAACATATAAATATATATGTATATATATATATATATTGTGATGGGAGAATATTAAAAAATTTATCGACTGAGAGTCAATCGAAATCAATTTGGTTAAACAATTCCAACTACAATGCAGCCACTTTTTTATTATTTGTATAAATTATTATTTTTAATATTAAGTATTTTTAATTTTTTTAATTTTGTAATTAATTTAAAAATATTAAAATAATATTTTGTCTTTATAATTAATTAAATCATAATAAAATCATAATTATTTTCTTAATCTCAGAATCTTTTTTGTTAATATGTTATTATATAATAAATAAAAATGATATCTAAAAATTTTTTGCTTTAAAAAAAATAAACTAACAATTTAAAAAATAAAAACATAATGTATGACAAATGGGATGGATAAAATTGTCATCACGTATTTATTTGAAAAATACCATGTAAATATGGTACAAAAGCCAACAAGAAGTACACAGTCCTATTTTCGGCTTCAATTCTCATGACCAAACATGTTTTACGCAGAGTCTGTTTTCTTTTTAATTTCTTTCTTTTAAACCAAACAGGGCCAAATAGGTGTCGGAAAAGTAGGGATAAATAATATTCAACAACTTTAAATTTTATAAAATTTATAATAAAGATTTAAAAAATTAAAATTATTTTCAAAAATCAAAATTATTGTCACTTCTATTATAATTTAAAAAAATTATTATTAAAATTATTTAAATTATAATCTTTTTAAAATTTAATAATTTTTTTTTTAACTTGAGTAAAGTTCTTAAAATTTGATAATAATTTTAGTCATTAAAAATAATTTTGATTTTTAATTTTTTTTATTATAAATTTTGTAAAACTTATATCTTTGAATATAGTTTTCTCAGAAGTTATATATTAAATGCTGGCCTAACATGAATTTGTGTCTGGCTTCTCTCTCGTAGTGCACGAACATGGTGTCCATCCTGTCCAGCAAATCCGATCCGTCGAATGAATTTGAACCATCCCTATCATGCCATGTGTCTTAGACTTCAAAATGTAGCGAGCCGTCAAAAGAATTTGAACCATCCCTATCATGCCATGTGTCTTAGACTTCAAAATGTAGCGTTGCACTTTAATGAAATGCTGTGTTTTGACGTAACTTCCCGAACAATAGATCATGGCCGTCCTTTTATTTGCATTCAGATTGTGACACGTAGCCTCCATCTTTATCCCTTACTATGACATCTAAAGCAAGAATCTATGGCTTTGTTTTGCTCTTCGTGGCCGGCTAAGAGGAATCAGATGGCAATGGAGATTCAACCAACATCGTGAGTTCATTAAGTACTGCCACTGTAAAAGCAGTGGGAACTCAACGAATAAGATAACTAATGTCGGTAAACTATTTTTAGAATAATTTTTTATTTTTAAAAAATAAAAATAAAAAAATTTATTTAATAATATATTTTTAATGAAGTATTTTGTAAAATAAAAAAATAAATTTTTTTTAAAAAATCAAAATATATTTCAGATATTTTGTAACTTTTATTTTATAAAATAAAAAAAAATACCTTTTAGAATAATAATTTAAATAAATTTTTTAATTTTTAAAATTTATTCTTAAAAACAATTATTTTAAAAATAATAAAATAAAAACAAAACCAAATCAGCCTTAAAATATCTTGTGTTCAGACCCATGCCTGTAGGACTGCTTAGTGAGCAATGGTTTAAAGCCTCTTTGGAGGTTCTATTGCATCATAGTAGTTTCATGAGGGGGTGTTCCAAACCAGTAGTGAAGTTTCTTCTCTACAATATACAAGAATTGAGTCTATCGTAAGCGCCCTCGGCTACAGAGCATTGAATGAATCTTTTAACTACACTAACCAATAATGCTTCCACCGGTTTTGAACCATAGTTTCCTCATTTTCTAACTCGTTGGACTGTCATCGGTTGTGCTATAAGGAGGTATACACCAATTCTAGGATTGAAGATGTTCTGTTTTCCCACCAAATGCTTCGTTCTTCAGCAATATAACAGGGAGCAGGTTGATGAAGATGGACGTCCTTCAGATGCAGCAATATTGGGTGAAGATGGAGGCTACATGTCGTAATCTGAAAGCAACTAAAGGGACGGTGGTGATCTGTTGTCTGGGAAGCTACATCAAAACACAGTGTTTCATTAAAGTGAAACATCGCATTTTGAAGTGTAGGACGCGTGGCATGATAGGGACGGTTTAAATTCGTTGGATGGCTCAAATTCACTGGACAGGATGGACACCACATTTGCGCTACAAGAGAGAAGCCGGACGCCATGAATCTTGGGTATTGTTAATTGTTCCGTACGTGAATGGTTAAAAACCAGGATGTAGCTGGGAGGAAACAATCCCTTTACATTGTTTTGGTAATAATATAATCATAAATTGGTGCGGCACAGGGGTACATATAGCTGTCAAAGTTTTGGTTTTTTTTCAATAATATCCCAAATAAGGATTCAGATATACATGACAAATCAGAATTTTCATCTATTTCAAATAAATAATCAAAGTGTTAGCCAAAAATAAATCAATAATAAAAGTTGGGATTAAATGCTTTTGATTAGTTAGGAAGATAACAATAGAATAGGTAGATTATTAACTTAAACAGAGAATTTAAAAAATGATCTCTTCTTAGAATTAAATGCTTCTATCTTCTTTAATAATGGTTTTTCATATATTCCGTAGATGTTGACGATTAATTTGAAATTATAACCTCTGTTTATCCTAAAACTATAATGAAGTAGACAGGGATTTATATAATATGCTAAATGACAATGGTCATCTACTCAATAATTACGAGCCCAGCACTCGTAGCTGGCACCTGCCACTACGGCCTATTGATTACAGAGATAGAAGAAAATGCTTGGATGCACGGGCTACTTCATTTGTACTTTGCTTAGTTAAGAAAAGCTAAATAATACAAAATGAAATATACATACTGAATTTTCCTTTTCATTAAAGTACATATTTTTCTCTTTAATTTTTTTTATCAAAACACTTCATTTTTATTAGGTGAGTCTCGCCTGTATTTTAATGGAGAGAAAAATTCATTGTGAGTTTTATTTTATGTTATTTGACCTTTTTTTATGAAGTAAAATAAAAATAAAATGACACACTATATATATTTAAAAATTTTTTAAAAGAAAGAAATACTTTTCATTCCTTCAGACTATTTTAATTACATTTTTAATGAATAAAGCTTAAAATTATATAAAACATCTTTTGAATATGTATAAAAAAGAAAATGTTAATCGGATATCAACGTGTTTTTTTTTTCCTCATGTGATAAACCCGTATCCAATAGTAAAAACATTTTACTTCCTTAGGTTTATCATATTTATAATTTTCGTATATAAAATATAAAATTGTTTAGAACAGACTTAAATTCATATGCTGAAGCACAGAATAAATAGAATGCTTAAATATTGAAGAACAACCCTAGACAAAATGTAAATATAGGATAATTCATAAACTCATAGAATGAGATAGAAATAGAAAATTTAAAATTTGAATTATGATGATCGAGATAAGATCAACGAATAATTGTTGAAAAAACGTTTGGAAACTTTGTTCTGAAAACAACTTTAAAAACAATAAAGAAAATAAAATTGTTTGAAGAAATTATTCTTGAAACAGGTTCTAAGAACAGAAAAAGCGAAAATTGTTTGATTCAAAGAATTTCATGAAAAGGGATTAATATGCTAGACTGATATCGTTTTAAAAACAGTCATTTAATTGGAATAAGAAACGTTCACCATTTAATAGTTTAAACCAAGAGTCAAGTTGTTTTTTAATATATATATATATATATATATATATAAAATATTTTATAATTAAATTGATACATATATTATAAAAATATATTTAAAATAAATATAAATATTTAAAAATATAAAAATTAGATAAAATATTTATATATAACAATAAATTTATATAAAATAGATTGAGTAGAATTTAATAAATATTCTAAATCTCTATTACAGAATATCAAAATATTGACTTAGACTTCAAAAAAAAAACTAAACTAGTTCTTCAATAGTTCAATATTAAATATTCTAGTTTTTATGATTTTTAACTAATTTGACCCATTTTTAGTTAGTTTTTTGTTCAATCAATTTTTAAGGTCAACCAAATTAAAATCATGTTAGTTCACTAATCTTTTAATTTGACCAATCGGTTCAATCTGATTTTGTCAATTATGATTGAGATAGATAAAATGCAAGAACCAAACACCTCAAGTTTTAGCCCTTCCACCCATTTTATATTCTTCAATTTGTTGTCCATCTTTTATTCCAATTTAATGAGCACTTATTTTAATTTACATTCTTGGATGCTTACAATAGCTTAAAGAAACTAGATGCGGGAATGCTTGTGTAGAAAATTAGAACAACTTGAAAATTTATCTCATTAAGTAGACAGTAAAATAAAGTCCCAGTATAATATTACACAGAAACAATCTTAAGCTGATGGAAGATTAGAAGACCAGTAGTACATATGAAGGTTAAATATTCAAGAAAGCAAACAAGATTCAACATGTATTTAGTATGGAATCGGATCCCCTGCTTATCGTGTCCTTGCGCAGTGCCTACTTCTCCACAAAACGACGTCGCTTCACTTCATCAATCCTAACCATTTACGGAATCGACACTCCAAGATGCGACATGCAGCCTCATTAATCCAAACAACGCTGCTTCGAGGAGCTGCTGCTAGAGCGATAGCCATTGGTTTATTATGAATGAAGCTGAAATGCACGAGGCTCTGAATATACGTAGGAAATCTCCTTCTTTTACATTATCTTCTATTCCAAATAGGCAGGAAATCACCTTCATCTTCTCTAGTTGTGCTTTGAGCATTTTCTTCGTTTAAAGAACATCTTCTTGATATGTGTGTTAGGGGAAGGATATCAGGATGCTTTGGTCCAATGTTGCAACTTTTTTATGCTAACCATGGCTAGAATAGATTTTATCATCATAAAATTCTAGTTTGATGCATTTTCTAATTCACAAAGTTTTGGTTTAGGTGCAGAGTCCATTTAAAAAAAATAATTTTTAGCCCAAATTTTTTGATCATAAAATTCTAGGTTTAAACCAAACCTCTACCTACAAGAACACTGACTCAATGTTGATTTTCCTGTTCAAAAACTTGGTTTTTGATGATAGTTTTGTTTAGTGTGAGATTCTAACTATGGGTGCTAAAGTATTATGTTAAAATTTAGTTTCTTGGTGCTGAAGTTTATAGTGCTAGGAGTTGGAATTCTTGTGGCTATCATTCGTTGTCCCATTTAACAACTTATTCGCAATACCAAGTGAATAGAAGCTACTTAAAATTACCTTAAGGTAATTTTGAGGACATCCCCACACCTATCTATTAATTGGACAAGGTGATAGGAAGTATCCGACATCATTGCATAGTGAGAAGATCATACTTGCTTTGTGTGTTTTTATATTTTCATTTTGTTTCTTATATTTGAAATGAATTGCTTCATTCCTATTCTGTACCATAGGGACAAATTTCCTGCATATGGGTATTTTAAACATCTAAATGAATCATGGTTTGCTCTGATAGTATTTTCTGAAGGATTGTGGTTTGAAATGATATTCTTATTGAAGGACAATAAAGCTCTTCTTCCAATCATCCTCTATTTACGTACCATGACTGACGTAACGGCACTCCATTAATTGTGGATCTACATTACTTTCATTCCATTTGTAGAAGTTTCCATATTTTCTATAATTCTCTTTGGTTTTGTTTTTATTTTTAACCTTCGACATCTTACTTCTTGTATTGTATATATTGCCTAACCATCATAATGCAAAGTGCAACCTTATTTACAATTCAAATCTAAACTCTCTTTATGGGATCACAATGTCAACACCCCAACGAGTCTCTTGCTTTTGGTCTTTCTCCATTGATAGTCACCATGACTATTACTGTGTCTAGCAACACTTCTTCACCATCCTTACCCTTCCAAACCATCTGCATAGTCCTCAAAACACAGTTGGAGAAGATGAAGATGATTTCCCGCCTGTTTGGAATGGCAGATAATGC
Source organism: Erythrophleum fordii (assembly GCA_032878935.1). Classification (NCBI taxonomy): domain Eukaryota; kingdom Viridiplantae; phylum Streptophyta; class Magnoliopsida; order Fabales; family Fabaceae; genus Erythrophleum; species Erythrophleum fordii. Next base: position 2,981,026 of record JAVQMF010000031.1, read on the forward strand.
AAAAGAAGGTGATTTCCTGCATATGTTCAGAGCCTTGGGCATTTCAGCTTCATTGTCGCTCTAGTAGCAGCTTCTCGAAGCAGCGTCGTTTGGATTAATGAGGCCGCGTGTCGCATCTTGGAGCGTTGATTCTGCAAATGGTCAGGATTGGTGAAATGAAACCATGTCGTTTTGTAGAAAAGTAGGTGCTATGCAGGGACTCAATGAGCAGGGGATCTGATTCCATTTAGTACGTCCTTCTTCTACCTCAAAAACCCCTCCTCACAGACCAAAACAGTAATAATGGTGAAAAAACTAAAAGGTTCATATCAGTTTTAATTTTATTTTCTTGTTGAGTTTTGATAGGAAACTACGTTTTTTGTTTCTAGCTAGGACAATTCTATGGTACTCTAAAGCCAATATTAGAATGTCCCTAATCTTTCTGAGAGGCCTTAAAGGTCAACCAATGATGCATCTGTAAAAATAAACTTGCCTTGGAGGAGGAAGATTCAAAATATCACTGTTAAGCATTGAAACTATGGTGGTCTCACATACTTGACCTTTCTTTTCACAAAAGAAATTACATAGCTTAAAAAGCTTTAAACATTATGGGATAACATAATTGCATATTCTAGAAGCATATACCTAGAATGCACTGTATTTAAACATATGGATTTACTCATCTGATCTCTAGAGAATAATTTACCATATATTACAAGTAATAGAATTATCTAATGAAGGAAAAACAAAAGGAAGGGGGAGAAAAATCTCTTTTTTTCGATTACTATAGATTATGCACATACATTCATGAATACAAGAAGTAGGAAAGAAAATTTACTTACCACATTCTGTATTATTTCAGTGACACTCTGGTATTATAGCTATCTACCATGTATGTCTGTGATACTCACACCATGGTTGGAAAATAATCTTTGAGTTTCATCATGGGACACTGAACTAAACATACACAGTTTTTGGATGAATATAGGTTGCCTTTGAGGAGGAAGATTGATGATCTCACTATTAAGCATAGAAATTACAGTATTTATATTTGGCCTCCCTCTTTTAAGGTCTTGTATGCAAAAAAAGTCCTATGTGTATGCACCTCAAAATATCCTTCTCAAGCTTAGGATCTCAGGATCTATTAAAGATACAATGTTCTCTTGGCTCCATAATTTCTATGCCTAAAAAAAAATACACATGAATCTTAGGTTTGCAAGCTTAAAAGTCAAGAGTCTATCAGTAACAAAAAATAGAGCCTTATAATTAAGTATTAAGGAAGGCCATTAATTGTAGAGACTTACAAATCCCAAAAGGCTAAGAGCATGCTCATCATTGTAAAAGCTAAAGTTTCTTCTTCCACTAATAATTTCTAATAGTAAAACTCTAAAGCTAAATACATCTGATTTATCTGAAAAATATCATCCCATTACATATTCTAAAAACATGTATCCACTACATTATTAAATGAAACAATTAATTTTTAAAGTTCTCAGCATGTTACTATAGTTCTAGAAAGAGAAGAAACACTTATTAGATTCCAACAACTCTTCTAGTATTAGCTTGATCTTCATTGTCTCCAAAAATTCTACCAATACCAAAATCTGATATTTTTGGAGTCAAGTTCTCATCAAGTAAGATATTACTTGCCTTAAAGTCCCTATGTATAATTTTTAGTTTAGAATCTCTGTGAAGATAAAGTATCCCTCGAGCTATTCCTTCAATTATGTCAAAGCACTTTCTCCAATCTAAAATTTTAAGGGCAAGGTTATATTTGTTTCAAATGCAGCATAATTAATCCCCAAATTTGAATGACTTGAAGCAACTCAGCTAGATATAAGTGTTCTGTTTTTCTTTTCTTTTCCTTCTTTTTTGTTTCATTTTATATATGCTAAATAAAAACCAATCAATATGCTTTAAAATGGATATGGAACAAACTGGAAAGTAGGAATCAAAAGGAGCAACCAAATATAAAGGTATCTAAACTTTTATTCAGCATGTATTCATAAATTAACATCTTCTCCTTTGATACAGCAACCCAATAGTCTAACAAGATTGCAGTGTTGATGCTTAGAAATAACAACTACTTCATTCATAAATTCCTCTAGCCCTCATCCACATGCTTTGGAAAGTCTCTTAACTCCTATGTCTTGGCAATCTTGCAGCTTCCTCTTAAAGGAAATACCAAGAAACAATAATTACACACAATGACAAAAAACAGCAATTAAACACAATGACTTTGGAATTGATCAAGTTTGCATGAATTAATGTACCTTATAAACCACACCAAAACTGCCTTGCCCAAGTTTATTAGATATGTCAAGATTGTTTGTAGCAATTGCAACCTCTTCAAAATCATACGGTAGTAGCTCTTGGAGTTTAACTTGTGACAGTTTTCCAATAATGTTGTCACTTGTTTTTTCTACATATGCATCACCTTTGTTAGCAAGAACCATTTGCTCTTCCCTGTGCTTGCTGATTCATAACAATGTATCAAATTTAGTAAGAGTGAGTGATAAACACATATTTTATCTATTTTTATCCTCCTAACTTAGTCATTTTAATAATCAAATGTAGCTTAATGCATGCAATTGAATGGAAATTGATTTTAATAGTCACTTTTGCACTTTAGGAATTAAATTGTAAAATTCTTGAATTTTATTACATGAATTCCTTTTAAATAATTTTGTGTGTATTCCTACTTAACACTTTCCATTCTTTTGTGTAGATTTTAATGGGCTTGGAAACAAATGAAAAGAAAAGCATGCAGCACTTACATGAAAGCCACGAGAACAGAGCAAGAATAGAGAAGAAGAAGTAGAGTGTATGCAGAAACAAAGGAAGAGCCATGCATAAAGCTGAAGCTCCAGCTTCTTTGGAGAAGATCACACTCATGCAGAAACAGAGTTTTACGTGGAAAAGGAAGAATGTAGAATCATGTCTGGACAACAGCAAGAAAAGAAGCTGCAGTTGAACGAAGGAAGCGTGAAGACAGCCACAGTTTGGGAGAATGAGCAGAAGAAACGCAGAACAGAGCATGGAGCTCACATGCTCGACCAAAACAAAGAAGAAGACTCGTGGCAAGAGAGAACAGCAGCCAACGTGGAGAACATCACGATGAAGAGATGCTGAACTGGGTTTGCATGGCTGGCAGCAGAACAAATGAAAGACGCTGAAGTCTGGACAGCAACGTGAAACAGAGACAGCAACGAGTAAAGCTCCAGGGACGTGAACATAAACAAAGAGGCATGCAGAAGCTACAGTAGCAAACATGGAATATTATATTGACGCTGGGGCCCACGTTTTTACACGCACAAGGGAGCTTCAGACATGCAGAAGGGAGAGCACGTAAAAATAAAATGCTCACGTGAAAGAGGAAGGAGAATCACGCTATGCATTCGCCTATTCACGACCCCATCCACATCGTCTGCCCATTCACCATGCCAGCAACACGATGTCGTCATCCGGCCCAGCCCATTCAACACACATTCCATCTTTATTCATTCACCTTCACTCTAAGCCCTAGCCGTCATTCATCATATTCACCCACGCCTCCATTCGCCCTCGCCTCCTTCGTCCAGATCCACTCACATAACCATCCATCTCTCCATTCTCTCCATCTCCATCCACCAAATGAAGGTCTAATCTCCATCTTGAGGCTAGCAAGGGAGGAAGCTCTTGGCTGAAGCTTGAATCCTTGGAGAAGAAGCAGAAATTTGGCTAAGATTTTCTTATTTTTTTCTACACTTTTTCTTATTCTGTATAATCTCGGTTGAGTTATATTTGATTTGGAATTTGTGTAATTAATTAGTGGCTAGTTAGACACTGATTAGGAAACCTTTTTTGTTGATTAATTGGTTGGATTTGAATATGATTTTTCATTATTCTCTCTAATCTCCCATGTATGCCACGAAGGTGTTCGATGAAATACATGAGTGAGGTTATGTGTTTAAATGTCTATTTGAGAATTTCTTGGTGTTTAGTTGGTTAATTAAACATTTTTGGATGATGAATCAAAAGATAATTAATTAGTTAATCAATCAAATTGGGTGTTCATTGATCTTAAGGACAAGAGTTAACGGTTTAATGCGGGATTGAGGTCTCAATTCAACATTAGATTATTAATCTCTTGAATCTTGAATGGTTATTCAAGATCATTTGCTAATGAACATAATTAGGAATTCTTAGGCCAAAATTAATTATAATTGGAATAGGATAAGGATAGTGGATACCAAGAGACCATTCCTAAGCTAGTCACAAGACCATCATTCATCCATAATTCATCTAATTAGATAGTTAGTCATTTTAATTCAATTTAGTTTTAGATTAGTTTTATTCATTCAAAAACCCCCACATTAGATAGTTCTAGGATCTTTTAACACTTAGAAACTTAATTAAGCATTGAATTCCAATTCCAAGGGAGATGACCTAGGTTGTGCCACTTGCTATATTTTTAGATCAATCTAGTTTTATTTTGAGGGTTGTACGACAAGCCCGTCAGTGAGAGACATGGAAACTCCCCATAGGAAAAACGAATAAACATATTTTACTAATATGAAAGATGCATTTGAATTTTTGAAATGATCTAAAATGGCAAGGTACCTGGGCATTTAGCTATCCATTTCCATAAAAGATATGCACCAAAGACAATGATGATGGTTCCTATTATTATTGGACGAGTAATGACAATGATGCCTGTCATATCTCTCTCCTTTTCTGCATTTAAGAGAAAACGAACTAAGTTATAATAAAAAATCAAGCCCAACCATAAACATCACATGCTGTATTGAGAGCCGTTGTATGTCAATCAGATTTTCACTTTAAGACATACAACCATGTCAGAATCATATGAATACGCTACACAAGTGCAATTTTCCAAGCACTGGTTTCTGCATGTGTCTTCTGATACAAAAGACCATTCTGCAAAATCTGGCACTTTTACCATCTGCAACATCAAAAACCCATCTCCCTTGCCATCTGCACTCCTATTTTCTTCCTCGCACACTGAAGAGCTGTCTTCCTAATACATCCATTAGTCCACTTTTGGCTATTCCCTTCCTCTGTATTGCTTGGTTCAAACCCCGTCAAACGGTTGCACGCTGGTGAATTATCTGAATTGCAGCTTCCTAATGCTCCACATAAACCATAAAAATCACATGCTGATTTTTGAACGGTAAGATTCACTCGCCATTGCTTCTCCTCATCAACCCAATGTCTTTCCTGTAATAGTCCTTCAGAATTCAAGACACAGACTGTGAAATCAGACTCACCAGGTAAAGTGAAAGCCAAATAAACTGTTCCATCCCCATCACGTGCTATACTGAGTCCATTAAGATAAAAAGAATTCATCTTGGCTATACCCTTAAAGACCCGGCCATCCCACGGACCACTGCGCCAGTATGGGTGAGCTTCATTCCAGGCAAACAGTTTAGGAATATTTGGGCGTTCAAGACTGATAGAGAAGCTCCCAATGGATGGATCAGATGAACTTTTCCATGAAGTAAGCTTTAGTTTCTCACCTGTTCTTTCGTTGTTAGTAAGTTTCATATTGGGCAGGTATGTATCAGAAGGATGCTGGAAACTTTGCCATAAGCTGTTTCCAGCATCATTATCTAGGAGGACAGGGTTCCCAGAATCTAAAAGCTGGCAAGTAGTATTAGATGCAATATTTGACACATTTGATGACCAAATGATACTGTCTCTGGCCATTCAATACCACAAGATTGCCATCCTCAAATATTGTAACAATCCCAGAAGAATCCTTCAGTGGTTGGTTTCTGTTAGCTACCCATAGGGCATTGGATTCAGACTTGTGCCAAATTCCCACATAGCGAATTGTTGAATTTTCAGGGCTGAAGAACCCCAGTGTCAACAAACTCCCATTGGAGCTAATTGTTTCAGGGTCCGTGACAAGTTGAGATGAAGGGATGGTGTCTGTGGCAGTGCGAAAATTAAAACAAGAGCAACCAAATATGATCAAAACAGAGAATAAGCTTGTATGACTGCAAAAAATTCCCATTGCTGAGAACTAAACTTCATGACTTATTGTTACAGAATGGTGGGTTTTAGATGTCACGAACGTTGACTAATTCTTCATTTAGAATTTTCTATGATGGCTTACAGCACTCCTAAAATTCAATTGACTTCTAGATTCTCGCACGGAGCCCCCAATTTAGATTATCACTAGTTCTACACCCCGTTGACAGAAAATGATAGTGTTTTTAATTAAATATGTATCCTCCTTGAAAATAGATTCTCTGAAGTAACTTTGTCTTTGAAGTAGTGAAATGCCTTGTATCTCTCTCTCTCTCTCTTTTTTCAATGTATATATATATTTTTAATTTATAAAACATTTTTCTGTTTCTTTCCTACTTCAAAGGATCCTGATCCTATAATTGAAGTCAAATATAAAATACTTTTAGTAAATGAACTATAGAAAAGGTATATGCATGAGATACTTGTTGAAAAACTAAATTTTTTTCAATATATATATATATATATATATTTGCCTGTTTCTTATATTTTTCTCCATTTGTATTCTCGATCTCTCTATTTTTATATTATTATAACACATTAATTATTAGTAGGAATCTATAACAATTTCACGTGGCTTCATTTTTTTCATTTTATTTTTCATTATTTTAAGGTAAAATCTATTTTTTTGAAAATTTGACCGCATAATTGTTTAGATCAAAAAAGCAATAAACTAGTCGTAGCCTAATCTAGTTAATTTTTCAAATTACTTTGACAAAAGAATTAATTAAAAATTAACAAAATCGATAAAAACTGAATGAAGTGGCCAAAATTGGATGAGTTAACGGTTTGGCCGGTTCATATCTCAGGGTGATGTTGAAGCTAGAGAGGGGAGTGCTGAGAGAGAAAAGAAGAAGAAGAAAATGCGAAAGTGGAAGATGAAGAAGAAGAAGAAAGTGATAATAGGAGAGGAAGAACCATGGATGACCTTAGAGGACATTGCATAATCTCAATGGCAGACGTCGACTTTCATGTGGCTGGTTGGTTTGAGGAGACCGTCATCTTCCATAGCTGTGGTTTGAAATTTGGCTGAGAGAACAAGCAAAAGTGTTACCAAATATTGTGACTCGAAAATTTGCGGAGAAAAAGCAAACATGCAGAGAGAGAAGTATTTATTTTACCAATAAAAGAGAGATAGGGTTAATGTACTTCTCTTGGGCAGTGATAGAAGTGGCTGACTGCGTTGGGCAGTGAAAAATTGCGCGGACGGGAGAGATTTGTATTTTGGATAATTAACAAGGGAGAATTATAAATAAAGACTTAAAATTAAAAAAATTATTTTATAAAATTTATTATTATTAAATATTATTAATTTTAATTAAAATCAGTAATAATGTATTAAAAAAATAGTAACAGATTTTGTAAAATAATTTTTTTTAACCCTGAGTCCTTATTTGCAATTTTTTTAATTAATATTTTATTTTTATAATATAAAATTATTATTTTGAAAAAAAAGAAGTAGTAGTTGATCAAATCTATAAGTTTTAGAAACAATATAATTTTAAGATTTATGATATCCTTATATCATATTATGTAATATATACACATACATATACATATATATATATATATATATAAACTGGTTAAATTACGATTTTACTATAATTTGTGAATTATGATTTTTTATTAAATAATTAATGTAGTTTTAAAAATATAAATAAAATTTATATTTTAAAATTTATATTTATGAGTATTTTGATATAAAAATAAATAAGAAATTGTTGATGATAGTTTATTTTTATCATAGAAGAGATACCGGAGAAGCCATTGAACAAGGCCTCACGACCACAATATCATTCACAAAAAGGGAAAAAAAAAAAAAAGCCATTTTCATCTTTCGATATTTTGTCATTTGCTCAATGGTCAAACGACTAGTTATGACAAAGACACGAAAGTCTTGACAAGCCAATTGTTCATATATGTGACCCGACCGCGATATATCCGAACACCTACCTAGCATGTTTGGAAACGCGGCACGGACCCAAAACTACGTTTGATATGAAACAAAATTTTAGAGCTTCTTCGTCAACGTGATTTTTCACCGCGTTTCCAAATGACAATAAGGTTAATGAAGCATGTCAACAAACTCTACAAGGCTAATTCTCATTTTCTTCTAAATGGCCACGTAATATAATATCATATTAGTAATAAGAGTATTTGAATTTTATTAGAATGATTATCCTTTTTTTTTTTCCAGGTAGGAACCTTAAGTATTCTGTTATAGCATATTCTCTCACATAAAATTGACAGAATAGAGAATGCGAAAATTTTAAATTTTAATAGAAGATAATTATTTAGCAATAAAACAAAATAACATAGGTCAGAGTTCGTCCATATGTTACTTTCTTAGGATTATTTAATGGATGAATGAAAATGAAAACATACTCATTACTAACTGCAAATAAAAACCCTGAATTATTTAATTCAAGATAATTTCGGCAGATCAAGACAAATAGGCATAGGTCAGATGTGCAATAACATTCGCCACCTTGTTATCATTATTTATGAAGACCATATAACTAATTGCAATTATAATACCATTGATGATTTTGAACACTCTTTGATTCATTTATACAAACTTTTATACCTTAAAAAAAATTGCAAATTGTAATTGGGGTCACTTGATTGCATATTAATTTAATAATAGTTTAAGTGCTAAAAAAAAGAGTTTAAATAAGGTATAAAGAACAGCCAAGAGTCTATGATCTGGTTTGAAACTCAAACTCAAATCAAATCCAACAATGAAAATTTGTGGTATTACATCCAACTTATAGGTCTTTTTTTTGGTTTTGGGATGTAATACTCTAGCTTCCTAACCTTCAAATTATATCACAAAGGCTCATTATAACTCATTTATGTGAAAATATCATTTTTTGCAATGGCTTTATTTGTCATTAAAAAGCAAATTAATTCATTAACGACCAAATGAGGGATGTAAGTTTACCTAAATTCTTTTTCATCTATAACATATTCATTCATATCAGAAATACCATAATTTAAACCTTACATCTTGGATATAGAACCACACAACACAAATATCACATGTTAATATAAGGTTGCTTGGTCCCTTTTTCTTATAAAAACATTGAAAATTTATAATTAATTCTAGAAAAATCCAAATTATACAAAATGGTAGCTTTCTTGAAAGCTCTAGATGTCAAATAATAATAAAAATAATTTTAGATCAAAATAATAGCATTTAATATATGAAAATCAATAAAATGATATACTGGGTCATGCTCTCGAACTCTTGCAAACCCTAATTTTCAAAATTTTATAACTCTCTCTATACTGATCCAAATTGAGTGTTCTTAGTGGCTTTGGAAAGCTTATAATATCTACTTTATGCCTATAAAATTTTATGAGTATTAGACTTCATTTAGCTCCTAAGAAATACTAAAACCAAAACTAATCATATGAATAGTGACAGTAGCAATCCTGCATAATTTGGCCAATTTTAAAAAATCATAATCAATTCTTTAGAGTTTTAAAAATGTTGTTCTTTAGCTTTGTGAAAAGATCTAGGTGAGCTCTATAAATATGCCAAACTTCATGCCAAGACTAGTCTATTTAGTTAGATTTTGGTTTAAGATTAGTTTATGATCAAATTTTTCTTCTAAATGGCCCTAAAGGGCACCAAATGACCTTTTTCATAACCCATGGCCCTTTGAGCACGTCTTATAGTACCAATGCAGCATTTATAAGCATTCTAATCAGCCCGAATTATCATGGCACTCAATTTTACTCTTCCACATGAATTCATACACATTCACATCAATACTCAAGAGTGTCAAAATCATGCATTCTTATTCATTTGAGCCCAAATATGATTCATATATCATAATACATACATTTACACTTAAGACCTCATTTACATCTTATGTTCATCATATAATTACATACTTTGGCATCAAAATGCACATAAACCTATTCTAATGTCAAAGTGTCATCTTTTGCACTATTTGGCTCTCATTCTTTGCTCCTTGAAACTCACCTAGACATGGTTAGTGATAAAAGAGGGAGGGATGAGATTCAAAAAATCTCAATAGCTATCTACCTTTCAAGTACACATATATGACACATTTTTATGTTAATGAATACAAGCATGTTCTAAATGCTCATAAAAGACATGCATAAACATATTTTCATGTCATTCAAACTCATTTCATTCAAGAATAGTCTCTAAGGACTTTTGATCTAGCTTTATCCAATTTTTAGAGACTTTTAGATTTGTTTCATCCACTTTTAGAAACTTTTGATTTAGCCTTACTCACTTTTGAGACTTTTGGCTTTATCTCACTCACTCTTAAGGACTTTTGGCTCCTCCTCACCCAATCTAAGAAACTTTTAGCATAACCTCATCTAAGTCAAGTTATCTTGCATTTAAAACACATTTAATGCACATAATGGTATCATAACATGTAAATAAAAGCTATAAGTATATCTCATAGTTCAAACATACACACAAGTATCCAAAGACACTAAATCACCCAACAAATGCATACAAGAAATGATAGAAAGCTACCTCAAGGCTGGGAGCACACTTTTCTCTTTGAAACTTCTCTCTTTTTCTCGACCTCACACACCCAATGATGGAGAGCTTGATTTGCTTGGCCTAGATACATCCAACATGATACAAAAATATCATTGGAACTAATTCTAATATCTCATAAGCTCTACACACTCATATGCTAGCTTATGGTTCAATTATAGCTCCATATAAGGCATAATGAAGCAACTCTCATAATCTTTGTTTTTGGCTCTAATTTCTCCTTTAATTTAAGTCTTATGACTCTATTTACACTCACTAGAGTCCTTTCTAACTCAAATTAAGGGGCCCAACCTCAAGTTGATTCATTAAGCCTAAAAAAACCTAAAATTTTCAACTTTCAAAATATGGTTTTTAAATTGAAACCAATGGTTCCTTTGGAGTCTATAATTTATATCTAGACCACTTTTTACCTTAGAATCAAGAAAAACTCTCCTTAGGTGCATTCTCTCTCACTTGGCAAAGACCTCCTATACCATTGGAGACCATGGAGTTTTTTTTGTTTTCTTAGGGAATTAGTCACTTGTGAAGCTTTCTAAATATTTTGGGACTTCATCCATACTCTTACATAAGCCATAGAAGCTGTAGGAAGTTTTAGATTTTCATATACATATTAAATTCCCTAAGTGTCACACATTGATTTTTATGGCTTGTTTTTTAATCCTATTGCTTCCTTAAGTTCCTTAGGCTCTAAAACCTCTTTCCTTAGCATGTTTGAATCAGAACTAAGCCTCTTACATACCCATCTATTTCTACCCAAAGCTCAAGGGGAAAGAAGAAGCAAGAGGAAGCAAAATTACAATATACATCATACCTTGCTTTCAAGCTTCCTAAGAGCTCTTCCTCATGCTCCTAAGAGTTCTTCTAAATCTTCTCCTCCCTCAACTGACTCATCCATAAACCAACACCAATTCAATCAATAAAATCATAGAAAGAAAGAAGAGGAAGAGGGGAACAAATTTAAAGAAATAAAGAGTGTGAAAAAGCAAAGAATTTCTCACCCTTTTGAAGCTTCTTCTCTTCGCTCTTGGTGCGTCTCCTAAGCTCTCTCAAATTCTATCCAAACCAGAAAAGTATCAATGGAGAGAAAGGTATCAGTTGAAAAAGTTGTTGCTACAACTGTATTTTTAGCAACAACTTTTTATATTTGCTACCAAAAGTCATTGCTAAAAGATTGTTTTTTTGTAGTGTTTAGAGAGGATAAATTTTCTTATTGTTCCTTCACTAAATCAACTCACTAATGGTTTAGCAAGAAAAAAGTGAGACATATAATGCTCATTATACACCAATGAGTACTTAGTAAGAAATATACCTTATATAATCTCTTACTAACAATTTTCCAAAAGAAAATCCATTGGCAATTTTTGTTTGCTCAATACTACTCATTTTCACCTATTTCACTTAATACTTAGCATGGACATTATTCCTTCACCATTCTCTCAATAAGTAATTTGCAGTGAGGATATAATACCCTTAATAATCCCTTAAAGGAATCTAAACAAGGGAATTATTTTCTTGCTAGTACCTCATTAAAATGTAATTTTTTAAATTCTATCTTCCATTAAAATAATAACTTGAAAAACTTAACAGAATTATAATATGGCGCAATTAAATTAAGCAAAAATTTTTGCATTATTTAAATAAAAATGAAAATTTTTAAAATAAGTAAAAATCTAGTGCATAATAAGTTTTAAAAAAATAAGTAAAAATCTAGTAAAAAAATAATAATATAAAAATTAATCATATCTGTCCAAAATTTTCTTCTTAACGGTCTTTTATCTCCTTATTCTCTTACTACCTTATTATTAGTCAAATTGACTTGAAACGTAGATGAACCAACTTCTACTATAAGCAAAGTTGTTAGTCACAATGGGGTAAATTTTCTAACGACTTTTGGTTGGAAGCGAGGATCACTTGATAACGCGAATAAAATAGTGAGCATATGTTGTTTTATTTGTTGCTTCAATTGTTGCTCCATGGTCGAGGCCCATGTAAGGTCCTCTTGGTCTTGTGAAGGGGGTGGAATCTGAGGGGACCCATCATAGATTTTGACTAAGTGCTTCAAAGTTGAGGCTACTCAGACTGTGGACACATCCTTTTCTATTTGAATTAGTAACTTCCCTTCACACGTCTAGGTTAATAAGAGGATGTGTCGGAGGGTCTTCACATATTTTTGGGTCATTTTAGTGTTAAGATTCTCTTGAACACACATAATTAGAAGATATTAGTTATCACAATAATAGAAAACTGAGTAGTATAAATAATTGGCAATAATATGGCAAATTGTCTTGAGTGCTTTAAAATGCATTACTTGATACCTTTCCTCTTGTGGGTCACATTGTACACTTTTCAGTATCATACCAGTCACTTTAACTTATTTTTCAATAAGGTGATTTGGACTTAATGGCTGGATAAATTAAAACATCCTATATTTGACAAACCTGATAGACCCACTAGTTTGCATAAGGGTTCCTCTTAATGGATGTGGAGGTAATATATCAATCATCTTATGTCCGAATGTCCCTGAAACCATCCTAAAGCTTTGCATGCATGGTTGGTGGAGCCAAACCCTAGGTTCCTTAAACATAGGCAGTGTTTATTACATTTATGGTTGCCTTCCTTGCATTGTGCAACATATCAAAGTATTGGCTATGATCTGTCTTATACCATACACTCCTTGCTAGAAGGCATTCTTGCTTTGTGGCAAAGTGACATATGGCCTATAAAAAAATGAAAGAAAATGCTTAGTAATGTAAACTGAATCAGAATAATTAATAGTCTAATTAAAATACATGAATTACATATCATGAATTCATCAAATAGGGCATACTTTGTCTCCTATAGATAGTACCTCCATTATGCAACTATGCACAACATCCAAGTCAACACCTAGTGGATACTCTAGATTATGATCTTTGATGGCTTCAATCGGATCCTGCAATGAAAGCAAAACATGAGCAATAGATTAGTATTGTAAATTAAAATAATATCTCATGGCAATACTTATGAGAAATCTCTAGTAGCTAACCAAATTAGTTTTATCCTATCCATAATAGAAGAAGATGGCACACTTAAAGCAAGAGATGTCCTAGTAGAATTATAAGCTACCCCCATGGAAGCTTAGGCTAGCCTAGTAGTAGTTACCTTAATAGAAGCATGGATTGTCCTAAAACGACCTCCCATTGGAATAACAATGGTCATCAAAGTAGAGATAAAAGGTCGAAATGCTGTAGGGCACATGCAATAGAAGGGTCTAAGGTATGTGATCTAGATGTAGTGCCTTTACCTCTAATCATCCCCCTCCTTTAGGTGCCTCTACCTCTAAATAGCATATTGTTGTTGAAAAAAAAAAGTACAAAGTGGAAGAGATGAGAGAGAATACATCAATTTATATAGTGAAATTTTATCCTAAATGTATACTAATTTGTATACTAGCAACATAATAGTAGCAAAAAGCAAAATAATATAGTAAAGTAATAGCTAAAAAGAGACTTGTAGCCTAAGTAAGGAGGAAAAAGCAAATGTAGTACTAAGACTTCCTCCTATTTTAGCACCACCTCAAGGAAAAAGGGAAAAAAAAAAGAGTAGGAAACAATTGTAGCTACTTTCATTTGTTATACTAGAAAAGATAAACTAATTCACATATCATTAAGTATTATTTGATAATTATAAATGACTAAAATGATATATTTTGTAACATGTAAGAAAGGTTAGTAGGTTACTGTCCATACACTATGAACCTACAAGAAAGATTAATATAGTGAGATCACTTTAAACACAAAGCTTTATCTGAAAAGTAACCAACTTTTGCCTTAAATCAAAGATGTGACTAGCACGAATGTGAGATAAATTTTGCATTCATAAGCTTAAGGAACAATTGAAAATTTGCATTTCCTACCATACCAAGGGACTAATAGGAAAGAGATCCAATCCAATAACCTACTTTATTTAAGGTACCTTTAATTATAAGGTTATCTTATTCTTAGTCCTATAGAAATTTTGGTGGTGTCTCATAAAAATAGGATATCCTAAAATTTTCTAAATAACTTTGCACCGAACAATTCAACAAAGAGAGCTCTACTCTCAAGTTCGAAAAGCTAAATTGATCTATACTAGGGTGGGGAATCTTGCTTGTGGATTTATGGAGCTATGTTATGTTACACTTTACTTAAGTACAATATAAGACACACTGCCTGCAAACAATCACTTCCCATATAATAACAAGGCAATATCAAGAATCACCAAAATACTCATAGCCTTAACAACAAAGAACAACAAAAACAACAAGAATAATAATAAGAGTAAATTACATAGACTTTCTTTAGAATAAAACGTTACCTTATACTTTAGTCCAATTTTAAAATTTTAACCAAAATACCTTCCATTAACCTAAATATATATTCTTTTAACAAAAAATCTAAATAGAGAGTATTTTGGTTAAAATATTTAAAATTGGACTAAAATATAGAGTAATTTTTTATTTCAATGGAAGTTTGTATAATTTATGTTAATAATAATAATAATGATGATGATGATAAACAAGAATACTAAAATCCCCTAGTATAAAAGAGGACCGTACTAATTTGTAAGCATGAATCCTATAAATTGACTAAATTATTTTGACAAAGCTATCAAACATACATTCATGCATAATTAGCAATATTAAGTATAAGTCTCTCTTGCAAGCCTTCTATCAAGAACTTGACGTGCACTTTCTAAATAATACACTGTTAATTTGATTTGATCCATAAATGAATGCACAAGAGCAAGGAGATACCTAAATCAACTCTCAATCCCAAATACAACCTTATGCTTCCATCATTTGCAAGACATTATCATCACAAAGAGTACTAGAACATCTTAACAAAATTCAAAAATGGTCATAAAAAACCATTCATGACATGAAAGATAGAATAAGTCAAAATCCTACTAACTTGATCAACCATAGACACAAGATAGATCATTACAAAACATAATTCAAGAAAAGGATGCAACTCAAACTTGAAGAATGGAACTCACCTAAGTCCTTTACACCTTAGCTTATGTCCTAAAGGCTTGTTGCGTGCTATCTATTGTTGGGTTAGCCAATGATGTCACACTTAGGTCTAGCTGAAGGGGAAATGGTTAAGCAAAACAAGAAAAAGGCTCAAGCAAAGATTTTGCTATGCTCAAATGTCAAAAAAGAAAAAGAATCACACTCAGAGTGAAAGACAAAATAGCATAAGAAACAAAACCTTACCTAATCAACTACAATTTCATAATAGTAATGACGACAACAAGCATGACGGTGACGAAAGTGCGATGGAGCAAGGGAGATAGCAAGAGAGCCAAAGAGATAGGAATAGAGCAAGGGCACTAGAGAGTTTTCTAATTTGAGGGAATAAATATTTAATTTTAAAAAGCATTTAGGAAAGGGAAAATTCCCTTGCCTATTCAAATATTAATTAGCAGGGAAATTTTCCCTTACTAAATGCAAGTATAGTGGGCTTAGTGAGGAAACTTGAGTGCTTAGTAATCCCTTGCTAATCAATGATAGATTACAAATGGAAGTATCCCTAGCTTTTCCTCTCATCAATCCCTTGCTAATTTGTTGTTAAAATTTGCATCATCGTTAGCGCATTTCTTCCTTCCAAATCCACAAGGATTGGTAAGGGATTTGTCATTTCTCATTCTATTCCCTAGCTATTTCCTCTTTTTTCTTATTGTGAAAGAAATTGATAACATGTTGTTATACGTGGATTGGCAATCATTTCAACATGCTAAAATAGATTGTAATTGCCTACATGGATATTACACTACATAATCTCATAACCATAGTCCTTAAACAATTTCTTTTTTTATTTTTCTATTCCTATACTTCTAATTGAGCAAACATTCTTCTTCTAGATTGAAAACCAAAGTTGATAAAATACTTAATTTAGAACTTGAGGTTTAATATGCACATTTATAACAACATGTTATCAATTTCTATTAATTTAATTCATAAACTTAGCATTTAGGATAACATTAAAATTGCTGACAAATATGTAAAACAAAATTGATTCAAAATAAATATTTGGAATGAAACTGATAATAACCTTAAATTTTTAAGATAAAAAAGTATCCCTACCTATTATATATGTAGTGTATAACAAGATTTTATAACAACATATATTACCATGCCTCAAAAGGATGTATAAAGTTTTATATTTACATACACACTTTAAATTATATATATATATATATTTAATTACTATAATTTACTCGTGTGAACATTAAATTTATCATAAATTTTAAACTCAACCTGTTTACATAAAATGGCACACCTATTGCTCTCACTAATTTGTAGAATATGTTCCGTTTTGGTACACAAAAAATAATTTTTATGGAAATAAAAATGAGATTAAGAATGTAAATGAGTTTTGATAAAATAAAATTTTGTATTCTATAATTATATTTCATATATCATAAAAAAGAATAAAAATGTCATTTTATTTATATGCTTAGTTAAATAACAAGAATGATAGAATAAAAAGGAAAGTTTGAAAAATGACTATAATAATTATAGTGCAAAAAATATTAAGATATTTATTATTAATTTATTTAATATATAAATTTTTTTAGATACCTTTAATTAATAAATATCAGAATATTTATATTTTTAATTTTTAGAGAATATTATTTGAATTATTAATAAAAAATAATTAAAAAATATTCATTTATCATTATTATTTTACTAAGTTATTTTGTCAAGGAAACCCATTAGATTAGAATATTTATTGGGTCACAGGGAGGCTTCTCATTCCTAGTGCAGATTCTCTACCTAACGGTTTTTTCGTCTAGACGTGCCCGTCTCATTTTAATTGTTAAATTTAATTTGAATAATTTAAATTTAAAAAAAAATTATTCTTTTAATTTCATTTATTATTCTTTTAAAAGTTTATAGTTAAAAAATTATTTTTATCATACCTCCTACATTCTTCAAAACACTACAAAAAAATTTAAATCTAAACCATTATATTAAATTTACATAATCCAAATAAAATAGATATCAATAGATAGAGAAACTCTTGTACTGATGTTTTAATTTTGAAAAATGAAATAAATTAAGACTTTATTTGATCTGCTAAATTGCGATTATATTCTTTTAACAGAATTGATATAATATTTATTATATTTATTATTTTATTTATCAAATTATTTTTTTATAAATAAAAATAAAACAATTATTTTTTATTTTATCTCCCCTCGAATATCCATTTTTTATATTTCTCCCCTCTTTGCATTCACTGACCACAAACCCACCCGTAAAGGAATACCAATGAAAAAAGTTAGTCTGCCATGCCAGCCAAACCTGTAACCAAACCAGATTTTACAGGAATCTCATTTAGAGGAAGCCACGAGCTATTCATGAAAACACTACTACTACTACTTCAGTCTATATACATTGTTTTGGACACTCTTTTGTTATTACGAAATGTAAAGACGACTCCGTTCTGGGAAAACACCCAGTCTTTGGAAATGCATGAATCGGCCTAGCTTCAAGTTTGCTGTGGATAGTTGGTCAATCTTCCCTAAGACTATCTTGCTTAGTATTTGCCACATTATCTTGTGTATCAGCAAATGCTGCGAATCGCCAAGCCTATTCATGGACATAAGATGAAGGTACCAAGGATGTAAATATTTCCAAATTCGCGCTCCATGTTATTTTTGGTTGACCAAATTTTCTCAATTGGAAAATAGCTGTGAAATTTCTTCCACCGTTTGACGGTGAACTTTTCAAATTCTTTCTGCTCCCACAGTTTGATGATGAAGTTTTCAAATTCTTTCTGGAATAAATTGTCATTAATTTTCCGTTTTTTTTTTTGTGAATTAATGTGTTAAAGATTCTATCAATTAGCCTTTTTTCTTTTTAAATTTTTTATCAGATAAACGCTGAAATAGAAAATACTAAAAGATTCCCTAACATTTTTTTCGGGGCTTTCGTATCCTTTTTTCGTTTCAAATTATTCTCCCCTTAAATTTCAATGGCTTTTGTCTTCACAGTTGTGGCACTTCTCTGGTTTTGGCTTTTCTGATTGGATGTCTTTTGATGTTGTTTGGTCATAAAACTTCAAGGAGAAGATTTTAGTGACTACTATACAAAAACGGTTGAATATGCATCTGTTTCAGGCAGTCGACATCGTGCTTTTAATTTGAATAGGCTTGGAATAAGTATTGGTGGCGTTTCCTGTGTTTGTTACACTTGAATAGGATAAGAGAGAATTTAATCCCAGCTAGCAGGGTTGAGGGAAACCATTATGGCCATAAAAATTGTGTGTTACCGACACATAAATTAGGGGGTAGTAGGGGCCATAAGGGAAATAGTTGGTAGGGTAAGGTGGCCTGAAAATAGAAACTGATTTTGATATACGAGAAACTGACTTTTTTGTGTAAATATGAATTAATTATGGGTGGTGTTTTAATATAATATGCAGTGACAATCGTAATAGTAAAAATGCAATGCCAAACTTGATTTCTTTTGGGTTAAAATGCTTGAATGTATTTTTTCTCTTTCTCATGTTAATGTGATTAGGTGTATTCCATAGGGTTGGTTTAGTGACAAAGACGATCATGTAATGTGTCATTAGATCTATTGTTGTAGGTTGAAGTCTTAGCTAGAGGAAAGGAAAAAACCACAGGAAAATGATATTCACATGACATTTGACATTCCTCTATACAAGTAATCAAGGATGATCCACATAATTTGCTTGGATAAATGTAAATATATGACTTCTTTAGCTTACAAGTTCTAACTACTTCTCTTGAACATCAAAGATATATAATCAGCCCAGTTTCTCTGTTGAATATCTCTAGAGCCATCAATTTCATTCTCCATAGGCTAAAAAAAATTTTGTCTGGCTACATGGAGGCCATATTTTGTAAAATCAATTCTAAAGACTACTTAGTCAGTTTCAGCATTGCTTCTAACTCTTAGCTGGAACTACCTAGTTTCTGACATGGAACTTGCGTTTTAGGCATGACCACTATGCAATAATACATTTCAATTGCCTTGAAATTATACCAAGTTTATTGTAGTTTTCATTTTATATTGATTATAAACATACTTTTTATTTATAAACCACTAGAGGCACCAAAGAGACGCTTCCAGTAAATCCGGTTGGAAGAATTATTCTACCAGATTTCTTTCATTAGAAGACTATAATTGAAGAATTTTTTGGTGATGTATAACATGTGTGGCATAGCAGGTTTCAAGCAGTACTGCTAATAACTTAAAGTTGCTACTGATTGAAACAAAGAAGCTAGCAGATAGGATTTTGAGACACATAATCCAATGTTATTATTAGCAGAAAACCTAGTGTTTAAATTTTAATTAGACTCACTTTATAAATCAAATTTAAATAGCTCCATTTGCTAGATATCTTAATATTTCAATAATTTAATAATTAAAAAATCATGCATAGCATGAGAACCATAATTTCGAAGTCATAGACTCAAAAGCTCATGACCATTTAGTCTCAATCATCCAAAAATGACTTGAAATCTATTTAGTCATCCTCCGCTTAAAGTGGAAAGAAATCGTTTTGTACAGTTTGAAGCTCTGTTTTTAATGACTGGATTGAAATTATGAATCCTAAAATTTTGTGTCTTTTTGTATCCTAAATTTTAAGCTAGAAATTTCTCCAAGAAGGATTTAACGATTACTGGACAAAAATGGTTGGCATGGTTCTATTTTTGTCAATGGTGCATAATACATTCACCTTTTGGTTCTAATATATCTTTTTTGGATTGTAAGGCTTTTTATTTAGAATCATGGACAAAGTTGTAGTTCTATGTGCCAACAATTCTTCTAGTATTGGCTTTATTTTCATTACCTCTAATCATTCTAGCCTAACCAAATTATATTTTGGATTCATCTTTCCATCTAGCAATATCTTACTTGAGCTCAGATTTCAATGGGTAATTCTTATTTTAGAATCTCCGTGAAGTCAAGCATGTCCTCTAGCTATCCCAACAGCACCCAATATCAGAGTTATATGTTATTCATAGGCACTTTTGAACTGAAACCAAAACCTTGCACCTAACGTCAACTGTACATTCTTAGCTTTTTGAAATTTGAAACTCCTAAATTGTTTAAGAACTGCACCACATTTTTAAGCTGATGATTAGGTTAGATATTCTATGTCCATATATGTATTATAAGTATCTGAGCTACAGCTTGCAGCATTGTTTTCTGTTTTTATTTTTTGGTTTTTTTTTTTTTGGGCGAAAACTTCATTCAAAGATCTTTTATTTCCAAACAGTCACCAAGAGTTGGAGAAATTATAGAGAAGAATTTTCCAGGTTTTGAGATAACTAAATATTACAATTCATAGCTTGCAAGAGAGGAACTCTCTTCTTGGATGACAAGAACTGTTTATTCCACATTACTAGAGACTTTTCATACACTCAAAAACAACAACTAGGAAACAGAATTTACTCAATGAAACTGAGTTATCTTAGTAACAGATTTGTAATCTAGCTATCTGCCTTCTATGTCTGTAATACTGACAATATTGTTGGAGAATAATCTATGACTTTCTTCATGGCACTCTGAACTCAAGATACTCTGCCTTTGGATGAATGCAGGGTGCCCTGGAGGAGGAAGATTGACAATCTCACTATTAAGCATAGAAATTGCAGTGCTCATACTGGGCCTCTCTCTTGCAAGGTCTTGTACACACAAAAGTCCTATGTGTATGCACCTCAATATCTCCTTTTCTATGTTAGGATCAGATATTTCAGGATCTATCAATGGTACAATATTCTTTTCCTTCCATAATTTCCATACCTAAAATTTTTAAAAAATAATAAAAAAGAAAGGGGGCATGAGTATCAGCATTGAAAGCTTGAAAGCTAATAATTGAATGAGTAACTAACAATAAAACCTTGCAATTAAGTATTGAGGAGGCAATGAATAGTAGAGACTTACAAATCCTAAAAGGCTGAGAGAATGCTCATGGTTATAAAAGCTAGAGTTTCTTCTTCCACTAATAGTTTCTAATAATAAAACTCCAAAGCTAAACACATCTAATTTCTCTGAAACCAATCCTTCTATTGCATATTCTGGAGACATGTAACCACTGCATTATCAAGTAAAATAATTAATTCTTCTTAGTGTACTCACTTCTCAGTATGCTACAATAGTATTTGATAGAGAAGGAAAACTTACTAAGTTCCAACAACTCTTTTTGTATTAGCTTGATCTTCACTTCCTTTGAAAATTCTAGCCATACCAAAATCTGATATTTTTGGATTTAGGTTTTCATCCAACAATATATTGCTTGCCTTTAGGTCCCTATGTATAATTTTTAGTCTGGAATCTCTATGAAGATAAAGTATACCTCGAGCTACTCCTTTGATTATGACAAAGCGCTTTTTCCAATCCAAGAGTTTATGTTGTGCTGGATCTACAAAAGCAAGGGGAAGGGTCATATTAGTTTTGAACACAACATAAAGAATTCCCAAACTTGAATAGCTTTAAGAAACTCTACTAGCTACTATTGTTCTATTTTTCCTTTTCTTTTTTCATTCTATATATTCTAGATAGAGGAAAAAGCCAACAGTTTTAAAGTGCATGTGACATAGCTAGAAAAGAAGAGATCAAAAGAACCAACCAAAAATAAATGCATCTAAACTTTTATTTGGCATGTACTCGTAGATCAACACCTTTTCTTCTCCTTCAATACAACAGCCTAAAAGCTTTACAAGATTACGATGCTGAAGTTTAGAAATGACAGCCACCTCATTTATAAATTCCTCTAATCCTTGTCCGGATGCTCTAGAAAGTCTCTTAACTGCTATCTCTTGGCCATCTTGCAGTTTCCCCTTGAGGAACCAAGAAACAGAAGTTACACACAATGACTTTGAAAGTAATTAAGGTATGATCATAAATGAATGTACCTTGTACACTGGACCAAAACCTCCTTGCCCAAGTTTATTTGACAAATGAAAGTTGTTTGTAGCAATTGCAATCTTTTTGAAATCATATGCCAATAGCTTTTGGAGTTCAACTTGTGACAGTTCTCCAATAACGTTGTCATGTGTTCTTTCTACATTTGTGTCTCCTCTGTTTAATGTGCTCTTCCATTTTCTCCCTGATTCATAACAAAATAATGAATTTGGCAAGAGTGACAGACATGGAAATGCCCCATATCAAAATGGAGTAACATGAAGTACCAAACAACTTTCTACTTATATGAAGATTGGATTTGGAAATGCCTTCGTGTAGTAACTTAATTGAGCTCAATTTAAATTGTTAATGCCTCTACCATTTAAAACCTAACAAATATGACTGCATTTGAAATAATTGAGATGACATAAAATGGCATAGTACCTGAGTGTTTAGCTATCCATATCCACAAAAAATATGCACAGGTGACAATAATGATAGTTCCTATTATTACAGTAATGATAATGATGACTGTCACGCCTCGCTCCTTTTCTGTAATTAGAGAAAATGAAAAAGTTAACAGAAAATTCAATCCAAACCTAGTAATATGATTATGTTAAGATACCAAGATCTGAATAGGCTACACGAATGTATAGGTCAATTCCTCCATTTGATAACTGTTGTATGTCAATCAGATTTCCTGTCTAAGACATACAGCCAATCTCAGGATCATATGAATACGCTGTGCAAGTGCAATTCTCCAAGCACTGGCTTCTGCATTTGTCTTCTGAAGCAGATGACCATTCCGCAAAATTTGGTACTTTCACCTTTTTCAGATAGAAAAATCCATCTTTTCTATCTGTACCCCCATTTATCACTCTCTCGCACTGCAGAGCTGTTCTCCTAGCACAACCATGAATCCAGTTTTGCCTTTTCCATTCATCTCTATTGCTTGGTTCGAACCCTCTCAAACAGTTGCATAATGGTGAACTCTCTGAATCGCAGCTTCCAAATGCTCCACATATCCCGTAAACATTACACACTTAATTTGGAAAAAAAGAGGTTACTTGCCATTGCTTCTTGGCATCATCCCATTCTTTTGTCAACGCCTTGCCTTCTGAATTCAAGACAGCGAGTACTTTTGAGTCAGACCCATCGGGTAAAATGGAAGTATAATGAACAGTTCCATTCCTCTCATATAGTACAATGTTGGCACTTACGGTGGCACTTTTATGCCTAGGATCCGAAATGGGCACCCCCGTAAAGGCTCGGCCATTCCATGGACCACTGCGCCAGTATGGGCGAGTTCCATTCCATATGAAAAATTCAGGAAGATTTAGTGGTTCAAGACTAAAGTAGAAATTCCCAAGGGACGGATCAGACGGACTTTTCCATGATGTAAGCTTCACTTTCTCACCTGTTCTTTTGTTGCTGGTAATTTCCATACTTCGCAGAATTGTATCCGAAGGATGCTTGAAACTTTGCCATATGATGTTTCCTACAAAGTTATCAAGCAGGACAAGGTTTCCAGAGTCTAAAAGCTGGCAAGTAGTATTAGATGCAATATTTGACACATTTGATGACCAAATGATTTGCTTCTGTCCATTTAATACCACAAGATTGCCATTCTCAGATATTGTAACAATGCCTGAAGAATCCCCCAGTGGTCGATTTCTGTTAGCTACCCATACAATAGTGGATTCAGACATGTACCAAATTCCAACATAGCGATTTGTAGACTTTTCAGGGCTAAAGAACCCCAGTGTGAACAAACTCCCATTGGAGCTTATAATTTCAGGGTCCTTGATGAAGTGAGCTGATGTGATGGCGTTTGTGGCAGTGCCTAATACAAAACAGTAGCTGCAAAATATGATCATAACAAAGAACAAGCTTGTATGGCTGCAGAAGGTTCCCATTGTTGTGATTTAATGTAACTCTATCTTTTATGTTTGTATTTATATATAAACAAGAGGAAATTGATTGAAAGTATTTTTATGAAAATATTTTCCTTCTATGATAAATGAAGAAATAAAGGAGAGGCGATGAAACTTGAAAGGGGCCATACGTCCAACAAAGCCATTTAATTTCGATGACTTTGTTAAATAGACAAACAACTAATTGTGATGAGGATTGTGATAGGACAGGAAGACTTGAGAATATTCTCATTGGCGTAGATGACCAGCCATGTAATGGTCAGCAAGGATAAGATCAATAAGCATAAGCGTTTTTTTTTTTTTTTCCTTTTTTCTTTGAATGATTTGATAATGTCAATTCTTACCGTGCTTAAGTTCATTGTTCATATTGGATCTTATAAAAAAAAATTTACATTGTTCATAATATTTTGCTAAAAAGATATTTAAGGTCTTGGATATTGAGACTCATCTCTTGCTCAATCTCATGAAATTTAGAGATAATTTTAGACATTAAAATCAAGTATACTTTGCAGAATGGCGTAAAAGGCAATAATCTTCTAATTTCACCATTATTTCAATTAAAATACGTGGAAAAGTGTACTGATCTGCTTTGCAACAATATTATAAAGAATGCAGAACTACCAGATTTTTTTGTTCATATATGATGCAAGTGGCATACAAATTAGGTTTAAAACAATACTGTGACTAATTTATAAATCTTGAAACAGCCACTGATCATAAAACAAAGAAGCTAGCAAGTAGAATTCTAGGACCAAAAACAAACAAAAAAATATGAGATATTAGATACCAGATATTTTAATATTAAATAAGACTCTAAAATTAAAATATGCGCTGCTCCTAGTACTAGATATCTTCAATAATTTAAACTATCATGCCTAAGTTATGGATTCAAGTTCATCGCTATTAAGTCCTGGTCATCAAAAACCGCTTAGACTCTATCAAATCTTCCTCTTCTTTGAGTAGAAAGAACTAGTTTTTGTACAGTTCTTTATGACTGGATTGATATATTGAATCCTGAAAGATATGCTTTTGGTATTCTACAGTTTAAACTAGAAATTTCTCGAACAAGGATTTAATAACTACTAAACAAAAATGATTGGGTATGCTTCTAGTTTTTTTGTCAATGGTGCAAAATACATTCACCTTTTAAATTGTTCTGGTGTATTCTTTTTCCGATATCTGGAATTGTATGATTTTTTTTTTAATTATTATCAAGAATCATGGACAAATTCAAGAAGGCATATTCTTGTCTATTGCGAACAACTCTTCTAATATTGGCTTCATTTTCGCCACCTTTAATCATTCTAGCCAAGCCAAAGTATCTTTTGGATTCATCTCTCATCTGGCAATATATTACGTGTGCTCAGATCTTAAATTATAATTCTTAGTTTAGAATGTCCGTGAAGGTGAAGCATGCCACAAGCTATCCCAACAACATCTAATATCAGAGTTATATGTTACTCATAGGCATATCAGGAATAAAACCAAAACATTACCCTTAAACCTAAAATCAACTGTACATTCTTAGTATATGATATGGCCATATATGTATTACAATTATCTTCTTGTTACAAAATGGTGGGTTTTAGTCTTTTCGATGTGAAGAAAGATGACCAAGACTTTTCTTTTTGGTCAAGACAATTTTTTAGTTTTAGTCTTTTAAACGTAAACTTCACGGGAATGGGATTTTTCTTTTTTTTGGGTAATGACGATCATTATCGTCTTCTTCTTCCTATAATAATTGAAATCATATATAAAATGTCCATAGTAAATAGATGATTATAAAAAGTGTATAGCATACTTATTCAAAACTAGATCGTCATCACTTTTTTTTCCTTCATGTTTCGTATAATTTTCTCCATTTATATTCTTAATCTGTTTATTTTATTTTATTTTAATGCACTATTATTGGGAATAAGAAACAATTTCATGTAACCCATTTTTTATTTTAAAATTTTCAAATTCATATTTGTGTTATTTTATATAAAAATAAGTGAGAAATTATTGAAAGTATCTTACTTTTATTATCGAAGAAATAAAGAAGCCATGAAACAAATGCAATAAAGACATGAAAGTCCTAGCACGCCAATACTTGTCAGTGAGGCCAGTGAGGCAGCAAGGTCAATAAAGCAGGTTGGCAAAAGTCTATAGAGCAACTTCAACTTTCATCCAAATGGCCAGGTAATACAATATCAAATAATTATTGGTTAAGGTACTTGAACTTTAGAATTTTTTTTAAAACTTATTTATAAATAGGTTGGTTTAGTTATTAGAATAAATATTACTGAGTAAAATTTAAAACTCTTTTAACCTTCACTCTTCTCCAAAAAAGAATCTCATTTTCAATACTCATCTATTTCTTAAAAGTAAACAATACTACAAATTAGATTTTTCCATCTACTCTATTTTCAAGTTACGGTTGAGAAAGATATTTATATTTAAAGACAAGTGCTTATTGGTTTGAAATGATTATGGGAATAGTAATAAAATTTTCAATCTCGAAGGTGTACTAGAAAAGCTTCCCTAAAAACAGTAAAAATTTTCGCAAGTTTATGCGGAACTCTTCTCATTAATAAAATGTAAGAATTATTCAGTATCAATGTGGTCTCTCAAATTTTATCTCAATTTATTACTCCAAATATATTTTTTGCATCAATTTCATTTTTCTGTTAATTCTCTATTAAATGAATTAGCGAAATGATGATGCATATAATTTTCTAATGATGTGTAGCATTATAGTGTGTCATGCTAAGGTTTGACATGGCAGTGTGACAATCCAGTTTGAGAGTGTCACATTACATATTAACGTGATACATCATCAATTTTGTTAAGAATAAATTATATAAATTTTTATTTAATTTTATTGAAATTACATAAATTTCCTATTTATTTTTAAAATATACACTTATTTCCTTGAAAAAAAAAAGTTCATTTTATTCTATCTTCTTTAAATTTTGATAAAATTATACATTCCTTTTCTTTATTTTCAAAATATATATTTCTTCTTTATAAAATCAAAAGTTGTACTACATTTTAGTCTAATTGGCTAAAATGTCTTTCATTAATCTAAATACACATTTGTAGACTAAAATACTTTCTTTTACATTTAACAAATCAAAAAATTCATTGATAAACAAAGTATGAATAAATAGATTAAAAAATTACGTACAGTTAGAAATTCTGATTCATAACAATTAATAATGAATTAATCAATTTGCACCAAAAAAAAACTTTAAAATTATTATCTTTTCTATAAAAGGCACATGCTACACTAACTATTCATTGATAGATGATGATTAGTTTACAGTTTTGCCAAATTTAATGAAAACAAAATTTATTATTATTTTTATTTGTGCATATTCACATATAATTCGATGAAGAACAACACTAAAGGTGGAGGTATTTGCAATTACCTCACTTTTATTTATTCTTATTTCATTATTTTATTATTATTTGTGGGAGATGGATTTAATTGAAATAATGAAATGGGACTTAATTAAAACATTCTCTAGGTTGTCATGGGTACAATTGTGATTTTTTGCCCAAAATAAAATAAAGTCAACATCAATGCTACATTTCTGTCAAAGCTTCCTTCCTCACCAACTACTAAACATTTTTTTTTAAGGTTTGTCTCAACCTTATCATCTCTCAACTTTCTATCCTTCTCTTTTGAAGCTTCCATCATCTTCCTCACTTGAGATGCCATTTTCATGCAGCTCCATTTACCATTTCAGTAACTTTGAGCTCCTCTATTGCTCGTCTAACTCCTCCCCTGCTTCCATGCATGAAGCAAGTGAGAGATGAGAAAAACTCAACTCCTTCCTTTAACCTAATATTTGCCTCAGTCAGCTGTAGCACCCCCAACAAATCCTACTACAAGTTAACATGTAGGTAAAGATAAAACCCATGAAATTTGTAATAACCTTAACACCTAATCAAACTAATTAAGAATAATTATATGATTGATAATCAATCTTAAAGCCAATACTAGTTTACTAATGGATGAAAATATAGGCAAATTTGAACATTTTATTAATTAATAACCACTATTATATAAGGTAGAAAATCTAAGTTCATAAGGAATTTAATTTCTTATTTAAGACTTTCAATTCATCCATAATTGAATCTAGAAGTACAAAACTCCTATATATTTGCCTAGAAGTCATTATGTATCATTAATATAGTGAAAACTAGTTTTAAAAGTTGAATTAGGTGTTTAGGAACTTAGGCCTTAACTTGAAAGGACTTTGCCATGGTCAAGATGGTTACTGAGACCTCTAAAAGCATCAGGATATGCTTACGCCATAACTTGAGTACTCTTTACCATGATTTAATTCGATTCTATAACTTTGGAACTAAAATTTTGGACTTGCATTGTGACTTAAGACACTCACATCGCAACTCAACTTGCTATTCACTACTAGAAAATCACTTATTAGCGAGGCCACTTAGCGACGACTTTGATATTCCTCTCTAATAAACTAAATTAGTGAGGAATTTTGCGAGGAACTTTAGATTCGTCTCTAAGAATAAATTTAGCGAGGCCCTATAGCGAGGGATGTTGAAGTCCTCTCTAATTATCCAAATCCGCGAGGAAATTAGCGAGGAATAACACGATCCTCTCTAAATTTACCCATTAGCGAGGAAATTAGCGAGGTCATGCACAGTCCTCCCTAAAATTATGTAGTTAACGAGGAAAATAGCGAGGAGCAGTGTAAGCCTCTCTAAATTGCCCAATTAGCGAGGAATGTAGCGAGAATTAATTTTCCTCTCTAAATAGCGAGGGAATTGCGAGAAAATTTTTTCCTCTCTAAAAAATTAATTGAAAAAAAGAGAAAAACGTAGTCATAATGATGATTATACAATCAAGTGAAGAATATGCAAGAGTAAATAGATGAAGAAATAAAAGTATATTGGATTCTTTCTTGTGTTGATATGAATATATGAATAAAATATTATTCTATTATAGAGAAATTAAAAAAAAAGTAAGTAAAAAAGTGATAGCAAAATTTATGTCTATCTAAGAGGAGATCCTGTGTATATATATATATATATATATATATATATTTTATATATATATATATATATAATATAATACTCATATAAATAGATTTTATTTAAACTCACTTGATATTTCTCTTTCATATAAAATCGATCTCCCCTTGAATCAAAAAATAAAAATGTTAAAAAATAAATTATATATATTTATTCTTTCATATCTCTCCAAGTTTTTTTAAATAAATAAATAACGTACCAAAGAGAAGATAAATTAAAATAAGGGTGCGAATTCAATAATTGCAGTAGTCTGAAATAGGGACGCTCATTTAGATTATAGACTTTCACCATTAACCGTTTGACCTCAAAGATAGAGACAAGTGCTGTGCTATCTCGTAAAGGCCTACATGTATATGGGAGGGAGGAATGTAGGCTTGTGTCCACTAGCAAGGTGATTTTTCCAAATCACCCGTAAGTTTAGTCAAATTTCACCTTATTGCTCCCACTAGATTTTTTTTTTATTAGCTTCCTCTGGTGTATATTTTTTTCATGTCACTCTATTTTTGTGTTTGAACCATACTTTGTAAATATATTTTTTAAAAAGATATTACAAAATTTGTTGATATATTATTAGATAAAATAGTATTTGCAATACTATATAAATATAATTGTTTATAAATTGACAGTGATACATTTTTATGCTTTATTAAACAAAATTTTTCTCTTCAAAATATTATGAATTGCTATATATTATATAAATATTGAGTAGATACAAAATTAAATTTTTATAAATATTTAAATAGTGAAGTTGGTACTAATATAAAAAAATAATTTTTGATATTTTTTCATTTAATTTTAAACTTAATTTTACATTTAGGAAAATTTTAAAATATTATTAATGAGTTTAATTTAATTTAAAAATTTAAAAGAAAACATTTTATTTAAATACTATGATATAAAAATAATTTTTTAAATAAAACATTAAAAAAAAATTTAAAAAATTTTGCCTCTGCGCACTGAAGACCTTAGCTTCGCCACTTACCAAACCCAGCTGTTGTCAATTTTTATGAACCCTTGCTTGTTTGCCTACTCTTGCCAGAGGGGGTCTTCAAACGGAGGGAGCGAGAGACAGCGGTGGAGACAAGGGCACAGTAAAAGCTGCTTAAACAAAGCGTAAACGCAAAAAGGAAGGCTTCCTTGAAACCGCCTTTCCTTCGTTCACTCCTGACCTGACAGAAGCGAGAGACTGGAAAAAGAAAGGAGGCGGGGAAGTGCGAATGAGAAACTGAAAAAAATTGAGGAGGGGACTTTTCAGATAGAGGTGATTCGAAAAAGGAGTGAGCGGAAGAATTTGAAGAGGGAGAAGCCAGGGAACATCGACAAGCTGAGAGCAACAGGGGACCGGTAGCGAGAAAAAAAAAAGAATCAGAGAGAAAGACCGAGGAGGTTCCCTGATTCAGGGAGGAGAGGCAAAGAAACGAGAGAGAAGTCAGAGATTGAAGCCGAGAAAGAAGCACGAAGGAGAAGCTTGTTCTTCCCTCGAAATCCCTGCAGGTAACCCATGATTCCAGTTTACTTTTATTATTAACGTAATTTCCTGGTGATTGCTGGTGGTTTGAGATGGGATTGGATGATTAAGTAGCATTCTTACTGGGTAGTCGTGGTGTTTGTTCAGAAGGCCATGCTCTATATACATCCTTAGGAAAGCATAACAGGTATTCGATAAAATGCTTGATAGAAGGTTATAAAGATGAACACAAGTGGGTTATACTGTTATATTCTTCATATAAAATGTGTAAGATTTGACTAAGAATAACCAATGAAAAGATGATTTCATTGTTGGGCGACAAAAATAAATGTAGTTTCATAGAGATGTCAAGATCAAACAACTCCTATGTTGGAATTTAGATGATAGGATGTAACAGAACTGCTTACAAATCCTATATTTCAATAGTTTATACACAATTTTGAATTGTTAAAAATGAACTAATAATATACCTAATATCTTCTTACTAAACACGTTTCCAACAATGTTTGAAAGTGACAAAGAAATTGGTAATTAATAACATATTTAGGTAAAAAACGATTCAAGGCTATTACCATACTAATGGATTATCAGTGCCGCGACTCTCCAAGATATCTATTACTAATGGATTATATATTACCATTGTCGGGTTTGAAGTACTGTGATTTTTTTCCATTTACCAAGTTCAAATAATTGAAATTGATTAAAGGGAGTCAAATCTCTTAATTGAAATTGATTTTTGGGATCTGACCTGTCCTTACCTCCCATTTTGTTATATCCAGTGCTTTAAATCACATATAATTTGTTTGACATCTTTTGATCTTATATTTTTTGGTGATGTGTTATGCAAGTATTGCCTATATTTTATCCTTTTTCTATTGTAACTTTTAAGATTTCATTTTAATGTAGAGAGATGAGGGTTGATAGAAGTTGGATGTACAATAGACAAGATCAAAGTAGAAAAGGAATAACTGAAGAATTTATAAGTGGCATAGATGAGTTTATAGAGTTTGCAATACATCAAAAAGACTTTGTTTCTAATGGCATGATAAGATGCCCTTGCTCAAGATGTGATAATATGAAGTTTCTTGATATAGATGTTGTTAAAACTCACCTCTATAGGCATGGTTTTGTGCCTGAGTACTACCAATGGGTCTCTCATGGAGAACCCTATGTACCAATGGCTAGAGAAGAATGTAATATCAATTTAAGATCTCAACTGAGGGATGATAGTATCCCAATTATCAATCCTTGTTGTAATATGGTATTGGAAGTTGCTGGTCCTAGTTTCAATCCAAGTGCATTTGATGGGAATAGGATCTCTAGTGGAGATGAAATGTTTGAAATTGAGGAAGAGCTTCCTAATCACGAGGCTAAGAAGTTTTATGAAATGTTGAAAGCTGCAGAGGAGCCACT
The DNA here is from genome assembly GCA_032878935.1 of Erythrophleum fordii. NCBI lineage: Eukaryota > Viridiplantae > Streptophyta > Magnoliopsida > Fabales > Fabaceae > Erythrophleum > Erythrophleum fordii. Next base: position 3,013,368 of record JAVQMF010000031.1, read on the forward strand.
TTTTGATGGGTGTAAAACACATTCTACATTGTCTGTGGTGACAAGATTGCTAAATATCAAATTTGAATTTAATATGAGTGAAAGCTGTTTCAATCGGATCCTACAATTAATCAAAGAATTGCTACCAGAAGATGCAAAGTTGCCTAATGACTTGTATAGGACAAAACAAGTGGTTAGTAAGCTTGGGCTAGGGTATGAGAGGATACACGTATGTGTTAATAGTTGTATTCTATACTACAAGGAACACAAAGATAAAATCACTTGTCCAAAATGTGGTCATCCTCGTTATAAACCTAAGAAGAAAGGTGATAAGCAAAAGCATAAAATACCTTATAAGGTTTTAAGATACATGCCTCTTACCCCAAGGCTGCAAAGGCTGTACATGTCATCAAAGACAGCTGAACATATGATATGGCATTCAACAACTCGTCGAGAATTAGGGGTGATGAGCCATCCTTGTGATGGGGATGCATGGAAGCATTTTGACCAATGCTATCCTTCTTTTGCTGCAGAACCTCGCAATGTTCGATTAGCTCTTGCATCTGATGGTTTTAGTCCTTATGGGCAAATGTCGCATAATTATTCTTGTTGGCCAGTAATTGCTATCCCATACAACCTTCCACCTGGAATGTGTATGAGCACTCCTTATATGTTCCTAACTCTTATCATTCCTGGTCCAAAGAGCCCTAGCCAAAATATAGACTTGTACTTGCAGCCTCTTATAGATGAGTTGAAAACATTGTGGGAAATTGGTGTAGAAACATATGATTCTCTTAGACAACAAAACTTCCAAATGCGAGCTGCTCTTATGTGGACTATAAATGACTTCCCTACTTATGGCATGCTATCTGGATGGAGCACACACAGTGTTTTATCTTGCCCCATATGTATGCATCAAAGCAAAGCATTTTACTTGAAAGAAGGGAAGAAGTCATCTTTCTTTGATTCTCATCATCAGTTTTTACCAAGTGATCATCCTTTTTGAAAGCATAGGAAGTCTTTCAAAAAAGGCCAAGTTGAGAAGTCTTCTCCTCCAAGAAGGTTATCTAGTGAAGAAGTATGGGATGAAGTGCGTCATTTACCATCTATTATGGAAAAAATTGGCACAAATAAGCTACCTGGTTTTGGGGATGAACATAATTGGACCAAACGAAGTATATTTTGGGAGCTACCTTATTGGTGCACAAATCTTATACGTCATAATCTAGATGTAATGCACATTGAAAAAAATATGTTTGACAACATATTCAACACTATTATGAATGCCAAGGGTAAGACAAAGGACAATGCAAATGCAAGGAAAGATCTATCTGTACATTGCAACCGTCCAAATTATGAATTAAAAAAAGGGATTGATGGTAATACTACCATGCCAATAGCACCATACACCTTGGGGAAGGATAAAAAAAAGCTGGTATGTGAATGGATTACAAATTTAAGGCTTCCAGATGGATATGCATCAAATTTATCTAAATGTGTTGACATTAAAGCTCTTCAAATATCAAAAATGAAAAGTCATGATTGTCATGTATTCATGGAGAAATTGCTACCAATTGCATTAAGGGACCTAATTCCTGATCCAATTTGGAATGTCATAACTGAAGTTAGCATATTTTTCAGAGATTTATGTTCAACTGTGCTACAAGTAGACCAAATGCAAAAATTAATGAATAATATTGTTGTAACACTTTGCAAATTAGAGAAGATCTTTCCTCCTGGGTTCTTTGATTCTATGGAACATTTACCAATCCATCTACCATATGAAGCCAAAGTTGGTGGCCTCGTGCAATATCGATGGATGTATCCATTTGAGAGGTATGATGTTCAAATTAGCTGCATAAAAATTATAAAAATGAATAATTAAGTACCATCATGATAAATAACTTGTAAATTTTTTTACAGGATCTTACATGACTTGAAAAGAATGGTTAAGAATAAAGCTCGAGTGGAGGGATCTATTTGTGAAGCATACCTGATGCAAGAAATTTCAACCTTTGGTTCATATTATTTTCTTCCTCACATTGAAACCAAGTTAAGCAAAGTAGGTAGAAATGATGATGGTGGTGAGGTTGATGTACCAGATGGATGCCTCTCAATATTTACCCATCCAGGTCGTCCTAGTGGGAAGATGCATGAGAGATGGTTAAGTGATAAAGAATTCAATGCAGCTGCAATATACGTACTTTTAAATTGTGCTGAGATTGAGCCATTTTTGGAGTAAGAATAGCAATAATTTTTAATTCTTATACTTAATTAAATTTTATACTATATTTATCTACCTTTAAAAATGTACGTAGGATCTTTGAAGATGAATTGATGGCAAAGAATCTTACTATAACTAAGGAGGAGATTGAGAGCAAGACAAATGATAAGTTTGCATCTTGGTTAAAAGAATATATTAGTTTCTAACTCTATAATTCAGAATATTAAGGTTTTATTTATTATATTTTATATGAATTATTCAATATTTATTTGATCTCACTTATTTTTAATAGGTATTCAATCCAGAAAATGGTGTTTTTGACAATCGTGTGAACTTAGCTTCTGGTCCTTTTCGAGAAGTGCGAACGTGGCCTCAATATAATGTCAATGGTTATAGGTTTCATACTGTTGCATACGGCTTAAATAAGATGACAATGAATAGTGGTGTTTGCATTAAAGGAAAATATTATGGTGATTCTGAGAATGATTACTATGGATTGTTAAATGATATAATAGAATTGGAATACCATAACCCAAGTCTAAAAAAAACAACACTTGTGTTATTCAAGTGCGACTGGTTTGATCCCACTGCTAATAGAGGATGGAGGATACATGATCGATATAGTCTAGTTGAAATTAACCATAAGAGAAGGTTTTCAAAGTATGAACCTTTCATATTGGCCGAGCAATCTCAACAAGTCTATTTTGCTAAATATGCTAGTAGAAAAAAGGATAGAGCTGATTGGAGGGTTGTGTATAAAATAAAAGCTAGAAGTATGATTGATTCACCGAATTTGGCTTATCAAGATGATGAAGTGTCTAATGTGATTGAACTAGATATAAATGATGGACTCCATCATTTGAGTGTAGATGGTGAAGAAGTTGAAGAAGTTGTAGTGGATAAACAAAACCTTAACTGTGAAATAATTGAAGAGGAAGATAGTGAAAAAGAGAATGATGAAGTTGAAGAATATGAATTTGAGTCTCAAGATGAGGATAGTGAAGAGGAGAATGATGAAAGTGTCCAATATGATAATGAGGATGAAGATGATGGAGAATCAAACTAATCAAGATATCGTGTCTTTGTATATGCTCTTTGTAGTTTTTGTATGTTACCTTTCTTCTTTGTTTTTTTTTTTGTAAGTTTACCCTTTCTTCTATTGAAGTTTAGAATTTTTTCAATGTTCGATTAATTTATTGTCTTCATTTTTTATGTTTGTAGAGTTCAATCTTTTAAGCAGTGACTATTCTTGGTGGTCTACTCCAAATTCTATCAGCACAAACATTCAATCCTTGATAAATCTCATACTGTGATTGGGCTACATTTCAGGTTTAATTTCCATTTTCTACACTACTTTACTGCACATTTCCAATCTGATAAATTGTGTTATAGGCTTGTAATTTTATATAGTCAAATAGTAGGATGATCTTGTTGATAAATTGTGCTATCCATCTTAGATTCTATAGAGCTCTTGGAGTGAGTGAAAGCAAAAGGCAAATGAGAGAGAGAGAGAGATATATATATATATATATATATATATGATTTAGATCACTTTCAGTGGGAAAACCTGTACTAACCAAATTCATAAGTTAGAGTAGGATACAGGAAAGCACAATAATGAGACAAAAAAAGAAATGGAAATCAAATACGTCTGAAAATCCAAATTGATAAGCTCAATAAAGCGACGACAAAGTAGATAACTCTTTTGGTTTATTCTGTTATGCCTTGCTTTCCAATTTTTTGCACTCCCTTGTAACTTGTATCTATAGCTAGTATATAATAAATATATGCTATTGTCTAATTGCTGGGGATACGGTCAACTATTTGGCAAAGATGTATATTAATTATGGCTTTGTTCATATTCAATTAGCAAATGCTTCTTGGGAGCTTCTTTTATTCTAGAAGCATTTTACTGTAAAAACATTATTGTTTAATAATAACTTATCGTAATGAAGTATGAGACACTAGCATTTTGGCTGTATCCACAAGAGATTTGGATATTCCTGTAAGCTTTTCCTTTTGTTTTGTGCTGCATTACCTTGTTTTTAACCTTTCGCCATTAAAACTTACATTAGAAAGTATAATTTAGCATTCCTCTGATGTACTCTGTATGTGTATGTGTTGAGACTTTGGAAATAGAGGGAAGGAATCCAATGATGGAGGCACAAGGTCACAAATTAGAAAGGATTTTTTTTCCCTTTTCCCTATTTTACTGTAATAATTAATATTTCTTGTGAATGCTTATAGATGGAGAGTCTCTCGAAATTGATGCCACCATGTATGCACAGTTGATTATTTTTTCGTAGTCTTACTAGTCGGTTTTGAAGCAAGTCAAAATGAACAAGCAAATAATGCTACTTCCATTATATTTTTTGTTCTTTTATTTTCTTAAATTCTGTTTGATATGGAATATATCGCAATAAGAGTCAATTAATTATATGAAAACATGAAGAGCGAAATGAACTGAGCCACAAGTTAATCACGTCAATGATAGAATAAAGTTACGAGACTATACAAACACACACACATGTACAAGCAGGAAATTCGAAGGATATTGAGTTTAGATTAGAGTTAATCGAGGATATTGATGCCACCATGCATGCACAGTTGAATATTAATTCATTTGTGGAAGACACTTTGATAGGTACATAATATATTCATTTATTAAATGTTTGCTGTATGAGGGGTATCTAGCTGGCGGGCCAATTAAATGTCTTGTCTTGGTTCCTTTCCTCCAAGTTCAGACTTGAGCCTTATCTCTTGTTAGAGTTCCTCTTCAGATAAAACCATAATTGGCTTGTCAACTGTGATAGTTCTTTTGTTTGCTCAATCCCTAAACTTGTTATATTAAATTAATTTGTTCAATCCCTAAAGTATTTGGTTGTTTTAGTTGGTTATCTTTCTTGGGCAAAGCCATCATTTTTCAAAAGATCTTTAGATTTTCAGTGTCAAGCACCTAGGCAAGCTTGGACATTGATGAAATATTTAGAAACGTAAGAATGTCCTCAGTTTTCATTTTTTGATATCCATAAAGCTAACAATGTGTTTAGAAAATTGGGAGAGGGGAAAGCTAGAGATATTAGTGGGGGAGAAACGGAAAATATATCATTGCGGTAACAAAAAAAAAGTGTGTAAAGCATTGACTCTTAATAATAACTTAGGCAGCTAGCAGTCTAGCACTCCAATCTTTGACCCTACACATAAGCACCTGTCAATTAGAGACACATGATGTGAAAAGCCCAATGCCCCAGTCAGAACTTGTGACTTTTCAAGCTGCAATATGCCCTGTGTTACGCAACTCCCCTGGTTGGTTTCGAGTACTCAGTCATAATTTGATATCTGATGCACAGAAAAAAAAAAGGTAGTCTGACACAAATTGAGGAAGAATTCAATAGGGGTTAATGGCCTCATCTAAGGCAATGGGATTTTATTTTTTATTTCGAGAAACTAGGGTTAGAGTTCATGGTGACTGGTATCTAAGTTCAGATGAAAATAAGGAGAGGGAAAAGTTAGAGAATAATTGGAGGAAACAAAACCACTCTCATACCCTTTACTCTAGGGTAAGGTTTTTGCACCCAATTTTGTTAATCATGGTACTTTGAATTATAGTAAACCATAATGATTCTCTTTTGTTCACTTTATTAGCTGGCAACACAGAAAGTTAAAGAAAAATTCCCTTTTGTATGCACTTTTCTTTCTTTCTATATTTTTGATATAAATAGAAATAAAGTTATTAACTATAATTTAGTTGTGAGAGTGTGAATAAATTACGAAAGGCCTTTAATTAAAAGATTTGCCACATATGTGCGTGCATGCGTATATAGAATATCATATTATCACTTTATTTGATTTGGTCTATTAGATATAAATCTAAGATTCGGTAGAGTGAGTTCATTTGATAGGTTAAGCTTATATATATTTTTTATTTAATGGATCTAGCATATAATGAAATCAATAATACTAATAAGAGACTCTACATATAATAGCATACTCGAACAAGACATGTTATAACATTGTGACCTCACGTATACCATATCAATTGTCACCTAGTCAATGAACACTTGCGCATACCCTTCTACTTGTTGCTATCTAGTAAAAAGTAATAGCTCTCTCTACAAATCCCTCAACTAATATTTACACACTCTTGGCTATGTTCTTTTGCCCTTTTACTAATTTAAGTATCGAAGGAAGTGTTGGTGTCATTACTTCTTATCGATTATTGTGGTGGCTTGGCTGTTCTATTTTCTTACGTGTTATCAAACTATGATTAAATTTTCAAATCAAGACAAAACTTGGGTGAACCTTTTTTCAAAATATATATAATGACTTAAATTTTATCTGAATTATTTGAAAGTGGTGAAGGTTTCAATTTAGCTATGCCTAGAGGAAGAGGTCGAAGAGGAATACAAGGGGATAGAGGAAATAGCAATAGTGGAAGAAGTCAAACAACTTCCAGCACACCACAACATCAAGATCCTTCAGAAGTTGTCAACACACATGCTGGATGTGTTCGACCACACTTATGCATATCTGGAAATGGAAATTCGTATGTTTTTCTTGATTTACAATTTTGGTTTAATTTTTTTTGTCTATCAACACATTTCTCTTTGCAGATTCACCCCACATTGTGCAATTCGTGATATCACTAGAACATTCAAGAAGTCATTTTCAGGTGCATGGCCTACTTGGACTTCAGTCCCTTCCCATGTTAGAGACCAATGGTTTGAACATCTAAATGTATGTTAAGATAAATTCTACTTCTTATATTTAAATTTGTAAATTCAATTCTGTGTTGAAATAATTTGGGGAAGCATTTGGCTTGTGAATTTGACTATTATTATTGCAGAAATTATATCATTGGGAAGAAAATGAAAAAGATTTGATTAGAGACACCTTTGAAGCTGTTGGTTCTAGACGACTTTGTGACATATTTTCTAAAGAGAAAGAAAAGCTAAAAAAGAATGAACATTATATTCCAAATTGGATCAGTGCAGACCATTGGAATGAACTTAAATAGCATTGGAGCACTCCAAAGTTCCAACAGATGTCAACCACCAATTCGAAAAATAGATTGATAAATCCTTCTTTGCATACAGGAGGATCACGCCCTACACATGAATATGCTTCTAAATTGGTAAATTCTAAGTTCAAGTTGTAAAGCTCCTTTATTTGTATCATTTATGTCTTGATTTTAGTAATATTTTGATGATTTTTATTTTTCTAGGAAAAAGATAATGGAAAGAGACCTATGCTATCCCAACTGTATTTGGCAACACATAAGAAGAAGAAGGACAATCAATGGGTTGATGACAAATCCAAAAATACATATGTAAGTTTAGATATTAAAAATGATATATTACCTCTTTATTTTTGTTTACTCACTAATTAAATTGAATTTTGTTAGGTAACGTATAAAAAGAACATTCAAATGCATTTGACTGGAAGTTCAAGAGAAATGGGCATGGAAGGACAATCAGTTGGGGAAGGTGAGCAACATATAGATGCTGAGAATGTTGCACAATTTGAAAATGGAGGGAGAGATGAACATATTGATGTTGATGATGATGATGTGTTCATTGAAGCCCAAGCTTCTCTCCCTTCAGATCAAGTGGCTCAAGCATGGTTAAAGGCAATTGGTGGGATGAAGAAGAGTGGTCAAGTTTATGGACTTGGATCACATGCTGCTGTGGTATGCGGCAATTGTGGCAAGACAATATGTAACATTCATACTGTTCAACCTGCTCCTCCTCAGCCTACACCAAATGTGGGAGATTTTGTTGGGATGCCTGTATTCGAAGAAGCTGTCAATCGTGTAGTAGAAGAAAAGATAGAACATGTATTGAATCAAAAGATTTCAGAGATGAGATTTTCTATACAGCAGGACATTTTTGGGGCTATTCGATCTTTAGGTGAGATGACCTCTGCTCCAGAGCGACGTGCTAGTAGTGCAAATTCTTCCAAGCAACCAGATCTAAATCATTATGAAAAATGACTGTATTATTTGGACCTTTTATCCTTCAATTTCTATGTATGAAATAACTTTACGACTTTTTATCATATATTATGACTTATGATTATGGTTAAAGAAATATTGAACCACTTTGTGTACTTTAGATTACTGTTTAAATTTTGATTTGTGGGACAATTGTGTGATTAAACAGGATTTCTTTATAACCAAAATTTTAAAATTTTGTAAATGTGTTATTTAGTTAGGGATAAATTAGCGAGGAATTAGCGAGGAGATCATTTCCTCTCTAAAATAGTTTAATATTAACTAGCTTAGCGAGGAGACTTTTGTCACTAAATTTTGCGAGGGATAAATTACTCACGTATCAATCGCCAAATTGCATGAGAATAGCGAGGACTTGGCGAGGAATAAATCCCTCACTAATATTAGCGGGGAAAAACTTCCTCGCTAATTTCTCGCAAACGTTAGAGACAATGGCGATGAATTAGCGAGGACATTGTCCTTGCTAAATTTAGAGAGGAAAAACATGTCTCGCTAATTCCTCGCTAAATTAGCGAGGAGTATAAATTTCCTCGCTATTTTTTAGCGACCCGTCAGTTAGCTACGAGATTAGCGACGAATTTTTTTCCTCGCTAAATTTTATTTAGCGAGGAATAAAGCTGTATTAGCGAGGAATATGTTCCTCGCTAAATTGACTTTTTCTAGTAGTGATTGTAACTAATATATACCAACATCTTGACCCTCATCGTGACCTAAACTTCCTATGCCATGGCAAGGTTCCCCTTCGGCCTCACTATTGATAATTTCCTAAGTCTCGTTGTGATGAGTTTACACACTGTTACTCCACTGGGCCAAAAATTTGCAACATGCTACGCCATGGCATGATTCAGTTTTGTAAAACTCTTGGCTAAACTTTTCAACTTGCACTGTGGCTCTCCTCATTTCTGTAAGAGTTCTAGCTGCGACTTAAGTAGTTTTAGCCATAACTCAATTTACCTATGATCTTAAACTCTTTAATGTTCACCTCAACTATTTGGTACTCCTTTAATGAAGTTCTAAGGTTGTTCTATGCTTAGGATGCATGGTTTTAATGGCATAAAACCTTCCATAAGCTGCAACTTACTAACTCTCATCATTTAGGGACTTAAGAATTGACCAACTTAATCAATCTAGCCATACATCAATAATTCACCAATTGTGATAGCAAAAAGGGTGCCTAGAGCCATTAGTGATAATCTTAAAATGTACAATTCCCAACCATCTAACCTTAGACTACTCTTAACACGTTTCAATAGACCAAATAAACTTGTTCCTAACCTCAAGTTACCAAGGTATCCTCAGGTGTAAAATATAGCTATGAGACACCACAAATCCACATACAAGGCATCAATATCAACAAAAATTTTTATACATAAAAAATTTAGGCTAAACCTGCATATAATAACAAAATTCTCCTTCATAGATTAACCATTCAAACTTCATACATTCATAGAAATCCATATTAGATCAGCATTAGGTAAATACATTAAAATCCATGTAATTTAAGGTCTAACTTCCTAATGGTTACATCCTTGGTTATGGAAACATAAAAAATACTTATACTTGGTAATATGAATGCATTATGATACTTTATAAAATAAGTTACAAAAAAATGGCATCTATACTAAATTAAGCCTCTAAGTGCAGAATTTCCACACGAGGTCTTAAACTAGGGATGATCATCCACTTGTTTCCTCTTTTTCTTTAATAGAGGAACCTTCACCTAAAATTATTAGTCTATAAAATGGAATGAGATGCAAATCTCAGAACCAAAGGGAAAATTCTATGCATATGAGCAAATTAATCAACATAAATATATTTTTATACCAATAAATGCCAAAATAATCAATTCAATCAACAAATGAACTAGTTTGGCTACTAGTTATTATTATCCCATACTAGCAATTAAATAAAATATGTTAATAGCCAATAATAGAGGGAAACGCCCGTCCAAGGTGCCAACTCCCTATTGAGCACACTCATGACTTTATGCATTCCATTGAGTCTGGTCACAACTCAATGCATGATCATGACACAATGTATGGGTGACAACTTGACTACAGCTTCATTAAGGACACGATCATGGCCCAAAACAATAATTAAATAGTTAAACAATTATTTAGCATTAAAAAAATGTACGTACAACAAATATAAGATTAAAATATACATATGCAAGGAATAGAAATAAACCTCTGATTACTTTACTTAAGTGTGTTAGTTTCTCAAAAGTCAACATTAATTTCTAACACTTTAGAAGTCCTAAGTCACTAAAAATCATATTTTAAATCGTCATCCATTATAGAAATCAACTACTCATTCATTCCTAACATCAAAAATTACTTAAGAATTACTTACCTAGTTTTTAATGAATTTTAAATTCGGATTTAAGCCTCCTAACACTAGAAACCACAATATCCCACTCCAATTTTTTGGTATTTTCACACAAAATCAAAATTCAATGTGAAAGCCAGTCATTGGGGCTAATTTCTAACATAAAACACGCAAAAATGAAAAGAAAATACTTACCCAACAGTCCCTATAGCCTTAACTCTAAAAATTATGCAAGAAATAACTAAATACCCACTTGAGATTCTGAGATGAGATGAAAATTCACCAAACACAAAACTAATCAGACAAAAATGTAGATGAAGATGAGAGGATTAACTTCTATATAACTCACCTTAGCTAAATTTCTCTCTAAGAGTGCAAATTAATGACAAAATAGTTGTGAAACCTTAGCTTCCTTGGATATCCAAATTTTTCCTCTTGAGTCTCTAGTGTTTTCTGTAGAGTGGAGTGCAAGGCTATAAAGGTTACTATAAATGTTTTAGGGTTTTAGAAAAAATAGGCTGACTTAAGGGCCCATGATCCAATTAGGTCCATTTTTTCCAAGTTTTAAGCCTCCAAAGGAATGAAGTTGGACCTCTAAAGCTGATTTTTGGCTCACTAAATTAATCATCAGGCTCAAACATTAAATATCAGCTTCTACTTAATTAATTTTCTAAATCAACCCAAATCCACTATATACAAAAATTATTTTCACTCAATAATAATGGCCAATTATTATTATTTATCTCAAAATGCTCAACATAATATTTTTCCTTAAAAAATCTTATTTTTTATAATTTTTTTAAGCTCTTCATAATAATTCTTTAATTTTTCATAATTACTCTTAATGAATTTCAGGGTGTTACAGAATTAGCCATTTGCTCATTTATGCTATAGTTCATTTAATAGAGCATTGACTTTAAAAATTCATAACTTAAGCTACATAATTCTGATTAATACAAATTAGATGTCTTTAGAAAACTTATTATGTGAACTTTCTATGAAAAAATTTCAAGCCAAAATGAACCCATTTGATCTCTCAAAATACATAAAAACCAAGGCTACACTAGAATGAACAGTAATTACACTTCACAACTTTTTAGGGCCAACTTTGAAAATTTACCAAATATTTTATAAAGTTCCAAGAATTATAATTTTTAGATTTACATAAAGATCTAAATGTCTTCTAAATGCTCACTAAATTTCAAGCTCAAATACAATCATTAAAACTATTAAGAGTATAAGGACATTTTATGACTCAAATGGTGTACCAAACGAGCTCCAAACTACCATTTATTCTCATAAGCAGACTTAAATCAAGGTATGCATCATATAACAATGGTTCATCATGAGAAAACTACCTTGAAACTAAAAATTATCATTTCACATGGAAGAATGCACATGAGCCCTTTAGGTGTCCACATACCAAATCATGTTCTAACCACTTATATTTACATCTCTTAGTCATAAAATCATTGTCATACACTATTACATATGTTGCCATTGTTTTATGTATAAATATAAGTTTATAAAACCACTTATATAGTATCACATCCTAGACTACACAATTATGAAATTTAGACTTTTCTAGGCCCTTGCATCCTCACTTTCCTTTCTTTGAGTTTCACCTAAACATGATTAGTAGAGATAGGGAAATATGAGATTTCAAGAATCTCAATAGCTAAATCAACATTCAAACACACATATAGTTCACTCAAGTATATGGAAGCAAGTATGCATATTATGTAATTATAGCCAAATCATACACAAGAGAGCAAATCCATGCTTTAAAGGTCTCATAGCTCAAGTAAGAGTAAATCCATGCTCAATTCCTTAGCCTCACCCATCAAAGAGCCACTGTAACGTGTTTCTCACGTTTACGGAGGGACTGGATATTACAGCCACCCCATCCACATATACCAATAAGTTACATGCAATTGCATAATATACTTAAATAATCAACAAGTCAAACCATTGCAAACCATACACACAAGTAATCAAGGACTTAAGCAAATCAACTATACATATAAGAATAAGGAAAAAGCTACCTTATCAAGCAAAAATAAATCAAATCCCTTTGTCTCATTTCCTTGATTCCATGGCCTCACACACATACTTTGGTGTGGTCTCAATTGTTTAGTCTAAACACATCAATTAAAGCATCGTATAATCAATTAAAATATATTCAATTTTAATTTAGCAATACATGCACAAACTAGGTCTTAAAGTATAAATTTATATCACTTTGAATGCCTTATAAGGTAACTTTCAAAATTCAACTTCTATGTTTCAAAATCTCACCTTATAGAATCTTTATAATTTCAATGAAACTCATTAAAGCTATCTAAAGTATACTTAAATATGCCTAGAGTCATATGGTTTCAATAGGCATTCTTAAACCCTAACTTTTCACTTATATAAATAGGATTCCTAAATTCATTCCAATGCTTCCATTAGTATTTATATTTCATATCTAGGCCATTTAAAACTTCAGAATTAATGAAACAACTCCCTAGGCATCAAATACACCTTTTAGTCAAGACATACCCTTATTTCCCATTCTTGGAGTTTTGCTTACTTTAAGGAATTTGATGGTCTTAGGATCTTCATAATTTATTTCTAATTCAATTATGGTATTAGAGGATTAATTATGTTTCTTAGGATTTTGAATCTTTCAATGCCAAAACCAAACTATAGGTGAAGCCACATGCCATTTTTTTAGTTCTTTGCCAATTCTATTTACATATCCTTATTCTTCACCCTTCAAAATCCTTGGTTTCACTAAATTTTCATCAAGCTCAAGCCTCTTTCTCTCCTTCCCTTTCTTGGTTGAACCTCGATTGGTTTAGAGTTCCAAGGATATAAATTTTTCCTAACCTAAATCATACCTTGCTTTAATGTGCTCTTAATGAAGATTATTTTGGTATAATTAGTTTCTTAAAAAGAGCTTCCCCACTCAAGAGTTTAGCCACAAAATCCATCCTTTTAAGAAATCAAAACCACCATAAGAAAGAGGAGAAAGAGTATAAAGCTTTCTTTTCCATTCCTTCTTCTTCCTTCATGCCACCAAGAGAGGATTTTAGGGCTACTAAGGTCAGTTATAGGGTGAGGAAGGAGAGTGGTGTCTTATATATAATGAGTTTTAAAGTTTTTATGAATTTTTCAAAATATTGATTTTGCCCCTATACTTTATTTCTACTGTTTGAGCTTATTTCTCAATATTTTTAGAAACTAACAGCTCCACACTAAAATTTAGATTCTTCTCTTCAATAAAAGTATATGTTTTGAGGTTACAGGTACTTAAAATGATCTAGAAAAGTCTAGTCAAAGTTATGGTGAGATCCTGAACTGTGCACTGTTAGGGACTTAGTCCAGCCAGCATCATTTGATTACTTTACTAACTTTATTTCATCATACTATGTTGAGGAATATTCACTTCTCAAGTCAATTTTTGTGTTTTCTAAATCCTTGAAATTTCCCTGTCAGTTAGACCTGAATCGATTCTTTTAGTTCTAATTAGCCTTTTCTCTCTCTGTGACCATTTTTAATTATTCCTTTCCTTCTTTTAAGGACTATATATATTAGTTTACAAATTGTGGAATATTACAATAAGTCATACGGAAAATTTTTGAAATTTTTTAAAATGAAATAATAATTTTAAAAATTATTTGGAATTAATTGGGAATAATAATTAAAAAATAGATAAAAATTATGAAATAAATATTCTGAGACCTGATTTCTAGAAACTACCAAGGCCAGAAACACTCCAGAAATATAAGAAAGATATTTAGAAAATGAAAGCTTTAGGCAAATTTGTAGGGCCATAATATAAATGATAAAAGTTCAAGGCCAAAACCTATAATTTTAGCTCGGATTTAAAACTATTTTTCCTATGAAGAAATTAAGATAAGAATTATGAGCATGACAAACTAGAAATTTTGATATAAATCTTATCTCAAATAAAGATAAATTTTTACCTACTATCAACCAAGTTAAGCAAAAAGATTTATCTACCTAAATACTTGCTTATTGATTTCCCTACAAAGTTAGTAAGAAAGACGTGGGGAATGAAGGAATGGATGAAGGACTTGGTAGTGTGAATTCAGGAAGAAATCCAACAGCTAATATTGCTTTTACTTTCCTATTTAAACACATTTCATTATAATCATTTCTACACCAGAACAAGCAAAGTTTAAGAGAGAAAGGGAGATGTGAGAGTTGATAGTCAGAAAGTAGGGAAAGAGGAAAGAAAGAGTTACAAGGAGGAGAAAAAATTCAAAGATGGACTTCTAGTCCATTGCAAGCCTCCAAATTCGGTAAGACAACTCTTGTCTTACTAAGTTTCACATCCTTACATTATCTAGTATCTAATTTGTTGTATCCAATGAGAATTTTCTCTTTCTAAAACCCATTTTTGAACTTTAAATGGTTAAATTAGAAAACCATCATTTTAATGCATTTTGAAATTATAGAAGACACTATTAACATGTTTAGATGCTTATGGTATGACTAGTTCTAAGTAACACCCATGTGTGCTAAGATATTAAGCTTTCTCTCTCTAAGCTAGAGTTAAGCTTTTGATTATGACATTTTAAATTTCATTTTTAAGCTTGGTAATTACCCATGTGAGGAGTAGAAGCCACTAGTGTAGTTAGAATGAGATGAAAACTCTTAAATTAATCTAATCATCACTTTCTCTTTCTAAGATCTCAACATTGGCAACTTTTGATTCTTGCATGTAAAACTTGTTTGATGGCTATATTGATGTTCTAAGATGTTTATTGCATGTTTAGCATGCTTGGATAAGGAAAATGGGATCTGAAAATGCAAAATTCAAAATTGAATAGTGCTATAAATAGTGCCAACTTCATAGAAAGGATGAAATGGCACCTCAATGCCTCCTATGACATGCTGTGGTACCAATTGCTTCGTTGCATAGGAAAAATCTTGTGGCACTATGGGCCAAGCATGGCATGACATGGCACCATTCTTGCTGGAATAGAAGAAGCATTAAGTTTTGCATATTTGGAGTAGATTCTTGTATCTAACAATTACACTACTTAAAAGATATGATATAAAGGGTAATTAGAAGCCTTGTTTAAGCCCTTAAATATAGAGGTTTTTTTATGATGGCATGTTTTACAAATTCTAGATTTTTATTGACAAATAATGTATGGATGATAATTAAATCTTTTAACCTGATGAGTACTTAGAATTCTTGAAATCATGATTTGTTGAATGATATTCATATTGAAAGTGATAATTACTTAATTATATGCCAATTGAAGTGAATTTTATTTGCCTAAGTTGCTATGTTCTTTTTGAAAGGAATTATGTGTGCACTTTATTATAGGCATATGAAAGGGCATATTATGATATATTCATGGCACTATTGGTATCTAGGGGAGTAATCCTCCACATCAACTTCCTTATAGGGACGTAACTTATCTTGAAAGATGGTTAGGATCAGCTTCCTTACGGGGATGGAGCTTTTCTTCGAAGAAGAACTTAGAAACCTTTATTTTATACATGTGATATGGATTCACTCTGTAGGATACCCTAGATAGCATGATTGGTTTCATTACATGGTTATGGACACTATAATGGATTATTTTATGTGTAAATTAAAGAATCAAAGGAAAAATACTCATCTACTTCTAATTACATGGCCCTTATAAAAACTTAAGCTTGTATTCAGTAGAACAGGATGCTGGGTATAGAGTTTAAGATTCTTTTAAAATCACTATCACATGATTAAGAGAGATGGGTAGGTTTTCATAAAAGAAAAATAGATATTATAATGCCCTATATGTTTTGAGATAGCTCTTAAGCATGGCATACAACATGATGTGCATATCTTATGATTTCATGTTTTAGCCTAGCTTATATTATGATATGTGCCACGTTATACAATTTAATTTCCATGCATGAGTATTCTTTATGTGATACCGTGAAGAGTAAGAAAAAAAATTTCTGCACATGAGGCAATTAAACCATTATTAGTTTGAAATTATCTTACTAAGAATTTCGTGATTCTCACTTTATTCTCATAATGTGTCCAGATTAGTGAGATATCAATGACCTATTACATTGTCAAGGTTGAGTGGATGTATATCCACATTCTCAGGGTTAAGTAGGCCCAAGTTATCATAAGGGTAAAGACCCATATTGTCACTAAGGACTTGCAGCAGGTTATGCCCCCATCAGGAGAAATCTAAGCAAGTTAGTATGGTTTAGACCTTTTTAAGTTGTGGTTTAGACAGGAGCTCTTTTGTTATGTAAGTAGCTCCTTAACTCTCCAAGGATAGTTTTGGGTTGTACATATTATATATATTGACCTTAACTTATAATTAACCACAATTATTTTGTGATTAACGAATCCCCATGCAAGAATCTCAAGTTTAAGATATTATATGAATTCTGATGATTATGTTATAAATGATATCAAAAAGTTGCATATGTTTGTGTAATTTTCTTACTATTTATATTTCAGTATTTAATTGCTCAACTTTTGCTAGGATTAATCTAAAATCTAGTCAATGATTAACATGTATATAGTAAGGAGGTTACAAAATCAACATGAAATGAACCTCCATCAGTGAAGAAGGGGTGACTTTTTATACTGTTAGTATATTTGATAGATGTAGTTGACTGGTTGAAGAATTATGGGTCTTTCTTTTTATGTATATTTATTGATGCCATGATTGTATCAAATTACTTTAGTTAGTAGATTGTCACAAAGTAGTTAAGTAATTTAAGCTAGTTATTTTGAAAAATATTTATGAAAAAAGTTTAGCTGAAAATAGCATATTATGAATCATGTTATAATGTTGTAAAATTTTAACTTTTGTTATATGTTAAAATTTTGACTATTAACCAATAAACTATATATAAAAAAAAGCCAATAATTAAGGAAAGAGGTTACATATGACGATTTGGTTATTTTCCCACATAAGCTGTATGCCTATAATGAAATGGTTATTTACCCATATGGGCTGCATTTCCATGACGATTATTCCATTATGAGGAAATCCTTCCATTTAAAATGTTTTAAAAGAAATTAGTTTTGAAAAATGTCAATACATTTCTTAAAAGTTGCTTAAATACTTTATTATTGGAATTATCATCATTTTTCTTATCAATTCATTATTATCATAATAGTTGAATCTTAATAAATGTTTTTGTGTAAGACTTTCAAATTTTATTCATTTTATTGAGAAACATAAATTTCAAAAATTAAAATGTTTCACAAGGTTTGTATATATGGTGTTTCATTTAATCATTTATTTACATAATTATTCATTTATTTTATTTAATTATGGGATGTTATTTGCTTGATAAATATTTAGTTTTCTAGATTATAGAGATGAGGTAGAGTCTTCTTTAATAATCCAATGAGGAGTACGATTTTCATAAGTAAGCTTGCATTGTTTCATATGGCAAGGTTGTTCCTTTTTATTTTTAGGTCTTGCTATTTAGTTGTAGCTCTATAAAACTTAGAGGCAAGATGCCCCACCTTAATTTGTGTTGAATTAGTTGTAAGAGTAGAGCTCTCTTTATTGTATTGCTACTTGTTAGGCTATCATAGAAATTTTAGGATATCTTACTTTTAGGGGACATTCTATTGAAATTTTTATAGAAGAATAAAGAGTGATTTGATTAAGCAATAGAAGGTTTTAGATTATAAAATTTGTGTTTCAATTGACCTGTGTTCTTTAATTGAATATGCCCTATGTTAAGTTAGTAGTGCAAGGAAGCATAGATTTAGTTGTTCTATTAGACTTACGGATGCAAGATTTATCTCAAATCCATGCTAGTCACATGCCTAGATTTAAGGTTGACAATATTTAGATTACCAAATAACATGACATTTAATTCTTGTAAAAGGAGAAAAAAATACCTAATGTGTATTTTGGTTAATAAAGATTAATTTAGTAAAAAAAAGTAAAATTAGACTAAAGTGTAACACAATTTTTGATTTCATGGGAGAAGAAGGTATATTTTGAAAATAGAGGAGAGCCATGTAATTTCGACAAAACTTAGGAAAGATATTTTAATCAATTGAATTATAGTGTAATGCAACTTTTAGTTTCAAAGGAGAAGAGTATATATTTTGAAAATAAAAAAATGATCCATGTAATTTCAACAAAATTTAGTGAAAGTTCATGTAATTTACTCTAAAATTACACATTGATGGCACTTATAAGGTGTCACACCCCCAAAAGTAGAGGTGTAACCAGCATGGATTACAAGACTAACCTCATGCTCACAAGCCTAACTTAATGACCTGAAGTTTACTTCTACTACTCCTAATAAAATACTTCATTCCCAGGATATAAAGAAGTTGTGCATTTGAAATCTACCATATTTTATATTTAATAATTAATTTTTCCTACTATTTGGCTCTTGTAGAAGTTTTGGCATAGTCTTCTTTAAAAGTTAGATCTCTCACAATTTCTACAATAGCTCACCACAACAATTGTTAACAAAAAAGAGCTTCACTCACTATCCCTATAAATTGTACCAATTACAATAGGGTGGGGAATCTTGATTATGGATTTGTGAAGCTATAACTAAATTATAACAACATATACATATATAGTCAATAGAATGTGCAACACCATTTAGGATAAAAAAGGGCACTCTAAAGGAAACATTAGTCCATCTTATATTGCTGGTATGGAATTTGGTTTGACTTTATTATCTAAAAGCCTAAAATATTTATCCAATAAATAACATTTCATAGTTTAAATATTGAATATACCAATCAATTAATAAGGCATCATATGGAAATACCTAGTTAAAGCTTTTAAAAATCTAAAGCCATGCTTCTTAGTATAACAAATGGATAAAAACTCAAATATGAAATACATGCTAAATTGTTAATGTTACATAATCATAATTAAGTGATAATAGTAACAATAGAAAGCATGTATCTTTCAAGGTTACAAATAAGGAAATGTGAAACCAAATTTTTCAAAAATAATTTTGTTAAAAGGATTTTCCTTAGAACGAGATAACATTTGCGAGTATGTAGCCCACGTGGGTAAGTAACAAGGTCTATCATAAATACGTAGCTGATGTGGAAAAGTCATCAATTCATCATAAGCATACAACTTATATGGGTAAATAACTAGATCCATTGTAAGTTCACAACTCACATGAAATATATCCCTCCATTTAAAGTGTATTAAATAACATATAAGACTAACATCTCCTATACTCCCTTACTAGTTAGGATACCAATGAAGGTATGATAAGGGCTAACAAAAATGTTGTCAGTGACTAATATTTTATAACCAATCTCTCCACAAAATATTACCATTATGTATAGAATCATACTAACGCAATTCATATGTAAACATTCTTCGCAAGAAATCAACATAAATATTTGTGAAGTAAGTTGTTGAGATTATTCCTTTTGATTTTATACATATATCAACAACTTTTAAATTAAGAATTTGTAATACAGCATAATTAAAATACTTTTTGATGGAATATTGAAACAACTAGAAGTTGAAGAAATAGAGAACATGTAACACCTACTCTAATAATCATTGGGCTAGGGACTCTGTCCCCTAAATATATGCCAAGTACCTATACAGTTATAAATCATTGAAGCTTCGTCTCACGCTAGTTAATACTCACTTAAAAGAGCTCAACCCTATTAAGCAACAATACCTGCTCAAGTTATTGTATAACAACAAGGGCTCCACCCATTTTATTCAATTCAAAACATAGGGACTCACAGTCCACATCTTGAGCATATATTAGAATATTTTAGGAAATTAAATTCAAAGGTCCATAAGTATCAAACTGCTAGCTAAACAATGTTTTAAGGTCCAAAAATAATAAAACCAAATAACAATGTCCTATGGTCATGGCAAAAGATAAATATTAACCCAGCATGAGTTCGAGGAGTACAAGAGCCAATAGCTCACTCCTCCGATAACTTCCCTTGCCTCCTATTTAGTCCTTCACCTAAAAATATTAAGAGAATGAGGTGAGCACTAACGTCTCAATAACCCAGAGTTTTACCATGTGCATACAAACTACCAACCATACCCAATTAACAATAGGCCTATATATATATATATATATATATATAAATTCATATGATATTATAAATATATATCATATTTATAATTTCTTATTATATTAGATATGTTTATATAAAGTCATTATAATATATATATTGTGAAAAATGCTTCACTCAATAGAAAGAAAGAAAAAGCATGAAAGTTGTCAGGAAGAAAAGAATTGCTTTGTACTATGCGAATATGTTTGTATATATATATATATATATATATATATATTAATCCATGTTAACAAGAAGGAATGCTAGAACGTGACATGCGAATATGCATATATATATATATATATATATATTAACCAATAGCATATATTACCTGATGGAACAAGGAAAGGCATGCGGCGTTGAAGAAAGAAAAAGATGAGGGCGAGAGAGAGAGGGAAAAAAGAGGAAAAAGAAAGGTGCTTGCGATAGAGGAAAAATTTAGAAGAATGGTTAGAGTTTTTTTTTTTTTTTTTAATTAGGTTAATTTAAATTTGTAGAAATTATTTTATTATTATTTTTAAAAAAACATTAAACTAACTTTCCTTTCTTTATCTTATTATATATATATATATATATATATGTATATTTTAAAAATTCTACCAGATATAAAACTAATATCAAAATAACTAAAAAAGAATTCAAATATTTAATAATTTAAATTTTTAATAATTTTTTTTTTATCTTACTCTTTTGTGTCAAATCCATAATCCTATATCCCATTTAGGTCACCACTAATATTCTATCCTAAATAAAAATTGGATGTTACAGTAGCCATCATAATTCACGAAATATAATATGTAACATAGGAACTTGCGGTACATCTGACACAAAGTGGTACTTCCTACTCATTCTTTCAACTGATTCCTCAAATGTGGGGAAGTCTTCAAAAGTTCCCATAGATCATGGATTTTCCACCCACTGGCCCCTCATGAGTCAACCACCAACGTTCAAATAGCTGACAGCTGAGAGAAGGCAATCGTGAAGAAGTGTAGCCGTCCAACTCAGAAGCAGAGCCATAGGAGTAAAATCGGTAGTTGCTCAAGGCATGTTTTTGCCACTTCCGGAGGTGCTACGGGTCAAGCAAATAGCAGAGGCACGAATGAACAGTAGCAGAAAAACGAAGAAGAAAACAGCAGCAACCAGAAGAAAATATATGTACATAGCAGGGGAAGGGAATTTCCGTGATTCTCAATGGACAGAGAAACGATGCGAAACTCTGTTGTTTTTGCTTGGTGGGGGCCCACGGCGTCTGGAGAAGGACAAAAGCATAGGGAAAATGACATAAGGCACCTCTCTTGATCTTGGGAGAAAAAAAAAACAACACGCTGCACCACTTGGAATTGAATGAAGCTTTGGTTCCCTCCCCTGGTACAAATGTTTCAATGGCAAGATATAAATTTTAGGGGGAAGTAAAGGGTAAGGTGTAAGTCCAACTAATTATTTTTTATTAAATCTTTTCAATGGGATATTCGTAATTTTTATAAAAGCAAAAATAGGATTAAATAAAATAAAATAAAGTATTTAGCTAAAATTCAAGTCTTAATTCAAATGAGTTTAATTCTAAACAATTTGTTTTAGAGTACATCCAAAGTCTAATTACTTTATCCTTGTTATCGTAGTTATCATGTGAAAATTTCTTAATTTTAAACTCATACCCCATTTTTATTTAAATTTGTAATTTAATTTCCCACTATTTTTCCATCTCCTAGATTTTGGATTATTACATGAGGCGACACTGAGATTATCAAACTGTGGTGGTCATGTTAACGGAGAAAGTGGCGAATGGACGATGGGGTTTGCTTATAATCTGGGTATATGTTCTTCTTTCAAAACAGAACTTTCGGGTTTACTTAATGGGTTGAAGTTGACTTGTCACATGGGTAACATTAAGATCTAGCTTGAATGCGACTCTTTGGCAAAGATTCAGGCCATCACTGGTAATAAAATGTTAAAAAAGGGAGAAGGACAACCTATTGAAAGTTTCAAAAGACTACTTACTTTTTTATTTTCAAAATCCATCTAATGATTTCTAAAGTAGCACTTCAGCAGTTTTTCTCCTAAAATGGTGCCTTGTTAGTTTTTGCTTTCTTCTGTTGCTTTGGGCATTTCAAGCCCCTTTATCAAAGCCCGAAAAAAAAAAAAAAATCACTTCTCAGAACTGGGGGAACGGGTGGAAATAATTTAGAAATCATTCTATCCTATCCTATTCTATTAGGTTTAAACCATCCCTACTTCTAATTATTATCTCAATCTTAAATTACTCTTTCAAATTGCCAGTGCACAAGATGTTATAGCAAGTTAAGAATTAATACAAATTTTATGTGCCAATTTTGGATTAGTATTAATCAATTATTGAACTAATTATTATATTAATTTTAATAATATAAAATAATTAATCAAATTTGTTGTTTTGTCGCTTAAAAAGAAGAAGAAGAGATTTATAGTAAAAGAAAAACAACTTAAACAAGTTGTTATGTTTACCATAAATATTTTCAGACATTCCAACTTTGACATAGCCAAAAATAGTGTCTACTAATTGAGATTTAGAACCCAGTGTATTGATGATTTGTATCATCATAGCTTGGAAAGTTGCTTTGTAGAATTGAAAAAGGAATTAAAATATAAAAAGAATATATATCAAAATTAACCCGATGAGAAAATCGGCTCTATAAAAGCCAGCCATAGATCTATCTTAACTGAAATTCGAAGAATCTTTTATGGCAAAATGCCAAATGAAAAAAGAAAAAGAAAAAGAAAAAGAGGATAAAACTTGCAGCTTTGAATGGCTCTAGAGTGCAAGCCATCCCAATGGGTTCCTCGAAAAACAAGTTGATTGGAATGCAAGTTTTCTTGTCGAGCAACTATGGCACGCAGTGTGTGTAGAGAGGGAGAGAGAGACGTTCAATTAAAAGTGGTGTGCATAGGAATGAAACTTGAAAAAAAAAAATAGTATGGGAGACAATAATATGTATTTAATGCAAACACTAACAACTAATAACAAGTGCAACTTTAAATACCTATTGAATAGATATAATAATAAAATTTATTAAAATTAAAAATCAGAGACACATAATAATAAAAAAGATTAAAGAAATATAATAACACTAAAATAAATATAATTGCATTAATATAAGAAAAATACATACTTAAAATCACGTAATATATACTAGTTTTCAGGATCATACTCTCCAGTTCTTGATTGAATAAAACTCAATATAATAATGGTGAAAAATAAAGTATCTTAATTAGAAGATAAATTTACTTTATCAGCGAAAGTACAAGATAATTACATCTTTTAGTTTCTCATTTCAATTAAAAAGTGAAAAAGAAATATTTGAAAGCAATAGCTATGCTACAGCCATTCGCAAGTCTTTTAAGAGCAATAACTATGCTATTCAAAAGCCCATGCATCAGAAGCAGAACAAATAAACTAAGGTTTAATATTTGAATAACTCCATGACCATGGTCAAGCTTTTGAGAAAAAATATCACTTTTTATTTGGATAGAATATTAATAATTTTTTTAGTTTAATAATACTTTTTCCATTTTATTATTATTGTTATTATTTTTTAAAAAATTTTGTTTAATTATATGACTTTTTCTTATTTAGCTAAGATATCTATTAAGGTTTTCTTGTTTAATTAGGAGACTTATTAAAGTTAGATTTTTTTTCACTAAAAATAAGTTTTTTTATTAGAGAGGTGATTAAATAATAATTTATAAATTTTAGCTTTGAGCTTAAGTTTTTTTTTTTCTTATAAAACTTGTTTAGTTCTTCACGTTTAACTCACTTCATTAGATGGTAATAAAGGAATTGTCCAATGTAATGAGTGGTGACTCAATTCTAGTATCACAATTAGTTTCTTATAGGTTTATTTAATCCATTGAGACTCAATAGCGACAAATTTAAAATCGTTACTAAGCTTTTAACAATAATTTTGGTCTATTT
The DNA here is from genome assembly GCA_032878935.1 of Erythrophleum fordii. Taxonomy (NCBI): domain Eukaryota; kingdom Viridiplantae; phylum Streptophyta; class Magnoliopsida; order Fabales; family Fabaceae; genus Erythrophleum; species Erythrophleum fordii. The sequence continues at coordinate 3,037,933 of JAVQMF010000031.1, forward strand.
TTTATATTATTTGGAATTATAGGGGTCAAAATTTTTTTTTTCTTTCTTTACTTATAATCATCATAAACAAGTTTGTTTTAATCCACTTGATAATAAGATGCACCCGAAATGCCTAAAAGAGTCATGTACCCCAAATTCACCATTTTGTCATATTATGTATCAAATTTTAAAAATTCATAACTTGGATTACGTAATTTGATTTATGCAAATTTAGTGGCTACGGAAGTTTATGATGTAAAATTTATGCTATAAAAATTTCAAATAAAAAGGAATTCATATGACCCTTTAAAAACACAAACCAAAATTTGTTGTGGATGAATAGTAACAATACTAAATTTACATAATTTAGCCAATTTCAAAAAATTTATAAAATATTTTATAAAGCTCTAAAAATTTTTATTTTAATCTCATTAGAAAACTCTATAAATTATCTAATTGTATGCCAAATTTTAACCTTAAACTAGGTTATTTGGGCTTTCAAGGGTAGATATGCAATTTATGACTCATTTAAATCAAAATTTAGTTTTAAATTGATCCAATTAGCCTCCAATTTGTATTCTCTCACTTTGAGTGAACTTTAATCATTTTAGGCAACTTTTCTATATGGTCTAATGCATGGAAGTAGGCTTGCTTTAAAAAATGATCATCCAACACCTAATTATACATATAAACCATAATGCTTCACATAAGCAAGTTTATGCACTAATGGTTCAAGCATACATCAAAATGGCTTACGTTCATATTCTCAAGCTCATACATAAATTATCATTACATATTTGTGCCATACATATATATCTCATTATTATTCCATATCATACTACATCAAATGCATTCTCTACATCAAAAGCTTATCAAAGGCTTATAATATGTCATTGCTACAATCTAAGTCTTCTCAATTTCCTCTTCCTTACTTGATGGACCTGTAATAGTTAGTGGAAGATACATAGAGTGAGATTCTTGGAAGAATCTCAGTAGCAAATCTCAACTATATCCATACATACAAGAATATTATAAGGAAATGCAATGCATGTAGTGCAAGGTTGTGATTTATGTATATCAGATAACTAAAACACAATTTTTAGCATGAAATCTCATTTCTCATCAAGTCATGATATCTAAATATATTAGCTAGGCCCAACTAATTTCAACTTGGGGTTAAAGAAGAGTTATTGTGCTCAATTTTATACCATAAGGAGTTGGAAGTCAAAAACATATCAAATTCAAGTATAAAACTCAAAATAGAAAGCATGTCAAAGCATAACTTATGAATACATCAAGTAACCACGTATATAAGTATTTCAACTCATTTAAAAATTCAAATGTATACGAGATAAGGAGATAAAGCTACCTTATGGAGTTAGGAGTCTCAAATTACCACTAATTCCAAAATTCCTTCCTTTTCTTTGATTCTTTACTTCATCCTCCTCAAGTTCACACATCCATCAAATGGGCTTACATTTGCTCGGTCTACATATAGCAATGTGTGATGCCAAATAGCTCATCAGGATCCATTTTAAGTCTTGTTATTAATATTTAACTTTCTTAGAGCCTAATGTGTAACTTTAAGCCATTTTAGGTTCCTTAAGAGACCATTCTTGAATTTCACTTTCTAAGCTCCACAATCTAATTTGCTATAAGCTATATATTCGAATGAAACTTATTTGGACCCTCATTTACATGATTACAAAAACCTAGAGCCAACTTGTTTCTTTGGGCTCTTTATATGCTCTAAAAGTTCAATCTAATAGTTCAATTAGTGTTTATTTATCATATTTAGTCTTCTTAAAACCTTAGAATCTATTAAAGCACTCCCTATCTACTCTAAGTATGCCTTGGCTAAACCTAACCCATAATGTAAGCCTAATGGAATTTTGTCATTTCTCTTGGGAATTTGATACATGTGAAAGCTCCTTGATTCCTTCTTAGTTTAAGGGTGATCTTAAATGGCTTAAAACATTTTCTTAGAGTTCCATAACTTCCATGGTGCAAATCGAACCCTAAGTAGCTTAACTTGTTCTTTTGCATCATCTTACTCTTCATGATTATAAACCCTTAATTTCGTCAAGTTTTAGCCAAACTCACTTTCTCTCTCTAATTTCTCTCTCTAGGCTGAATATGGAAGCCATTGGAATTCAAAGAAAAACAAAATCTTTTTATTACATAACATATCTAATTTGAAAGCTTGCCAAATAAAGATTCTCTTACTATATTTGATTGCTTTAGATTTTCACTTTTTCTCAATAGATCAGCCATCAGACTCATTCTTTCAAGAAGCCAATATCATCATTAGAAAGAGTATGAAGAGAGGAGTAAGGTTACCAACTAGTAAACCATGAAATTATGCAAGTTTTCATATCTACTTTACCTTTTTTCTTCCTTCTCTTTCTTCCCCCTTTGGACACTATTTTAGACCTGTTTAGAGCTGGTTTAGGTTGGTGAAACATGAAGGAGAAGGTGGTGTGCTATCTATTTAAAAGTGGGGGAGATTTTTACAAAAATTTCCAAAATACTTATTATATCTTAAAACTTTAATTCCTCTATTTGATCTCATTTTAAATATTTTTTTAGAACTGTTATTTCTATATGAAAATTTATGCTCTATACTTTATTAAAAGCATTTATTTAGAAATTTTTGAAATTTAAAACCATCCTGAATAGTTTTGTAAAAGTTGTGATCAACTGACATCCTAAATCATGCATCGTAAGAGTTTTAACTATTTTGGTAATTCTTATAGTTTTCAAGGTCTCTTAGAACCCTAGTAAATTCAACTTTGCCATTTAAAACTTCTATCTTTGAGTTTTTCAATTTTTTTTTGAAATTACAATTTTGCTATTAATATGTCGGTTTCTCTATTTGGGCATTCTAACTTTGACTTTGAATCATCCAAAGCTTCATAACCTTATCTCTGGATGCTTTGATTATTATTTTATCTTTAATTATTCTTAATTTATCTTGCTTTAGAATGGGCAGCTTGGAGAACTTGGAATGATTATAGAATGCATTATTTTTTTTAATTATCTTATTGATTCTAGTTCAATTTCAGAAGAATTGGATGTCACGTACAGTAAGTGGCAGTCCTAGTGATGGTGATCAAGGGATTGAGGCTTTGAGATCAACCATACTTAATCACAAAGTGGCGTTAAGGATTTAGGAGTAGTGGATGGATCTTGGAATTAGACATACGGAGAGAAGTATTAAAGAAATTGTAGATTGACGTCATGTTTTGGGCCTTGATGCCAACAAAAAGAAGATGATAAACCATGTACTAGAAGTAAACTTGTTCTTGAAATTATGCATAGGTAGCAAGTAACAAGAGGTTGAGTTTTTCCTAAGTAGAGGGGAATGGCAACGCATTGAGAAAAACTATCAATTTTGATTTGAATAGGAAATTAACAATTTTCTTAACTTAAAAGTACCTTTGTTATCACTTATTATAATTATTATTAAATTCTATTTAATTAGAAAACTTTTCCTTGTTTAGCCAAGCTACCTATTAGAGTTCTTTTGTTTAACTCAAAGACTTATTAGAGTTAGATTTCTTCATTATAAATAAGTGCTTTTTGTTTCTATTAGGTAGATTATTGAATAATAATTTATAATTTTCACTTTGGGCTTAAGTTTCTTCTTATGAAACTTGTTTAGTTTTTCACACTTAACCAGTTGCATTATGTGGTATTAAAGTAGGGAATTGTCCAATCTAAAGACTATTGACTTAGTTGTGGTAAGCCGTAGTCCTCGTGATAGTGATTGGTCGATTGAGACTTCGAGATCAATCGTGCTTGATCACAAAGTGGCATTAAGGATTTTGGAACAATGGATGGATCTTAGAATTGGGCATATGGAGAGATGTTTTGAAGAAATTACAAATGACGTGATATTTAGGTCTTGATGCTAACAAAAATAAGAATAACACTAGGTTATATACTAGAGATAAGCTATTAATAAACTTGTTCTTGAAATTATGCGTAGATAGCAAGTAACATATAGTTAATAATTTTCTCAGTTTAATAGTATTTTTGTTATTTAATTATTATAATTATTATTAAATATTATTTAATTAAGAGACATTTTCTTATTTAATTATGATACTTATTAGAGTTCCTTTATTTTAACTTGGGACCTTTTAAGGTTAGGTTTCTTCTTTATAGGTAAGTGTTTTGTTTCTATTAAGTAAATGATTAAATAATAATTTATAATTTTTTGCTCACTTTAAACTTGAAATTTCTTTTTATCAAATTTATTTAGTTGTCCACCCTTAAACCATACGGCACTTACACCTTATTCACTACTCAGATATACGTTCCACTGCTTCCATCTCCATGAAGTTATGCCTTCCCCTGCTTCAATGGCCCTGCAAGAATAATAATTAGAAAGCAAAAGCAGATTTGTCTGACCAATCTATAAGTTTTTTTCCTCCCAGTTTCTACCATTTTTTCTATAGAAAGACACAGCAAAAGGGAACTTACCTAGACCTTGAGTGCTTGCTGCCCGGGACTGCCAAATAGAGGAAAGGGAAGGGATGGAAGTGGAGAAGCTTCTGATTCTTGATTTCTTGTTCCGCAAAGTAATGCTGTCGCACTCGTTCACTCACACAGTAACAACTGAACCGGAGGAAGGAGAGGAAGTGGAGAAGCTTTCTTTTGACTTTTTTTAAAATATATTTTATTTTAATTATTTTATAAAATTTGCTTTCCCAATCATTATCAGATATAATTATATTTCTAAAATACATGTTTTAAAGACTTTAAACAAATTTAAAAAATTAAAAGAGATAAATTAAAAAATTTTAAGAGAAACAATGACATTATATACATATATAATACGATATAAATATTATAGAGACTTATTTTAAAAAAATTGATCAAACAAAAATCCTTTATGTCAGAAAATATAGGGAAGGTCCATAATATCCCCTGACCCGAGTCCATCCGGGTCTCCCGCACCAGCTCTTCGTACTTCCTATGCCTAATAAATCACCATACCACTTGATCCGCAAGACATTCATGGAAACACTTCTGTTCTAGACGAGCACTCAATCGACCTTGCTTCAATCTTGCTGTGGGTATTTGGGCAATCTTCCCTGAAAACTATCTGGCTTCGTATCTGCCACATTATCTTCTTGTGTGTCTGCAGATGCCGCGAATCGCCAAGCCCTAAATTCATGGACATAAGACTGAAGGTAATTCTACCAGGGATGTAAATATTCACATGATTCAAGCCAAAGGAAGAAATAGAGAAAAACAAAGAAAGTACAATGAGGAAGAGAAAATTAATTCTGAGTGATCCAGTATCGTACACTATACATCCTTTTTATATTACATAGGTGACTAAATGACAGCTAGTAAACTAAGAACTAACTAAAACTAATTAAGTTACATTGCCACGTAAGTCTAAACTAATTTATTGATGAAATAATACCCTGTATTACCCCCCGCAAGTTGGAGCATTAATGTCTTTCATGCCCAACTTGGACATTAAGCTATGAAATGGTGCTGGAGCTAGGGGCTTTGTGTAAATGTTCGCAAGCTGGTTATCTGAACGAAGAGGTAGCAGATGAATAATACCTACTTGAAACTTTTCACGAACCAAATGACAATCAATCTCAATATGTTTAGTTCGTTCATGAAAGGTAGGATTGGTAGCAATTTGTAAAGCAGACTAATTATCACAATATAAAAGTGCTGGATGAGGATGTGAAACATGTAAATCTGCTAAAGGTAGAGCAACCATTGAAGTTCACAAGTAGTGGTTGCCAAGGCCCTGTATTCAGCTTCAGAAGAAGACCTTGAGACAGTTTTGTTTCTTGGATTTCCAAGAAATCAAAGCTTGATCAAGATAAATGCAAGAACCAATGACAGACTTGCGAGTATCTACACAACCAGCCCAATCTGAATCTGAAAAGGCTTTTAGTCGAAGATCAGAACATGATGGAAAGAATATACCTTTCCCTGGTGCTGCTTTCAAGTATCTGAGGACACGGTGTGCAGCTTTGAGATGAACATCAGTAGGAGCAGACATAAATTGACTAAGTTGTTGGACAGAAAATGAGATATCAGGTCTAGTAGTTGTAAGGTAGAGAAGGCGACCAATCAACCTTTTATAAGCTGTAGGATCTAATAGTGGTTGTCCGTCATCTTTATTGAGTTGAATAGATTTACTCATAGGAGTTTTGGCAGGTTTGGCTGCTGTAAAGCCAGTGTCTGAAAGAAGGTCTAAGGTGAACTTTCTTTGACATAAAGAAATACCTACACTGTTGCGAGCCACTTCTAGCCCAAGAAAATATTTTGTAGTTCCCAAATCCTTGATTTTAAAACAATTATCCAAAAAGAATTTAATCTTGTTGATTTCATCAATATTGTCCCCTGCTAAAAGAACATCGTCTACATAAACCAATAAGGCAGTGAAATGAGTAATTTTTCTGACAAACAATGAGTAATTAGATTTGGACCATAGGATAGTAGAGATTTGGACAGCTTGGCAAACCATTGCCGATTAGCTTGTTTCAGACCATACAAGGATTTTTGAAGTTTACACACAAGATCAGGTGCATCAGTATAAAAACCAAGAGGAGGAGTAATGTATACCTCTTCATCAAGATCACCATGTAAAAAAGTGTTGTTGACATCAAGTTGGTGAAGATGCCAATGTTTAGCAGCAACTAAAGCTAAGAAAAGACGAATAGAAGTGAGCTTAGCAACAAGGAAAAAGGTATCAAAGTAATCAATACCCTCCGTTTGAGTATACCTTTTTGCTACCAACCTCGCTTTATATCATTCAATACTTCCATCAGCTTTGTATTTTATTTTGTATACCCATTTACAGCCTATGGGTTGCTTGCCAGGAGGGAGAGGAGTAATAACCCAGGTCTGATTATCATTTAAAGCTTGTAATTCTGTAGCTATAGCTTGCTGCCATTCAGTATGCTTTGCAACCTCAACATAGGTAGCAGGTTTAGTATGAGTAGAAACAGAACAAATGAACTTTCTATGTGAATCAAATAAAGAATGATAAGAAAGAACTGAAGACAGGGGATGATATAAACCTGAAGGGTGTTGCCCTGAAGTATTGAAGGAACATATGTAATCATGCAAATAAGATGGAAGTTTTTTGGTTCTCAATGAATGTCTTAAAAAGGGTTGTGTGTCTATAACAGGTTGTGGTGAAGAAGTATTATTGGTATGTATGTCAGAAGTGTTTGTAGAAGGTACAAGATGAGAATGAGTATGAGATGGGAAGCAAGATGGCTCATGGAGTATATTTGAAGAAGAATGAGAAGGAAAGATAATTTCAGGTAATGCAGGAGTGTCTTGTGGCAAAGGAAGTGAATCAACAAAATTAGGTAAAGAAGGAATGCTAGAATCAGAAAACGGGAAAACTAATTCATAAAATTGAACATGATGAGATATGAAAATGTCACGAGTGGAAATTTCTAGCAACACAAAGCCTTTAATACCAAGCTTGTAACCAAGAAATGCACACTTCTTTGCTCTAGGATTAAGCTTGGTACAGTTAATAGGGGATGTGGAAGCATAATATAGTGAACCAAAAGTTCTAAGGTTTGTAAAGTCAAGATGTTTGTCATGGAAATCTGAAAAGGAGATTTGGTATTGATAACTGGTGAAGGTAGGTGATTTATGAGAAATACAGAATGGACCACAACATACGACCAATAGGCTTTAGGTAGATTAGATTGAAACAATAATGCATGTGTGACATTAAGTATATACTGGTGTTTTCTCTCAACTAAGCCATTCTGTTGAGGGGTCTCTACACAAGAAGTTTGATGAATAATACCTTTTAACTCATAATAAGATGGCATGTTAAACTCTACTCCATTGTCAGTCTTAAGGACTTGAACAGTGACATGAAATTGATTCTCAATCATGGTGACAAAGTTTTTCAAAATTTCTCTGGTTTCAGATTTAGTTCTCATAAGATGAATCCAAGTATAACGGGAAAAATCATCAACAATGGTTAAAAAATATTTGTGACCAAGAACAGAATTAGTAGAAATTGGTCCCTAAATATCAACATGTAACAACTGAAAAATTTTATTAGACTTTGACGTGCTTACAGGAAATGGAAGCCGTTTTTGCTTGGCATAGTGACATGTATCACATGGGAAAGACAAAGTATTACAAGGTATAAAGGAAAAGTGATGCTTACCAGAATAATAACACTGCAAGTGTACGGGTCGTAAGAGTAGTACATGATAAATCAAGGTCGTTCCCTCAAAGAATCAGTACGATTGGTGACTAGGCATTAGAGTTCTCATATTTATTTTAGTTAAACAAATCAATTTGTAATTGGGTTTCTATGAAAATAAATTCAAATGCAATTAAAAATAATGCAAGATGGGTTTTATCGAAATTAAGCAATTAAAGACACCCTAGGAATTCTAATCCCCTCTTTACACAATGTTAATCATCCCCTTTTGTATTAGTTGGCTTATTGTCAATTTTAGAGCCAAAGGTCTTATTGGGTATAAATGTCTTTCGATCTATTTTATCTCTATATCAACTCGACTCTTTGATGTCTCAAATGAGTAGCTAATATTTAATTAGCTCAGTCCTTCTTCAAACTACCTAGGGCCCCTGAGTATATTTTTATCTCAAGTGTAAATTAGACTATATCTAATCCTAAGTTGCTTAATCAATGGTCTATAAGTAATTCCCTTCTTTCAAAGGTTAATTACCATACCCATAATCACACTAAAGGAGGCCAATCAATAGCATGAACCCATAATTCAGATTAAACACTAAAATCTTCAATAATCTAACATAATATCAAGGGAGACAATCTCCAAAGGTTAAAGGTTCATAAAATCCCTAAGGGTTACAAAATTTAGCTACTCATAGCTTGAAATCCACAAACAATCTCAGCAAATATATCAACAATCATCAACTAAAAAAGAAGATGGAGTAGAAACACTTAATCAGAAGAATAAATGACAGAATCAATAGTTTCTTGATCAGTATGGAGCTTCCCCAATACCTCTTGTGCATTTTCCTCCTCTCCTAGTCGGCCAGAACTCCCCTTGCTTATTGAATGTTGAAACCCTAGCCTCCTCTCCTCTTTTTTTAGCTTGTAAATCAAAGTTGTGTGTTTTAGAGGCCGATCTTGCTATGGCGAGGAGTGACTCTCGCTAAGGCGAGAGCTCATAAGTTCCCAGATTTCTGCTACTTTCGCTACTACCACGCTATAGCGAGTTGCTCCCTAGAATTTCTATGTAACGCGACTTTGCTATGGCGAAGTGTCTTCCTCGCTACAACGAAAGTGCAACCTCACTACAGCGAATTATGTTCTAGTTATAGCAAGAAGACTTGTTCTATTTGCATTTTCACTTTTCAGCTTCCTTCTCTTTTTTTTCAATTCTTTCTACATTCTTCTACTTTTCCTTGAAATTGAAATCAATCATAAAATGAGGCTCAAACTGATAAAAAATGTTACAATTAAAACACTTTCTTTATTTTGTTTGATTGAATACACATTAACCGTATTAAACAAGAGAAAAGTACTTTGCCTCCCTAATTTAGTGTCAAATATATCCCTTTTTAATTCTAAATTAGGGAGTTATCAAACTCCCCCACACTTAAATCTTTGCTTGGCCTCAAGCAAGTCTTAGAAAGAATCAAGCAATGTGATTATTAATTATTTTTTTTTCACAATAAACACCCATTCAATTAGAATTTTAGACCCCCCCACACTTAGAATAAAACTAATTTTAGAAGCAAAAGCTCAGCAAAACTCAAATTGAATTTTGAAAATAATGTACTCATAGCAACACCCTAATTTCTAAAGTGTGTGTGTGCTCCACAACAGATTTTTTTAAGAAACAATCAAGTAATCCTCAATAAACCCTCACTGCATTTTCAAGACCCAATCCAACTATCTGTACTAACTTCAATCATCAAAGTTCATTAAGAGAGGTCTTTATTGTTCAACATGGAACTACTTTTAGCACAATCATTTTTTTTCTCTCCTCCTCAATTCTCTTAATCCTTTTGACACGAATGACAACATTAGTTATGAAGCCACCCGGTTACTTAGATTAAGGAAATCCTCAGAGTGCTACTAGCATACTCTTAGTTTTACCACTGTTTGATGCGAAAGTCCACACTTTTTAGTGCAAACCCCTAGTTACTAAGTGATTTCAACCATTAGAGTAGAGACTTTTTTTTTTTGACTAGATATCCCTCTCAAATGACAATCAGGTATCCATAGAAATAGATAAATTAGGGAGATCTAAAAATAAATGGGGGCTAATTAAAAGAAAAGCTTGAATTACTTCAATAATCATCTTGTTTAGAAGTGCTCCTATTGTGGGTGCACATTACAACTACATTACTTACTTTGTTCATTTTAAGTTTGCTTAACCTCCACATTCATTGATTAGTGTTCATCTAAAGTAAGAGGGGATGAATCTGGTTAAAATTTGGGGGCATTATGGTGGATTGATTATTTATTATTGAAAGGCTTCCCTTTATTGTTAAAATTTGTATATCTGCCTAGCCTATGTTTACCTTCCCTCGCACTTAAAGTTAACATTGTCCGTAATGTGTAAAAGGGAGGAAACAAGCAGTAGAAAAATAGAAACAGACTGGGGCGGAGGGAAAGAATGTAAGGAGGTAGAAAGAGATGAGACTCCCCTGATAAGAAAAAGTAAGGAAGAGAGTGATACGCGCAAACAACTCCTGCATCTGAGAGACCAAAAATAGACAAGGATCACGCAGCAAACTGTAAGTTAGCATTAGAAATATATAGCAATTATGGGATTAGCCAGTGCAGGATTCAAAAGCATAACAATATACAGTTATCCATATACAGTTATCCAAAATTTAAAGTAAGGAAATAAAAAGCAGAAACATGCGAGGGACAGAAATGTCCTAAGAGTCAGAAGGCCCAGGCCTATCCTTAGGTGCAGGATCCTGTGGGAGAATGATGACTGAGGGCTGAGGAACATCAGGAGGTGGAGGTGGAGGTGGAGGTGCAGGCATCAGATAGTCCATAAGCATCTACAACTGATCTTTCATTGACAGGACATACCCTTCTAGCCTGTCAACCCAACCCTCAAATTCCATGTGAGGTGATGCATCGTGCCTCATTGGTTTTGGAGTACCCAATTGCTGTTGTGGGAGAGGAGGTGGAGATGCCTCAGGCTATGCCTGTGCAGGTGCCCGGTGTCTGCTGGATGTCCAGGCTCATCCTTCATACTGTCATATTTAAAGGGGCCCTTCGGCTTGAACTGAGCGTCATTTTTTGACACGCGGCTACCCCCTATTATGAGTAACTCTGTGAGCATGTGGGGATAAGCTAAGCTTACCCTATTAGACCTTACCACTTGTTTGAAGTTTAGGTACATAAGCCAGGGAATATTTACCCGCTGCTTAGTCATAAAACACCAAGTCAACGTTACTCGTTCTTGGATCATGTCAGATCCATGAGAACTCGTCAGGATGTTGCTGGTGATAAATTGCAGCCAATACCGAGCATGCTTGTTTAGTTGATTAATGGGATAGACTTTATTGACCAGCCGTGCTTGGCCTTCAATTGTAATGGTGGCTTCCACTTCTTCCTATGAAATAGACTGCGGGTTTTCCAAGTAGGATTGGAATTCACATTCTGTAACGTCGGGTAGTTCATAGAAGTCTTGAAAGACTTTCTCATTGACGCGTACCTAGGTAGAACGGCAATAGTATTCGTCTTCCTCCTCCTCTGTGTCCTCAAGTTGGCATGAAGTTCTTGGATTATCAGCGAAATCTAATGCACCAGCTTTTTAGTGAAGCCTTGCAACCCATGCCACTCAAAATCAGTATAAGTGAGATCAAGACGTGGGGCACATAGTAGCGATCTTCAATTACCCCTCGATCAGAGAAAACTCTTTTAAAATGGAATTCCGCTCTGGATGAAGCAAACTAATCCTTATCATAAGATTTCTTCTTTTCCTTCGAGGAGGAAGCTTCAACAGTCTTGGTTTGCTTTTTAGGAGCCATGACTGTGAAATTCAAATAAAAATGAGAAAGAAAATCAGTGGCAGAAAACCACAGACAAGCAGGAGAAATGGGTGCTGACATGCAGAATAAGGAAAAGGGGAAAGGAGTGAATCAAATGAATGCAGCATGCTTGTAATAGGGAAATATACTACTAAAAGCATACAAGGGAATAGGGGACAAGGAACATGGAAGTGAACCAAGCAAAATTGTCCAAAAAGAGCAATTTCTGGAAAGTTCTCGAACTCGCTATAGTGAGATCGAATAGGGTTCTGGAAATGATGATTTAAATCGAAAAAAAACTAAATTAAAGATAGCTTCTTGCACAGAAACAAGCCACCAACAGAACTCAGCCAGAAAAATTGACCTATTGACCCCTAATTACATAGATACATGCGAAATGAACTCAGCCCTAATATCCTTAGAAATAATGAAAACAACCAGCAATTTTAAGAGAGAAAGGAGGCAATCAACTTACCTGGTGTAAGGAAAGTGATGGACAAAGGGAATAGGAGTGTGGGAAGTGAGAGATTCAGCAAAGAAAGGAAGGAATGGATGGAGGTGCTCTGTCACAATGGTAAGAACGAGAATGACAGAATAGGGGGAATTTTGGTTGTTTATTAGGTTTTTTTTTATTAGAGCCTCGCTATTGCTAGGAAATAGTGAGGTCTTCTCTAGAATTAGTATCACAAGCAGGGCTGCTGTCATCGTAATAGCGAAATTTCCTCTTGCAATGGCGAGAATACTTGGATAATTAGTATCTGACGAATCTCGCTATAGCGAGGCTATAACGAGAAGCTTTTTGGTGTTTGTACTGAGCCATGAACATGCTGCATTCGCTGTAGCGAATGAGTCATCTTGCAATGGCGAGGGAACTTTGTAAAAATTTATGCAACACTTCACTTGCTATAGCCAAGCTACAGCAAGATACACTCTGGACCTTGTACCAGAATGGGACACCACGATCTCGCTATGGCAAAATAATCTTCTCACTGTAGCGAGAACACTCAACATTGTTGACTTTGGCTCACCACAGCCAGGCCATAGCGAGATACTCTCTGGTTTATGTACTAGACGTGGGACAAGCAGCCTCACCATAGCAAGATAGACTCCTCGCTGTAGCAAATTTTTTTTTTTTAATCCCCCACCTAAATGCTCACTAAAATACTCTCTAATTCTATTTATATTTCCTTCAACGCAACCCATTGGCCTTAAACTTAAACCAAACATAGCAGAAGATCAATATTATTGCGATAATGAAATGTAATTCAAAGCATAGTTAGAGACTCCCTGAAAATCATGTCTGAAGTTGTTCTTTCCTGCCAACCACTTTTTCCTTAATATCCAACATTTCAACACCAACACCCAACCTACAAAACACATTAAGAAAAAGAAATGTCAAACCAAAAACAAAAAGAACTTTAAATTCAAACATAAGAACAAGAAGAAAACTTGGGTTGCCTCCCAAGGAGCGGTTGGTTTATAGTCCTCAGCTGGATTTTGTCAACCAATCAAGGAGGCTGAGCTAAGTTATGGACTGTTGTCTACCGGTCTATCTCACCACCCAAATAATGCTTAAGCCTTTAACCATTTACTTTAAATTGATCTCCTGACTTTTTATCTTGAACTTCAATAGCTCTATAAGATGTCACAGAGATTACCTTGAACAGACTAGACCACCTTGATCTTAACTTACCTGGAAACAACTTCAAACGAGAATTATAAAGTAACATAAGGTCTCCAGGTTCAAACGTCCTTGGTACGATGTGTCTATCATGAACTATTTTGGTCATTTCTTTGTAAATTCTAGAACTCTCAAAAGCTTGCAATCTAAACTCATCTAACTCATTTAGTTGCATTAGCCTTTTTTCACCCACTTTAGCCATATCAAAATTCAATTTTTTTATAGCCCAAAAGGCCTTATGCTCTAGCTCAATGGGCAAATGACAAGCTTTGCTAAAAACTAATTGCTATAGAGACATACCTATTGGAGATTTAAAAGCAATCCTATATGCCCATAAAACATCATCAAGCTTATCCGCCCAATCCTTTTTAGTAGAACTCATAATTTTTTCTAAAATTATTTTTATCTCCTTATTAGATATTTCACAAAAGTCGTTGGTCTGAGGATGGTAAGTTAAAGCTATTTTATGGTGAACTCTATATTTTGCCAGTAAAGATTTAAACAAGCAGTTATTAAAATGAGTTCTACCATCATTAATAATAACTCTAGGGGTGCCAAAATGAGAAAAAAATATTTTTTTTTATAAATCGCACTACTATTTGAGCATCATTATGTTGGCAAGCTACCGCCTCAACCCACTTACTTACATATTCAACTGCCACTAAGATATATTGTTGGCCTCTAGAAGAAACAAAGGGACCCATAAAATCATTTCTCCACAAATCAAACAACTCAACTTCAAAGATACTAGTTTGAGGAAGTTCATGTCTTTTAGAAATATTACTGGATCTTTGACAAGCATTACAGTGAGAAACAAAAAAAATGAGAATCCTTAAACAATGACGGCCAATAATAACCAGATTGCAAAACTTTATATGCAGTACGTTGGCTACTAAAATGACCACCATGTAAAATATCATTTTGTTCAGTTTGTGGTACACACTTTCACAAAATTTGGTCAGCACACTTCTTATACAAAAAAGGTTCATCCCATACAAACCATTTCACATCTTGCAAAATTTTTTTCTTTTGATAAGATTTTAATTCATCAGGCACAATGCCACTAACCAAGTAGTTGGCATAATCAGTATACCAAGGCACAGATACACAATTCATACCAAATACAGACTCATCAGGAAAGCTCTCATTAATCAATAAATCATTCACACACTCAGAACTATTCACAAGTCTAGACAAGTGATTAGCAACTTAGTTTTCAATTCCTTTTTTATCAGCAATCTGTACATCAAATTCGTGCAATAGTAAAACCTACCTAATCAACCTAGGTTTAGATTCTTTCTTACACAACAGATATCTAATAGCAGCATGATCAGTGTGAACTATAACTCTAGTGCCCATCAAATACACCCTAAATTTCTCAAAGGCAAAGACAACAGCAAGTATTTCTTTTTCAGTAGTTGAATAATTTACCTGTGCTCCAGCTAGAGTTTTGCTTGCATAGTAAATAGGATAAAAGATCTTACCATGTCTCTAGCCAAGCACAGCTCCAACAACATAATCGCTCACGTCGTACATAACTTCAAAGGGTAGTGACCAGTTAGAGGCCACTATAATTGGTGCGGTGATAAGTCTTTACTTAAGCTCTTCAAAAGCTTTCAAGCAATTTGCATCCAACTTGAAAAAGGTATCCTTTTTAAGTAATTGAGATAGAGGTTTCTCTATCTTTGAGAAATCTTTAATGAATCTCCAATAGAACCGAGCGTGCCCCAAGAAACTTTTAACAGCTTTCACATTGGTAGGTAGTGGTAATTGCTCAATCACTGAAACCTTAGCCTGATCCACCTCCAATCCTCTTTTTGACACCTTATGTCCAAGCACTATGCCTTCACAAACCATGTAATAACACTTTTCCTAATTTAAGACCAAATTGGTATCCTCACATCTTTGTAAAACCCATGTCAAATTGTCTAAACATTCTTCAAAAGTGATGCCAAATGCTGAGAAGTCATCTATAAAGACTTCCATGATATGCTCAATCATGTCAGAGAAAATCGACATCATACATCTTTGAAATGTGCAGGAGCATTACATAATCTAAAGGGTATATGTCTAAATGCGAAAGTTCCATATGGATATGTGAAAGTGGTTTTTTCTTGATCCTCAGGGGCAATGACAATTTGATTGTACCCAGAATAATCATCCAAGAAACAAAAGAATTATTTTTCTGCCAACCGGTCTAACATCTGATCGATGAATGGAAGTGGGAAATGATCCTTTCTTGTAGCCATGTTCAACTTCCTGTAGTCCATACAAACTCTCCAACCTGTAACTGTTCTTGTGGCAATCATTTCATCCTTTTCATTGTTCACCATTGTCATTCCTCCCTTCTTAGGGACACATTGCACCGGACTTACCCAGTCACTATTCGAGATGGGATAGATAATACCAGCATCAAGCCACTTGATAATCTTTTTCTTAACCACTTCTTTCATTATAGGATTCAATCGCCTTTGATTCTCTACTGATTTCTTATGGTTATCTTTTAAGAAAATTTTGTGCATGTAGATGGCTAGACTAATCCCTTTTATATCAGTTATAGTCCAACCGATGACTCTTTTGTGCTCTTTTAACACTTTTAATAGTTGTTCTTCTTGGGGAAGTGTTAGTGCAGATGAAAATATGACTGGTAAAGTCTTTCTTTCCCCTAAATAAGTATATTTTAGATGTGGTGGAAGGGGTTTCAATTCTAATATTAGAGGCTGCTCAATGGATGGTGGAAGGACATGAGCTTTTCGTGAAGTCAGCTCTAGTGATTCAAACTAGCCATTCTGCTTAGCCACAGGTCTAAATGCATTAAGTTTATACTCAACCTCCATTCTCATCACCTTTCCTATATTTGGTTTACCAACAAGTACTACTTCTAGAGGATCTGTGAAAGCAAAAGAATTCAATTCTTCTTGAATTACCTCTTCAACAATAGACACCCTTGAGCATTCTTCCACACTACCCAGATGTTTCATAGCTTTCTCCATACTAAAGGTAACTTGCTCATCTCTAAGCCTCATTATAATTTCTCATTTTTCCATATCAACTAGTGCTTTACCATGCAGCATATAAATGCTCATCTAAAACTTGCTTGAAGTTAATAAGCTCACGACAGACATCTGCTATTCTATTATTTAGAATGAAGCGAGCTCTGAACTTTGCCTCCAACTTATCCCAAGTGTCAATTGAGCCCTCTGGTAGAGTTAATAACCATTCTTTAGCCTTTCCTTGTAGAGAAAGTGGGAACAGTCTAAGTCTCAGAACATCCCTCGGTACTCCATTCTGCTTGAATGAATCACATACTCCCAAAAATGATAGAATGTGATAGTTAGGATCTTCATCGGACCTTTCTCCAGTAAACTGTCCATTGAGCTGCAACATGGAGATCATCACAGGTTTTAGCTCAAAATTAGCAACTTGAAAGTTTGGTATTATGATGCTAGGTTGAGTAGTTCTCATGGTTCTTCCCACAAAATCCCTGATAGTGCAATTTTGATTATCTTCGTGTGCCATATTTGTGATAGGAACGTTTATCTCACCCTCAGGTTAGATTAGCTCAGACCCCTCAGCCAGAATATCCGTCAAACTCCTTGTCTTTCTAGGTGTTCTCGTGGATTTGGATTTAGGTGGCATAAACTATGTATCTGTGAAAGCAAAGGAGTGTAGATCAAGAGTCTCACTAAACCAAAGAAACCAAAAGGTAATTACTAAAGAAGTATTAATAAAATTACTAAAACTATCAAATGAAAGCGTAAATTAACAAGAGAGCAAATGAAAAGAAACTAAGTGTTTAAGCTAAAACTACTTAAAGCCCTCTAATTCTCTTCACCAATTGCCTTGATTCTCCAACGGTGCCAAAAACTTGATGCTTACTAGAATAATAACACCGCAAGTGTACGGGTTATAAAAGTAGTACGTGATAAATCAAGGTCACACTCTCAGAGAATCAGTATGATTGGTGACTAGGCATTAGAATTCTCATGTTCATTTTAGTTAAACAAATCAAATTGTTGGGCTTTTATGAAAATTAATTCAAATGCAATTAAAAATAATGCAAGATAGGTTTTATCGAAATTAAGCAATTAAAGACACCTTAGGAATTATAATCCCCTCTTTACACAATGTCAATCATCCCTTTTTGTATTAGTTGGCTTATTGTCAATTTTAGAGCCAAGGGTCTACAACAACAACAACAACAACAATGCCTTTTCCCACTAAATGGGGTCGGCTACATGGATCAATCGACGCCATAAATCTCTATCATAAATCATATTTTTAAACAAACTATTTAAATATAAATCTCTCTTAATAATTTTTCCTATAATTTTTCTTGGTCTTCCTCTACCTCTACTTATTGGACTATTCTCCATCACATCTACTCTCCTAACGGAGGCTTCTATAGGTCTCTTTCCCACATGACCAAACCACCTAAGTCTCGATTCTACAATCTTTTCTACAATAGGTGCGACTTTCACCTTCTCTCTAATGCATTCATTTCTAATTCTATCTCGTCTAGTGTGTCCACTCATCCACTGCAACATTCTCATCTCTACAACATTAAACTTATTTTCTTGGGTATAAATGTCTTTCGATCCATTTAACCTCTATATCAACTCGACTTTTTGATGTCTCAAATGAGTAGTTAATATTCAATTAGCTTAGTCCTTCTCCAGACTACCTAGGGCCCCTGAGTATATTTCTATCTCAAGTGCAAATTAGACTATATCTAATCCTAAGTTGCTTAATCAATGGTCTATAAGCAATTCCGTTCTTTCAAAGGTTAATTACCATACCCATAATCACACTAAAGGAGGCCAATCAATAGCATGAACTCATAATTTAGATTAAACACTAAAATCTTCAATAATCCAACATAATATCAAGGGAGACAATCTCTAAAGGTTAAAAGTTCATAGAATCCCTAAAGGTTACAAAATTTAGCCACTCATGGCTTGAAATCCACAAACAATCTCAGTAAACATATCAACAATCATCAACTAAAAGGGAAGATGGAGTAGAAACACTTAATCAGAAGAATAAATGACAGAATCAATGGTTTTCCGATCAGTATGGAACTTCCCTAACACCTCCTGTGCATTTTCCTCCTCTCCTAATCGGCCAGAACTCCCCTTGCTTACTGAATGTCGAAGCCCTAGCCTCCTCTCCTATTTTTTTAGCTTGTAAATCAAAGCTGTGTTTCAGAGGCCAATCTCGCTATAACAAAGAGTGACTCTCGCTATGGCGAGAGCTCATAAGTTCTCAAATTTCTGCTGCTTTTGCTACTGCCACACTATAGCGAGTTGCTCCTTGGAATTTCTATGCAACGCGACTTTGCTACGGCGAAGTGTCTTCCTCGCTACAGCGAAAGTACAATCTCGCTACAACAAATTATGTTCTAGCTGTAGCGAGAAGACTTGTTCCATTTGTATTTTCACTTTTTAGCTTCCCTCTCTTTTTTTTTCAATTCTTTCTACATTCTTCTACTTTTTCCTGAAATTGAAATCAATCATAAAATGAGGCTCAAACTGATAAAAAATATTACAATTGAAATACTTTCTTTATTTTGATTGAATACACATTTAACAGTATTAAACAAGAGAAAAGTACTTTGCCTTCCTAATTTAGTATCAAATATATTCCTTTTTAATCCTAAATTAGGGAGTTATCAAAAAGTTCTTGTGTAAAAGTTCTAAAGTATGGTGAGAAGGGTGACCAAGGCGTAAATGCCATAAATTGTTGGGTATTATTGTTGTAGGAGTGACTGTTTTGATAGAAGCAAGTTGTGTGGAATCTTTATTTGCATGTTTGTAGATGTAAAGTCCCTCTTTTACTTCAGCTATACCAATCATCCTCCAAGGATTGATACCCTATATATAACAATAGGATTTAAGAAAAATCAAACAACATGGAGCAATATTAGCCAAACTAGAAACAGATATGAGATTGAAAGAGAATTCTGGGATGTAGAGAACATCATAAAGGATAAGGTCTAATTTAATTTGGACAACACTGGAAATTTGAGCCATAATGGTGGATCCATTAGGTAATTTCACATTGACAGGAGAAATTAGCTTGTAAGAAAGAAAAAGAGCAAGGTTAAAGCAAACATGATCTGTGGCTCCTGTATCAATGACCCAAGAGCTTGACTTACCTTGGGTTCGACTCACATCAGAAGACATATGATTCACTGAATGTGTAACAGGCTTCGTCTCACACTGTACCATGCTAAGTAATTTTTGGTATTATTCAGGAGTAAGCCCAAGAGAAGCTATGGCCAGGGTTGAAGAATGAGCTTGCTTCTGAACGCTTAATTTGAATACATCTAAACTCATACCAATATCTTGAGTCAAAATATTTACAGCCTTGTTCTGATTCTTGAACTTGAAACCAGGGGGAAAGCTGTGCTTTCTATAGCACATATCAACTGTGTCCTGTCTTGCCATAATGTGTGCATACCTAAAAGATTGGGCTGGATTCTTGAAATCTTGTCGAGTTTTCTGGTAAACTTTGTTCACCAAGACCTTTGAATCAGTGACCATTGCACTACCTCCCTATTCTCTCTCTTGCTATTGCATGAGTGAAAAGGCTTTGTTAATAGTTGGAAAAGGCTCCATCATCATAACTTGAGACTTGGCTATAGTAAATCTCTCACTTAATCGTTTGATGAAGCGAATAACATAGTCCTCATCTTGGTATTTCTTGGCATACAGAGATGCTCCACACGAACATGCTGGTACACATACACAAGGCTTCACTGGATGGAGATTAACAAACTCGTCCCAGAGCACCTTCAACTTGGTGAAATACTCAGCAACAGTGAGATCTCCCTACCTTACCGAAAAGATTTCCTCCTGGAGCTCAGCAATGCGAAACACATCACTCTGAGCAAATCGATCCAAATGTCACGAGCACTATCAATCCATAAAATACTTTGGGCTATGGTTGGCGAAAGAGATCTGATCAGCCACGCTTGCACCAAAGTATCACACCTTTCCCAGGCGGCACACAATGGATCAGACAGATCGGGCTTCTTGATAGTCCCATCCATAAACTTAAGCTTATTCTTGGACATGAGGGCCATACACATGGCTCTAGCCCAGCCATGGTAATTCGGTCTTGTCAAAGGTGTAGAGAGAAGAACTAACACGGGATTCTCGCTAGGGTGAACGTAATAAGGGTTGGATGGATTCAGTGAGGGATCTTGAACCACTACTCCAGTAGATCCCGAGGAGCCTTCATCGCGAGAGGCCATTAACAGATCTGGATTTTTTTTTTTAGAGACTGAGATGAGGAAATAAAATGATCAAATGGGAAGCTCTATGCTCTGATACCATCACATGATTCAAGCCAGAGGAAGAGACAGAGAAAAGCAAAGAAAGTACAATGAGGAAGAGAAAATTAATTTTGAGTGATCCAGTAGCGTACACTATACAACCTTTTTATATTACATAGGTGACTAAATGATAGCCAGTAAACTAAGAACTAACCAAAACTAATTAAGTTACATTGCCATGTAAGTCTAAACTAATTTATTGATGAAATAATACCCTGTATTAAATATGTCCAAATTTAAGCTCTAGGTTCTTTTTTGGTTGACCAAATTTTATTTATAGGGAAAGAGCTGTAAAAATGCTCACAGGTTGATGAAGTTTTCTCTTTCTGCTTCCACATTTTGATGAAGTTTTCCAATTCTTTCTGGAATAAATTGTCATTAATTTTTTTATTTTTTTAATTGACGTGGTAAACACCTTACCAAATAAGTTTTTCACTGGACAAACGTTAAACTTGACAAAGATTCCCTAATATTTTATTGCACGTATCACGTTTTCGTTTCAAATTATTCTGCCCTTAAATTTCAATGGTTTTTGTTTTCACATGTTCAGTGTTTTTGCTGTCCAGCAGTTTTTCGCAGCACTTCTCTGGCTTTGGCTTTCCCTGATAGAAGTTTGGAGCTTTTAACGCTATTCCAACTTTCCAACCTCTGAACGGGTAAAAGAGAAAAAACAAGAGGAGGAATAGTTGCGTGGGATCGAGGGGTTTTAATATATATATATATATATGTTTTGGACAGCTTCGAACGAGTCAGAGGAAGTCTGCCCAGTCATATTCCATTTTGAATGGAGGAGCAAATAAGAGACATTGGTTCGTTAATTCCTTGTCTCTCTTTTTTTTTTTTTTATGCTTTTATAGATTACTTAGTTAAATTGCATACGGTGGGAGCAAGAATCTTGCAAAATTAGCCACAAGATATAGGTTCTCTTCACTTTTTTTTATAAGTGATTTGGATCGTACAAATTTCATTATATTCTGATCTAAAATTTTTTTTATTTAAAATATTATTTTTTTAAATTATACAGTTAAAAAATTTATTTTATACTATATTTTACATCTCTTAAAATAATAAAAATTTAAAAATTTAAAAACAAATGAAAACAAATCTACGTCCCAGATCAGAAGAAGTGCAGGGAATTGGTTCCCCCGGGGGGGGTGGGGGAAGAGAGAGAGAAAGACTCCCACGCGTAAGACCATCCAATCAGTGTTTTAAGGCAAAAATAATGAGCCTTTTTGACAGTAGTAATTTATTCTGCAAATGGATCAGAGTGGATGGCATTTATTATTTTATCGGATGGCCCTTTACCATTAACAAGAGCGGTGCCTTACAGAAATTTGAGACAACTCTGAGAAGATGTCTTTTGACAATGTTTGGTCATAAAACCAGACATTTTCTTATAAAAGGTTTTAGTGACGATTATACAAAAATGGTTGAATATGCTTCTGTTTTAGGCCGTTGACACAGCGCTTTTAATTTGAGTGGGCTTGAAATACAATATTGTTGGTGTTACCTATGTTTGTTAGCCTTGAATATGGGAAGAGGGAATTTGATCCCAGCTGGTGGCTGTTGAGGGAAGCCATTGTAGCTCAAAAATTGGCAACACATAAATTATGGGTAGTAGTGGCCATGAGGGAAAGAGTTGGTGGGTAAGGTGGCCTGAATATAGAAACTGATTATGGTTACATGGGAGACTGACTTCTTGTGTGAACATGGCTTAATTCCATGTAAGCGGTGTTTTGGTATAATATACAGTGATAATGGTAATAGTCTAAATGCAGTGCAAAACTTGATTTCTTTTGGGTCTAAAATGCTTAATAGTATCTTATCTCTTTCTCATTTTAATAGTCTACAGTAACAATTCTCAGAGTTTGGTTTAGTATATAAGTGATCAAAGATGAACCTGTAATTTTTCTCTTTGACTCAACATTTGACACTCCCATTTATAAGTGATCAATAAATTTGCCTTGCATAAATGTTGATACATGTTTTCTTTAGCTTACAAGTTATAACTACTTGACATCTCTTGAAAAATCAATGATAAGTAAACAGCTTAGTTTTTTTCGTTGTATATTCTTGGAGCCATCAATTTATTTCCCATAGGATTCTTCTGTTAACTGGAACTACCTACATTTGGACGTGGGAACTTGTGTTTTAGGCATGACCACTGTAATAATACATTTCATTTGCCTTGAAATTTTACGAAATTTATTATAGCTTTTGTTTTATATTGATTACGGATATATTTCTAAATCTGGTTAAAAGAATTATTCTACCAGATTTCTTTCATTGGAAGACTATAACTAAACAGCTACTAGATTTTTGGTATAACACGTGGCATATTTGGTTTCAAGCGGTAGTACTAACAATTTATATATCTAGAAGTTGCTAGTGACTGAAACAAAGAGGCTAGCAGATAAGATTTTGAAACAAAATCTGAAGAAAGAGTTATTATTGGCAGTAGATCTAATATTTAAGTTTTAACTAGACTCGAAACATAATTCTAACTTAAGTTGCTCCAGTTGCTAGATATCAATATTTCAATATTTTAAGAATCTAAAACAATCATGCATAGCACAAGGACCATAAATCGTTTAGGCCATAGGTTCGAAAGGTCATGACCATTTATTCCTAATCATCCATAAATTACTAAAATGCCATTAAGTCTTCCTCCCCTTGCAGTGACAGTATATTTGTACAGTTTGAAGTTCTGTTTTTAATGATTGTATTGAAACTTTGAATCCTAAAAGTTCTTGTGTTATTTGGTATCCAAAATTATAAACTAGAAATTTCTCCAAGAAGGATTTAATGACTACTAGACGAAAATGGTTTGGTATGCTTCTATTTTTTGCTAATAGTGCGTAATAGTCACCTTTTGGTTCTAATGTATCTTTCTTGGATTTTGTATAGCCTTTTGTCTAGAATCATGGATAAAGGTCGAAGGTGTACTTGTATATGTCACACCCGAAAATGCGACCACGTGGTGCCTTTAAAAAGAAATCAAATTTAAAATTAAAAGTAAAAAGAGTTCAAATAAATAGAGTACAAATAGATATGGTACATTTTGTAGGGTTCAGGAGTCGCCACCAAAATTTATTTTTGAAAAAGTAAAACTTTGAAAAAGCCTTTTTTAGTTTGAAAAATAGTCTGCGAACCAGATTCGAGTTCGGGAGTCGATTGTGAGTGGAGAAGATGTTAGGCACCCCACTACACCTATTCCTAAGAACGGTTACCCTAAGTCAATTGTGTAAAATTAATATGGCCTTTAGTCTATGTTAATTCTTCTTGACAAATCACATACAAAATAAAAAGTAAAGAGATAAAATAAAATAGAATTAAGAGTAAAAAAAGAAATCAAAGAAGTAAGATTTAAAATAAGAGAAAAGAAATCAAAAAAATAAAATAAAATAAAATAAAATAAAACTAAAAGAAAATAATTATTTATAAGGGCGGACTTGACCTAAGATAAAAGCCTAGGGCCTACGTACCCTTTGAGAGGGATCAAAATCCACGTAGTTCGACTTAAAATTGTATTAAGGTAGGTTTTTTCTTTTGTTTTTCTTTATCTTTTTTTTTTGTTTTTGTCTTTTCTCTTTTTTTTTTTCTTGTTTTTGTTTTTGTTTTTTGTTTTTTATTTTTTTTATGTGTCCTTTATTTTCTATTTTTTTATTTTTAATATTTAATGTTTTTGTGTTTGGGTGTTATTTTTTCTAAAAAGATGAAGAAAATAAATTACTTTTTCCTTCAACAAATAAAACGAGTTTTGAAATTGGTTGATGTGTTTTAATTTGCTAAAGGAAAATTTAATTTAATTTTTCTTTTATTTTCAGTTTTTCCTCTTACTTATCATTTTTTTTTGTTTTTCTATCATTTTCATTTTTTTTGTTTGTCTTTTATTATCCTTTTTTTTTTTGTCTTATTTTGTTTTTGTTTTGTTTTTGTTCTTTTGTTTTGCTTTGTTTTTTTTTAGTTATTTGCTTTTTTCCTTGTTTTTCCATTTTTTTTCTTTATATCTAATTATTTTTTATGACATTAAAAAGGATTTTCATCTTTCCTCTTTTCTTTAAAGCTTTTTATTATTATTATTAAATTTTAATTTTTGTTTCTCATTGTTGATTGATTTCCTTTTATTTTTCTACTTTTGTTAAATTTTATTCTTTACACATTTTTTGGTCCCCCTTTTTTATTGTTATATATATATATATATATATATATTTATGTAAAACGAGAAAGATTTTTTTCTTTTTTGAGTTTATGAAATATATTCTTATTAAAAAGTACATTCAAAGCCTAAAAGGTACCAAGGAGGCTTATTGCCACACATGGCCTTTTGGTCTATCCCTATGTGCCTAAGGGGATATGAAATCCCACACGGCAATGCTAAAGAGAAAATAAAAACTAAATTAAAGCAAAAATATTCACAAGCTTGCAACATTTGTTTTGATTGTGTGTGCTTGTGTCCAGCCAGCTAAACAACATATCGTAATACATTTCAAGAATAGGAAAACAAATTCAAACCAATTGACTCTGCTATGCTATCTGAATCTGGTTTCATCTGCTACAGCGCAACCATCTCTTTGATCTTTGCTCAACTCTTGGTAAGTCTCCTCAATTGTTTAACATCCTCGAGCAGGGTTCATGCAAAAGAAATAAAAAAAAGATGGGGGGGTTAAATTCAAGACAACCATTTGTTTTTTTTTTTTCAATAATGATCAAATCAACACATCAATATGCACCCACACATAATGGAGAAATATTTATAAGTATGTTGGAGATTCACAAATAATTCAAAGCACTATCCAATGAATGAAATTAAATAGGAATTGCATCAAGATTTTAAACCCACGCATCCATAATATGAATGTAATGTTTTAGGCAGCAAAAACTTCTGATAAAATGCACGAAAACTTCATATTTTCATATTAACATTGGAATACAACAAGGACGAGTAGAAGGCTGACTTTGTACATTCCACATTTTCAAAAAACAACTCTTAGCTTAATTATGTATAAGACACCTCAGACTGAAACATTATTCATTTAATTACTAAGCAAGATAATTAGATCCAAATGTTCCTGCTAGTGATGAGGAAGCACAGTAAAAGAGAGTGCATTAAAAAAAACCAAACTTCAGATTAACCGAACATAATAAGAAGTTTAACTCAGCAATTCTTCCTCTCTTATAAGATCATGATGGTTCACTATCTGAGCTACATTTAGACCCTTTTTCTTTTGAGCATTTTATCAGATACCTACTGAGCACTCTTTGAGACCCATACAGCGAAGGATTCTACATCTCACCCTGACCACCCAATATATGCCGTTGGCAACATTATTGCGACTCATAGTTCAGCACTCGATATTATATTCCAAACAACAGGGGAGTTTTAAGACTAATTTGATTTTCACTGAACTACCTAGTTTTCATTTTCTGCTTGACAATATCAACATTCGTAAAAGAGGTCCCTAATGCATTGCTGATGAAAAGGATGCAAGGATGAGACAACTCATTGAAGGGACTGATAAATAGCAAATAAGAAATCAGATGGCGTTATAGCATTCAGCACTCAGATAATAACCAAACCATGCCTTGAAACGAATTGAAATTACATCAATCAGAAATGAACCAAGCATAAAGCAACCTACTAAAACAGCTACTCAGATACATGATTCCACAACCCGAGATCAACTGAGTTATATCTTGAAAGTGAATTGAGATTAAGTCAATACCTGGTTGAATTCGTGGTTACAATCCGAGGTCTTCATTCTCCTTCGAGCTCCAACCAGCTCCTTTCTCGGTTCCTGTAGCATTCTCTCACTCTCCACTTCTTCCCAGTCAGAATTCCTCTCTGTTCATCGCCTTCCTTTCATATCTCTTTCTCTCAGACTCTCCGTAACCCCCCTTTGAATTTCCCAGACCTAAAAATAGCAACCCGTTTGACTTATTCCCCCTCTGAAGCCACCTCTCCTTTTTTCCCTCTCTGCTTCTATTTTCGATCGCCCTTTTCAGAAACAATTCTCAGCTTCCTCCCCTCAAATCCCAACAGGAACTCTCTTGCTCCAAAGTCTCTCTCAACCTCGCGTGCCTTTCCCTTTATTGATTCACTCTAATCCCCTCACTCCGAAGCTCTATCCTTTCTCCTTCTATCTCGATCCTCCTCCCCGTCTTTTCCTCTATTCAGTATCTCTCTTGCTTCTGGCCTCCTCCCCATCGATTCCGAATCCCCTTTTGTTTCTGTCTGTTCGTTTCTCCTCACCAGCCTCTGCTCCACTATCTTCCCTTTTTCCATACCCCCATCGTGCTCCCCCTTCGTTCTGTCCATCTCTCCCCTCGATTCCGAATCTCCTTCTCTGTTTTTTCTCCCTTGTGTCTCCTCCCCTCTATTTTCGTCCGTGCGTGCTTCTGCGTTCCTTCTTTTCTCAGAGGACAACCTCCTTCCCTTTTTGTAGCCCTAGCTTCCAATTTCCCCTTCTGCTGCTGGGTGTGATCCCTTTTGCTTTTGCATCGGCCTCTTCCCCTGTCTCTGTGCGTGTTGCGTTTTCGTCTTTTTGTGTGTGTGTGTGTGTGCCCGAGGATAGCATCAAAGGGGGGGACCAGCAGCCCCTAGGGTTTTCTTGTTTTTTTTTGTCTTTTGTTCTCCTTCATTTCGAGCTTCTTATTTGGGTTAGCAAGCCAAAGGATCCGAGATTTGTGTGCTGAACGAAATGGGCTTCCTCTCATTGAGTTCTTTTTTTTTTCTGGCCCAATTCTGAGCTGACTTTGGGCTGAACTCCTTTTCCTTTCTCTTTTTAGTTTTGATTTGGGTTTTCCTAAATTAGGTTCCAAAATCTTAATTTCTTTTCTTTTTTTTCCTTTCATTTTTTTACTATATATATATTTTCATATTTTCTTTTTTTTTTTTGTAGTACCCTTTTGATAATTTTTTTAGACTTTTATTTTTTATTATTATCTTCTTTTACTTTTTTTTTTATGATTTTTTTAATTAACTTGCTTTTAGTCTTTTTTCCCTCTTTTTTATGGGTTTTACTTTTTTCTTTATTTTTCCTTTTCTTTTCCTAGTCTCTTTTTTTTTTTTTTTTTTTTCCAGATTTCTATTATTCCTTCTTTGATTTTTCTTTTTGTTTTAATTTTGGATTAATGGGCTTTTACTTTTTTTGTTATATATTTATTTGTAATTTTATTTTTGGGTTCTTTCCCCTTTGATTTTTTTTTTTGAGTTTGTTGGGTTAAAAGGGTCTATTTGATTTTTGTCTTTTCTCTTTTTTTTTTAATTTTTTATTAGTTTTCTAATTTTTATTTTTATCATGATTTTTGGAGCATGTCCGGACAAAATACGGTGTTCACAGTTGCCTCTCTTTACTTGTTTCTTAGGCAAATAAATTGAAAATGTAATTTTTGATATTTTTGATATTTTTGTATAAGAAACAAGTAAAGATAAGAACACGTATTTTGTTCGAACTGATTTGATTGCCTCTCATCGATTAAACAATAAAGAGAAGGTAAGAACGACCTAAACAAAATGTAATGTTTACAGGTTGCCCTTCTTTACTTATTCTTTAAGCGAGGAGATCGAAAGTGCAATTTTTGATAACCTTAGCTTAAGAATAAGTAAAGATGAAAACACATATTTTATTTGGGGAGCTCATAGATCAAGAGTAATTAACTTACTTGAAAATGCAATTCTACTCTGGTGCAGGACTTTTATTTGTGCCTATTCTTCGTAGGACTTAAAGGTGCCTGTTCTACGCATGACTTTGAGTACCTAATCTGCATAGGACTTAAAGGTACCTGTTCTGTGCAAGACTTTGGGGCCTATTCTGCGTAGGACTTTTATTTGTGCCTGTTCTGTGCAGGGGCTTTAAGTACCTATTCTGGTAAGACTTAAAGGTGCCTATTTTGTGCAGGACTTTGAGTGCCTAATATGCGTAGGACTTAAAGATGCCTATTCTGTGCAGGACTTTGGGTTTCTATTCTTCGTAAGACTTTTATTTGTGCCTATTCTTCATAGGACTTAAAGGTGTCTGTTCTGCGCAGGACTTTGAGTGCCTAATCTGCGTAGGACTTAAAGGTGTTTGTTTTGTACAGGACTTTGGGGCCTATTCTGCGAAGGACTTTTATTTGTGCCTGTTCTGTGCAGGGCTTTGAGTGCCTATTCTGGTAAGACTTAAAGGTGCCTATTCTGTGCAAGACTTTGAGTGCCTAATCTGCGTAGGACTTAAAGGTGTCTCTTCTGTGCAGGACTTTGGGTGCCTATTCTGCGTAGGACTTTTATTTGTGCCTGTTCTGTGCAGGACTTTGAATGCCTATTCTGCGTAGGACTTAAAGATGCCTGTTCTATGCAGGACTTTGGTGCCTATTCTGCGTACGACTTTTATTTGTGCCTGTTCTGTGCAGGACTTTGAGTGCCTATTCTATGTAGGGCTTAAAGGTGCCTGTTCTGTGCAGGACTTTATGGTATCTGTTCTGTGCAGAACTTAAGAGTGCCTGTTCTATGCAGGATTTTGGTACCTATTCTGTGTAGGACTTTTATTTGTGCTTGTTCTGTGCAGGACTTTGGGTGCCTATTCTTCGTAGGACTTAAATGTGCCTGTTCTGTGCAGGACTTTGAGTGCCTGTTCTGTGTAGGACTTTAGTGCCTATTCTGCGTAGGACTTAAAGGTGCATGTTCTCCGCAGAACTTTGGGTGCCTATTCTTCGTAGGACTTAAAGGTGCCTATTCTGCGTAGGACTTAAAGGTGTCTGTTCTGTGCGGGACTTAAAGGTGTTTATTCTACGTAAGACTTAAAGGTGTCTGTTCTGTGCAGGACTTTGAGTGCCTAATCTGCGTAGGACTTAAAGGTGCCTTTTTTGGTGAATTTTTTCTAAGTTTAAAAACTTTACTTCATTCATCTAAGTTTTAATACAGGGTTATGCACCTATATGAAACGTGCAATGCATCAAAATGCTTTACTTTTTAGCTTAACTACTCAATTTTACCCCCATATGAATCAAGGTCATTGTAAGTGTTAAAAGTATGAGGTATGTAGGATGCTACAATTTATGGAATGCACATTTTTTGTTTTTTTTTTCTTTACCCCAGTATGAACTTGAGGTTCGCACAAAATATATGCATGTGAAACGCAAAAAGCATATAAGATGCTTTATAAAATGCAAAATGTTTGTTTTCACTTGCCCCAGCATGAACTATAGTCTATGTAATGTATGCAAGTATGGAATGTATGAAACATGTGATGCTTTATGTTATGAAATGCAAATTTCCTTTTTGCTTGCCCTAGTGTGAACTAGAGGCCATGTGATGTATGCAAATGTGGGGTGCATGAAACATGTGATGCTTTATTTTATGAAATGCAAATTTTCTTTTTGCTTGCCCCAGGGTGAACTAGAGGCCATGTGATGTATGCAAATGTGGGGTGCATGAAACATGTGATGCTTTATTTTATGAAATGCAAATTTTCTTTTTGCTTGCCCCAGGGTGAACTTGAGGCCTTATGATGTATGCAAATGTGGGACGCATGAAACATGTGATCCTTTTTTTTTATGAAATACAAATTTTCTTTTGCTTGCCCCAGTGTAGACTACGGGCTATGAGATGTATACAAGTATGGAATGCCTGATGCATATGAGATGCAAGTTGTTCTACTTCCCTCAAACGTATGTTTGTTTTTTTTCTCTGTATAGGTCTGGCAATATGTATGCATATAAGATGCAAGTTATTTTATTTTGTTTCTTTTTTCTTTTGAATTTTTAAGCTTGAAAATTTTTATTTCTAGAATATGCACAATTTATGCGAGTGACCTTAACTCCAAATGGAGACAAAAAGGATGAGGACATTATCTTTAAACATCCTTACATGAATTTTGAGTTTTGAACTCCTTTTTTTTTTTAAGATCAGCTCAAAAGAAGGAGGAAGAGAGGGAGCATTATTTCTAAATGCTTTTAAATTGATTTTGAACTTTGAACCTTTTTTTTTCTTTTTTCTTTTTTGTAACCAGGATCATCTTGAAGGAAAAGGGAAAGAGAATGAACATTATTTTTTTTGGACTCTTTTTTTACCTTTTTTGGTAAATGAATTGATGAGAAAAGTGTGATCCCTTTTTCTTTTTTGTTTTTAATGAATTAATGAGAATAAATGTAATCTTTTTTTATTTTTTAATTTGACTTGAAAAGAAAAAATATGCTTCATCCGTGTACAAATTCAATGCAAGCATATGATGTATAAGAAATCTCAAAATTTATAAAACGTAGGATTTTTAGCCCTTTGCTTTTGGAAAAATTTTACACATTAGCTCTTCACCTGCCACAATGAGAAAGGTTAAACTTTTGATTATTCTACCAAATTTGCCCTTTATTATTGGGATGAGGAAATTTATTGATGCCTCTTGGCTAGCTAAAAATGCCCCTGAGGGAGTATCCCAAGCTAAGAAGACCCAAGGCTCTTGCTTTGACTTATGTCTACATGATTTTTTTCTAAGAAACTTGTTTGCCATCAAACTTGGACTATTAACTTGATAAGGCAATTTCCTTTTGTCAACTCTTCATTATTAATGCTTGAAAGGTCAATACGTTAAATCTGTACCTATCTTATTTAACAATGTCAATACAATCTTGCACTAAGGGATACAAACACATAAGCTTGGGATGGAAAAAAAATC
The DNA here is from genome assembly GCA_032878935.1 of Erythrophleum fordii. Lineage (NCBI taxonomy): Eukaryota > Viridiplantae > Streptophyta > Magnoliopsida > Fabales > Fabaceae > Erythrophleum > Erythrophleum fordii. The sequence continues at coordinate 3,069,596 of JAVQMF010000031.1, forward strand.
CTCAACATTATAGGGATGCAAGGGCTGATGAAGAAGGTGATTATATAAAATGGTTTGGGAGTGGGGGAATTGGAATAGACAATGGCTAGACACAATGTACAAAACAAGAATATAGCCCAATCCTTCACTTGAAGCATTTTTCTCTGAACATTGGAGAAGTGAAATGCTAAGAAGATGGATATGGTAGGTTAGAGAAAAGTTTCACTTTTGGATTTGAACTCCTTTTGAAAGAAACAATGGATGTAGTAAAAAGAATCTGCTTTGAACTAAACTTTTTGCCCCAGTTTCGATTATTTTGATTTTTTTTTCATTCCCTTCCAAAAAAAAAAAAAAATCTGCCCCATTATTTTGCAAACAAGCTAAACCTCAACAAGGACTTTCAACACTTGTAATGTGGCCTTGGTAAAGGGTTTATGAAATAAGAGATATTAGGCTCAAGAATTAACATGCCCTCCCTCAAGTCTCCTATTAATCTCCTTCTCCTATTGCTTTAACAAAATTCTATACTCGAAATTCACTTGACAAGAGAGAAAGTCTCAAGGTTGTAACGGGGTTTAATGGGTGAAATGTAACTTAAGAAAGAAAAGTGACAAGGCCCAAACATTCATGTAAGTTCACAATGAGAATTTTGCTCTAGTAATTGTATCATTTTGGCAGAACCAACTGGCTTATGACAGTTAACTCAACCTTTTTTTTTTTAAGATATTTTTTGTTCAGCTCAACTCTCCTCCAGCGACCTTTCCTTCTTTTTTTTTTTTTTGACCTCTTGTGTTACATAAGACTCTTCTTTGAGAATTTTGCCTCTGGATTGTATGCTAAGGTGAAGCTCCCTTTTAAAAGCTTTTGCTTTTTTCAAAAGTTAATCTGTGGGAGCTTTCTTTTCGAGAATTTCCTTCCTCTTGTAATTTTTCTTTTCTTCCTCCAATTTGTTTCCTTTTTTCATTTAATCTTTTTTTTCCTAAAAGGAATCCATTGTGGTGCCAAAATTGCTTTTTCTTTATGTAGAATTCTCATTGCCTCTTAGGTTCGATTCATGTTTGGTATTAGAAGAATTTTTTTTCAGGCCCAAAGTGGTTAGCAATAGTTAAGAAGTGTTTGGATAATTGAAAGAACTTGACCCTCTCTTGATATTTGAATTATCGGCATAAAAATTTGTTAAAGACTTCCCATCCCAAAGGTTGCATGATTAAGGTGAAGGAAATGAACATCACTCCTGGCTCAATTGAGGTGACTAGGGATAACTCCTCATATTTAGAAAGGCCAAGAATGCCTTGCATCTTAGGCATAACTTACTTGTGGGACATGTATTCACACTTTTAATTTGATTTTCCTTCTTTTATTTTCTTTTTGTAATTGAATTTGGGGCATATAATTAGTTCCAGATTTAACCCTTCTTCACATCAATTAAATCTTTTCATAAAGAGTTCTGGACATTATAATTTTGGATTTTTGGTTATTTAGGAAAAATGTGCAAGGAAAGAAGTTGTGTCAACATAATTGATGGAATAGAAGGATGCGTAAAAGGTAAGATGGAAGCATATGACCATTGTATTGACAAGGTTAAATCAAATAAGGTCTAATGAATCAACTTCTGTTAGCCTTGAATTTTAGCTAGACAGAAGAATATCGAACAAACAAGCATTAACTGATTATGATATGACAGACAACTTCTTTGAGAGTTCGATCATCAAGAAATCCTCATGAAATCTTATTTCTTATGTCATTTTACACCTTGTTCATGAAGAGGTTGCAACTTTTTTTTTTAATGGAGTGTCTCATTGCCATTTTAGGGTGTGAAGGCTCTGGCTAGTGTAGGAAGCATCCTACTCTTGTGAAAGCTACTCAAATGAAAGTTAGGCAAATGGCAAGAATCCCAAATGAGGTACATGGCAAATGTTTTGATCATGATGGTGCGTGGTTTTTTTGCATGGTCAAGTTTGATAGGTGTTGATGAGTTTTGAGATGGATGGTTCAAATTCCTTTGGAATGGAGAGGATGATGGTGGGCAATAGTCATAAGCTGAAGGATATGGTGGTATGGAAGGTTAGGAAGTGATAAGCAACCTTATCAAGACCTTTGACAATTTTTCTTTTTCATAATCAATTGACACACCTTTACCTTTTGCACTTATACTTCATTTTCTCATCTTGGCTATTTATGAGTGTAGCTTTTTATTTGAATTTTTTTTTTAGATGAAGCTAATCTTTCCATTACAAAGGGCCAAGAATCATGTATTTTATAAATTTTCAGATTTTCAACATGAAATGCCTTATGACAATGCACGAACGCAATTTTATTACTTGTTTGATTTATGAACTGATGGGTGTATTTAGTGTGGGAGCCTTTCAAGGTATAAGACCTTTATTTCCTTTGAGGAATTCGTTGCCCCCAATTGACCTAAGAATAAAGTTTAGAATTTTCTCACTCAATATTACCCCAATAAAACTCCCTTATTTTTTCAAATTATTTGACCTTTATTTTCCTCAGAAGCTTTATTGTATATAGGAATAAATAAAGTTGACAAATCATCCTAAGAGAATATACTAAATTCTACATGGATGATGTCTATAAAAAAAATGCAACCAATCTGACTTCCTTTTGACAATTCGTAGAGTTATTTTCATATTCTCCACTTTCCTTTAGGACCTTATTATTTCACCATGAAAGGTAGGGTTGACAGAATCGATTTGCAAGGAATTTCTTCTTTTTTTTTTTTTTTGCAAGCAATTCAAATTGAGTTCTTAACTGGCTCGACTCATGTGTCAACTTGATCCTTGTTTATCTTGAAAATAGCTACCGATATGGTGCCAAAACTTATTATCTCTATGTAAGTTATCCAAGATTAGCCTTTTTTTTAATTAATCAGGGGATTACTAGTATTAGTTAATATTTGCCCACATTCCTCTAAGAGTTTATTAACCCATTGGGAGTCAGGGCTTATCACTCATTTTGAGAAGGGATAATTTCTACACCATTGATGTTTAGAACTTTGGCTTTGATGATGTTTAGTACAAACATGCCAATTTAATGATCCATTGATGTATGATAGATTTAATGTTGCATACTCACTCATACAGCATTGAGAACTATGTCTTGGTAGAAGAAAAGAAGAAAAACTTAGTGTTTTTTCTCGAGAAACTTATTGCCTCATTGGAGAAAAAAATAGTTGACAACCAAATCGAGAGAAACATACTTATCTACACGATTGATGCCTTAAAATAATTCTAATCCCTACCCAAGACATGACACTCACTTGTTGATGCGACATACTTATTATAATTTCTCAGAATTTTAAAAAATTATTTCCTTTTTTATGAAAGAAAATTTTATTTTATGGGGTAGAGGTTTTAAAGAATGAAAATAGGTTGTGTACTTATTATTTTATTTTATCTATCTTTCTCTCTTTGTTTTTTTTTTAATTTTTTTAATTTTTTATGTTTTGGGCATGTATATGAAGAAATGAATGCATATTTAAAGTTTTTCTTCTGTGAGATCATAACAAATGTGATTATTAACCTTTTCAGGGTTGGAAACCCACTAAGTAATGGTTAGTTGCACTAATTTATATTTTCATCATAGTTAACGTATGTCCAACTATGCAATGGTATCTCATTAACTATTTCAGTGAATTGTAACAATATGTCACCTCCCCTATGGCTTTTATTGAATGCATGAGTACGATGAGAAGAAAAGATCAAGATGCTCCCCTTTGTCCTAACATATATAGTCCCTAGGTTGAGATCATCAGTTTACAAAAGTATCGCTCTAACTATTTAGGAGGCGTCTAAAGTTTGACTATTAGTGCATTTTTAAGGTAGATCTATGACCCCTAAAACATTGGTTCTCAAATTGCCTTCGCCATGAGGTGAGGATCTCGCTATATAAACTTGATTTTAAGAGAATAAAATATCCTACACAAGTCAAACCCATATAACAAGGCACAATTTAGGTGAGGTCTTCATGATAGCTTCAGGAAACACAAGGCTTCACAAGGAAATCATTATAACCCTTTGCTAACCTAAGGTGTATTAAGACTCCGATACAGAGCCCATAATGTGTGTGAGATATTTGTGTCTCAGTGATGTGTGTGAAGGGAGCATTTACCTTCCATCCTATAGATTATCCAACCCTCATCTGCTAAGCAGATTGACAGAACAAAAGGCAGAGAACTGTATATACAGATATAAGCCAAAAGAAATAAAATATACAAATATGGTCATCTACCCTAAGATTTTATTCCTCATGTTATCTATCCGAACACATGTTATATATATAATCAATGAAATAAAACAGATGTAAGAAGCATGTGAATGGCATATCATCTACCCTAAACACATGAGGCAAACAATAAAACATAAGGGAGAACCAAAATAAAAAGAAGGTCATAACATTTTGCACAACTAACTTAACTTGGGCTTGACTCTCTAACTTTCCTCAGCGGAGTCGCCAAATTGTCACACCCGAACATGCGACCACGTGGTACCTTTAAAAAGAAATCAAATTTAAAATTAAAAGTAAAAAGAGTTCAAATAAATAGGGTACAAATAGATAGGGTACATTTTGTAGGATTCAGGAGTCGCCACCAAAATTTATTTTTGAAAAGGCAAAACTTTAGAAAAGCCTTTTTTAGTTTGAAAAATAGTCTGCGAACCAGATTCGAGTTCGGGAGTCGATTGTGAGTGGGGAAGGTGTTAAGCACCCCACTACACCCATTCCTAAGAATGGTTACCCTAAGTCAGTTGTGCAAAATTAATATGGCCTTTAGTCTATGTTAATTCTCCCTGACAAATCACATGCAAAATAAAAAGTAAAGAGATTAAATAAAATAGAATTAGGAGTAAAAAAAAGAAATCAAAGAAGTAAGATTTAAAATAAGAGGAAAGAAATAAAAAATAAAATAAAATAAAATAAAATAAAACTAAAAGAAAATAATTATTTACAAGGGCGGACTTGACCTAGGATAAAAGTCTAGGGCCTACGTACCATTTGAAAGAGATCAAAGTCCACGTAGTTCGACTTAAAATTGTGTTAAGGTAGGTTTTTGCTGTTGTTTTTCTTTATCTTTTTTTGTTTTTGTCTTTTCTCTTTTTTTTTTCTTGTTTTTGTTTTTTTTTGTTTTTTGTTTTTTTATGTGTCCTTTATTTTCTATTTTTCTATTTTTTATATTTAATGTTTTTGTGTTTAGGTGTTGTTTTTTCTAAAAAGATGAAGAAAATAAATTACTTTTTCTTTTAACAAATAAAACGAGTTTTAAAATTGGTTGATGTGTTTTAATTTGCTAAAGGAAAATTTAATTTAATTTTTCTTGTATTTTCAGTTTTTCCTCTTACTTATCATTTTTTTTTTGTTTTTCTATCATTTTCATTTTTTTGTTTTTTTTTATTATCCTTTTTTTTGTCTTATTTTGTTTTTGTTCTTTTGTTTTGCTTTGTTTTTTTTAGTTATTTTCTTTTTTCCTTGTTCTTTTGTTTTTTTCTTTATATCTAATTATTTTTTATGACATTAAAAAGGATTTTCATCTTTCCTCTTTTCTTTAAAGCTTTTTATTATTATTATTATTATTAAATTTTAATTTTTGTTTCTCATTGTTGATTGATTTCCTTTTATTTTTCTACTTTTGTTAAATTTTATTCTTTACACATTTTTTGGTCCCCCTTTTTTATTGTTATATATATATATATATATATATATATATATATTTATGTAAAATGAGAAAGATTTTTTTCTTTTTTGAGTTTATGAAATATATTCTTATTAAAAAGTACCTAAACTTCAGAAACATTTAATTCCTACTTACTGTTATCTTTTTTCATATATATTTTTTTGAAAATCTTTTGGGTTTTCTTTTTATCCTTTTATTTTTACTCCTTACTTTTTCCCAAAAACACAATCTCTAAAGAAAATTTATCTTTGAATCTTTAGAACATTATTTTTCAAATATTTGCAAAATAAACATTAGGAAAGGAGTAGGCAAGTATTTGAAGTTCACTTTTGTTTTTAATAAAAAGCTTTTTAATCTTTTTCCTTTTTGTTCTTCTTTTCATGAAATATTTTCTTTGAAAAATCATTCGCTGGGGCCGTTGAAACCCGAAACACTAAACGTACATTCAAAGCCTAAAAGGTACCAAGGAGGCTTATTGCCACACATGGCCTTTTAGTCTATCCCTATGTGCCTAAGGGGATATGAAATCCCACACGGCAATTCTAAAGAGAAAATAAAAACTAAATTAAAGCAAAAATATTCACAAGCTTGCAACATTTGTTTTGATTGTGTGTGCTTGTGTCCAGCCAGCTAAACAACATATCGTAATACATTTCAAGAATAAGAAAACAAATTCAAACCAATTGACTCTGCTATGCTATCTGAATCTGGTTTCATCTGCTACAGCGTAACCATCTCTTTGATCTTTGCTCAACTCTTGGTAAGTCTCCTCAATTGTTTAACATCCTCAAGCAGAGTTCATGCAAAAGAAATAAAAAAAAAGATGGGGGGGTTAAATTCAAGACAACCATTTGTTTTTTTTTTCAATAATGATCAAATCAACACATCAATATGCACCCACACATAATGGAGAAATATTTATAAGTATGTTGGAGATTCGCAAATAATTCAAAGCACTATCCAACGAATGAAATTAAACAGGAATTGCATCAAGATTTTAAACCCACGCATCCATAATATGAATATAATGTTTTAGGCAGCAAAAACTTCTGATAAAATTCACGAAAACTTCATATTTTCATATTAACATTGGAATACAACAAGGACGAGTAGAAGGCTGACTTTGTACGTTCCACATTTTCAAAAAACAACTCTTAGCTTAATTTTGTATAAGACACCTCGGACTGAAACATTATTCATTTAATTACTAAGCAAGATGATTAGATCCAGATGTTCCTGCTAGTGATGAGGAAGCACAGTAAGAGAGAGTGCATTAAAAAAAACCAGACCTTAGATTAACCAAACAGAATAAGAAGTTTAACTCAGCAATTCTTCCTGTCTCATAAGATCATAATGGTTCACTATTTGAGCCACATTTAGACTCTTTTTCTTTTGAGCATTTTATCAGATACTTACTGAGCACTCTTTGAGACCCATACAACGAAGGATTCTACATCTCACCCTGACCACCCAATATATGCCGTTGGCAACATTATCGCGACTCATAGTTCAGCACTCGATATTATATTCTAAACAATAGGGGAGTTTTAAGACTAATTTGATTTTCACTGAACTACCCAGTTTCCATTTTCTGCTTGACAATATCAACATTCGTAAAAGAGGTCCTTAATGCATTGCTGATGAAAAGGATGCAAGGATGAGACAACTCATTGAAGGGACTGATAAATAGCAAATAAGAAATCAGATGGCGTTATAGCATTCAGCACTCAGATAATAACCAAACCATGCCTTGAAACGAATTGAAATTACATCAATCAGAAATGAAAGAAGCATAAAGCAACCTACTAAAATAGCTACTCAGATACATGATTCCACAACCCGAGATCAACTGAGTTATATCTTGAAAGCGAATTGAGATTAAGTCAATACCTGGTTGAATTCGTGGTTACAATCTGAGGTCTTCATTCTCCTTTGAGCTCCAACCAGCTCCTTTCTCGGTTCCTGTAGCATTCTCTCACTCTCCACTTCTTCCCAGTCAGAATTCCTCTCTGTTCATCGCCTTCCTTTCATATCTCTCTCTCTCAGACTCTCCGTAACCCCCCTTTGAATTTCCCAGACCCAAAAATAGCAGCCTGTTTGACCTATTCCCCCTTTGAAGCCACCTCTCTTTTTTTCCCTCTCTGCTTCTATTTTTGATCGCCCTTTTCAGAAACAATTCTCAGCTTCCTCCCCTCAATTCCCAACAGGAACTCTCTCGCTCCAGAGTCTCTCTCAACCTCGTGTGCCTTTCCCCTTATTGATTCACTCTAATCCCCTCACTCCGAAGCTCTATCCTTTCTCCTTCTATCTCGATCCTCTTCCCCGTCTTTTCCTCTATTCAGTATCTCTCTCGCTCCCGGCCTCCTCCCTATCGATTCCGAATCCCCTTTTGTTTCTGTCTGTCCGTTTCTCCTCACCAGCCTCTACTCCACTCTCTCCCCTTTTCCCGTACTCCCATCGTGCTCCCCCCTTCTTTCTGTTTGTCTCTCCCTTCGATTCGGAATCCCCTTCTCTGTTTCTTCTCCTTTGTGCCTCCCCCTTTGTTTTCGTCTGTGTATGCCTCTGCCTTTTTTTTTTTGGCCAAAGGACAGCCTCCTTCCCTTTTTGTAGCCCTAGCTTCCAATCTCCCTCTCTGCTGTTGGGTGTGATCCATTTTTCCTTTGCATCGACCTCTTCCCCTGTCTCTATGCGTGTTGCGTTTTCGTCTTTTTGTGTGTGTGTGTGTGCCCGAGGACAGCATCAAAGGGGGGGAGCAGCAGCCCCTAGGGTTTTCTTTTTTTTTTTTTGTCTTTTGTTCTCCTTCATTTCGGGCTTCTTATTTGGGTTAGCAAGCCAAAGGATCTAAGATTTGTGTGTTGAACAAAATGGGCTTCCTCTCATTGAGTTCTTTTTTTTTTTTTTTCTGGCCTAATTCTGAGCTGACTTTGGATTGAACTCCTTCTCCTTTCTCTTTTTAGTTTTGATTTGGGCTTTCCTAAATTAGGTTCCAAAATCTTAATTTCTTTTCTTTTTTTTTTTCCTTTCATTTTTTTACTATATATATTTTTTCATATTTTTTTTTGTAGTACCCTTTTGATAATTTTTTTAGACTTTTATTTTTTATTATTATCTTCTTTTACTTATTTTTTTATGATTTTTTTTAATTAACTTGCTTTTAGTCTTTTTTCCCTCTTTTTTATGGGTTTTACTTTTTTCTTTATTTTTCCTTTTCTTTTCCTAGTCTCTTTTTTTTCCAGATTTCTATTATTCCTTCTTTGATTTTTCTTTTTGTTTTAATTTTGGATTAATGGGCTTTTACTTTTTTTATATATATTTATTTGTAATTTTATTTTTGGGTTCTTTCCCCTTTGATTTTTTTTGAATTTGTTGGGTTAAAAAGGTCTATTTGATTTTTGTCTTTTTTTTTAAAATTTTTTATTAGTTTTCTAATTTTTATTTTTATCATGATTTTTGGAGCATGTCTGGACAAAATACGGTGTTCATAGTATATGTGCCAACAACTCTTCTAGTTTGGCTTTATTTTCACTGCCTCTAATCATTCTAGCCAAACCGAGGTAAATTTTGGTTTCTTAGCTTTTTAAAGCGATGATTAGGTTCGATATTATATGGCCATCCAGCGTTTTTTCTTTTTGGGGCAAAACTTCATTCAAGGAAAATATCTTTTAGTTCTTTTGGTACATAAGATCTTTTATTTACAAACTGTCAAGAAAGGATAGAGAAACTATAGAGAACTTTCCAGGATTCAAGACAGCTAAATATTACAATTCATATATGGCATGATTTCAAATGAAATCCTTACCCAAAAAGAAAAAAAAGGAAAACCAGAGGTAACTCTTGGAAGACAAGAACTGTTTATTACAGTACTAAAGAGTATTCATATACTCTAGGAAACAGAAGTTACGGATTGAAACTGAGTTATTTTAATGACAGAATTGTAATATTGTAGCTATCTACCATCTATCTCACTAATACTGATGCCATTGTTTGGAAATAATCTTTGACTTTCATCGTGGGACACATAACTCAACATACTCTGCCACTGGATGTATGCAGGTTGCATTGGAGGAGGAAGATTGATGGTCTCACTATGAAGCATAGAAATCACAGTGCTCATACTTGGCCTTTCTCTTGCAAGGTCTTGCACACACAAAAGTCCTATGTGTATGCACCTCAATATATCCTTCTCTAGGTTTGGATTAGATATTTCAGGATCTATTAATAGAACAATATTCTCTTCATTCCATAATTTCCATGCCTAAAATATATAACCAAAAAAAAAAAATTGAGTATCAGCGTTGAAAGCTAAGAGTTGAATCAATAACGAAAAATAGAACCTTATAATTAAGTATTTAGGAAGGCAATGAATATTAGAGACTTACAAATCCTAAAAGGCTGAGAGAATGCTTATTGTTATCAATGCTAGAGTTTTTTCTTCCACTAATAATCTGTAGTAGTAATACTCCGAAACTAAACACATCTGATCTCTCTAAAAACAATCCTTCTATTGCATATTCTGGAGACATATAGCCACTGCATTATTGAGTAAAACAATTACTTATTAGAGCACTCATTTCTTAGTATGCTACTGTAGTATTGGATAAAGAAAGAAAACTTACTAGGTTCTAACAACTCTTTTTGTATTTGCATGATCTTCATTCCCTTTGAAAATTCTTGCCAGACCAAAATCTGATATTTTTGGAATCAAGTTCTCATCTAGTAAGATATTACTTGCTTTTAGGTCTCTATGTATAATTTTTAGTCTAGAATCTCTATGCAGATAAAGTACTCCTCGCGCTATCCCTTCAATTATGGCAAAGCGTTTTCTCCAATCTAGGAGTTTATGTTTTGTTGAATCTACAAAAGCAAAAGGGAGGGTTACATTGGTTTTGACCACAACATAAAGAACCCCTAAACTCAAATAGCTTTAGTAAACTCCGCTAGCAACAATTGTTTTGTTTTTCCTTTTTTTTTTTTAATTCATTCTATATATATCTAGAAAAAGCTATAAAAGAAGGGATCAAAAGAACCAACCAAAAATAAATGCATCCAAACTTTTATGTGGCATGTACTCATAGATCAACATCTTTTCTTCTTCTTCAATATAGCAGCCTAGAAGTTTTACAAGATTACGGTGTTGAAGTTTAGAAATGACAACCACTTCATTCATAAATTCCTCTGGTCCTTGTCCTGATGCTCTAGATAGTCTCTTAATTGCTATGTCCTGGCCATCTTGTAGTTTTCCCTTGAAGAAAATTTCATGAAACAAAAGTTATACATAATGACTTCAAAATTGATTAAGATTTCATGAATGAATGTACCTTATACACTAGACCAAAACCACCCTGCCCAAGTTTATTAGACAAGTGAAAGTTGTTTGTAGCAATTGCAACCTTTTCAAAATCATATGCCAATAGCTCCTCGAGTTTAACTTGTGACAATTCTCCAATAATGTTGTCACTTGGTTTTTTAACATATGCTCCACCTCTGTTTAATAACAAGAACCATTTGCTCTTCCATTTTCTTGCTGATATAACAATGTAATGAATTAAGCAAGAGAAAGACATGGAAATGCTCCATATGATAATGGAGTAACACGAACTAGTGAGCAAAATTCTACTCTTATGCAGATTGCATTTGAAAATGCCTTTATGTAGAAAGAATTAATTGAGGTTTAAGTTGTTAATGCCTATACCATTTAAAATCTAACTGATATGAATGCATTTGAAATTATTGAGAATACATAAAATAGCATAGTACCTGAGTGTTTTGCTATCCGTTTCCATAAAAAATATGCACAGGTGACATTAATAATTACGGTTCCTATTATTGCAGTAATGATAATGATGAATTCACGTCTCTCTTCTTTTCTGTAATTAGAGAAAACGAAGAAAGTTAACAAAAAATTCAATCCGAACGCAGAAATACGATTATGTTAAAAGAACTATATTCTAAGAACATAAAATTAAGATACCAAGATCTGAATAGGCTGCACGAATATATAGGTCAATTCCACCATTTGAGAACTGTTGTATGTCAATCAGATTTCCTCTCCAAGACATACAGCCAAACTCTGAATCATATGAATATGCTGTACATGTGCAATTCTCCAAGCACTGGCTTCTGCATTTATCATCTGAAGTAGATGACCATTGTCCATAATCTGGTGCTTTAACCTTTTGCAGGTGGAAAAACCCATCTGCTTTTCCATCTGCACTCCCATTTTTCACTCTCTCACATTGCAGAGCTGTTCTCCTAACACAACCATTAATCCAGTTTTGTCTATTCCATTCCTCCCTATTGCTTGGTTCGAACCCTCTCAAACAGTTGCATATTGGTGAGCTATCTGAATTGCAGCTTCCAAATGCTCCACATATTCCGTAAACATCACACTCAGAATTTTGAAGATGATAGGTCACTTGCCATCGTTTCTTGACATTATCCCATCGTTTTTCCAATATCTTGCCCTCTGAATTTAAGACACTGATTACTTTTAAGTCAGACCCATCCGATAAAATGAAAGTATAGTAAAAAGTTCCATTCCTCTCAGATAATAGATTGACCCCGTTATTATACTTGGAACTCATCATGGGCACCCCCGTGAAGACTCGGCCATTCCATGGACCACTGCGCCAGTATGGGCTTGCTGCATTCCATATGAACAATTCAGGAAGATTTAATCGTTCAAGACTCATATAGAAATTCCCTTGGGACGGATCAGACGGACTTTTCCATGATATAAACTTCTCCTTCTCACCTGTTCTTTTGTTGCTGGTAATTTCCATGCTTGGCAGCAATGTATCCGAAGGATGCTCGAAACTTTGCCATATGATGTTTCCTACTAAGTTATCAAGGAGGACAAGGTTTCCAGAATCTAAAAGCCGGCAAGTAGTATTAGATGCAATATCTGACACATTTGATGACCAAATGATCTCCTTCTGTCCATTTGGTACCACTAGATTGCCTTCCTCGGATAGTGTAACAATGCTTGAAGAGTCCCTCAGTGGTCGATTTCTGTTAGCTACCCATACAATACTGGATTCGGACATGTACCAAATTCCCACGTAGCGATTTGTAGAATTTTCAGGGTTGAAGAACTTCAGTTTGAACAAACTCCCATTGGACCTAAGAGTTTGAGGGTCCTTGATGAACTGAGATGATGTTAGAGTGTTTGTGGCAGTTCCAAAATCCGAAGAGAAGCATAATATGATCATGACAGAGAACAAGCTGGTACGAACGCAAAAGAATCCCATTGCGGAGATGTAAACTTCTTGTCATCACAATGGATGCCAATGCCATGAATGTTCCCTAAATTTTGTTGAGACTTTTCTATGGGTCTCAGCTCTCCGAAGAATAAATTGACTTCTGTCTTCTTAAGTGTGTTATTTTTAAATTCTTATTTCCATATATTTTTTGGACCATTTCTTATTTTTCTATATTTCTCTTTATTGTTTCTCTATAATGTCAAGTCATACCGTGCTTAAGTTCATTATTCGTAATATATATATATATATATATATATATATTAACAATCTTTAGGGCTCTTTGATGTTGGTACTCATCTCTCAATCTCATGAAATTTAGAGATAATTTAAAGCAAAGAAATCAAGTACACTTTGAAGAATAGCGCAAAAGTTAATGATCTTCTAATTTCACTATCATTTCAATTAAATATGTAGAGAAAGAAGTATTTTAAACTTTTCATGCTTCAAATTTGCTTCGAAACAATGTTATAAAGAATGCGAAACTATGGATTTTTCGCTGATGCGTTCATTATAAGAAATCAAAATAACTTTAAGTCCGACTGAAAATCACCAATGCTATTTTTTTTTTATTATTAAATGAGTATCCCTCCTTCTTATAATTAAAATCATGTATAAAATGTATCTTTACTGTAAAAATCATATTTAAATTTTTTTTAATATATAATTTTTCCTGATTCTTATATTTCACTCTTTTTGCGTTCTTAATCTTTCTTTTTGTTAAATTTTTAATACATTATCAGCAACACGATTCTAAAATAATTTAATGTAACTCAATTCTTTATGTCTTCTTAATCATAGTATAATGAGATAAATTAATCATAGTATAATTTTATGTTTTCTTAATTTATATTTATGTTTGTGTATTTATGCAATAAGAGAAAAGTTATTGAATTTTTTTTATAAAAATGTTTTATTTTTCAATAATAAATGAAGAAATAAAGGAGAGGCCGCGAAACAATGAAAAGTACCATACCTCCAGTAGGGCCACTTAATTTCGATTACGTTGTCCAGTGGACAACCAACTGGTTATGACGAAGACATCAAGACTTGAGAGTATTTTGTTGGTATATATAATCGATCCTATTTTTTTTCCGGATGACTAAGACCAACGGTAAGCAAGGATAAGGTAGCTTTCTTGTTTTCATCTGAATGGATTGATCATAATTTAATCTGTTTTTAAATTAAGTCAAATGTAATCTATTTATTTCTTTCCTCATTTTTCGCTCATTTAGGACTAGAGATAGCTTTGCTTCAATTTTCTAATTTCTGGAGATTTGATTAACTGGATCATAATTTAATCTGCTCCATGAAATCTCAAACATTATTGTTAAGATGATTGTTTTAGTTTGTAGGTTGGCTTTTAGAACTTACAAATTTTAAGTTTTATTTTTTTTAATGGAATCTAATGATTGTTCTGATATTTTTATCCAATTTTTTATTTAAAAATATAGTTTCCACTTCCAAATCTAAACTTACAACAATAATTAAAATTAATCTAATTGAATTGACATGCAATAAGTGAGAAGGTATTTTTAAAGCTTATACCTTTTAATTATGTAAAGCCTTTAGTAATTAAATGTGTTTTATATCTCTCAATTAATTCATATGCATTTCTATTTTTAAGAAAAATCTATTTGTTCTCAATTATGTTTCAACTAGATAAAAATTAACCGTTTTATACTTAGTTGGTCGTCTTTGAAAAGGGCCCCACGTCCAACAAAGCCATTTAATTTCGATGACTTTGTTAAATAGACAAGCAACTGGTCGTGATGCAGACATGAAGACTTGAGAATATTCTCGTTGGCATATATGACCAGCCAGGTCTTTTCCCGCTGAATACGGCAAGACGGTCAGCAAAGGATAAGATTAATAAGCATAAGGCTGATTTTTTTCCCCTTTTTTTTCCTTTGAATGATTTGATAATGTCTAAGTTTTACCACACTTGAGTTCATTGCTTATATTGGGCCAAAAAGAAAACTCATGGTTCATAATGTTTTCCTAAAAAAATATTTAAGATCTTGGATATTGAAACTCATCTCTCCCTCAATCTCATGAAATTTAGAGACAATTTTATGCAATGAAATCGAGTACACTTTGCAGAATGGCTCAAAAGCCAATGATCTTCTAATTTAACCATTATTTCAATTAAAACATGTGAAAAAAGTGTACTCTAAACTTTTCATTCCTCAAATCTACTTTCCAACAATATTTTAAAGAATGCAGAACTACTAGATTTTTTGCTGATATATAATACAAGCGGCATACAAAATAGGTTTAAAACAGTACTGTGAATAATTTTGTAACTCTAGAAAATGCTACTTGGTTATAAAACAGGGAAGTTAGCAAATAGAATTTTAAGACCAAAAAAATAAGAGATATTAGATACCAGAAAATCTAATATTAGATTAAACTTTAAAATTAAAATATGAATTGCTCCTAGTAATAGATATAACAATAACAATAAATCTTTTCTTATTAAGTGAAATCATTTACATAAATCAAACGATACCATAAAATTCTATTGTGAATCATGTTTTTAAATAATCTATTTAAATTTAAATTCAAATTCTTTTTAATGGTTTTACTTATAAATTTTTTGGGTCTTTTTCTATCTTTAACTATTTCATTACTCTTTATTTGATTTATTTTTTTTATTGAGATTTCTATAAGTCCTTTTCATACATGTCTAAACTATATAAAGTGTGATTTTATAATTTTTTTTTATAATATGTGTGACCTCAACTTTTGCTCTAATACATTTATTTTTAATTGTATCTTATCTAATGTGCAATATTCTCATATCTGCAACATTAACTTTATTCTCATACTGGCTTTTTGTTATCCAACATTCAGTCCTTTGTAACATTGCAAATTTTATAACTATGTCATAAAATTTACTCTTAAATTTGAGTACTACTCTTTTATCGCAAATGAATTTGAAATGTTTCTCCATTTCATTTATCTTGCTTAAATCTTATGATTTATATCTGTCTTTATTTTCTCACCGTATTGTATGATAGATTCAAAATACTTAAACCGTGTAACTTATAGTATGATATGTTATCTAACTTTTACTTTTACCCTAGAATTAGTATATCTCTTACTAAACTTATATCTATATATTTCATTGTACTTCTATTTAAATGAAATCTATGTGTTTTCAAAGTTAATATTTATATTTCTAACTTCTCATTTATTTTCTCTTTCACTCTCTAATTAAAATTATATTATTTGCAAAAAGTATGCATTATGGCACTAACTCTTAGATATATTTAATGAATATATATAAAACTAAAGTAAAAAGATAAAGATTTAAAGTTAGCCTTTAATACAAATAATTAGTTATTGAAAAATTTTATGTAAACTCATATTTTGTTCTCATATTAGTTGTAATTTCATTATACATATTTTGAATTATTTAATTATAAATAATATGAACTTTTTTTTTAGAATCTTTCACAAAACCTCCCTTAATACTTTATTATATATCTTTTTTAAATTAATAAATATCATATATAATTTTTTTATATTTTTTAATCAATCTTTATAACAAATATATTATTTTTATAATCGATCTTTTTTAAGTATAAAATCAAATTGATTGTCTAGTCTTTTTGTCTTCATTTTTTCGGTAGAAAGACACAATAAAACGGAACTTACCTGCACCTTGAGTGTTTGCTGGCCGGGATTGGCGAACATAGGAAGGGGAAGGGATGAAAGGGAGAAGCTTCTGTTCCTGATTTCTTGTTCTGCAAAGTAAAGCTGTTACACCCGTTCTCGCACACAGTAACAACTGGATAGGAGGAAGGAGAGGGCCACGTGGAGAAGCTTTCTTTTGACTTTTTTAAATTTATTTTATTTTAATTGTTTTATGAAATTTGGTTTCCCAATCAATATCAGATCTAATTATATTTTAAAAAACATGTTTTAAGGACAATAACATTATATATATATATATATATATATATATATATATATATATAATACAATATAAATATTGTAGAGATTTATTTTAAAAAATTGATTAAACAAAAAATGTTATGTCAGAAAATATGTTGTTTTTTGTTGCGGGGGAGGGGCTCATATATATTTCCTGACCAGAGTCCATCCATGTGTCCCACCCTAGCTCTTCGTACTTCCTATGCTTAATAAATCACCATGCCACTTGATCCGCAAGACATCTATTGAAACACTTCTGTTCTGGAAAAGCCCTTCAATCGGCCTTCAATCCTGCTATGCGTATTTGGGCAATCTTCCCTAAAAACTATCTTGCTTCGTATCTTCCACATTATCTTGTTGTGTATCTTCAGACGCCGCGACTCACCAAGCTTTAAATTTATGGGCATAAAACCGAAGGTAACTCTACCAAGGATGTAAATATGTCCAAATTTAAGGTCTAGGTTCTTTTTTGGTTGACCAAATTTTATTTATAGGGAAAGAGCTGTAAAAATGCTTACGTATGTTGATGATGAATTTTTCAAATTCTTTCTACTTCCACATTTTGATGATGAAGTTTTCGAATTCTTTCTGGAATAAATTGTCATTAATTCTTTTTATTTTTCAATTGAGGCGGTAAACACCTTACCAAATAAGTTTTTCACTGGACAAACATTAAACTTGACAATGATTCCCTAATATTTTATTGCACCTATCACGTTTTCGTTTCAAATTATTCTGCCCTTAAATTTCAATGGATTTTGTTTTCACATGTTCAGTGTTTTTGCTGTCCAGCAGTGTTTCGCAGCGCTTCTCTGGCTTTGGCCTTCCCTGATGGAAGTTTGGAGCTTTTAACGATATTCCAAGTTTCCAACCTCTGAAAGTATGCCCCTTTACCATGAACAAGAGCGGTGCCTTACAGAAATTTGAGACAACTCTGAGAAGATGTCTTTTGACAATGTTTGGTCATAAAACCAGAAATTTTCTTTAAAAAGGTTTTAGTGACTATTATACAAAAATGGTTGAATATGCTTCTGATTTAGACAGTTGACGCAGTGCTTTTAACTTGAAAGACAACATTGGTGGTGTTTCCTATGTTTGCTAGAACAATTGGCAACACATAAATTACGGGTAGTAGTGACCACAAGGGATAGAGTAGGTAGAGGAAGGTGGCCTGAATATAGAAACTGATTATGGTTTTACGGGAAACTGACCTCTTCTGTGAACATGGCTTAATTCCATGTAAGCGGTGTTTTAGTATAATATATAGTGATAATGGTAAAGTCTAAATGCAGTGCAAAACTTGATTTCTTTTGGTTCTAAAATGCTTAATAGCATCTTTTCTCTTTCTCATTTTAATAGTCTATGGTAACAATTCCCAGAAGTTGATTTAATGCATGTTTGGATATACATTGAAAAATTATGTTTGCGTAAAAATAAAAATTCTTTGCTTTGTCTGAAATGTGATTTGAGAGAAAGAAAATGCTTATTCAAATGAGTTATTAGTATATAAGTGATCAAAGATGGACTTGTAATTTTTCTCTTTCACCCAACATTTGACACTTCCATATATAAGTGATCTATAAATTTGCCTTGCATAAATGATGATATATGTTTTCTTTAACTTAGAAGTTATAACTACATGACATCTCTTGGAACATCAATAATGATAAGTAAACAGCCGAGTTTCTTTGTTGTATATTTTTGGAGCCACCAATTTATTTCCCATAGGCCTCTTCTGCCTCTTAACTGGAACTACCTACATTTGGACATGGGAACTTGTGTTCTAGGCATGACCACTGTATAATAATACATTTCATTTGCTTTGAAATTTTACAAAATTTATATAGTTCTTGTTTTATATTGATTACGTATATATATATATATATATATATATATATATATATATATATAAATCTAGGTAAAAAAATTATTCCACCAGATTTTTATATTTTTATAGGCGATTAGAGGCACCAAAAAGATACTTCCAACAAATCCAGTTAGAAGAATTATTCTCCCAGATTTCTTTCATTGGAAGACTTAAACAACTACTAGATTTTTTGGTGATATATAACACTTGGCATATTAGGTTTCAAACAGTATTAGTAACAATTTATATATCTAAAAGTTGCTACTGACTGAAACAAAGAGGCTAGCAGGTTAGATTTTGAAACAAAATCTGAAGAAAGAGTTATTATTGGCAGTAAATCTAATATTTAAGTTTTAACTAGACTCAAAACATAAATCTAACTTAAATTGCTTCAGTGGCTAGATATCAATATTTCAATATTTTAATAATCTAAAACAATCATGCATCGCACAAGGACCATAAACCGTTTAAGCGATAGGCTTGAAAGGTCATAACCATTTATTCCTAATCATCCATAAATTACTAAAACGCCATTAAGTCTTCCTCACCTTGGAGTGAAAGTATATTAGTACAGTTTGAAGTTCTGTTTTTAATGATTGTATTGAAACTTTGAATCCTAAAAGTTCTTGTGTCATTTGGTATCCAAAATAATAAACTACAAATTTCTCCAAGAAGGATTTAATGACTACTACACGAAAATGGTTGGGTATGCTTCTATGTTTCGCTAATGGTGCGTAATAGTCACCTTTTGGTTCTAATGTATCCTTTTTGGATTTTGTGTAGCCTTTTGTCTAGAGTTGTGGATTCAGGTCGAAGGTGTACTTGTATATGTGCCAACGACTCTTCTAGTTTGGCTTTATTTTCACTGCCTCTAATCATTCTAGCCAAACCGAAGTATATTTTGGATTCTTAGCTTTTTAAAGCGATGATTAGGTTAGATATTATATGGCCATGCAACATGTTTTTTTCTGTCTGGGGGAAAACTTCATTCAAGGAAAATATCTTTATTTCTTTTGGTACATAAGATCTTTTATTTACAAACTGTCGAGTAAGGATAGAGAAACTATAGAGAAGAATTTTTCAAGATTCAAGATAGCTAAATATTACAATTCATATATGGCATGATTTCAAATGAAATCCTTACCCAAAAAGAAAAAATGAAAAACCAAAGGTAACTCTTCTTGGAAGATAAGAACTGTTTATTACAATACTAAAGACTATTCAAGTACTCTAGGAAACAGAAGTTACA
Organism: Erythrophleum fordii; assembly: GCA_032878935.1. Taxonomy (NCBI): domain Eukaryota; kingdom Viridiplantae; phylum Streptophyta; class Magnoliopsida; order Fabales; family Fabaceae; genus Erythrophleum; species Erythrophleum fordii. Next base: position 3,089,575 of record JAVQMF010000031.1, read on the forward strand.
GATTGAAACTGAATTCTTTTAATGACAGAAATGTAATATTGTAGCTATCTACCATCTATGTCACTAATACTGATACCATTATTGGAAAATAATCTATGACTCTCATCTGGGGACACATGACTCAACATACTTTGCCACTGGATGTATGCAGGTTGCATTGGAGGAGGAAGATTGACGATCTCACTATGAAGCATAGAAATCACAGTGCTCATACTTGGCCTTTCTTTTGCAAGGTCTTGCACACATAGAAGTCCTATGTGTATGCACCTCAATATATCTTTCTCTAGGTTTGGATTAGATATTTCACGGTCTATTAATAGTACAATGTTCTCTTCATTCCATAATTTCCATGCCTAAAATATATAACCCAAAAAAAGAAAAATTTGAATATCAGCATTGAAAGCTAAGAGTTGAATCAACAATGAACAATAGAGCCCTATAATTAAATATTTAGGACGGTAATAAATGGTAGAGACTTACAAATCCTAAAAGGCTGAGAGAATGCTCATTGTTATAAAAGCTAGAATTTCTTCTTCCACTAACAATCTCTAGTAGTAATACTCCAAAGCTAAACACATCTAGTTTCTCTGAAAACAATCCTTCCATTGCATATTCGGGAAACATGAAGCCACTGCATTATTGAGTAAACAACTAATTATTAGACCACTCACTTCTCAGCGTGCTACTATAGTACCAGATAGAGAAAGAAAACTTACTAGGTTCCAACAACTCTTCTTGTATTTGCATGATCTTCATTTCCTTTAAAAATTCTAGCTAGACCAAAATCTGATATTTTTGGAATGAGGTTCTCATCTAGTAAGATATTACTTGCCTTTAGGTCTCTATGTATAATTTTTAATCTAGAATCTCTATGCAGATAAAGTACTCCTCGAGCTATTCCTTCAATTATGGCAAAGCGCTTTCTCCAATCTAAAAGTTTATGTTTTGTTAGATCTACAAAAGCAAAAGGGAGGGTTATATTAGTTTTGACCACAACGTAAAGAACCCCCAAACTTAAATAGCTTTAAGAAATTCTACTAGCAACAATTGTTTTATTTTTCTTTTTTTTTAATTCATTATATATATATATATATATCTAGAAAAAGCTCAAAAAGAAGGAATCAACAGAACTAACCAAAAATAAATGCATCCAAACTTTTATTTGGCATATACTCATATATCAACATCTTTTCTTCTCCTTCAATACAGCAGCCTAGAAGTTTTACAAGATTACGGTGTTGAAGTTTAGAAATGACAATCACTTCATTCATAAATTCCTCTGGTCCTTGTCCAGATGCTCTAGATAGTCTCTTAACTGCTATCTCTTGGCCATCTTGCAGTTTTCCCTTGAAGAAAATTTCATGAAATAGCAATCATATACAATGACTTCAAAATTGATTAAGATTTCATGAATGAATGTACCTTATATACTGGACCAAAACCACCCTGCCCAAGCTTATTAGACAAGTGAAAGTTGTTTGTAGCAATTGCAACCTTTTCAAAATCATATACCAATAGCTCTTGGAGTTTAACTTGGGACAGTTCTCCAATAATGTTGTCACTTGTTTTTTTCACATATGCTCTGTTTAGTAACAAGAACCATTTGCTCTTCCATTTTCTCGCTGATTCATAACAATGTAATGAATTTAGCAAGAGAAAGACATGGAAATGCTCCATATGAAAATGGAGTAACACGAACTATTGAACAAAATTCTACTCATATGCAGATTGCATTTGAAAATGCCTTCATGTAGTAAGAATTAATTGAGGTTTAAGTTGTTAATGCCTATACCATTTAAAATCTAACAGATATAAATGCATTTGAAATTATTGAAAATACATAAAATGGCATAGTACCTGAGCGTTTTACTATCCGTTTCCATAAAAAACATGCACAGGTGACATTAATAATGATAGTTCCTATTGTTGTAGTAATGATGATGATGAATGTCACTTCTCTCTTCTTTTCTGTAACTAGAGAAAATGAAGAAAGTTAACAAAAAATTCAATCCAAACGCAGAATTAGGATCATGTTAAAAGAACTATATTCTAAGAACACAAAATTAATTAAGATACCAAGATCTGAATAGGCTGCACGAATATATAGGTCAATTCCACCATTTGAGAACTGTTGTATGTCTATCAGATTTCCTCTCCAAGACATACAGCCAAACTCTGTATCATATGAATATGCTGTACATGCACAATTCTCCAAGCACTGGCTTCTGCATTTGTCTTCTGAAGTAGATGACCAGTGCCCATAATCTGGTGGTTTAACCTTTTGCAGATGGAAAAACCCATCTTGTTTTCCATTTTTCACTCTCTCACATTGCAGAGCTGTTCTCCTAACACAACCACCAATCCAGTTTTGTCTATTCCAGTCCTCCCTATTGCTTGGTTCGAACCCTCTCAACAGTTGCATACAAGGGAGCTATCTGAATCGCAGCTTCCAAATGCTCCACATATTCCGTAAACATCACACTTAGAATTTTGAGAATTATAGACTACTTGCCATCGTTTCTTGACATTATCCCATAGTTTTCCCAATAACTTGCCTCTGAACTCAAGACACTGATTACTTTTGAGTCAGACCCATCCATTAAAATGAAAGTAAAATAAAACGTTCCATTCCTCTCGGATAATACATTGGCACCATAATTATACTTGGAACTCATCATGGGCACCCCCGTGAAGACTCGACCATTCCATGGACCACTGCGCCAGTATGGGCCAGTTGCATTCCTTATGAACAATTCTGGAAGATTTAGTCGTTCAAGACTCAAATAGAAATTCCCATTGGACGGATCATACGGGCTTTTCCATGATATAAACTTCTCCTTCTCACCTGTTCTTTTGTTGTTGGTAATTTCCATGCTTGGCAGCAATGTATCTGAAGGATGCTCGAAACTTTGCCATATGAAGTTTCCTACGAAGTTTTCAAGCAGGACAAGGTTTCCAGAATCTAAAAGCTGGCAAGTAGTATTAGATGCAATATTTGACACATTTGATGACCAAATGATCTGCTTCTGTCCATTTTGTACCACTAGATTGCCATCCTCGGATATTGTAACAATGCCTGAAGAATCCCCGATTGGTTGATTTCTGTTAGCTACCCATACAATAGTGGATTCGGAAAGGTACCAAATTCCAACATAGCGATTTGTAGAATTTTCAGGACTGAAGAACCCCAGTGTGAACAAACTCCCATTGGAGCTAAGAGTTTCAGGGTCCTTGATGAAGTGAGATGATGTGATGGCATTTGTGGCAGTGCCTAATTTAAAACAGTAGCTGCAAAATATGATCATAACGGAGAACAAGCTTGTATGGCTGCAGAAGAAACCCATTGCTGTGTTGCAAGCTTCTAGATGCCAATGCCTTGAAAGAAGGCTAATTTTTATTGAGACTTCTCTTTTACGGGTCACAGCTCTGCTGAGAGTCAATGGATTTCTGTCTTCTCATGGACGGTTGCCAATTTCGCACAGTAGTTTTTATTGAAACATGATCTAAAAATTCCTGCATAATTATTTTACTAGAGAATTGTTAGTATTTTTAATTCGATGTGTATCCCTCCCTCTTATATTGAAATCATGTATAAAATATATTCTTTACTGTAAAAATCATTTGCAAAAAATTTATTGTACTCACAGAACTGAGCTTTTAGTGTTTATTATTTCCGCATGTTTCTTATATTTCACTCTTATTTTGCTCTTCATCTTTCTTCTGTCATATTTTGAACACACTATCTTTTATAAATTATATATATATATATATATATATATATATATATATATATATAAACACAGGAATCAAATAATTTAATGTAACTTTATTTTTTATGTTTGTACTTATATATAAACAAGAGAAAATTGATTGAAAGTATTTTTATGAAAATATTTTCCTTCTATGATAAATGAAGAAATAAAGGAGAGGCGATAAAACTTGAAATGGGCCATACGTCCAACAAAGCCATTTAATTTCGATGACTTTGTTAAATAGACAAACAACTAGTTGTGATGAAGACATGAAAACTTGAAAGTGCAGTCCACGGCCAAATTACGCGTGGAACATGAGTTACTGATTGGTGAAAAAAAATCCAGAAAGTGCAGAACAGTAAAAATGGAATTAGAGAGGCTGAGCATGAATAGGGAAATTCACGGCTTTGAAGGACAAATGCAAGAGAGGCGAACCACAAAGATTACATCAGCTTGAAAGGTTAAAGGAAAAGCTTCCAACGAACGCAAAAGCTGGAATCATTGCAAATACAAGGAACTAGTCACTGAAATTATAACGGAAAGGGCTTAAATCAAAAGGGGTCAAAACGGAGCATGAAAACGAAAAATTACGGGAAAATATGGAGGAGAGAAACGTTGAGATCCTTGGACCAAAGATGGCAGAAATTTAAGCAAGAACAGCTTGTAAACAGAGCAAGTGCTAGCTACTCAAACATCAGGGAAGTTACCTCGACAAAGAGTGATGGAAGATCGAAAATGACAGATTCAAACATGGCGCAAGACGGAACATAAAATACTGAATTTCTGGGCTCCCTAGAACGGAAGAGATGAACAGTCTGAAGAGAGGGAAACGTATGAGAAGCACGTCTACCAGGGGTAGAAACTTCGATCAGGTTTCTTCTCACCAAGGGTACGAATAAGATGAATGAAAGAAGAGAAGGGAGAGATCACAGTACTCTCGACAGAGACTGAGACGAGCAGAGGCAGTCGGAGAAGACACGTGGCTCTGATGCTAGAACAAAAATAGAAAAATTATAGCCAAGGAAACGGGGGATCGTATGGTATGCAGTAACATGGACGCCTTCCATTTACATAATTTAGGTAACGTCTGTCCCATTTTTTGGATTTATTATTTTATTTATTAAATTATTATTTTAATTATTAAATTACTTTTTAATAAAAAGTAAAAAAATATTTTTTATTTTACTTATTTCTATCTATTTATTTTTTATATTTTATTCGTTATTATATCATCCAACCAAATGACTTATAAATCTTGAAAATTCACAAAATTTGTTATAATTAAGATTTCTTGATGTTATAATCAAGTTATTTTAAAATTATTTTTTACAAATTTGAAGTTTCTACGTATAATTTTTTTAAAAAAATTTGGGAGAAGCATCAGCAATTTACAAAAAAAAAAGAAGGGGTTGGAAGTAATAAATAAAAATTGCAACCGGTCCCTGGGTAAGTTTCCATCAACGTTCAGGAAGAGAAAAGTAAAAGGGAGAAGAATAAATGAAAAAGGTGGCACCAATGCAAGGATATTGCTGTCATAACTATTGCATGTATCTTATTCTTTCGTAATTAAATTTTGTTTTAGATTTCAATTTAGTTTATTTAAATTAATTTTATTCTTAACCTTAATTATTCAAATTTTTTTAAAAAAAATTGGACATTACAGTTAAATGACTAGTTTTAATTAATTTTCTTATTATTTCAAGCTGGGTTATTACGATGAAGACAGGAAGACTTGAAAATATTCTCGTTGGCGTGTATGACCAGCCATGTTTTTTTCCCACTGACTACAGCAAAACGGTTAGCAAGGATAAGATCAATAAGCATAAGGCTGTTTTTTTTTTCCTTTTATCTTTTCTTTAGATGATTTGATAAAGTCTTACCGCGCTTAGTTTAATTGTTCATTTTGGGCCAAAAACCTAAGTTCGTTGTTCATAATATTTTTAAAAAAAATATTTAAGGACTTGGATATTGAGACTCATCTCTCACTCAATCTCATGAAATTTAGAAATAATTTTAAGCAAATGAAATCAAATATACTTCACGGTAAAGGTTCAAAAGCCAATGATCTTCTAGTTCACCATTATTTCAATTCAAATATGTAGAAAAACTGTACTCTAAACTTTTCATGCCTCAAACTTGCTTTGCAACAATATTATAAAGAATGCAGAACTACTAGAACTTTTGCTGATATACAATAGAAGTGACATATAAATTAGGTTCAAAACAGTACTGTAAATAATTTATGAATCTAGAAACTGCTACTGATCATAAGACAGAGAAGCTAGCACATAGAATTTTTGGACCAAACATCAAAAGTAAGAGATATTAGATACCAGAAAATATAATAATAAAACAGACTCTAAAATTAAAATATGAACTGTTCCTGGTACCAGATATTTTGATATTTTAATATTTCAATAATTAAAACTATCATGCATAGCACTAGGACCATAAGTCTTGGGCTCAAGCTCATGAACAATAAGTCCTGATCATAAAAAACTGCTCTGACTCTATTTCTCCCCTTTAAGTAGAAAGAAGTAGTTTTTGTACAGTTTTTTATAACTGGATTACAATTTTGAATCCTAAAAGATATTCTATCATTTGGTATTTTATAGTTTAAACTAGAAATTTCTCTAAGAAGGATTTAACGATTACTAAACAAAAATGATTGGGTATGCTTCTATTTTTTTTTTTTTCTCAATGGTGCAAAATACACTCACATTTTCAATCGTTCTATTTTTTTTTTTTAATTTTTCTTTTTGGATTTCTGGAATTATATGACTTTCTTTTTCTTTTTTTTTTTAATATCAAGAATCATGGACAAATTAAAGAAGGTATATTCTTGTCTATTGCGAACGACTTTTCTAATATTGGCTTTATTTTCACTACCTTTAATCATTCGAGCAAAGCCAAAGTATCCTTCAGATTCATCTCTCATCTGACAATATATTACTTGAGCTCAGACCTCAATATATAATTCTTCGTTCAGAATCTTAGTGAAGGTGAAGCATGTCACAAGCTATCCCAACAATATCTAATATCAGAGTTATATATTATTCATAGGCACGTCTGGAATAAAACCAAAACATTACACTTGCACCAAACATCAACTGTACATTCTTAATTTAGAACCGCATCACATTTGAAGCCAAGATTAGGTTAGATATTATATGGCCATATATGAATCATAATTATCTTCTTGTTACAGAGTGGTGGGCTTTATTTTTAGATGCGAAGAAAGATGACCAAGACTTTTCTTTTTGGTTTCAAGTCTTTTAGATGTAAACTTCACGAGAATGGGATTTTTTTTTTGGCAAAGACAATCCTTAGTGTTTTTAATTGAATATGTATCCTACTTGATATAATTGAAATCATATATAAAATGTCCATAGTAAATTGATGATATAAAAAGTACATGAGATAGTTATTCAAAACTAAATCGTTATCAATTTTTTTTTCATGTTTCACATATTTTTATCCATTTATATTCTTGATCTGTCTATTTTATTTTATTTTATTTTATGTAACTTAATTTTTTTATGTTTATTTTTCATTTTATCAAGGTAAAAACTATATTTTAAAATTTATATTTCTGTTATTTTATATAAAATGTGAGAAATTAATGAAGGTATTTTTTTATTTTAAAAAAAAAGGAGAAATTATGAAATAAACAATAAGATTCCAGATCCTGCACAATTATAAATTAATCACATATAGTATAATTGGAGAGAAATTAAAAAAAAAAGAGAATAAATATAAAGAAAAAAATTAGACTTTATATGTACTTTAAGTCTTTTATATCACTCTCTGACTGTGTAACTATTAAGGATCCAATTTCAACCAATAATGTCATTTGCTTGTAGGTTACAACAGGTTAGGTGCTAAAACAATGAAAGTTTACAAAAATAAATAAATAAAATAAATAAACAATATCCTCTACCGTGCAACTTTGCACAGTAAAGGATAATGATTCGATATAGGCATGAAAGGCATGGCAAGCCAACTTTTGTTGGTGAGGCAACTAAGGCAATAATGTCAATAAAGCAGGCGCATGTATGGAAAAATAATAAAATAAATAAATAATAATTCAAACGTAATACATAAAAAAAGCATATATTTGAAAAGCAATAAAAGGATAAACTCAAATTGGTAGGAGCCGAATTTACTAAAACTCGAATTCTATCGGTCTAAGTTTGATATCAAATTGAACTTGGATTCAATGAATTTGAGTTCAATTATTTCTTTAAAAAAAATATTAAAGTTATAAAATCTTAAGACCTATTATAACTAATTAAAAAATATAAATAAATGAGAAAATAAAAAATGAATAATTATACATTTGATAAACATCTTTTTTAAAAAAATGAAAGACAAAAATAAAAAGATAAAAGAAACAAATAAAAATAAACAAAAGTAAAAAAAATAAGGGATGTATAATAAATTTAAGAAATTTATAAAAAGGTATAATAATAAATTACAAAAAGTTAAGAAATAAGAAATGACTGCTTATTTTTAAAAAATAAACAATAATTAACGATAAGACTAAGCTGATAAAGATAAAAGAAATAAAATGACACACAAAAAAAGTGTATTTATTTATTTTTATTATAATAATTATAAGAAGAATCTACCTTAACTTGCCTTATTAATTGGTTGGAATCATGACTAGGTACTTCTTGTAAAATATTTTTATATTTTAATAAATTGAAGTGAAATTAGTTTGAACTTGTTCTTGAAATTAAATTTTTCAAAAAAACTAAGGTTTTAAACAAAAGAGGATTTATACAAAAATTTATAATAAAATTTTTAAAAAGATTCTAAACCCAAAAAACATATGTTTAAAGAGATATTTGCTCAAGAGATAACACATTTCCCTATTATTTATATGTAATAACTCTTTGTAAAAGATAGATAAAAGTTTTTAAATAAAGATTTTTTTATAATCCACTAAGAAATTATTGCTTATTTAATAATATTTCTTCACAGATGAAAATTATTTTTTATGAAAAATATTATAATCTATACATAAAAATTTATTCTAATTTTTTTATTATTTTTGGTAAAATTTTTATAGTATTGGAGAATGTAAAAAACTTTTGAACATAAGGATTCATTACTTGGCGAAATAAAAAATAAAATTGATTGATCACTTCAAATGGATGTGTTATCTTTTGTACTAAGATGGATTTGTTTAATAATGCCAAAATTTGGATTGTTTAAATTTAATTATGCAAGTTAAAAAAATAATTTAAATTATAAATTTCTTTGTCTTTATTTTGTTCGGTTGAATCATTTTCTTTTAAGTTTGCAATTAAAAAGTTATGTTAAGTTTTTTAAGTTTGTAATTATGAACTATAAAATTAAGTTGATAAAGATAAAAGAAATAAAATGACATGCAGGTTGCTACGGAATTCATATAAGATGTGATAATAAATTACATAAATATTTATAAAAAATACTATAAGAGATGATTTTCGGTGCCGCAACGAGGCCTCCTTCTTTCACTTTGTGGTCACTATTGTCTCACTTCTTTATATTATTGTTGCTTCTATACCGTGGGTGAAGAATCTAAATTAATGCATGAGGAATCAACTGGAGTAATCGGCTCATGTGGTGTCACAAATCCGGCCGGCAATGATCCCTCAGGGTCGAAGGAGCTACTGGTGTATGTAGCATTGAATGTAGATGTATTAAACAAAAGGTCAACAAATGATCTTCTAGGTTGCTGTTCAGGTGTTCCAAACTAAGACATCGGTGATGAGGGCGAGAAATATGAAGGGTCGGATCCCACAAAGTCATGAAATTGGCTAGTTGGGACAGAAGAAGATGGACCAGCTATACCAATCTCTTAAGGCATTGGAGTCAGAATATATGAAGATGGATCGGCCATGCTACTACCAATATCCTGTTGTACCGGCTCTTCCATCTATTGCCTCTGACCTGTAACAGTAGGCTGTTGGGATGACAAGTAACTCTGACATTGCTTCCCTAGTCTACCAATTGGAATTTGAGGTCGGGGGCAAATCAGGTGCCGGTTCAACAGGCTGGGAGAACAGTGAAAAGTGTTGTTCACCAAGAGCCAATAATATATTTCTAGAGTCTCGACCTACAATCTCGCTGAAATTTGAAGGCAAAGGGTCTTGTAAGTGTATCTGATAAAGACTTTCTGCTAAATCAGCCTGTATAAAAAGAAATGAACATTTGAATGTTAACATAACAGTAAAGTAAAATAAATAATATATATATATACACTAATATATATATATATATATATAAAAGAAAAAGTAAGAGATCATATGTATTAGGAATGAAAAAAGTTACTACATAACCAGTTACAGTGTTAACGGGGTGGATCCATCGATGAGTACATCGCCAGTACCATCTCATATACTCAGATGTGCGATCAAATGGCTCGTCCATAATAGAAGACTGTGCTTTAATATTTTGCCAGTTATACCATTGTTAGACAAAGGCATTATGCTTTGTCCTCCAGTTAGTTTGGGTTTTGCCGTGGAGCTGTAAAGTATGAAGAGAATCTAACCTGACTGGCGCTTGAAGAATAGGTTGATGTCGACCAAATTGGCGAAGAACGCAATTAGGATGATGCCACTCTATGATATGGAAGTATATGAGGGCCACTGAAGCAATCCAAATATCGGGCGATGCTAAACAATACGCGGGAATTAAATCAAGCACATCTTAGGACTGATATGGGCACCAAATAATCTAGAATGTACACGGATGAAAAGATAAAATATCAAATGTTAAAATTATGATGAACATAAGGAAGAGAAAAAAAACAACTAACCTCGATGTCTCCTATAGCATCCAGTAAGGTTTGATACTGACTCAAGGCTCGCATACCTGGATGAAGAGGTCGTCCAACATTCTTCCATCTGTAACGATTTTCAATCACTAATGAAAAATAAAAATAAATATAGCTATGTAACAAGATGCATTAAGAAAATATAACAGCTATGCAATGGGTACCTAAACCTTAAAGGGGAAAGTAGAGGATAATCCTCTATTTGAGGGTTAGGGTTCAATGGCCTCTCTGGTGCGAGTATTAGAAATCGATCCCATGGCTACAAATGTAATAGTGTCAAGCAACCACCTATCCCCTTCTCATCTCTATATGTTGCATTACATAGCTCGCGGTATAAGTAAACTAATATTGTTGAACCCTAACTGAACCTACTTGCTTGTTCGAAGTTATCCAGTAGTGAGAGATACATTAAATATACTTTATGGCTAGATTTATCTAGAAATAAAAAATCTCCAATCAATCTAAGTATATAGACTCGGGTAAAGCGCCGGACAACCTCTCCATCAGTATCATCTGGTAAGTTAACAAAGTTATCTGCCAACCAAGCAATAGTGAGCCGCTAGCCATCAATCTTCTCAGTTGGTGGTCGAATGCCCAAGAACCACTCACATGTATCTGCCCATGACCAATTTGTTGCTCTGGAAACAAGGTCTCCCTCGCATGGTAGGCCTAACTATATAGCCATGTCTTCAAGAGTGATCGTGCACTCACCACGAATAGTATGGAATATGTGTGTTTTTGGGCGCCACCGCTCGACAAGTACATTAATTAGTGAAGGATCATACTTAAAGTGGCCCAGTCGAGCTACACCTTAAAAATCAGCCTGTCTCAAATATTCTACTATAGCCAGAGGTGGATCAGCCAAACGATCCTCGTGTTGAACATGTCATGGGCGAAGAATTCGATCATCTTGCCAATATACACAAATATTTTTATAAAACCTATCAATAAACATGGCCAATTATCAGTGACCGTATTTATGCAAGTATTAAGGGCAACTAATTATCTAACCTAGCCATTCCAAATTACTTCAGATATGTGTAATCTCTATAGGTACAATAGTGAATCATCCTCAGGTCTTGGATGCACAACATGTTGTGTAGCGGCCATTATGTTAACGCACTTGTAAAATTTAATAGAATTTAAAAATAAAATAGTTTATGACATTAAATTCATATATATATATATATATATATATTTAACAAGGTTCAAAAAAACACACAACAGCTACTAAATTGATTTTATTAAGTTCAAAAAACACACAACATACAACTTGGTTTACAAATATTTAGTACAATTTAGTTATAACCATTCAATACAATACAATATTAATTTTTTCCTAGGCATCACGATGATGATGTGGATAGGTGGCTCGATTATGTCCTGGTTGTCGACATAACCCACACCGAATTGGTTGGCTAGATGCCCTAAAATCCATTTTATTTCGATAGCGAGAGGCTCGTGGTCGACCCCTCTTACAAAACATTGAAGGATCAGGAGCCAATTTCGGACCATTGGGACTTGGCCAATATTCTTGACCTCCAATCGGCTTAAAAACATTGTTATAAGCATCACGTATGGTGTCTAGGTGAAAAATAGGATCCACATATTGGAATGGGTCTAGGGAGATGGTAGCACAGGCGGCAAGAACATGTTGATAGAGATACTTCTCCACTTGAAACTCACAGTAGTCACAAAAGCGATCGGTCAAACTAACCTTGCAGCATCGATCGTATGCCTATTTATCTGATTATATGATTCCTCCATTTCAAATGATTGACCATTTTTGTCAAATGCTTGTACAGAACATGCAGAGGTATGTTGCACATTTGCCATCATCCTTTTTATCAAACTTTAGGAGTAGATTGAATCTGCAATCATCTGCGTATTAACTTCTTTAACTCGTTTTGTGAAGTATTGGTTGACCCTATAATATGTTGCTTTAGCTATGCTTGATATAGGAAATGACCTAACGCCTTTAAAAACACCGTTCATGTAATAGGTCAGGTTTGTTGTCATATGGCCAAAACGACGCCCTTCCACATCATACGCTCAAGTCCATTGTTCTTTTTGGGATGTCTGCAAGCCATTTAGCTGCTTCCTCGTGTATGGTCGCTAACTCAGCTAACTTTTCATCAATATGACGACCCTCATACGCATAACCTATTAAACATAAACATTGTTATTACAATGGGCACTAAAACAAAGACGTTGTATTTAGTTATTCAGAAAGGAAAAATATACTAATATTTTTCAATATTTGTTTTAAATCTGATGATTTGAAGTGAGTGTGCAAGTTGCTAGCCACATGACGAAGACAGAACACATGATAACCATATAGGGGTTGTCAACCAGTCTAGGGATTAGCAATAGTAGCTAGGATTGATGGATGTCTATCAGAGATCAAACAAAGTCCATGCCTCCCTCGTACTACTCATCTATGTAAGTTGAAAAGAAACCATGACCATGCTACTTATGTCTCTCCCTCGATTATTGCAAATGCAATGGGCATAATCTATTGATTGTCATCTTGTGTCGTTGCTATCAAGAGAGTCCCTTTATATTTGCCATATAAAAATCTCCCATCAATTTGGATTATAGGCTTCAGATGATCAAATGCATTTATACAAGCTTTGAACGCCCAAAAAACATGCTTGAACATAACAATTGGCTCACTAGTGGAACTTTTAGTTTGACATTGTTTAGTTACAAACTCAATCGATGACCCAGGCATGAAATGTGGAATTACGGCCATCCATCTAGGTAATATAGTGTATGAGCTCTCCCAGTTATCAAAAGCGAGTGTGGCGGCTTTGTGTTTTGCTTTCCATGCTTTCCTATATGACACTATATATCTAAATAAGTTTTTCATCCATTTAATAATTTATCTAATTGAAATATCCAGTGTCTCAACCACCATGCCAACAATACATGATGATATAACATCAGAATCTAATTTTGAGTGATCTTGTGATAAGGTCATAGATAGACATGTATGAGGACTATCATATTTTGTTATTTGCCAGTGTGAACCCTTCCCCTTGCCTTTTTTACATGCCCTTACTCACCAGTTATAGCCATTCCTATAACTAATACACCGAAATTCTTCGTACTTTTCAGATGACAAATATTTTTTAAAAGTGGTGTGCTTTCAAAGAATATAATTTGATAGCACGATGTAATAATTTCTGGCTTGGATATTGCAATCCAATATACAAGTCTTGCATGTTCAAGTCTGTGCTTCCTCAAATTCATCTCCGCCAACCAACACCATGTTAACCTGAGAGAAGAAACTAGCAGCAGGGTCTACATATTGGGCTTTTGATCTAACATCATTTTCCAATTCATCTGTCTCATCATCATCGTCATCACCATCATCATCCTCATCATTATTAGAGTCGGTGTTAAGTTCAATATTGTATTTATCTTCATTTTCAAAGTCATCCAACACATTGTATTTAGAGCCATTCAGAGAATGAGGTTCAGTCAAGCAAAAGTTGGATGAGAGGAACTTGGTTCAGAAATGGTCTCCATCAGCATCATCTGATATTGTTGCGAAGAGGTCGGTTGCAATTCTAAGCTCCCTTGTGAACTAGTAAATGAGGTCTTCGTGTAATACCATAAATTCTAGCTCATTCCATGCCATTCATAAGCTTTATAACATCAATTCCATAAGAGCATATGAAAAAGGAGATGAAAATAATGGATTTCTTCGCATTGTGCTATATTTAAAAATTTGTAATCGGTGTCACGTGAACCATGTGAGCTCATATTATATATCCTCATATTTAATTACATCCAAAAAACTCATTTGCATCACAAAATCATGCCCACAACTCATAGAAACTAAAATGGAGCATGGAAATTAGGAGTTTATTCTCGACTAGAATTGGCCTCTTTTCTAGGCAAATTTTGGAAAATCATAACTAAATCTAGAAAAATCAAAATCATAAAATCTTGGTCATTATGGAAATATTTAGATGTCTACGTCACACTAAAAATATGCCTAGATCATGACATTTATCACAAAAGACATTTGACATCCAAAATTGTCCAAAGGTCCAACTAAATTCTAGAACTATCATAGAATTCTATAGAAAAATTTGAAAATGTCTAATTAATTATACAAAAATACAATCCATGCAAATGATACCAATCTAAAAAGCTGTAGATGTTAACTAGAGAGGACAAATATCTCTAGATTAGTTCATTAGGCCCAGACCTCAAAATTTAATGGAATAATACTTCTTATCGGGCAAAATTACTGATACTGGACAAAAATTTTAAAAATTCATATCTCCATCTATAGACCTCCAAATGAGGTGCTTCTAATTGACACGAGTCATTATAATTATCTAGTTTCTCTGTATAACATTTCATGGCAATTGGACACCATTTGAGCCTCATGTGATAGAATGTAATTTCAGACTAAATGAATAGAGCAGTAAACCAGAAACCATGAAAAGTGCCAACTTTGAAAAATTATCAAATATTCTATAGACTTCCAAAAATTATGATCTTTAGCTTTCCAAAAATTTTTCAATGAGACCTAATTTCACGCAAAATCTCATATCAAGACTAACTCATTTGGCCAAAAAGTGATATAGAGTTCCATAATGGTCAATTTTGGCTCTATATAGGGTACCAAAGTTGCCAAATGGTTTTCCCTTGGTTGTGGCACATTTTGAGTAAGTTTAAAAGCATATTTAAGACTTGTGTAAGCTTCCCAAATGGTCCCAAATCTCATGCATCTCATTTTGGCCATTGAACCCACACTTATGCACATTTTCATCATGCTTTCACATTGCATAAGTTGGTATTACATACTCAAAATACATGCTAGAGGTCATACATCATATCCATATATTTAAACATCACATAATATCATATTTATACATGTCTCAAGGGTTATGGTACATTTACAACAACATATATATCAAGAAATATAATTATGATTCCAAAATGGGTAAAGCTAAGCATATACTTGTCAATCTCCCTTTTTCATTATTGTTAGCTCTCTTCATCATAATTACTTAGTTCACTTAGCATGTTAGAGTATTGGAGAGGAGGGGATGAAATTCAAAGAATCCCAATAGCTCATCTCTCATTCAATCATACATAATATGTGCAAAGCAAGCCTTACAAATGCGTGCATGAAGAAAATGGAAATTATGAACATTTTAAAAGCAAGCTTGGCATGTGAACACATCATACAAGACATTCAAGAGTTCACCAAGTGTTTGGATTGGCCTCACACTTCTTCTCATGGATTTTGGACTTGCCTCACCCATTCTTTAAGAGTTTTAGACTCAACCATACTCTTGGGAGCCCACTTTGCTTTTGAAAGACTCTTTGCTTTGTTTCAACCGAACTCAAGGATTCTTGGCTCATCTTCACCAAAAGGAAGAGTTCTTGTCCTCTCCACACTCAAGCAAACTCAAATAAATATTATGTACTCATTTAGAACCATAACATGGCATCAAGAATCATAGCATTTAAAGGCATGCTAGCACACTTTCCATAGCTTGAAAATACACATACACATATTCTAAAGCAAGCTAAACACACATCCATGCATGAGAGAAGGTGGAGAGAGCTACCTTGCACACAATCACACACTTTTTCCTTGGATTTCAAGCCTCCTCTTTTAGTCACACACCCACAAATTGGTGGAGATAGTTTCTCTCAGCCTAGATACAATTTATGGAAGCCAATTAAGTTCATAAAACACATTCTAAGGCTACATAACTTAATGAAACAATAAATTGCTCTATAGGCTCCATTATGGTTCATAATTGCACCTAATGAAGCAACACCCCTCAAATGATTTCTAGGCCTCATTCTTTCCTTTCAAATTTAATTCTTGACTCCTTTTTAGCCTCTTGGAGTCATCACACCATTAAAACAAAAGGCCTAACACCATGTTGCTTCTTTAGGTTATAATATGAAACCTAAGGCACCAAATCAATTTCTATGAGTTCTAAATTTTTTCCAAGGCCTCCCTTCATTTTCATTCATCAAATATGACTTAAGAATGGTCTTAGAAAAATTTAAAACTCTCCCCCACTACTAGAACCCTCCTTGGCCGAGACATAGGCATCATTTGGGCTACATGGAGATTTCTTTATTTTCTTGAAGGAGGAAGCTTGTGGGGAGCACCTTGGGGATCTTAGGAGCTCATTTAAACTCTTAATTAGGCCTAGAAATTATCATATGAAATCAAATTTTGGAAGGTACACATAAAACCCTAGAATTTGTATCTTGAAATCTAATAGTTTTTTGATAATTCCCTTTACATATTCTTAATCTCTACACCCTTTTTCTTTGGATTCATACTTGGTTTTGCCTAAAAATCATCTCCTCCTAGGGTTTTCTCAAGTAGGGTGAAATGGTGGAGAAGGAAACCAAAGATGACAACCATAGGAAGAGAAATTACCTCGTTTTCTTGTTTTTTCTCACTTGAATCTTGTGTTCTTTGAGATCCTCTCTTCAAATCCGAATTTCCCCTCAATTTCTCCTTTAAAACAGATCCATATACTTCATGATAATCATAGGAAATAAAGGAGAATGAAGGAGAAGAAGTTTGGAAAAGAAAGAGCATGAAAAATCATGAAAATCCATACCTTTCTACCTTGAATTTCTCCTCCTTTTCTTCCTCCTCTTGTGTGCCTCAACCCCTAGGTTTTTCTCTGGTTTTGGGCAGAACATGGTCATGCATAATGAAGGGAGAAGAAGGGTACATCATATATATAGGTGGGAATAAGTTACACTTTTTAAAAATTTTCATTTTGCCTTTCATTCTTGGCATTTTCGTTTCTCCTTCGTTTGAGCTCCTTTTTTAGAACCATCTTTTTTGTTATAAAATTTAGGTTCCCAATTTAGTAAAATGCCTTTGGAATCACTCAAATTGGAGCTAAAACCTTCCCGAATGAATTCGTCAAAGTTTGGGCACACCGACGTTAGAAAACATCTACCTGAGGGGCTTTAGCTGTCTAGAGGCTTTCCATGGTTTTTAGGGCTTCTAAGAACCTTGGGGAACTCAAAAAATTCATTTAAAAAGTCCTCCTATGTGAGCTTCAAAATTTACTCAAAATTATGAAAATGCCATTACGTTTTGTAAGCTTTTTATAAGAAATTGTATCTTCATTCTAGCTTCATTTTTCTTTCCATCTGAGCCTAGGATTCTGATTTTTAGGAGTCTAGAATACTTTTCAAATTTTTTGGGACCTTAACTACATCATCTTGGATTTTCTTTTTATATCTGGTGAGTTCATTCGTTAATGGAGAAATTGTATGTTACGTTTCTCACGTTTTCTTTTATTTTCAAAGAACTGGATGTTACACTTCGCATATAATTCAATTGCATTCAATTATACTGGGAAACGTGAGTGAGCTTGCCATATCCTTTGAACATCAAAATCATTCTCTAGAACAATCGATTGGTACCATATAGGATTTAATGACGCTGGAAGTTTGTATATCAAATTAGTCACAGTTTGATTAGGGGGAAGTCGTAGTTTCTGTCTCACTGCATCTTTTAGTGCATCTAATATCACTTCGGTACTAATTGTCATATATTGTGACATAGGGCATTGGAATGTTGCACTTTGAGCACTATCAAAGATTCTTCAGTTTGCATAAATGCAAACAAGCTCATTTCTTCAGCCCATTTGATTTCCTACATGTGCAACTTTATTTAACAATCACCACATTTAATAATTAATATTTATTTCATTACTTATTTATGTATCATAATTTTTTTAAGTATAATTTATCTTTCCCTACACTTTTTTTACTTTCTAATATTCCTTTACCTCCAACATATTTTCATATATTTTTGAAAACCATAACAATGCCTAAACAATAACAAATAAATAATATAATCTAAAAAAATTAACCCAAATAAATAATTATAAATAAATTTGCTTAATTAAATTACACTAATTATGCTAATTTTTTCTACTTTTTTCATTCACTGTAATGTAATTTTTAATATGCATTTTGATCATTAGTACCTATTTCATTATTAATTTCTTTTTCCTAAATTTTTTTTATATAATTATTTTTCCATAATTTCTTCCTTTATTTTTGATATTTTATCATAAATATATAAAATAATTATTTGATCTGTCATACTATTTTTAATCTAATTATTATTTCACACTTTCTTATTTACTTTTTTTCTCATTTCACTAATTATTTACAAAATATTATTTCTCTCTAAACTACAAATTCCCTAATGATTCTTTTTTATTTCCTTTAATCAATTTTCATTTCTTTGTTTTTTCTTCTTTTTCTCTCTCTATTTTTTTTCCTATATAGTTTTCATTTTCCACATAATTTTTAAAGCTCTCACTATAATTACTTCTTTACTTTTTCTGTTACAATTATTTTTAAACTCCAATTCTCTCATATTTCTTTCTTTTTTCTTATATTTTGTTATTTCTTCCTATATTTTTATCATTTTCTTTTTTCTTAAAACTCTCACTATAATTACTTAGTTTTTTTCTTAATCTTTATTATTAATAAATTAACCTTTACATTATTGTACGTTTTTTCCCCATATTTTTTCCATTTCTCTAACTTTTTCCTTCTTCATATTGTGTTATTTTATCTCCAAAATATTTTTATACATTTTCTAAAATCATTACAATATACAAACAATACCAAATAAACAATCTATTATCCTACAAATAATATAAGTAAATATTAAATAATAAAAAATAACTAACAACATATATATGAACAGTTCCATTTTTTCCTTATTCATAAAATAACTAACAATAATTATATAAGTAAATATTAGATAAAAGAATAGTTCTCCATATTTCCACATTTCAGAAATAATTAACAGACAGCTTAAATAGCTAACAAACAATAATATGGACAATTTCTTTTTTTCCTCAGTTACAAAAAATATTTCATTGTTCATTTTAATTTCTTATTTAGTAGACTTTTTAAAAAACAAGAACATCATTTCACTAAATTTAATATTTTCTTCACATTATATACTACAAAATAATCTAAATTAGTAAATTATATTACATACCTCTTTCAGCTTTGTGGAGAATGTTTACAATTTTCACTGCAATCACAGATAAAGAAAGTGAAATTCTTTTCCCCTAAAGCTGATGAAGATTTTCTCCCCTTAAGCTGTTGAACACATAGTTTAAATCTGAAGAGTTGAAGCCGGCTTATAATGAAATTTTGAAGGGCATTTTCGTTATTTAGGTTTTTTGTATTATCTTCTCTTATTTATTTTCGGTCAATCAGAATTCTTTAAAATTTTCTCCAACCAATGCGTGCACGACATGTGGCTTCATGAGTGCCTTTTGGTGTGACCAGTCAACTTGAACAGTCACGCTACCCATAGGTGCCAGGCTAGGTGTAGGCTAGCCTGGCAGACACCAAACTTGGAACCAATGATTTCGAGTTTTGTGTGTTCTTGCCACATGGTATCACAGGGTGCCACACTAAACTCAGACCCAATGGTTCCTAGTTTAGTGCCACGTGTTGCCTTAGCATTCAGCGTTGGATGTGGGGCATTTGAAACTCAGATTCATTGAATCTGAGTTTCTTCAAATTTATTGCGTTTCGATAAATACTTTTTTCATTAATTCTTTTTGGTAATTCGAGGCGGCCTGTGTTATTTGTTGAGCAAATACCTCCAATAAAGCATGTTCAACTTGTCTGTAATCTTAATGAGGAAAGGACGAAATCTAGTTGAAGCAATTCGCACCGTTGGAGAAATCAAACAGCTATGAAGTGGCCACATCACAAACAATCTCATATATTAATAAAAAAGAAAAATGCTTGTATGGTCTGAGTTGTCCATACCTCTAGTAGTCAAGATGATGCCATATGCCCCGTTTCTTCCCCACACACGTAGCTGCTTTGAAAATGAATAGAAATAAATGAAAAACGGTTGCATTTCACGAAGCATGATTTCATATGAGTGATTTCCAATGCGCTTCAACTATTAGAGGAAATAATGCATATGAGTGAGACCTTCAGTCCTTTGTTGGTTGGAAGAAGAAGTCATATGGTTCCTCTGCTGGGCATGCAGAAGGCAAAGTTGATTTTCTCTAATAATTGAAGCAAAAGTATGCATTACTAGTTTATCTTCAAATGAAAAGGTCTCACTTGTTCCATAAACCTATAACCTTTTTGAAGATTGTCTTGGTTCTCTATTTTGTAACCTTCTTAATCTTCTTCTCCTATATGAAGCACACCTTGTAGCTTTTTCTCTCTTGATTTTCTAGCATTCTCAAATTTCACTCTAACCCATTCCTTTTTTTTTTTCCCTACAAAATGTCCTTTGAATAAAAAATTGCTCTGTTTTGACTTTTGTTTTTACTTCACTTATACATTTCAGGCCTTAAGTTGCTCCATGGGCATTTTGCCATACCATGCTTGATTCGATGGTGATTCGTTAATTGCTCCAAGGGTTTTTTTTTTATTCTTTAAATGACTGAAAATTTTCATTGTTGATTTTTCAATTGGGGATTCTTCAATTAATCCAATATGTTTCATGTTTGGTGATGTTTGCTATAATTTTTCTTTTTTTTGGCTAAAATTAATTTGATGTTGGTATCTTATGGGACTCTGCATAATTTGGGGTAAATGTGTATTGGAAGCATATCCTTTCTATCTTTGTAACTTGCTTACAAGAGTGGTGATTGTTTTTAAGGCACTGATCAATAACATATCCTTTTTGGCATGTTTTGGCATAGTCTAAAAGGAAACAAGACAATGCATCTAATCATACTGTTATTGCAGACTTGGTTGCACACCCATTTTAACTTGCAGACTCTTGTTGGTTGCACTTGGAGAACTACTTTAAGGCCACAAGCTAAATTATGTCCATGGAAAATTCTGCAAACATGATGTAATTAGTGTCTAGAATAATGATGTAATTGGTATTTGAATTCTATAGTGATGTAATTGCCACATGAAATGGTAGTAATTGGTGTCTGGACTAGTGATTGTATAGGAAGCCTGGACTCTGGTGTAATTAGTGTCTAAATTTGTAGCAATGAAAAGATGATTGTAATTAAGACATATTGTTGAATAAAATTCAATTGGGATTTCTTTGAAGTTGAGCTTACAACTTTAGCATATACAACTTCTAAAAAGATGACTACTATATACAAATTACCAAAATATCAATATGATGTACAAATTTCCAATATCATGTAGTTTTACAAATGCCAAAATATCACTATGATTTACAAAAGCCAAAATATGCACATGTAGCATATACCACCTAAACTATCAACTTATCAATCATCTTGTGAGTTGATAGTTGAAAAACCTTTACTAAACTCCATTTCTTCAAGTGATGGCATAGGATAATCAAAAGGTGCTTGCAATGTAGAAGAGCACTAATTGAATTCTCTTGCCATCATCATTTGTGTGTAAGTAAGTTCACCCTTTTGGACATAACTAGATTGTGCACAAGGTGCTGGCGGTGCTAAACAAGATACATTAACAGGGGTTTGACTAAGTGCAATATTCCCCTAGACAATTAATGCAAAAATATTAAATGTTTTATAAAGAGCAACAATGTGCTATGAACAAGCATATCTTACTAACCATAGATTGTTGGACTTGAGATTTTTAACCACTCCAACTTCTTCTCTCCTACCTTGACACTCAGGCTAACCCTTTTATGCGATTCTTATTTTTTAAACCATTTTGCTTCTTTAATCCTTTAAGTTGTATGATATCCTCACTTGGCATTATTATGGTAATTCTGCTATTGTTGTTTGGACTTTTTTGCATCGAACAAAGTACCGTTACTTGCTTGCCCAATTCAATCATGACTTGTTGCCCCAACAAAAATGCTTCTAGACAGGTAGATGCTTCAGTTGCTATTTTTATTAGCGTAGGATAAAGTTGTCTATACTGCTACGTACTACCTAGCCTTCTATCTTCTACGATTGCCTTTCTATTGACATCCTCAACCATATCACTTCTTGCTATTTTTGTCCACCTCTTGAGAATATATTGATTTGGTAGTATTTTAACACTCATGTGGTCAAACACCTACAAGAAATGGACTTGTTAAAAGATTACAAAATATAGTTGTCAGAAAAATGCAAAATGAACAACATGCAACAACAAGAAATGGACTTGTTAGAAAAATTCAAAGTTACCTTTTAACACATGACAATATAAGATACCTATCACACCCGAAAATGCGACCGCGTGGCGCCTTTAAAAGAAATCAAAATTAAATGTAAAAGCAGTTCAAATAAATAAAGTTTAGGAGTCGCTACCAAAATTTATTTTTGAAAAGGCAAAACTTTGAAAAAGCCTTGTTTAGTTTGAAAAATAGTCTGCGAACCAGATTTGGATTCGGGAGTCGATTATGAGTGGGGAAGGTGTTAGGCACCCCACTACACCCGTTCTAAGAACGGTTACCCTAAGTTAGTTGTATAAAATTATCATGGCCTTTAATCTATTTTAATTATCCCTAACAAATCACATGCAAAATAAAGGTAAAGAGATTAAATGAAATGAAGTTAAAAGTAAAGAAGAAAGAAAATTAAAAGTAAAACAAAAAGACATTTAAAGGGTAAAATAAAGAAAAGGGAATAAAAAGAAATTAAAGAAATAAAATTAAAAAATAAAATTAAGAGAAAATATTTATTTACTAGGGCAGACTTGACCTAGGATGAGAGTCTAGGGCCTACATACCCTTAGGAGGGATCAAAGTCCACGTAGTTCGGCGGAAAACTATCTTTTGGTTGATTTTTGTTTTTGTTTTTGTATGTTCTTTATTTCTCGCAAAAAGATGAAGAAAATAAATTACTTTTTCCTTTAACAAATAAAACAAGTTTTAAATTTGGTTGATGTGTCTTATTTTGCTAAAGGAAAATTTAATTTAATTTTTCTTGCCTTTTCAGCTTTTCTCTCTTTTTCTTATCATCCTTTTTTTTATCATTTTTGTTGTTCATTTTTGTTTCATTTTTTTGTTTTTGTTTTTATTACCCCTTTTCATTTGTTTTTTTTAATTTATTTTTTTCCTTTTATTATTATTCTTTTTTTGTTTTCTATTTGTTTTTATTTTGGGTTAATTTTTATTTTGTGTTCCATTTTGTTTTTTTTCTTGTTTTTGTTTTTATTTTTGTTTGTCTTTATTTTGTTTTTGTTTTTGTTTTTTTTAATCTTTTTTTGTTTTATTTATTTTTATGACATTAAAAAGGATTTTCATTTTTCTTCTTTTCTTTTTAAAATTTTTTATTTGATTTATTGATTTATTATTTTTATTGTTTTTTCTTATTTTTATTGTATTTCGATTTATTTTTTTTCTTATAATTAGTTTTTTTTCCTTTTTTTTAATCAAAATTTTGGTTTTAATTAGATTTTAATTTTTGTTTCTCATTGGTCATTTTTTTATCTTTCTATTTTTTTGTTAGCCATTATTATTATTTTTTTTCTATTTTTATTATTTTTTATGATTTTTTTAATTTCTGATTTGTTCTTTTGTTTTATTATTCTTATTATTCTTATATTTTTTTTAGCAAAAAAAATAAAAATAAAAATCATTTTATGCTTTTACCAAAAAAAAAAATCTGAGATTGATTTGTATGTCTTAATATGTGAAAACTAAAATAATCTCATTTTCTTTATCATCTCCTCTTTTTTTATTTCTAATTTTTTTATTGATTTTTTCCTTGTTTTGAAACGCCTGTTTTCAATTTTTGTAAAGCATATATTTACTTCTAATTTTATTGAACAAAAATTAGAGAAAAACTTTAAAGTTTACCAAAGGAATTTAATTAATTTTTTACTTATCATTTTTTGTTTTTTGTTTTTTATTGTTCTCTTTCTTTGTCTCTTTTTGTTTTTATGAAGTATAATTTTATTAAAAGAAACTGTCAAAAAAAAGTTCGTAAGTCTCAAAAGGTTTAATTCTTACTTACTTTTTATTTTTTGTTTGTTTGTTTTTTGCTCTCTTTTTTTTTGAAAATCTTTTTTTGCTAAATTTAAAGAAAACCAATTTGACTTTGACAATTGAAACCCAAAATTTATTAAAATTTAAATTTGAGACCCAAATAGGTACTAAGGAGGCTTATTACTTCACATGGTTCATTTGGTTTAACTTTTATGCGTCTGAGGGGATAAAATATCTCACACGATTATTCTAAGAAATGACGTGATAAAGCAAAAATGAAATAAAAGAATATTTACAAAACACCAACTTGTGAATGTGCGTGATTTGTGTACATTCATGATTCATTATATTTTATATACAACTTACATTACAAGAAGGAAATAAGAAAAGAAGCTACATAGAGAGTCGATGAACCTCTTCCTCCCTGTTCTTAGTCTTCTTTGTCTGCAATGGAGAAGCTCCTAAATATTCTTTCCACCGATTTAACTTGGTCTCCACTAACTCACGCAGCCACATACAAATGCAATGAAACAATTTTGAAGTCAAAGCCAATCCAAAGTTCAAAAACCCAAAGCATTATCATGCATGAGATTTAAATTCATATCACAACAAAATTTTTCTTTGTAGGAGTTTAGATGCCTTTGAAACTATATTCTACAATTCGGCAGAACCAAATTACTTATAATCCTCTCTTAAAGGGAGCCTCAAAGTTTGTCAAGGCAAAAGGCAAAGACAGATCATCATTCAAAACTCAAATTCCTAATTCATGGCAAATCAAGATTCAGGCCAATCAAAATTTCTGATTCAACAGTACAACATTTAGAATTCTGAATGCCAACATAGGTGAACGCATTAAGGTTATTCACAAATTGCTATCAACGTTGCCTTTAAAAGGCTTTCTATATCAACTTTTATGAACCAACGTGATTAGGAATAAAATTCAAATACAAATGACCATTCAAGAATAGACTCATCCCAATCAAACCAGTGATTAAAACCGCGGTTAATCATAACTTTCTCCCTTTCATATTCCACGGTCAATCATGAGCAATATGTGCAATCATTCTTTTTCTTTTTAAAATCTAAAGCTATACTGGCAAATAATAGATAGGGTTAAAGCCAAAAAAAGAAAAACCAAAATAACCTTACAGCGAGGAGAAAACATGACCAAAAATGCAATAGTATAAGTAACATTCATAATCATCAAGATCAAGCCATACTTCTTCATGGAAGAAAATGAGTGGCCATGTATGCATGGAAAATAAACTCTAACTATTCCTGAAAATTAAACCTAGATGCAGAAATAGTCTCTATTATATGAGAAATGAATAAGGGCAAGGTCTACATTTGACTCTCCCAATGACCAGACCAGAACCCTACTAGATGCAACACTTGCTCAATAACATCAAGAGCACACAGAACACTAAATGAGCTCTTATCCTCCTAATAGATTATGCAGCAAGTGCTTTCAATCACGTAGCAAAAATGGACTTCCATCATCCTAGAGCTAAATCGAGGCATTCAAGGGGATGAACTACTTTGACATGTTCATGTAAGATTAAAATCCATTCTCCATAGAATTAGATCATATACAAAACAAAAAAAAGCTCATACTTCAGTATTCAGAACAGAACCCATACACAGCTTCGTGGTTTCAGAATCGAAAACGAAAAACATAAGAAAGATACCTCTCAGATTCCTATTTTTGGACTCACATAGCCGAGTGGATCTTCTTCTTTGATAAAGTCCCAATGCCATTGAGTCCCGAATCTGCACTCGAACTTGATTTGATTTCTTCTCTTGGTCTTTTCCTACTACTGTTTCTGGATCCTCCTTCTGCCTTCAGTCCAGAAATGGCTTGCTATTGTGGCTATGCCTAGATCCCTTCGAGTCTCCTCTGCTAATGTGTCATCGTGCTCCTACATCTGTTGCTTGTTCATCTCCTTGCACTCTCCTTATTCTCTCGGTCTAAGCGGTTGACTCCTATGCATGATGGAGAGAGGTTGTCTGCCAGAGAGTTCTCAGAATTCGTCACTCGCCGTCGTTTGCATAGTCCGAAGAAGGATGCCCCTGTTTCCACCTTATTCCCCCTCTCAAAACTGAAAATCCCTTTAGTAAGTTCCCGAGAGGTTCTCTCTCTCAGTTCATGTTTTTACTCTCGGCCCCTCCCTCGGCTTGGCTTCCCTGTGGATTCGGGAAGAGGCACACCGGGGAGGGAGCGTCTCCTTTTGTCCCCTCGCTCCCTTAGAGCGTCTGCTCTTTTGGTTTTCCTCCTTCTGTTGCTTTTGTGTCTCACGTCTCTTCGTTCAGTCCTCGGATCCCTTTCATTCTCCATCAGTCTATAGGATTCGAAAATCCCCTCTCTCTATCTCCCCATCTCGACCCCTTCTATCTTAGTTTGAATCCTCCAAACTCCTCTTTCGGTCTCCCTTCTAAGCTTTTTTTTTTTTTAATCCTTTGCTCCCTCTCCTTTTTCAAACTCTCAGTCTCTCTCTCCCATCCCTTATTCTTCTCCGCATTTTTCATCGCTCAGACCTAAAGACCTCCTTTTTTCCCTTTCCAAAAATTCTCCCCCTTCTCTCACTCTCTGACACCTTTTTCCTCTCTCGTCTCTGTGTGTCCCTCTGTTTTTTTTGCATGTCTGCCCTCTCTGCCTGTGCCTGTGTCTCTTCGTTTTTTCTGCGTGTCTGCCCAAGGACAGAATCAAGGGGGACCAAAGGGACCACCGGGTAGGGTTCCAGATGGACCTAAGAAATGGGTCTTTTGAAAAGGATGGGTTATGGGCTTTAAGCTGGGTTGCAAATGTTCGAAAGGCTGCTGAAGGAATGGGCCTCTATTTTTTTTTTTTGACCCTCTCTTTTCAGCCCTTTTTTTTTAAAATACTTGGGCTTTTGATATTTAGATATTGGGCTAAAGGGATGGGTTTTAGGTTAGGGCTTTGGACTTAAATTTTATTTTGGTTTTATTTTGTTGCTCTCTTTTTCTTAATTTTTTTATATGATTGGGATTTTTTTAATTTTTTGTTTCTTTTTTTTTATGGACTTGTGGCAACTAAATTCAAAATTTGGGCTAAATCTTTTTTTTTTTTAGTTGATAGGCTAAGGTTAGAATTTTCTTAACTTTTGATCCTTAACAAGTCTTTTCTTCTTTCTTTTTTTTTGATTTTTGATTTTTCCTTTTTGATTTTTTTTGTTTTCTAAAGCTTTGGGTTTTTTTTTTATTTTTTCATTTTCTCTTAATTTTTGTTTTCTTTCTTTTCTTCTCTTTTATTTTTATTTTTATTTCATGTTTTTCTAATTAATTTTTTTGGTTATTTTTTTATTTTTGTTTTTTCTATCTTTTCTATTTTTTTCCAAACTTTTCATATTTTTTTTTGTTATTTAGGTTTTAAGAATTTGAGAGAAAAGCAGGTTAATACTTTTTTTAATGACTTTTCTTTATTATCTTATTTTTTCATATTTTTTGCTAATTTGCTTTTATTATTATTTTTTAGTTTGTCTGGACAAAATACGGTGTTCACAATACCAATAGATTCAAACTTCATATAACTATAAGAAATAAACTTGGTAGAAGGATCAAATAACACTCTGTAGTCTCCCTCCTTATTGACCATAGAAATAACATATTCAAATAAGGGCGGTCTTTCATTCTTGTGCTTTATAGATGTCGTTGCACATAGATTAAATTGCTTTTGGAATAACTCAAAGATAGGAATGGTGTAAAACTTAGCAACTTGCCGTAACATAAGTGAATTCTCTATTTTCAACCTTGGGGCTTTTTGCTGTGACTCAAACTCACATTTTAATTTATTGTATCTCTTGTCATCTACCACCTTTTCAAATGTCTTAAGAAACCTTATAATGTCTAAGTTTGGTTTCATGAAAATTTTCACATCAGAATTCAAACTTTCACTCAATTGTGTACTTCGCATGCCAAGGGTGAAAGCATTCTTCATGTAACAAGTTGGCCATTTTTCTTTTATGTTATAAAGTGATCTTCATGTATTTTCATGAACACCATAATCTAATAACAACTTACTCCATGCAACCTTAAATTGCAATTCATCATCATATTCATATATGCACTGCTTAAAGTCCCTCAAGAAATAAGATCCATCTTTCATTAAATACCCAAGGTGCATAACACCATTATTTATCAAATGTCATATACATAGTCTATATTTTACCTCAGGCATTACCTCGCGTAATGCTTTTGCCATTGTTGCATCTTGATCAGTAAAACTAATAAGTGGTTTTTTAAGTCGATGAGCTACCAAAAATGTTTCAAAAAGCCACTTAAATGACTCAATTGTTTCATCATATACAAAAATCAACATTCCTCTAAAATGATTAAATCTACAAAACAAAGCAAGTAGTTTATTTTCTTTGTTAGTATAGTGTGTTGTGTCAAGGAAGACTACATCACCAAAAATCAATAATCAATTAACATTCTTGCATTGGCTCAAAATATATTTGTTATTTGTTCTTCCATATCTATTTGATAAGTGTGAAAAAATGATGGATTTTCTAATAACTAGTCTTGGAAATATTGTAATAATGCTCTGACTTCCCTATAATCATGTTTTTTTGTTTCCTTGCATAAAGATAATTCTTAACATCTTAGCAAGTATAATCGACATTTGCTCTTCATGCCTACTCATTAGGTCAAAAGATGCTTTTTGCCAAAGTCGAGAATCCTCTGCCAACTCAATTTGGTAAGCTTGAACTTTTGATATTTTACATTATGATACCAACATGTGAATAGTTTTTGCAATATGAAGCGAGTGATTATGTTCCTTAACAAAGTTATGCACCTTATATTTTCCATTTACAAGTACTAATCCAATTCTTGCTTTGCAATTAGTTTTAGTTTCTAACTGAAGATTTATAGTCATAAAATCTTTTTTTTCTTTTCTTCGAACACCCTCTTTCCAACAAATATATCTACATGATGTTATAGAGCCATCCTTGCTCTTCTTATTGAAATATTGTTTCCTAACACCAAGTTCGATCTTTCCATTGTAGTCAACCTAAAATTTCCATACTACCTCTAAGTTGCCAATTCCATGCCAAGTTTAGGCTTAAAATCAACTTCCATAGAAGGTTTCGTCATTCTTAAAAGAGAGCTCTTACTTAAAGGATTGGTACTTGAAAAAAAAAAGATTTTTTGAGATTATAATTTTCACTTAAATAATTTTAATGACAATGAAAATTTAGTACTAATGATAGCCACCAAGTTTCTGTTTATACTGTAACAAAAAAATGCACATAAGTACATTAAAAAGGTAAAGATTATGGTACCAAGAGAATATGGCATATAGAATAAAAAAAGGCACCTATAGAATATGGCAGATAACATTAAAAAAAAAGACAACAATGATAGCATAAAAAAGGCATCAATAGAATATGGCAGATAGCATTAAAAAAGGTAGGGAGAATAAGCTTATTCAAACATATAGAGAACCATCTTCGACAAAATGGTAAAGAGCAAAAGCTATAAATTTGCCTTCAACATTTGTGTGATTTACCTGAGAGAAGAAGATTACGTAACAGAAAACCTAGACAGCAAAAATGCAAGATGGATGAGCTTAGACTAGACTGTGAAGAATGCAGGTATAAAACACAAAAATGGCACTAAAGCCTTTGCAGGTGATAGAAGAAAACACCATACTAGCAAAATGCACCACCATCCTTTGTGAAATGTAGCATTTCTTCATTTGCTTTTGTTTGTTTCCAAAATGCTGCATGTTGAGGGGAGAAATGGTGCTAGTTTTTGTTTATTTCCAAAATGCAACCCTTTTTCATTTGTCCATGACGTGGCCACTTCATAACTGTTCAATTTCTCCAACGGTACAGATTACTTTGACTAGATTTCATCCTTTCCCCACCAGGACTATAAATAAGCTGAACGCCAATAAAGCATGTTAGCAAAAGTTTATGAGGCAACTTCTTATCGAAATAGCCATAATACCAGATAATTATTGGCAAATATATTGTAATTTTATTGGAATTTTTATTTTATACTTGTATATAAATAGGTTGGTTTAATTATTAGAGTAAATATTATTGAATAAATTTTAAAACTCTTTCACATTCATTCTTCTCCTATAAAGAACCTCATTTTCAAGACTCCTGTAATTCTTAAAAGTAAATAATAATACAAATTAAATTTTGCCATCTACTCTATTTTTAAGTCAAGGTTTGGTTAGATATTTATATTTAAGGACAAATTCTTATTTGTTAAAACGTTTATGGGAATAGTAATAAAATTTTCAATCTTAGAGGTGTACTAGAAAAGTTTTCTTAAAAACAATAAGAAATTTTGCAAGTTTATATAGGCCTTTCCTTAGTAACAAGAGGAAAGAATTATTTAGTATCAATGTGCTTTCAAATTTTTTCTTAATTTACTACTCCAAAAATATATTTTGTATTAGGTCCATCTTTCTATCAATACTTTATTAAATAAATTAGCAAATATGATGATACATATAATTTTCTAATGATTTGCAACGTTTATGATCTATCACATTAAAGTTTGACATGGTAGTATGAAACTCTTAGTTAATAGTGTCATGTCACACATTAACATGACATATCATCGATTTTGTTAAGAGTAAATTATACAAAATTTTTAAGGATTTTACTAAAATTATAGAAATTTTTTTATTTTTAAAATATACATTTTTATTTTCAAGAGAAAAAAGTTGTACTTTACTTTAGTCTAATTGAATATAATACTCTCTCTGTGTTTTGTTAAAACTACACATTCCTTTATTCTATTTTCAAAATATAAATTTCTTGCCCCTAAAACTAATAGTTGTGCTACACTTTAGTCCAATTGACTAAAATACTTTTCATTAATTTAAATACATATTTTTCTAACCAAAATACTCTCCTTTGTAACATTCGATTTTCGTAAAAACGATGAAAATGAATCAAATATAAAAGTAAGCCCCCTAAAATGAATGAGTTAAGGTCCAATAAAACTAGCATAATATTCTATATTCTTAAGAATGAGAATCTAAGGCTCAAAGTGCGCAGAAAATGGGACTAGAATAGTTAAACAAAAATGAGTAATAACGTAATGGCAATTTCATAAATTTGAGCAATTTTTTAAAAACTTATAAAAGGGATTTTTAAATAGAAAAATTGAGTTTTTTGAGATTTTTAAAGGCCCTAAAAAATTATAGGAACCCCTGAACCCTTGGAATGGTTTAAACCCCTTCCAGTGTATGTTTTTGAATGTCAGTTGATGCGAACTTTGATCTTTTCTTTTAGAAAGGTTTTAAATCTAAATTGAGTGATTTTAAAGCTATTTTAAAAGTTAGAGGACCTAGGTTTTGTGAGGGAAAAGAAAATTCTAAAAAAGGAGCTAAAATGAGCCTAAAATAAATTGGCCAAACAAAGGAACATAAAAGGCATTTTTAAGAAACAATTTGTCACACCCCACAAATTTAAGTACATTGGCGCAGAAGACAAACAATCCCTTCTACCACAAGTCTATTTATATTGACAACCTCCTCAAAATTTAGAGAATATCTCTAAGTTGTAACTTCATATAATAAAACTATGGGTATCATTTCCGAATCATTTTTATACAAAACCTCCTGAAAGGGAAATTGAATTTTATATTGATGTATTATCAGGTACTCAGCTTATATCTATTCCTCCTTATTGAATGGCACCCCAGAGCTTAGTGAATTAAAGAATCAATTGCAAGACTTGTTGGACAAGGGTTTTATTCGCCCTAGTATGTCCCTTTAGGGTGCACTTATACTTTTTGTTAAGAAGAAGGATGGTTCCCTCCCCTTATGTGTAGATTACAGACATCTGAATAAAGTAACAGTGAAGAATAGTTATCCTTTGCCTCTTAGGAAGAGGAATTTTTAGCCATGTAAAGTGTGTATTTTATTCATATTCATTCTTATTTATGCTTTGACCTCGCGAGATAAGGAAATTTTTTTAAAACAAGATAAGTTCTGTATGAGATAAATTGTACTCCATCTCATCAATCTAGAGGTCCCTGTTCCATTTGTGGGAAGATACATTTAGGCACTTGCCATAGAGAGACTGGAGCATGTTTTCATTGTAGGCAAGTTGGACATTTGGTGAGAGATTGTCCTTAGCATTACCCTAATTTTAGTCAGGGATCAGTTCGACCCACTAGGCAATTCTCAACAGGGACTCCATCTACCGATGCAGTTATAATTCAGAGTGGTCGAGGTAGCAGCAGTAGGGCAGTAATAGGCAGAGGCTAGGCGACTGTAGGACGAGGCCAGGCTTGGGTTTTTGCACTAAATAGATAGGATGCACAAGTATTCAATGCTGTGGTAACAGGTACACTTATAGTTTGTTCGCATGCTGCTTACTCATTATTTGATCCTGACTCTACACATTCCTATATATCTCCTTATTTTGCAAAGAAGATTGGTAAGGACTCTGAAAAATTAGAGTGCCCGCTACTTGTTGCATCAAACTTCCTATATATATATATATATATATATTCATGCACATCTGGTCTTTACACAATTCTTAAGAACTTGGTTTTATAATATAGCATCCCACTCTTTTACTCCCATTTAACTAACTTTGTGTCTATCCAAACTAGAGGAGAAGCCAACAAAAATAATGCGCAAGAGAAGGGGAAGAAGAAGAAAGAAGAAGCCAAGGAAAAGGTAAAATAACCATGGGATTTCACAGCTCTTCTTTGTTAATCTTGTTCTTTTCGATTTTCTCCTTCTTTCTATGGTTTTCATGTATGAATTGGGATTGTTTTAGGTTTGGTTCAAAGGGAGAAGAGTAGAATTCCAAAGAAAAGCCTATAGCAAAAGAGAAAGCTCTTGAAAAGGCTAAGATTTAAGGTATGTATTATGGCTTTTCTTGCTTCCTTCCCTTTGTTCTTCCATACGTGATTTTCGGCCCTATATAGAACAATCGAGAGGGAGTAAATTCTAACCTAAATCAAGCATGAAACCTAGGTTTTTGAGTATGAGAGATAAGTATATATAAAGAAATTCTAAAAGGGTGCATTAGAAAACAAGTTTCCAAAACCTAGGGATTTTGTTGCACCATGGTATGTATGAAGCTTTCTTGTAGTATTTTTAATTGTCTAAGAGTATGTATGGGTTCTTGAGACATATAGAAAGCCTCACATGTGCCAACTCCCTAAAGAAAAGTTGTAAAATCCATGGGTGCTCCTAGACTTGCTATGTCTCGACCAAGACCACCATAAACACCTAGGGAGTGTTTTAAATTTTTCTAAACTTAGATTAGGACTAGATATGATGAAAGAACATCAAAGGAAGCCTTAGGAAAAATTTAGAAGCCTTGGTTTGTGAGATGAAGGCATATGTTCCAATTTAAGGTTTAAAGAAGCAACTTGTATCTAGGCTCTTAGGAATGAATTTACAATGACTCCAAAGAATATAAATGGAGTCAAGAGTTATAGATTAAAGTGGAAAATGGAACCAAGATCATGAATTTCCATAATTGCTTCATTAGGTCTTTTATGGAACCATTATGTTGCCATAGAACAAAGTAAGCTTCCCAAGTGTGTATGTGTGATGCTAGAATTTGCTTTAATGATGTAATGGTATCCTATTTGATGTGTCTAGGCCAAAGGAATCAAGCTCCATCTACTTGCAAGTGTGTGATCGTGAGAGGGAAAGAATAACTAAAGGAAAGACTTGTTTTTTGTTCCAAAGTGACTCTTTAACCTTTCTTTCATGTATTCTTAGTTGTTTTCCTGTCCTTGGATGTGTGTATATATATTTATACCATGAGAAATGTTTCTAGCTATTTTCTACATGCCATGGTACCATTATGTGCATAAAATGTGTTTTATGAATGTTATATGGCTTGAATGGGTATAATAAAGTTAGAAGTCCCTTAATAAGGGTGAGGATGAGTCAACAATCCCTAGGATTGGGTGAGACAAAGTCAAAAGTTTTAAGAAGAGTGAGACTTAGTCAAAAGTCATTTGAAAATGGGTGAGGCAAGTCCAAAAGTCCCAAAGGAAATGGGTAATGTTAAACCAATGCCCTTGAGAGCTAATGTATGATATGTAAAAGTTTCTTGAACATGGAAATTGTCTTATGTATGATTATTAATGGCTTGATCTCTATGCGTGCATTCTTTGACTTAAAAATATGTCCATTATATATGTTTAAAAGGGTTAAGAGCTATTAGGATTCTTGGAATCTCACTCTTCCCTTTCCAATGTCTAACCATATCAAGACGAACCAAGTAGGCTAAGAATTAGAGGCCAACAACTTTGAAGACCAAGACTTTGACAAGGATTTTGTTATTTAGCCATTGTGAAGACATATTAATGCCAAATGATATAACTATAGGATGTATATATGATGTAGATACTTAAGCACAATTAAATGGATATAAGTATGATGTATGTAATGATTTTGGAATTATATGAATGAGCATGTATGATTTTGCCACTCAAGACCCTTTTTGTGACTTGATTTCCATGTGTATGATAGCAAGTAGCAGAGTGAGAATAAACCCCATAATGTTTTGAACCAATTGGCATGTCTTCCTAGGCTGTGAATGTGGTTTTGGACATGCCCAAGTGGTTATGGATAGTCAAGAGAGCAATTTGACGCCTTAATGAACCATTTGAAACTTCAAAAAAGACCAAATGGTGTGCTAAACCAAAATCTAAACCAATGAGTGAGTTTGTGATGACCCTAATTTTTTATCATCATAATTAAGGTTAAACACGCGATTAATCATCATAGGTCATGAAAATGTAAAAAAATTTGAACCTTAATGTGATTAGAGTCATCAATCATACGATTACATACACTTATGTTTATAAGGGAATTAAACATTCATTTATAGGCCTTGGATTCTATTATTCATCAATTATAACTCATCCTAATGACTCTAGATCATCCCTTGTAATTAACATATGGAAAACCAAGGTTTCCTAGGTATTATAAGTGTTTCAGCATGTTCGCCGTGGCCTAATTACTCTTAGCCGCGGCTAATTCCTTTCTGTTTTACCCTTTTCTTCATCACTAGTTTCATCGCGGCGAATTGGATCTTCGCCGCGGCCAACCTACATGGCATCGTGGCAAAGAAGCCTCCTGGAACTTCCTCGCTCGCCTTTCGATATTGGCTGCGACCAATTACTCCTTCCGCTGCGGCCAATTCTTCTCTGGAATGCCCGGGAGATTTTCCTAAAAGTTTGCCGCGGCCAATTCCCTAATTCGCCACAGCGAATTTCTCTTTAAATGACTCCCAATTTGACCTCTCAAATTTTGTTGCGGCCAATTGACATTTCACCGCGGTGAATTCCTCTTTGGCAATCTCCCTGGGCAACTTCACCTTTATTGGCCACGGCCAACTCCATTTTTAGCTGTGGCGAAGTACCTTCTGGTCCTACACTTTGAAAATCTAGACTCATACTCTCCTCTCGCCCTCCAATCTCATCCTAGGGCCCCTTTACCTTAATTGTGGGGCTCAAATAGCATTCATTAGCCTAAGTTATCCAGTTAATCTATCCTTTCTAATTCAAGATTCAAGGGTCAATTTCTTTTCTCTAATTACCCTATATCAGCAAGTCCATCTATCAGCAAATTTGTAAAATAACAATAACATGAGTTCATGAACTATTAATAGTTATCACTTGATACCCAATCAATGGGGGTTCATAGCAATATATCAAGATTACATTTCCAATAATAAGCTATATCAGAGTTCAACAAGGCTCATAGTAGATATCATAAATCCATACATCAAATACCAATTTAAAGTAAGGCCTACTCCTCAATAGATACATATTATATTATCAAAATACAGACTTCTAAACTTGGCAATACAGATACATGATGATGCTATACAAGACTTAACAAAATTAGCATCTACCCTATTCTACTCAGACCAAGTGTAGCTCCCCCACACCAGGCCTCAGCTCATGGATGTTCATCCACTTGCTTACTCTTATCCTTACCCGAAGTACTTTCACCTGAAATATTTAACCTATGAAATGGGGTGAGATATAAATCTCAGTAACCAAGGCACTTCTATCATATAATCCAGTTTAATTAGCATATATGCATGAATCAAAATCAACATTAGAATCATATCAATCATAGTAGTAAATGAAACAATTAGGCTATCATGATTACTATCCCATACTAGCAATCATATTTTTAACATGTTAAAGGCCATTAACACCAGGAGAGGCCTGTCCACGGCACCTACTCCCTATTGAGCACAACTAGGGCTCAGTGCATCTGGGGTTTGATCATAACCCGGTGCCCGATCGAAGCACATGCACTGGTGGTAACCGCACCATAGTGCCACCATGGACTCACAAGGTCCAATCATAATATAATAGATAGCTAACCAATTCATTTAGCATTTCAAATCATTCATATACAGCAAATATGAAATTAAAATAGATACATGCATGGAATTTATGTAAACCCCGATTACCTCACTTATAGATAAATTTGCAACAGCCACCAATGGTACAGAGTCTCCCTATAATCATAACATCAGATAATTACTACTCTAATTCATCATTAACAGTTACAACAAGTACCCAAGGAATTTAAATGCTAATAACTACCTAAAGAACACTTACCCAGCCACCACAAATCCTAAATTCAGATTAAAGTGTCCTCTACCAGAAATCTCAATATTCTACCCAAAATCATAAGCAAATTCGTACAAAATTAATACCCATAATATAAATCAGCTATAGGGGTCTCAAACTAACAAAGAAAGCATCAAAATGGGGGGTTTAAACTCACCTAATACCAGCCCTAACCTCAACCTACGAATTTCACCAAGAAAATCCCTAAACACCCACATTTCAGATTTTGGGTATGATGAAAATACTCCAAATGAAAAACTAATCAGACCAAATTAAAGAGAAAGATGAGAGGATTAAGTTGTATAACTATTACCTTGGCTGAATCTTGCTCTAAATATGAGAAAATGTGGAATTATGCTAAGAACCCTAGCCTCTCCTCCTTACCTCTAAATTCTCCTTGTGTTTTTGTGTTTTGCAGAATGGGGGAGGTGGCTGGTCAGTTTTTAGGGTTTTAGTGGGGTTAAGTTAGGTTAAATATATGGGTCATAGGTTGCTCCAAGGTCTAACTCCTAATGGACTTCAGATTCTTAGCTTTGTTGGGCCAGTTTTTAAATGTTGGGCTGCAGAATTTTATTGGGCCAGTACTTATGCATTGGGTTGCTGAAATTTAATTAGGTTTGGGCCAAGTTTGAAGGGCTCAAGGGTTTGGGTCTGTACAAGGGTAATTGGGTCACTTATAAGAGTTTATACAAGGTGGATCTTGGGCCTCTATCACATTAAATTGGGTTGGGTCTGCACCTAACTCATTGGGCCTCCATTAGCCTCTTATCATAATCTATTAATTTGGGCCTAGATAAAATTTCTATCCTAATTAATTCTCAAACCCATATTAATGATTTATCTCTCTAAAATTCCTATCCACTAACTTGCCCAATTATCCTTTATTAATTATTCTTAATTACTCTAAATCCATGATTAACACCTTAATTAATTTTTGGGGTGTTACAGAGTTTTTGTATGAAATTTGGTCAACAAGTAGGTCTCATTTATAAATTTTTGTAGACTCAAAGAACATCCAATTAGGAGCTCTAGAGAATTTATTATGAGTTTTCAAAGTTGGAAAAATTTGACAGAATTGGTATTAGTATTATTCATTTGGTCAGTTTCTTTCTCTATGTCATTTGAAGGCCAAATGATATCCAATGCATATGAAATTTTATAATAATAAACTAGATACCATAAGTTTTTCATAGCCACCAACATCACCCTATTTAGAGCTTTGTAGAGAGAGAACCAAATTTTTGAAATTGCATGACAATACTAATAATGTAGTCTAACCTCTAGTACTATTCCATCAATTTTCATGAGTTAAATCTTCTGTTTTTGTCTAGAATTATTTTTATCCTCTAGTTAACATCTACATCTTTCCATAAAGCCATCATATGCTTGATTTAAATTTTTTTTATAATTAGTTATGAATTTTCAAACTTTACACTAGAAAACTGTGATAGTAACCCAAGGCCAACTTCTTTATTTTTTGGTGTGGCTTCCAATTCGAGATGTATGTGATGTTTTATGACTTGTATGGATGGATTTTGGATAGAGGATGATATTGAGGAGTTCATGTGGTCCTTGGAGCATAAGATGAATGTTTAAAGTCTTACGTAACGTGATAAAAATGTAATTAAATATATTACTTTTCTTGCAAATGAATGAAGCTACATAAGTAAAATCTTGCCAAGGTAATGGAAAGGCTAAAGAGGCTAGGTTTTACACTCTTTCAAATTCAACAACTCAAAGTAATTACTAATAAATCAAGTCTAAAGAAGTATAACAATAAGTTATGTAAAGTTATTGATTCGCAATTAGGGATGGCAATGTCGTGAGGTGAGAGCAAGGAGTGCTATCACTCCCCTCATTCATGCTCTCTGTTGTGAGGAAAATTTTTCTCTACCCTTATTCCTTGCATCCCTACAAATCCTCATGGGGACCACATGGAGTGGCACAATAATAGACATCTTCAACAATGGTGATGTATGGTCACATCTCTATAATGGAAGGAAGTCAAATATTTGGAGAGGGCTTATAATATAAGATGTGAGCTTCTAAATTCTAGTATGAGAAGGTTTTTAAAGCTTTTTTAAATATATTTTAAATTAAAACATATATTAATATAAGAGAAATAATTAAAGAGAACATCTAAAATGATTATATTTATACATAAATATGAAGGACTTTTATAATTTAATGGGGATAGGGATCCCATAGAGCTTTGTAACACCATAACTTCTAACTTATTTTATAACATTTATAAGTTTCACCTCATTATTTTTATAAGAGCATATAAAAGGGGAATGAAAATAATGGGTTTATTTGCATTGCACTATACTTAAAAATTTGCAATCGGTGTCACGTGGGCCGTGTGAGCTCATGTTATGCATTGTCATATTTAACTCCATCATTATAACTCATTTACATCACAAAAACATGCTTACAATTCATGGAAACCGAAATGGAGTTCAAAATAAGCAAGTATATTTTCAGCCAGATTTGCTCCATTTTTCTGACCCAACTTTGGAAAATCATAACTAAATCTAGAAAATTTGAAATCATGCAATATTTGTTCTGGAAAGCTTAGGATGCCCACTTCACATTAAAAATATGCCCAAGTCACAACATTCATCACATAGGACGTTTGACATCCAAAAACCTACAGAGGTCGCTAGCTGCCTGGGCTGTTATTCAGTTTACTGATACAAAATTCTGAAATTCATAACTAATTCTATAAAAATCAAAATCACACAAATTCAGTCATTCTAGAAAGCTAAAAATATTAACTTGATACTAAAAATAATTCCAGAATGAAATGGATGCATTTAGCCATTGGGAACTTATAGAACAGCCACTGAACTCCTGGGGCACTACTGATACTGACAGTTAATTTCAAACATGCATAACTCTCTGCTCATACCTCTAAATAAAGTGATCTTGGTGGCTACAGAAATATTATGAACTCTAGTTTATGAATATAAAATTTCATAAGCATTGGATACCATTTGGCCATCGGATTACACAAAACACAAAACTACCAGTATGAACAGTACCCATACCAGAACCTATGAAAAATCCCAACTTTAAAAATTTATCAAATATTCCCTAGACCTTTGAAAATTATGATCTTTAGCTTTCCAAAAAGCTCTCAATAAATTTCAAATCAAGACTAGCTCATTTGGCCAAAAAATGACATAGGGTTCCATTATGGTCAAATTTGGCTTCATATAAGGTACCAAATTTGCCAAATGGCCTTCCCTTGGTTGTGGCACCTTTTGGGTAAGTCTAAAAGTATGTTTAAGACTTGAGGAAGCTGCCCAAATGATTTCAAACCTCATGCATCTTATTTTGGCCTTTCAACCCACACTTATGCATAATTGCATTATACTTCCACATTGCACATTTGGACATTATGTAACAACCGGGAAAAAGAAAAGAAAAGGGAAAAGAAAGGAAGTGAAATCTGGAAATTTTCGGAATCCAGAATTTCTGCTAAGTCCTCTCGCAACAGCGAGAAACGGTCTCGCCACAGCGAGAGAGCTAGTTCGCAATAGCGAAGGCGATTCTAGCTATAGCGAGTGCTAGCAGCAGCCCATACAAAAACCAGGGAGTTGCCCGCTGTAGCGACGCTATAGCGAGATTGAAGTCTGGAACTGACGCGATTTTGCCATAGCGAGTGGTAAATCTCGCCATAGCGAAGGGAACGGGCACGAGCTCGCCGTAGCGAAGGTTACACCTCGCCATAGCGAAGCCAGATTACACGAGCTCGCTATAGCGAAGGTTGGTTTTCGCTGTAGCGAGAGTCGGTCCGGAAGAGAGTAAATAGCGAGATTTAGACTTCATTAAACGCCCAAACTCATTTCTTCTCTCATATCTGCCCTAAGCTTCAACCCAAAGAGAGAAAAGAGGCGTGGAGAGTGTGAGAGATCAAGAGAAGGAGGAAGATCAAGGGAAAAGTAAGGTAACTTCTCCCATTTCTTCTTAGAACTCTGATCCCCTCCCTTTGCCCTCTCTTTCTGCGGTTTTAATTGTGAAAATGGTTGCATTTTGGGTATGGGTCAGAAGAGGGAAAGTGGAAAAACTCTTTTAAATCCTTGAGTTTCTTTGAAAATGAGGTTTTCCACTACCATGGGAGCTTGAGAGAGAGAAAGGGATAATGGCATTCTAGAGAGAGAACTTTAGGTTGTGTGTGATAGGGGGTTGCTCTGAATTAAATGACAAAAGAGTAATTGCATGCTTTTGGTGTGTTTAGGCTCAAGTGAAACACTTACATCAAGGTGTGTTTGTGGACCTAAGGAGGGAAAGGAGACACTGAAAGGAAAAGCCTGTGTTGGCTGTGGCTCCAAAGGTAGCTCTCTCTTCCACTCTTTCTTGTGCATTCTTGGGTATGATAGTCATTGTATGATTATGTATATGCTTGTTGTATGGAATATGCCATATGCTATTGTTTTGATGCATTGAATGTCAATATGCTTGTGTGATGAGATATGAGAATTGCTCGGGTGCGGTAGTGCCGAAAGTCCCTTGAGATGGGTGAGGTGAAGCCGAAAGTCCCTTGAGATAGGTGAGACAAGGCCAAAAGTCTCCAACGAGTGAGGCCAAGTCAAAAGTCCTTAAACTCGGGTGAGGCCATCCAAAAGTCCCTTAAACTCGGGTGAGGCTAGACCAAAAGTCCCCGGAGCTCATTTTTGGCATTGTTGTGATTCCATAGCATGTACATTGTGTGTTGGTTGATTGAGAATGGCTAAGTGCTTATTCACATGCTTTGACTTGTTATATGCCTTGATTGCTTGCTGGATTGAGTGCTTGAGCTACTGAGATTCCCTGAATCTCACCCCTTTCCCCTCCCAACTAATATGCTAGGTGGAGCTCAAGGAGATCCGAGCACACACCAAGGAGCCTAGGAGCATGCGTAGCTAGTTATGAGTTTATGTTTTGATATTTTGATGTATATATGATGTAAAGTGGTACCAAATGAAGATGTGCCCACTATTTTTGAGATGTAAAGTTTGTAATACGTGTAGAAATATGAAAGGATGATGTATGAACTCTGTTATTAGCCAAAGTAATGGAAATGTGGGTTTTTACCCCTTTGATGCATGAATGATATTGTGTAAATTTGGCCATAGCATAGTGAGATTTGAATGTATGATGATTTGGAGCATATGGACATGTTAGATATACTAGTTTTGTGCTTTTGAACTTGTCCATGTAGAGTGAGAATGTGTGAGAGGCTATCTAGACCCGTTTTGGACCTATGGGGTGCCAAAACCGGTATTTTTGTGAGCTCCATCAAAATATGACCGGATGAGCTCCGTTTGCCATGAAATTTGGCATGACTCTAGAGTTTGTAGAAAGCTTCTTGAGAAGCTAAAGTGGGTAATATTCGGAGGAATATAGAATATTTGGGAAATTTTTGAAATTGGAAAAAATTGTTGATTTGGTCATATTACTGTTTCATAGGGCAGAAATGAAATCTGTGGCACTTTTAGACCAAATGGATTCCAAATGTGGTGAAATTTTATACACAGAAACTAGAGAACCAAAGTGACTTGTAGGAACTGGAATCACCAAAATCGGAGGTCTGTAGAGAGAGATTGAACCGACTGAAGTTCTGTATCAGCATCAGTGAGCTTTTCTGACCCCCATCACTGTTCCATCGGTTTTCGGGGTGCAGGAGCTACTGAACTGATCTGGACTTATTTTTCTCCTCTAGTAGACATCCGTAGCTTTCCGAATTGGTATAATGTGCCCAGATTGGATTTTTGTGGATTTAGTTATGAATTTTCGAAAGTCATGACAGAAAGCTGCACCAGAAACAGTGACAGCTGGACCTTCCTCCCATTTTCGATGTCAAACATGGTCCAAACGACGTGTTTGTGGTTAGGAATGATTTTTAGTGTAAATTTGACACTTAGAGCTTTCCAGAAAGCTAAAGTTTGCTGCATTCCCATTTTTCTACAATTTCTTATGATTTTCCAAACTTAGAGCCAAAATATGACTTTTGGGCCCAAGTGAGAAAATGTAATTTTTATGGTTTTCGGCTCTATACCCGTGGCTTATGGGTTGTTTTATGCTATGTATGAGTCGTATATATGGAGTTTGAGTTGAGGATGCTTAAGATGGGTTCACAGGACCCACGGGGTGAAAGATGAGTATATGAAACCCCGATTCATAGCATGTAAATACCACGGGAGAGTAGTGACTCTTTGGAAATCATATGCAACCAAGCCTATAGAGAGGCTAGGTAGTGGTAGTAGATTGAGGTGTCACATTTTTGGTATCAGAGCAAAGGTTCAGGCACTTTTGCTCGATGTTAGGCTCTTGAAGTATGTGAATTGCTTGTATTTGGTATGAATGGTCATGGAAGTTGTAGCATCCTTATGCATATGTGTTGTGATAGTGTTGTGAACTGAGGATTGCTATTTCTTTCAGACATGGTTGAGACTAGACGGGGTAGGGGTAGAGGCAGAGGCAGAGGCAGACTGCCCAGAGCTCAGAGAGATGAGCCAGAGGTTCCTACTGAGACTAGGGTTCCTCTGCAGGCCATCATGGATAGACTAGACCGGTATGAGGCCATGATGGGCCAGCACCAAGAGATGCTGGAGCAACAGAGATACATTGCCCAGCAGCAGCATGATATGATCATGCATCTGCAAGACACCCTGGCTAGGCAAGAAGAAGCCAGAAGAGATGCACCTATACCTCAGCCATCTACATCCAGCATTCCACCTGTACCTCCCCAGGAGCCTGCTGCTCCACAGACCCAGACGCCTATCCAGAAAGTATTGAAACAGTTCAGACAGAACAATCCACCCTCGTTTAATGGGGAATTGGATGCGGATAAGGTGGAGGCTTGGGT
This sequence comes from Erythrophleum fordii, assembly GCA_032878935.1. NCBI lineage: Eukaryota > Viridiplantae > Streptophyta > Magnoliopsida > Fabales > Fabaceae > Erythrophleum > Erythrophleum fordii. The sequence goes on from JAVQMF010000031.1 coordinate 3,133,530, forward strand.
GATGCAGCTTAAGAAAATCTTCTCAGTGATGGATTATACCACTGAGCAGAAAGCCCAGTTAGCCACCTTTATGCTAGAAAAGGAGGCTGATAGATGGTGGGAGAGTGCAAAACCACTGATGGAGACCAAGAACATACCGATTACTTGGGAGACATTCTTGGTTGAATTTTATGAGAAGTATGTCCCAAGTTCAGTGAGGAAGAAGAAAGAGATAGAGTTCATGAGTTTGAGACAGACTGATGAGATGACTGTGGACCAGTATGTGGCCAAGTTTATAGAGCTGTCTCGGTATTCCTCTTACCTCCAGAGGTATGATGATGAACCCTGGAGATGTGAGTAGTTTGAGACTGGTTTGAGGCCCCTGATTAGCGACAGAGTCACTCCACAGTGGATCAGGAAGTTTAATACTCTGGTGGAGGTCAGTAGGGTGATTGAGACGAACTTGCAAGTTATCATGCCTACTGTGACGACGGCTAGTCAGAAGAGGGTTCCGGATTTGAAAAGGCCGAAACCAGAAGAGGGCTCTAGTTTGACCCCTAGTACCAAGAAAAGAGGCAAGGGGCCATGGAGTAGAAGGCCACAGCGAGGTGTGCCACCTCCGCGGGGCCAGTCATCCTTCTAGCAGTCTCCGGTGACATGTTATAAGTGTGGGAAGCCGGGGCATATTGCTAGACACTGTCCTCAGATGGAGACAGCGCCTCCTCCTAGACCACAGACCCAGGGCCGAGTGTTCGCCCTTACTCAGCAGGAAGCCAGCGCATCTCCCAGTTTGATCCGAGGTACGCTGTTAGTGAATGGCTTTCCTGTAGTTGCTATGTTTGATTCGGGTGCTAGTCACTCGTTTATATCTTATGATTGTGTGAGGAAATTGGGTCTGGTTGTTAGTGTCTTGCCCTTTGACTTGTCTGTTGTTACACCCACTGGAGGCCACGTGGTCACTTCCCATACTTGTTTAAATGTCACTGTCCAATTTAACCACTGTCATACCACTATTGATTTGGTTTGTATGCCTTTTCATGACATTGACTTGATTATTGGTATGAACTGGTTAGTTGCAAATAATGCCATACTTGATTGTGAACACCGAACCATTTCCTTACCTGTTTGTGGGACCATACCTAGGTTAGGAGCAGAGTTATCCTTTATGACTACTGCCTAGGCTGAGAGATATTTAGAGTGTGGATGTCAAGGGTTTCTAGTCTTTTTCTCTGTTCGGGTTGAGGTAGAAGAAGGGATAGAGGAGATCCCAGTTGTCAGGGAATTCCCGGAGGTTTTCCCTAGAGAGTTTGATTTTAGTGGCCTACCTCCTGAGAGAGAATTAGAGTTCCCTATAGACATAGTGCCTAGTGCTGGACCGGTGTCCAAAGCTCCTTATAGGATGGCTCCCGCCGAGCTTGCTGAGTTGAAAGCGCAGGTAGAGGAACTGTTAGAGAAAGGGTTCATTCGCCCTAGTGTATCACCTTGGGGTGCTCCGGTGTTGTTTGTGAAAAAGAAAGATGGTAGCTTGCGGTTGTGTATAGATTACCGAGAGCTGAATAAGGTTACCATCAAGAATAAATATCCTCTCCCTAGAATTGATGATCTGTTAGATCAGTTGGCTGGGGCATCTGTGTTTTCTAAGATAGATCTTAGATCTGGTTACCATCAGTTGAGAGTGAGAACTGAAGACGTCTCTAAGACGGCTTTCAGGACGAGATATGGGCACTATGAGTTCCTTGTGATGCCATTCGGGTTGACGAATGCGCCTGCTGTGTTCATGGATTATATGAACAGGGTATTCAGACCATATCTAGATCAGTTTGTGGTGGTCTTTATTGATGATATTTTAGTGTACTCCCGATCTTTTGAGGAGCACGAGAGGCATTTGAGACTAGTCCTAGACACCTTGAGAGAGAAAAGGTTGTATGCCAAACTGAGTAAATGTGAGTTTTGGCTGACTGAGGTGTGATTCTTAGGTCATGTGATCTCACGAGATGGGGTTGCGGTGGATCCCCATAAAGTTGAGGCTGTGTTACAGTGGGATAGACCTAGAACAATCACCGAAGTCAAGAGTTTCCTAGGTTTGGCAGGGTATTAAAGACGATTTATACAGGACTTTTCTCGAATGGCCTTACCACTGACGAGGCTAACCAGGAAAGATACACCGTTTGTGTGGGATGAGAGATGTGAGAAGAGTTTCCAGGAGTTGAAACTCTGTTTGACCACTGCCCCTGTGCTGATTATCCCTGACCCTAGTGAACCATTTGTGGTTTATTGTGATGCTTCGAGTAAAGGGTTAGGATGTGTGTTGATGCAGCAGGGTAGAGTAGTGGCATATGCCTCGAGGCAGTTGAGACCTCATGAGGAGAATTACCCCACACATGACCTGGAGTTAGCTGCTGTAGTGTTTGCTCTTAAAATTTGGAGACACTATTTGTATGGTGCGACCATAGAGATTTATAGTGACCACAAGAGTCTGAAATACCTGTTTGATCAGAGAGAACTCAATATGAGACAGAGGAGATGGATGGAATTTTTGAAAGATTATGATTATGTGTTGAGATACCATCCGGGCAAGGCCAATGTGGTGGCAGACGCCCTGAGTAGAAAATCCATCCATGTAGCCCATATGATGATTAGAGAGCAGGAGCTCCTAGAGAAGTTCAGAGAGTTGAACCTCTCGTGTTAGGTGGTATCAGGTAGATTGTATCTGAGTGAAACCCGGATTGAGAATGTCTTGAGAACCCAGATCTTAGATGCCCAGAGAGAGGATGAGTTCCTGAAGCGGATCAGGAATGAGATCACCCAAGGTAAGACCTCAGATTTCAAGTTATCTGAGGATGGCATGATAGTATATCGGGATAGAATCTGTGTGCCTAGTCAGAATGAGTTGAGAGAAAGCATTCTGGAAGAGGCGCATAAGAGTAAGTATACTATCCACCCAGGTGCCACCAAGATGTATCAGGATGTGAAAAAGATTTTCTGGTGGCCAGGGATGAAAAGTGATGTGACAGATTATGTAGCTAGATGCCTAGTGTGTCAGAGGATAAAGATTGCACACCAGAAATCGGCTGGGTTGTTGCAACCTCTAGATATCCCTGAGTCCCTGAGTGGAAGTAGGATAGTATAGCCATGGATTTTGTCATGGAGTTACCCAGGACATCCTCTGGACACGATGCTATTTGGGTAGTTGTAAATAGACTGACGAAGTCTGCACACTTTTTAGCTATTAAGGCTACTTATACACTGGATAGATTGGCCCAGTTGTATATCAGAGAGATAGTGCGACTTCATGGAGTGCCTAATAGCATAGTTTCTGATAGAGACCCCAGGTTCACATCAAACTTTTGGAGGTCACTGCAGCATGCTTTAGGGACGAGATTGCGGTTTAGTACTGCATATCACCCCCAGACTGATGGTCAGACTGAAAGGACCATCCAGACATTAGAAGATATGTTGAGGGCATGTGTGCTAGAAATGAAGGGGAACTGGGATGTGTATTTATCGTTAGCAGAGTTTGCTTATAATAAAAGTTACCATTCCAGTATCCAGATGGCCCCTTATGAGGCTTTGTATGGGAGAAAGTGCAGATCCCCTCTGTGTTGGGTTGAGTTAGGTGAGAGGAGTATAATAGGACCTGAGATTATGGACCAGACCACCCAACAGATAGAATTGATTAGAAAGAGGCTACTCACGGCTCAGAGTAGGCAGAAAAGCTATGCTGATAAGCGTAGGAGGCCGTTAGAGTTTGAGGTTGGAGACCATGTGTTCATACGAATATCTCCAATGACGGGAGTAGGTTGGTCAATGAGGGTAAGGAAGCTCAGTCCTAGGTATATTGGTCCGTTTGAAATCCTTGAGAAAATTGGACCCGTGGCTTACCGAATAGCCTTGCCTCCTAACCTAGCCCAAATACACAGTGTTTTTCATGTCTCCCAGTTGAAAAAGTATTTACCAGATTCCTCGCATGTCATAGAATATGAGCATGTGCAATTGCAGGAAGACCTTTCCTATGTAGTGAAACCGGAGAGAATTGTGGATGCTAAGCTGAAACAGCTGAGAAGCAAGAGCATTCCTCTGGTGAAAGTGATTTGGAGAGGTTTGACATCTGAGGAAGCCACCTGGGAATTGGCGGATGAGATGAGGCAGAAATATCCAGAATTATTCCCTTGAGGTAAGTTTTTAAATTTCGAGGACGAAATTTCTTTTAAGAGGGGTAGAAATGTAACAACCGGGAAAAAGAAAAGAAAAGGGAAAAGAAAGGAAGTGAAATCTGGAAATTTTCGGAATCCAGAATTTCTGCTAAGTCCTCTCGCAACAGCGAGAAACAGTCTCGCCACAGCGAGAGAGCTAGTTCGCAATAGCGAAGGCGATTCTAGCTATAGCGAGTGCTAGCAGCAGCCCATACAAAAACCAGGGAGTTGCCCGCTGTAGCGGCGCCATAGCGAGATTGAAGTCTAGAACTGACGCGATTTCGCCATAGCGAGTGGTAAATCTCGCCATAGCGAAGGGAACGGGCACGAGCTCGCCGTAGCGAAGGTTACACCTCGCCATAGCGAAGCCAGATTACACGAGCTCGCTATAGCGAAGGTTAGTTTTTGCCGTAGCGAGAGTCGGTCCGGAAGAGAGTAAATAGCGAGATTTAGACTTCATTAAACGCCCAAACTCATTTCTTCTCTCATATCTGCCCTAAGCTTCGACCCAAAGAGAGAAAAGAGGCGTGGAGAGTGTGAGAGATCAAGAGAAGGAGGAAGATCAAGTGAAAGGTAAGGTAACTTCTCCCATTTCTTCTTAGAACTCTGATCCCCTCCCTTTGCCCTCTCTTTCTGCTGTTTTAATTGTGAAAATGGTTGCATTTTGGGTATGGGTCAGAAGAGGGAAAGTGGAAAAACTCTTTTAAATCCTTGAGTTTCTTTGAAAATGAGGTTTTCCACTACCATGGGAGCTTGAGAGAGAGAAAGGGATAATGGCATTCTAGAGAGAGAACTTTAGGTTGTGTGTGATAGGGGGTTGCTCTGAATTAAATGACAAAAGAGTAATTGTATGCTTTTGGTATGTCTAGGCTCAAGTGAAACACTTACATCAAGGTGTGTTTGTGGACCTAAGGAGGGAAAGGAGACACTGAAAGGAAAAGCCTGTGTTGGCTGTGGCTCCAAAGGTAGCTCTCTCTTCCACTCTTTCTTGTGCATTCTTGGGTATGATAGTCATTGTATGATTATGTATATGCTTGTTGTATGGAATATGCCATATGCTATTGTTTTGATGCATTGAATGTCAATATGCTTGTGTGATGAGATATGAGAATTGCTCGGGTGCGGTAGTGCCGAAAGTCCCTTGAGATGGGTGAGGTGAAGCCGAAAGTTCCTTGAGATAGGTGAGACAAGGCCAAAAGTCTCCAACGAGTGAGGCCAAGTCAAAAGTCCTTAAACTCGGGTGAGGCCATCCAAAAGTCCCTTAAACTCGGGTGAGGCTAGACCAAAAGTCCCCGGAGCTCATTTTTGGCATTGTTGTGATTCCATAGCATGTACATTGTGTGTTGGTTGATTGAGAATGGCTAAGTGCTTATTCACATGCTTTGACTTGTTATATGCCTTGATTGCTTGCTGGATTGAGTGCTTGAGCTACTGAGATTCACTGAATCTCACCCCTTTCCCCTCCCAACTAATATGCTAGGTGGAGCTCAAGGAGATCCGAGCACACACCAAGGAGCCTAGGAGCATGCGTAGCTAGTTATGAGTTTATGTTTTGATATTTTGATGTATATATGATGTAAAGTGGTGCCAAATGAAGATGTGCCCACTATTTTTGAGATGTAAAGTTTGTAATACGTGTAGAAATATGAAAGGATGATGTATGAACTCTGTTATTAGCCAAAGTAATGGAAATGTGGGCTTTTACCCCTTTGATGCATGAATGATATTGTGTAAAGTTGACACTTAGAGCTTTCCAGAAAGCTAAAGTTTGCTGCATTCCCATTTTTCTACAATTTCTTATGATTTTCCAAACTTAGAGCCAAAATATGACTTTTAGGCCCAAGTGAGAAAATGTAATTTTTATGGTTTTCGGCTCTATACCCGTGGCTTATGGGTTGTTTTATGCTATGTATGAGTCGTATATATGGAGTTTGAGTTGAGGATGCTTGAGATGGGTTCACAGGACCCACGGGGTGAAAGATGAGTATATGAAACCCCGGTTCATAGCATGTAAATACCACGGGAGAGTAGTGACTCTTTGGAAATCATATGCAACCAAGCCTATAGAAAGGCTAGGTAGTGGTAGTAGATTGAGGTGTCACACATTACAAACTCAAATTAAGTGCTATGGGTCATATATCATTTTCATACATCTAAACATCACATAATAGTATATTTACACATGTCTCAAGGTTCATGGTACATATACAACATCATATATATGATGAACCATCATTATGGTTCCAAAATAGCTAAAACTAAGGCATAAGTTTGTCAATCTCCTTCCTTTAGTGTTGTTGGCTCCCATTAGAATATCCACTTGGTTCACCTATCATGTTAGATCATTGGAGAAGAGGGGATGAGATTCAAAGAATTCCAATAGCTCATCTCTCATTAAATCATACATAATATGTACAAAGCAAGCTTTTTAAATGTATGTATGGAGAAAATGGAAATTATGGACATTTTTTTACACAAGCTTGGCATGTGAGCACATCATATAAAGCATTCAAGAGTTCACCAAGGGCTTGGATTAGCCTCACACTTCTCCTCATGGATTTTGGATTTGCCTCACCCATTCTTTAAGAGCTTTGGACTCAACCATACTCTTGGGAGTCCACTTTGCCTTTGGGAGACTCTTCACTTTGTCTCAACTAAGCTTAAAGGTTCTTGGCTCATCTTCACCAAAGGGAAGAGTTCTTGGCCTTTCCACACTCAAGCAAACTCATACAAATATCATGGATTCATTTTAAAACATAACATGGCATCAAGCATCATGGCATATAAAGGCATATTAGTATACTTTTCAAAGCTTGAAAATACACATACACACATTTAAAAATAAGCTAAACATACATTCATGCATGAGAGAAGGTGGAGAAAGCTATCTTGTATGTAAACATACACTTTTCTTTTAGGATTCAAGCCTCCTCTTTTGGCCACACACCCACAAATAGGTGGAGATAGTTTCTCTTGGCCTAAATACAATATATGGGAGCCAATTAGGTTCATGAAATAATCTCTAAGACTATACAACTTGCTTAAGTACTAGATTGCTCTATAACCCTCATTATGGTCCATATTGGTACCTAATGAAGCAACACCTCTCAAATGACTTCTAGGCCTCATTCTTTTCTTTCAAATATGATTCTTGACTCCTTTTAAATCTCTTGAAGTCATCACATCATCAAAATAAAAGGCCTAGCACTATGTTGCTTCTTTAGGTCATAATATGGAACCTAAGACACCAAATCACTTTCTATGAGTTCTAAATTTTTTCCAAGGCCTCTCCTCACTTTCATTCATCAAATATGACTCAAGAATGGCCTTAGAAAAATTTAAAACTCCCCCAACTTACACAATCCCTTCTTGGCTGAGACATAGACACCATTTGGGCCATATGGAGTTTTCTTAGTTTTTTTAAAGGGAGAAGCTTGTGGGGAGCATCTTTGGTGTCTCAACAACTCATTTATACTCTAACTTAGACCTAGGAAGCATCATACAAATTCAAAAATTAGAAGGTGCACTTAAAACCCTAGGTTTTGCATCTTGATTTCTAATGTCTATTTCTTGGTTTTCTTTTTGCATATTCTTATTCCTCTCCATCAAATACCTAAGAATCATCTTTGGTTTGGTTAAAAATATGACTCCTTAGGTCTATCTAAGTCTAGGTCAAAATGGAGAAGAAGGGACATGAAAGATATGAACCATAGGATGCATTTTTACCTTATTTTCTTGCTTAGTTTGGCTTAAATCTTGATTTCTCCAAGCTCCTCTCCTCAAATCCGAACTTTCCTTTGAATATCTCCCTTGAATTAGATTTATAAACCTCATTTTAATCATAGGAAACAAAGGAGAATGGAGGAGAAGAGGTTTGGAAGAGAAAGAGCACGAAAAACTATTAATTTCTATACCTTAAGCTTTTGATTTCTCCTCCTTTTCTTCCCCTTCTTATGAGCCTCATCCCCTAGGGTTTTCTTCTGGTTTTAGGCAGAACATGGTCATGCATAATGAAGGGAGGAGAAGAGTGCATCATGTATATAAGTGGGAATAAGTTACACTTTTCAAAAATTTTCATTTTGCCCTTCATACTTTGCATTTTTGTTTCTCCTTTGTTTTAGCTCCTTTTTTAGAACCACCTTTTCCATTATGAAATTTAGGTTCCTAATCAAGAAAAATGACTTTGGAATCACTCAAATCGGAGCTAAAACCTTTCTGAACGAATCTGTTAAAGTTTGGGCACACCGACATTGGAAAACGTCCATCGGAGGGGATTTAACTATCCTGGGGCTTCCCATAGTTTTTAGGGCCTCTGAGAACCCCAGAGAACTCAAAACTTTCATTTAAAAAGCCCTCCTATGTATTTTTCAAAAAGTGCCCATATTTATGAAAATGCCACTGGTCTTTTAGCAAATTTTTTGAATCACTCTGGCCTTGATTTCTAGGCAACTTAAGGCTCAAATTCTCATTTTCTAATATTTAAAATTTTATTATAATTTTATTTGGCCCCAATTCCTTTTATTTTAGGGACTTCCTTTTGTATCTAACCTATTTCTGCTGTTTACGGAGAAATCGAACATTGTGTTTCTCACGTTTACGGAAGGACCGGATGTTACAAGCTTGAGATGTGATCCTCGTCCTTATCCCTATACTACCTCCAGGGAGATTTTCTCCTTTATCCTTGTCCTTGCAATAAAAAAAAAAATCTTCAAATGGAGCCATCCTCACGAGGATCCCTAAATTTGAAAAAAATTTGGCATCCTTATTTGGAACAATTAACAATGAACAAGTCAATTTACATAAAAGAGAATACAAAATAACTGAAAACTACTATCTTTTCATGTGAAAGGCATATACCACATTAACTGTAGGCTGATAAATAATAATTAGTTTAAGATTTTATTAAATTTAATAAAACAAAATCTACTCTTTCTTTTTCTTTTATTTTCCCTTTTTTTTACCAAGTACTAATGGGTAAATACTACTAATGCAAATACTTTTTATTCTTCCCCTAGAAATAACCTAATTTTCAAAACTCATATATTTCTTAGACGGAAATGCATGAGTTTTGAAAATGAGGATTTTTTTTCTTAAAAAAAAAATCATTTCTTAAACTTAAAAAATTGATATAACTAGAATCATATCATTACTAGTAATGTTAATTTAATAGCTTTCTTTTACACCATTTTTTGGAGAAAAAAAAGGGGGAAAAAGGATTGTATTGTGTAATAAGTGAGTCATAATGAGCTCATCTAAACACATTACATATATCCCAATCAAATTTCGTAATCATAGTCATAATCATAATTGAATATTATCATTAAATATTCTCTCTCTTAGCTGCATTTGAAAATGTAAACTTATGAATTTAGGCAAATGGGTCAATTATTAAGGCTAGTGATAATAGCCTCCATTGAAGCAGAGCCAAAGACAGACTTTTTTTATGCCATAAAGCATTCAATTTCAACAATTTGGTCCAACTCTCATACACAAGAAACTTACCCAATTGCCTTTACCAGTATATCAATATGCACACATTTGTACTCGATGTTTAGTCTTGGGGTTCATGTTCATGATTTGGGACTTAATCTTTATCCCTTGGGGTTATGCTAATCACCACTGTAACTTCATCTTTTCATATAATATAAAAATTGAGAAATATAAAATAACAAAAAATTATTACAATAATTAAGAACTAAATTAAAATTCTTTTATTAATGTGACTTGATCAAGATAGTTTTTGTTAGCACTGAGTTGATTTAATAGAGTGTGTTAATTACGGGAGAGAATGTGTGTGAAAGGAAGAAAATGCAAGGTGCAGCCATAACTGAAAGCTAAAGAAAATTGATTTAATAGAACCATACATACAAATAACAAAAAGTTTCTTACTTTAACAGTCTACGATAACAATTCCTAAGGGTTGGCTTAGTTTATAAATGATCGAACATGAACTTGTAATTTTTCTCTTTTGCCCAACATTTGACACTCTTTCATATATAAGTGATCAAAGATGATCCATAGATTTGCATTGCACAAATGTTGATATATGTTTCTTTTAAGCTTACAAGTTATATATAACCACTTGACATCTCTTGAGATATTAACAATAAGTAAACAGCCCATGTTCCTCTGTTGTATATGTTTTGAGTCATCAATTTATTTCCCATTGGCTCAAAAATAAATTCTAAGCTTTAACCTCTTTACAGGAACTACCTACATTTGAACATGGGAACTTATGTTTTAGGCATGGCTACTATACAATAATGCATTTCATTTGCCTTAAAAGTTTACAAAATTTACTATAGCTTTTATTTTATATTGATTACATACAGATTTATAAATCTAGTTAAAAGAATTATTCTAAAAGATTTTTTATACTTTTTATAAGTCACTAGAGGCACCAAAGAGATACTTTCAATTAGGGTTGTACATGGTGTTTGGCAGCCTAGCTAGCCTAATCCTACCCAATTATAGTGGGTTGGGTTAGGTTGGGCTAAAAAATTTTTTAGACAAATTAGGCTGGTCATGCTGGTTAGTTTGATTCAACTTGACTAGATTATATGAATTTTTATTAAAAAAAAACTTATAAGGACTTATATAAATTTTTTTGTTCAAAGGAAAAATATAATTTTACAAGAATTTACATAAAAAATTATTTTTTATAGGTTATTTTATAATTTTTATAAAATTTTTTGAAAATACAATGTACTAAACCAAATTCAGTGCCAAGTTATGTCAAAACTTAGTTTGACCCATGGACAACTTTACTTCTAATAAATCCAGTTAAGAGAATTATTTTACAAGATTTCTCTCATTGAAGACTATAACTAAACAACTACTAGATTTTTTGGTGATATATAACATGTGGCATATTAGGTTTCAACCAGCATTAATAATAATCTATAAAACTAAAAGTTGCTACTAATTGAAACAAAGAAGCCATTAGATAAGATTTTGGGACAAAATCTGAAGAAAGAGTTATTATTGGCAGTAAATCTAATATTTTAGGTTTGACTAGATTCGAAACATAAACCTTACTTAATTGCTTCGGTAGCTAGATATCTTAATATTTCAATATTTTAATAATCTAAAACAATCAAGCACAAGGACCATAAATCGTTTAGGCCATAGACTCAAAATGTCAACCATTTAATCCTAATTATCCAAAAATTACTAAAACTTTATTGAGTTTTCCTCCACTTGAGGTGAAGGTATATTTGTATAGTTTCAAGTTTAGTTTTTAATGATTGTATTGAAACTTTGAATCCTAAAAGTTCTTGTGTTATTTGCTATCTAAAATTAGAAACTAGAAATTTCTCCAAGAAGGATTTAATGACTCCTAGAGGAAAAAGGTTGGGTATGCTTCTAGTTTTTGCTAGTGGTGTGTAATACAATCACCTTTTGGTTGTAATGTAATACCTTAGCTTACTAGCCTTAAAACCATATTACAAGGCTTATTGTTACACATCTACGGGACAATATCACGTTTAACTATGGGAAATTGTATAACAAAAAGCTCAATTCATTTTATGCCTCATGGACCATATGAGCTCATCAATATCATTTTCCATCCATATCATATCCATACAAGTCAGAAACATCACATTTCATCTCATCCATCTTAGGTTTGGAGCCATGCATAAGAAAAACAAGAGTTTGCTTTCAGGTTTGTTGTCACAATTTTATAATATAAACATTGAAAATTCATAACTAATTCTAGAAAATCAAAATCATACATATGATAACTTTCTAAAAATTTCTAGATATTAACTAATGACTAAAAATAATTCTAGACCAAGACAACAGTATTTACCCAAAAAAAAAATAATGGAACAGTAACTTAAGTCGTGCTCTCAAATATCAGTAGGACCTATAATTTCAAAAATTTATTTCTCCCTCTACAGGGCTCCAAATAAGGTGATCTTAGTGGCTATGCAAAGCCCATGGTGTTTAGTTTATACTTGTAAAATTTCATAAGTATTGGAATTCATTGGACAAAAAGCGACATAGAAATATAAACTGACTATATGAATAGTAATCATATCATTTTTTACATAATTTAGTCAACTTTAAAAAGTTATAATAAATTCTTTAGAGCTCCAAATTAGGTTCTCTTTAGCTCTATGAAAAGCTGTAGATGAGACCTACTTGTTGGTCAAATTTCATGCAAAAACTCATTCATGTGGTTAGATTTTGGTTTAGCTCAAGAATTGGTCAATTTTGAAGTTCAAAATGAGATGATAAGACACCAAATGATCTTCTTATGGTTCCACAGCCACTTGGGCACATCCAAAAGCACAATTACAACCTAGGGAAGTATGCCAAATGGTTTAAATCATCATAGAGCTCAATCTTACCATGCCACTTGCTTTCATACATATACACATAATGGTGCTAAGATGTCAATCTCCAACATAAACATTCATTTAGCTTCAAGATTAATACACACATCATAATTATATGCAGTTAAACTTGTTCAAGTAGTTAAATCTCATATACATCATATCTTTACAAAATTAGACATCAAATTACATTCAAAACTATGCTATTGTCAAAGTATGGCTAATCATGCTACTTGGCTCCCATTTTTGCCTCCTAGAACTTTACTTAGACATGGTTAGATAGAAAAAGGGGAAGAGTGAGATTTAAAGATTCCCAATAGCTCTTAACCCTTTCAAACATATATAATAGATGCAATTTCAAGTCAAAGAATACATGCATGTCATTTAGGTTTCTCATGAACATACATAAGACATTTTTTTTTTGGTCATGTGAACTCATACATGTCAAACATAGATTCTCAAAGGCATTAGTCTAGCCTCACCTACTTTCAGGGGATTTTTTACTTAGCCTTATTGTAATACCATAAATTCTAGCTCATTTTATTCCGTTCATAAGCTTTATTTCATCAATTCCATAAGAACATATAAAAAAGGGGATAAAAATAATAGATTTCTTCGCATTGCGTTATATTTAAAAATTTGCGATTAGTGTCACGTGGATCATGTGAGCTCATATTATATATCCTCATATTTAATTACATCAAAACAAGTCATTTGCATCACAAAATCATGTCTATAATTCATGGAAACCGAAATAGAGTGTGGAATATGGAGCTTCATCCTCGGCCCGAATTGCTCCACTTTCTGACCAAACTTTGGAAAATCATAACTAAATCTAGAAAAATTGAAATAATGCAATCTTGGTTATTATGGAAAGCTTAGGATGTTTAATTTACACTAAAAATACACCTAGACCATAACATACATCATGGAGGACGTTTGACATCTGAAAATCTATAAAGGTCACTGGCTACCTAGGCTGCTGTTCAGATTACTGATACAAAGTTTTAAAATTTATAACTAATTCTATAAAAATCTAAATCACATAAATTTGGTCATTATAGAAAGTTAAAAATGTTAAATTTGTCCTAAAAATAATTATAGAATGAAACAGATGCATTTAGCTATTGGAATCCTATAGAACAATAACTGAACTCCTAGGGCACCACTACTACTGACAGCCAACTTCAAAAATGTATAACTCTCTGCTCAAACCCCAAATGAGGTTATCCTAGTGGCCACAGAAATATTATGACCTTTAATTTATGCCTATAAAATTTCACAAGTATTGGATATCATTTGGCCATCTGGTGATACAAAACACAAATCTGCCAGTGTGAACAGTACACAGACCAGAATCAATAGAAAATTCCAACTTTGAAAATTCATCAAATATTCTCTAGACCTCTAAAAATTATTTTCTTTAGCTTCCCAAAAAGCCCTCAATGAGACCTAATTACATGCCAAATTTCAGAGCAAGACTAACTCATTTGGCCAAAAAGTGACTTAGGGTTCCATTATGGTCAATTTTGGCTCCATATTGGGTACCAAAGTTGCCAAATAGATTTCTCTTGGTCTTGGCACCTTTTAGGCAAGTATAAAAGTATATTTAAGACTTATGGGAGCTGTCTAAATGGTTTCAAATCTCATGCATCTCATTTTGGCTATTCAACCCCCACTTATACACATATCCATCAAACTTTCAATTTTCATACTTTGGCATTACATACTCAAAACATATACTAGAGGTCATATATCATATTCATACACATAAACATCACATAATAGTGTGTTTATACATGTTTCAAGGTTTATAAACTATCTACATCATTATATACATCAAGGCACATAAGTATGGTTCCAAAATAGCTAAAGCTAGACATATGCTTGTCAATCTCCCTTCTTCATGATTGTTGGCTCTCATTAGCATATCCACTTGGTCCACCTAGCATGTAAGATCATTAGAGAGGAGGGGATGAGATTCAAAGAATCCCAATAGCTTATCTCCCATTCCATCATACATAATATGTGCAAAGCAAGTTTTACAAATGCATGCATGGAGACATGGAAGTCATGGACATTTTAAAAGCAAACTTGACATATGAATCAATCATACAAGACATTCAAGAGCTTACCAAGTGCTTGGATTAGCTTCACACTTCTCCTCATAGATTTTGGACTTGCCTCACCCATTCTTTAAGAGCTTTGGACTCAACCATACTCTTGGGAGCCCACTTTGCTTTTAGGAGACTCTTTATTTTGTCTCAACCAAGCGTAAGGATTCTTGGCTCATCCTCACCAAAGGGAAGAGTTCTTGGCCTCTCCACACTCAAGCAAACTTATACAAATATCATGTACTCATATGAAAACATAACATGGCATCAAGAATCATGGCATATAAAGGCATACTAGCATACTTTCCATAGCTTGAAAATACACATACACACATTCTAAAATAAGCTAAACACACATTCATGCATGAGAGAAGATGGAGAGAGCTACTGTTCACACAATTACACACTTTGTCTTTTAGATTCAATCTCTTCTTTTCGGCTATACACCCATAAAAGTGTGAAGAAGGTTCCTCTTAGCCTAGACATGATTTAAGGAAGCTAATTAGGTTTATGAAATGAATTCTAAGGCCACATAAATTGCCTAGACCTTAGCTTGCCTTATAAGCCTCATTATAGTTCCATAATGACATCTAAGGAAGCAACACCCTTCAATTAACTTCTAGGCTCCCTTCTCTTTATTCATATATGATTCTTGACTCTTTTTAAGTCTCTTGGAGTCATCACCCAATTAAAACAAGGAGCCTAAACAAATGTTGCTTCTTTAGGTCACATAATGAAGTCTATGGCACCAATTTACTTTCTTTGAGTTCTAAATTTTTTCCAAGACTTCCCCTCATATTCATTCAACATATACGACTCAAAAATAGGCTTGAAAAAATTTAAAACTCTCCCTAGGTGCCTTATCCTTTCTTGGCCGAGACATAGGAGCATTTGGCCTTCCATTGGGTTTTGTTTGTTTTCATGGAGGAAGAGACATATAGAGGACCTCTTAGGGATTTTAGGAGCATGTTTAAACATTCAATTAAGTCTAAGAACATTCATATTAAATCAGATTTACAAGGGAGCATTTGGATTCCTAATGGTTTCATCTTGTTTCCTAATGCCCCTTTTTTGATTCTATTGGTTCATTGTTAATCCTTGCCCTTTAAAACCTATAATCCCTCCATTATTTGGACAGAACACAACCTCTAAAGAATGGGCCCTTGGCTGGATGAAATTGACAAGGGTGAGGGGGAGGAAGAAGTTACCAAAGAGTGGAGATTTTACCTTACTTTCTTAGTTCCTTTGGCTTGTTCTTCCATTTGGTTAGCTTGCTCCCTCAAATTTCAAAATTCCCCTCTCTGTTCTGCCCCCAAAATAGCACCAAACTCTCCATTAAAATAATAGAAAGAAAGCTTGAGAGGAGAAGGGCAAGTTGCAAAAGGGAAGGATATGGAATATCTTAAAGTTTCTTACCTTTTTCTTGAATTTCTTCTTTCAAAATCCTCCTTCTCTTGTGCGCCTAAGAAGATAGAGTATTTCTCTGAAAATGGGTAGAAGCAAGTCAGTTTGATGAAGGAGAGAAAGAACGTGACTTAGAAAGAAGAATTTGGAAGCTTCCTTTAACATTTTAATTCCTTTTTTGCCCTTTCGTAATAGTATTTCTGTTTCTCCTTCGTTTTAGCTCCTTTTTTAGAACTGTCTTTTCCATTATAAAATTTAAGTTCCTAATTTAGTAAAATGCCTTTGGAATCACTTAAATCGGAGCTAAACCTTTTCAAACGAATCGATCAAAGTTTGAGTCAACTGACATCGGAAAGAGTACACCGAAAGGGCTTTACCGGTCCCGGGGCTTCCTATGGTTTTTAGGGCCTTTGAGAACTTTGGGCAACTCAAAATTTCCATTTAAAAAGCCCTTCTAGGTGCTTTTCCAAAATTACACTTATTTACAAAAATGCCATTGGCCTTTTGGCAAATTTTTTGAATCACTCCAACCCCAGTTTCTGGGCAACTCAAGACTCAAATCCTCATTTTCTATTATTTAAAATTTTATTCAAATTTTATTTGGCCTTGAATCACTCATCTTAGGGAGCTTGCTTTTCAAATTGGCCCGTTTCGGTGTTTTTACAACGTACCTAGCATTACACTCATTTTTCTTAAGACTTTTGGCTTTGTCTCACTCATTCTTAGAGATTTTTAGCTCATCATTACCAATGATAAGGGAGTTTTGGCTTAACCATACCCATTCAAGCTATATTGCATACATAAATACATTTCAAGAAACGTAATGGTACCATAACATGTAATCAAGGGCTAGAAACATTTCTCATAGTTCAAACATACACAGGCACTCAATGACAAGAAAACAACCAAGCTATGCATCTGAGAAAGGTTAGAGAGCTACCTTGAAGCAAGAACACCACACTTTTCTCTTAAACTCTTTTTCCCCTCTTCGGCCAAGCTTTTGCAACTAGGTGGCACTTAATCCTCTTGGCCTAGACACATCAAATGAGACATATTTTAATCATTGGAATAAGCTCTAGCCTTATGAAACCTTTATGCATGCTTACTTTCTCATATGTCTCCATAATGACTCCATACAAGACACACTGAAGCAACTATTGGAATTCATAATCTTAGCTCCATTTTCTCCTTCAACCTAAGTCTCTTGACTCTATTAAGACTCCTTAGAGTCATCACAATTTCATTTCAAGGAGGCTATACCTTAATTGCTTCTTTACGTCTTAAAATAAAGCCTACACTTCCATCTCACAAAACCATAATTTCTAAATTCATCCCAATGCTTCCTTTGATGTTCATTAGTCATATTTAGTCCCTTTCTAGGTGTAGAAAAATTTAAAACACTCCCAAGGTGCATGGAGTGGCTTAGGCTGAGAGACACACAAGCAATAACACCTATGGAGTTTGCTTCATTTTCTTTTGAGAGTTGGCACATGTGAGACTTCCTAGGTGTCTTGAGAACTCATTCATATTCTTAGACAACCAAAATTATCATTAGAAAGTCTCCTCTATATTAAGGTGCAACAAAATCCCTAACTTTTGTAACTTTAATTCTAATGCTGCTTTGAATTTCTTTGCATATTCTTGTTTCTCATACTCTAAGACCTATGTTTCTTTCTTGGTTGGGTCAGAATTCATCTCCTCTTGGATGGGCTCTAGGTTGGTCAAAACTTCAAGGAAGAAGAACAAACAAAAGAAGCATGAAAGGCTATGGAATTACCTTATATTCAAGCCCTTTTTAAGAGTTATTTCCATTGCTTCAAGCTTCTCCTTGAAATTTTGAGTTCTCTCCTTTGGACTAGCCACAAACCAGTCCCAATTAAGCCATTAAAACCATAGGAATGAAGAAGAAAAAGAGAAGAACAAGTTTAGTGAAGGAAGGTGCATGAAAAACTAAGAATTTCCTTATCTTTTTACTAGTCTTTCCTCCCTTCTTGGCTCCCCTCTTATGCATCCTCCATAGCTAGTCTCTCCTTTATTTGAAGACAAAAAATATGCTGATTAAATGGAGAGGAGAAGGAGGACATGCCATATATAGGAAGAAGCTTCATAAAATTCTTTTTAAAATTTCATTCTTGTCCTCTTCTCTAGGCTACTTCTTTTTGGGCTCATTTTAACTCTTTTTTTAACACCATCTTTTTCATCATAAAATTTAGATTCTCTAACTTATAAAATGTATTTGGACTTATTTTAACTCTTTTTTGAAATTTAAAAATTTTAACTCATTTTTTACGAAAATGGGACGTTCCATGTAATATATCTTTTTTGGATTTCTTGCATTGTATAACATTTTGTCTAAAGTCATGGATGAAGGTCGAAGGTGTACTTGTATATGTGCCAATGAATCTTCTAGTTTGGCTTTATGTTCATTGCCTCTAATCATTCTAGCCAAAGCGAAGTATATTTTGGATTCTTAGCTTTTTAAAGTGATAATTAGGTTAGATATTTGATATTTCAATATTATTATATTTTATATTCTCATATTTAGTCTTATTAATAATTCATAATAGGTGATTTGATGACTTTGAGCATATTTTATATCAAGCGGGCTAAATTTAGATTAATGGACTTTAAATGTATTTTTATTATATTTATCCAATAGAGGCCTAATATTTTTTAATTATATTTTGTAGGTTAGGAGATTTCTAAAAAGATTAAGATAGAAGAGCCTAAAAGGATTTGGATATTATCTTATTGTTACTTCTAGAATAGTATTGGATTTCTTGTATAAGAAGGTAATGTCATCTATTTAAGGAGGAGAAGATGTCACCATAGAACACATTCCATCTTCTCCACTTCTCATTTTTGTTTTCATTTTTCCCATGGCTTTCTAATCTTCTTAGTGATCAATTTAGAATCTAAACCTGATAGTGAACTTGAGTCCATGATTGTATAGCATTCTAGTTTGAATTTTGATTTCAGAAAGTATTTTATTTTTGTTCTCTTTGTTTTTATGTAATTTTTATTATTCTAGTTAGATGATTTTAATTGTATGAATTCTGATATGTTTGATCTATCTAAAAATGTGTTTTGATTCAATCAGTTAATTAATTAAATAAATTCATTTTGAACCACGTTAGGATTCTGAGTGTGTCTTTAGTCAAGTGTGAAATAGTTTAGCTTTGTGTTGTTGACAGAAGCACGGTTACATTCTGATTAGCAATACGAACTAAAAAAAATCATGAATAGTAGTTTAGGAACATTAATAAAAAATAACCAGAGAATTAAAAATCAAACTAGAGGTCTTTTTAGGTGACAAGGATAGGAAAATATCAGGCAAAAAATTTTAGATTAGTAACGTATTATTCTAATTAACTTTCATTTTGTTGCATTTTCATTAATTAATTTGCTAATTAGTTTAATTAGTATAATTTTATATTTGAACCCCAATCATCACTATTTTACATTTTTGCATTTTAAACTAATTGATTTGATTAACAGTTCCTTAAGAGGTGACCTAGTAGGCATTATATTACAAACTAGTGAAATTTACTAATCTTAGCCAATTCGACAACTGCGAGTGAACAATATTTTTTTTACCAAGGTTTTGGTGCCATTACTGAGGAGCCAATCAATCATAATCAATTAGAATAGGAAATTTCTTAATTTCAATTTTAATTTTAGCATCTTTACTTAGTGTTTGTGGTCAATTTTCGGTGTTTTTCGATATTTTGTAACTATTTTGAGCAATACCGGTGATAGGAGTGACTAACTCTGATTGAGTTGAAACTTGGTATTTAGGTTCTAGGTGTTGTGAGAATTCAAAGTGATAGCTTTGATATAAGTTAGGCCACTTTTTGGCCAAATTCTATCGTTTAAACAACCTTTTTTTTAATTTTTAGTATTTTTTCCTTTGATTTTTTGTGATTTTCTAATTTTTTTTAAATTTATTTTAGTTTTTCTTGGTAATTTTTTGGTGTTTTCTTTTTATTTTATTTCATTCTTGGTGTATGACAAGATCCTCCAATAGAGATTTGATTGAGTTTGATTCAGAGATTGATATGAGTTTTCATACACAGCTTAGAAATCGTAAGATTAAAGAAGCTGTGATTGGTGAGTTAATTTTTGAGATAATATACAATATAGGAAGTAATTGCAAATTGAATTTTGATTCTGAAGTAGTAGATATGGCTGATAATAATGATTGGACTTTTAGGGAATTGGTTGTACCTAATGTTAATTACCAATTATTATATATTAAATATCCTAAACTTGATGCTACTTTTGAACTTAAATCTGGATTAATACATTTGCTTCCAAAGTTCCATGGTCTTATAGGTGAGGATCCTCACAAGTGTTTCAAGGAGTTCCATGTGGTTTGTTCCACCATAAAGTGTAATATTCAATTTTCGTTAAATGACAGAAACAGATGCGTTTTCAAAGCAAGTCTCCCAAAATGAATTAGTTAAGGTCTCAAAAAATTTGAGTAACGTTTTATACTCTTAAAAATGATAATTCAAGGCTCAGATAGAAAGAAACATAGGGCTAGAATGAAGAAACGAAATTTAACAAAAAACTTACAAAATGTAATGGCATATTCATAATTTTGAGTAAATTTTGAAATTCACACAAGAGGTTTTTTAAATAAAATTTTTAGATTCAATGAGGTTCTCAGAGACCTTACAAACTATGGGAAGCCCCGGGATAGTTAAAACCCTCTAATGGACATTTTCCAATGTTAGTATACCCAAACTCTAACAAATTTGTTTGGAAAGGTATTAGCTATGATTTGAGTGATTCCAAAGGCATTTTACTAAATTGGAAACTAAATTTTATAATGAAAAAAGACATTTCTAAAAAAGGAGCTAAAATGAATTAAAAACGAAAATGCCAAAAAATGAAAGGCAAAATGAGGATTTTTGAAAAGTCATTCTTTCTCCACCTATATATATAGAGTGCCCCACTCTCTTATTCACTTAGTCTCACATTTTTCTACCTTAAACCAGAGAAGAAACCCTAGGAGAGTGGCACACAAAAGGAAGAAGAAGAGGAGGAGAAATCAAGGCTTAAAGGTATGGAATGTTAGTAGTTTTTCATGCTTTCTACTTTCCAAACCTCTTCTCCTTCATTTTTCTTTGTTTCCTATGATTATAATGAAGTTTATAAATCTATTTTAAAGGAGAAATTAAGGAAAAAATTTGGATTTAAAGAGAAGATGCCAAAGAAGACAAGATTAAAGTGAGAAAACAAGAAAAACAAGGTAATTTCTTTATCCATGGTTGCTACCCCTTGATCCTCTTCTCTCTATGTTTTGCCCCTCTTAAGAAGTCATAGGAGGGCTTGGTGTAACACCATAATGCCTTAACTCTATCTAGCCTCCCTCTGGGCTCGATTCCATATGATTTCCAAAGAACCAGTACCAATCGTGGCATTTTCATGCTATAAAACGGGGTTTCAAACACTCATTTTCTGCCCCGTAGGTCCTGTGAATCCATCATCCACATTCTTTACTCACACTCCATTTATACAACTCATACATAGCATAAAACAAGCCATAAGCCACGGGAATGGAGTCAAAAACCAGAAAAATGCAATTTCTCACATTCGCCCAAAAGTCTAATTTTTGGCTCTATTTTGGAAAATCATATCTAATTATAGAAAAATGAGAATCTAGAAAACCATAGCTTTTTGGAAATATCTAAGTGTTAAATTTACATTAAAAATAATTCCCAACCATAATCTCAGCGTTTGGACCATGTTTGATATCAAAAATGGGACAGAGGTCCGACTGTCTCTGTTTCTGGCATAGCTTACTGTCATGAATTTCGAAAACTCATAACTAAATCCAAAAAAATCCAATCTGGGAAAAATATACCAATTTGGAAATCTACAGATGTATACTAGAGGAAAAAAATAAGTTTAGATCAGTTCAGTAGCCCCTAGACCTCGAAAACTAATAGAACAGTAACGGAGGTCAGGTGGCTCCCTGATGCTGATATAGAACTTCAGAAGGTTCATTCTCTCTCTATAGACCTCCAATTGAGGTGATTATAGTTGGTATAGGTCACGGTAGTTGTCTAGTTTATGTGTATAAAATTTCACCACATTTGGACTCCATTTGGTCCATGAATGCCACAGATTTCATTTCTAACCTATGGTAACAGTACATGACCAAACCATTAAATTTTCCCAATTTTAACAATTCGCTAAATATTCTCTAGACCTCTAAATATTACCCACTTTAGCTTCCTAAGAAGCTCTCTACAAACTCTAAAGGCATGCAAAATTTCATAGCAAGAAGAGCTCATCTGGTCATATTTTGACGTAGCTCATAAAATTGCCGGTTTTGGCACCCAAAAGGTTCAAAGTGGGTCCAAATGGCCTCCCACATGTTCTCACACCTCATGGATAAGTTTGAAAGCATAAAAATAGTCTATATAACATGTCCAAATAGTCCAAATCGTCATACATCTCATACTCACTATGCTACGGGCCAAAATACACTATCACATACATGCAACAAAAGGGGCAAAACCCACATTTTCATTACTTTGGCTCTCTACATAGTTTGTACATCATGTTTCCTTTCATTTACACTTGCTACAGCATTTGCATCTCAAAAATAGAGGGTGCATATTCATTTTGGCACCACTTTACATCAAAAGACCAAAATAAAGCTAAAGTCTAGCTACACATGCTTCTAAGCTCCTTGGTGTGCACTTGGTTCTCCTTGAGCTCCACTTAGCATGTTAAGTTGGGAGGGGAAGGGGTGAGATTCATAGAATCTTAGTAACTCAAGCACTCATTCAAGTAAGCAATCAAGGCATATAACAAGTCAAAGCATGTACTTTAGCATCCAAGCATTCTCAATTACATAATACATGTTGTACATGCCATGGAGATCACAACAATGCCACAAGTAAGCTCTAGGGACTTTTGGTCTAGTCTCACCCGAGTTTAGGGACTTTTGGATGGCCTCACCCGAGTTTAGGGACTTTTGACTTGGCCTTACTCGGTTATGAGACTTTTGGCCTTGTCTCACCCATCTCAAGGGACTTTCGGCACTACCTTACCTGAGCAATTCTCACAATTCAACACACAAGCACATTGGTAACAATGCATCATGGCAATAACATATGGCATATCTCACACAACAAGCATATACATAAATATACAATGACTATTACATCTAAGAATGCAACAAGAAAGAGTGGAAAGAGAGCTACCTTATGAGCCAACATAAGCCTTCCCTTTCAATTTCTCTTCTCCCTCCTTGGTTTCACACTCACACCTTGATGGAGGTGTTTCACTTGAGCCTAGACACATCAAAGAGCATAAATTACTCTCTCATAACTTAACAACTCTTAGGAGTTCTTCAGAGCAAACCTTGCTAACATATAAGAATCTAGGGTTCTCTTTCTCTCTCAAGAATGTCATCAATTCTTCCTCTCTCTCAAGCTTTCATGGTAGTGGAAACAACATTTTCAAAGAAAACAAAGAGGTTCAAGGGTGTTTTCCACTTTTCCTTTTCTGACCCATGCCCAAAACCCCACTAATCTCACAAACAAAATCATAGGAAAAGAGGGCAAAGAGAGGAGATTAAGATTCTAAGAAGAAATGAGAGAAATTTGCTTACCTTTCCTTTGCTCTTCCTCCTTCTCTTGGTCTCTCTCACTCTCCACGCCTCTTTTCTCTCCTTGGGTCAAAGTCTAGGGCAAATATGAGAGAAAGAATGAGTTGGGTCGTGTTAAGAGGTCATTTTCTCGCTTTTTACTCTTTTTCGGACTGACCCTCGCTATGGCGAAAATTAACCTTCGCTACGGTGAGCTCGTGTTAGTCACCTTCACTATGGCGAGGTTTAACTTTCGCTACGGTGAGCACGTATCAATTCCCTTCGCTGTGGCGAGGTTTAACCTTTGCTACGGTAAGATCGTATTAGTTCCAAACCCCCACTTTCACTATGGCGTACGCTACGGCGAGCAGCCCTCTGGTTTTTGTATGGAATGCCTGCACTCGCTATAACTAGAATCACTTTCGCTATTGTGAACAGGCACTCTCGCTGTAGCGAGACTATTTCTCGCTATTGCGAGCAGACTTAGCAAAATTTCTGAGTTTCAAAAATTTTCAACTTTCTTCTTCCTTTTCCTCTTCCCTTTTCCCAGTTGTTACACTTGGCTTTTAGGTAGAACCAAGGGCAATTCTTAAGAAAAAGGGTGTGGAGATAAAGAATATGTAAAGAGAATTAACAAATAACTATGGAAATTCAAGATATAAATTCTAGGGTTTCATATGTTCCTTGCAAAATCTGATTTGATACTTTGATTTTTATGCCTAAATGAGAGTTTAAATGAGCTCCTAAGATCCTTAGAAGTCTCCCCATGTACTTCCTCCATTATGAAATAAAGCAAAGTCTATGAAGGCCAAAACCATGCATAGTGTCGGCCTAGATGAGTTTGTGTATCTAGGGAGAGTTTTAAATTTTTTGAAGCCTATTTTTGAGTCATATATGATGAGTGAAGATGAGAGGAGGCCTTAGAAAAAATTTAAGAATCATAGAAAGTGAGTTGGCCTTATATGTTCCACAATATGACCTAAAGAAGCAACATATAGTTAGACGCTTTATTTTAATTGTGTGATGGCTCCAAGAGGCTTAAAAGGAGTTAAGAACCATATACGAAAGGAAAGAATGCAGCCTAGAATTTATTTTATGGGTTTTACTTCATTGGGTTGGAAACATAAAAGGGTTATAGACCAAGTTAATGTGTGTGGAAGTTGTGTGACCTTAGAATTAATCCCATAAACCTAATTAGCTTTCATAAATTGTGTTTAGGTGAAGAGAAATCATTCCCACACCTTTGTGTGTGTGAGGCCGAGGAAGGGAGCATTATTTCAAGAGAAAAAGTATGTGGTTGCTTCCAAGGTAGCTCACTCCTTCTTCTCTCATGTATGAATGCATGCCTGGCTTGTCTTTGAATGTATGTATGTGTGTTTTAAGCCATGAAAAGTATTCTAGCATGATTTCATATGCTATGATACCATGATGATGCATTATATTTCTAAATGATGTTTATGATGCTTGGTTTAGTTTGCTTAAGTGTGGTTATGCCAAGAACCCTTAGCCATGATGAGGATGAGCCAAGAATCCTTAAAGTTAGTGAAGACAAAGTAAAGAGTCTCTCAAAAGTGAGGTTTGACTCCCAAGAGTAAGATTGAGTCCAAGAACTTCTTAAAGAATGGGTGAGGCAAGTCCAAAATCCACAACTGAATGGGTGAGGTTAATCTACTTACTTGGCAAGCCTTTGTATGCTATGTATGACTTGTTCAAATGTTGAAAATTCTTCTTAAATGTTTGCATATGTTAATATTCCCATGTATGCATTTGTAAGATTAGTTTTGCATCTTTTATGTATGATTGAAAGGGAGATGAGCTATTGAGATTCTTTGAATCTCATTCACTCCTTTCTAATATTCTAATATGCTAGGTGGACCAAGTGGACCAAGCAATGGAAGCCCACACCTTGGAAGATAAGAATATGATAAGAAAGTTTCTTGAATTTGTTACTTTAAAGTCGTATGAATGGAAAATGATGTAATCTATGGTTGTATATATCCTATAATGCTATGAGCATATGTAATTATATTAATATGTTATGTATAAATGAGAGATTATGTTATGTGACCATTGGAATGTAAATTGAGTATGTTGTGGCAAATTAGCTTCTTGAATGGCTTTATGTAATTGTGTACAAATGGAAGTGGAATGGCCAAATTGAGATGCATGATGTTTGAGACCATTTGGATAGTTCATGCAAGTCATAATCATACTTTTAAACTTGCCCAAAAAGTGTCAAATACTAAGGGAAGTTATTTGGATACTTTGGTATCCTATATGGAGTAAAAATTGACTATATTGGAAACCTATACTACTTTTTGTCCAAATGAGCTCTTCTTGATATGAGATTTGGCATGAAATTAGAGCTTGTTGAAATATTTTTAGGAAGCTAAAGTGAAGAATTTTTGGAGGTCTAGGAAATATTTGATGAATTTTGAAAGTTGGGAAAATTTTGAAATTGGTCAGGTTACTGTTCATACTGGTCCAAAAATAAATTCTATCACCTAGGGGAAAATGATGTCGATGTGCTGCAAAATTTTATAAGAAGAAACTAGACATTCCCAGTGATTTATACCAACTAGAAGCACCTTATTTGAATATCCAGAGAGGGAGATATGAATTTTTAAAGATTCTACCCAGTATCAGGCGCCCAAACTAACCTCAGGTACTATTTGATTGGGTTTCGAGGTTTGGCTATGACTAAATTGGTATGGAGTTATTTTTCCCTCTAGTTAACGTCTGTAAATTTCCATATTAGTATCATTTACTTAGATTGGATTTTTATGGAATTAATTGGATATTTTTTAAATTTGTAGCAGAAAGCTGTGACAGTATCAATAGCCAGCCAGACCTCTGCACCTTTTTTATTATCAAACATCTTCTGTATTGTGTTTTATGGCTTGGACATATTTTTAGCATAAAGTAGACATGTGTAGCTTTCCAGAATGGCAAAGAATGCATAATTTTGATTTTTCTATAATTAGTAATGATTTTCCAAAGTTTGTGATAGAAAAGAGAGAATTCTGGCTGAAAATGCAACTATGTATTTTATGCTTCCTTTTGCTTTCCATGAGTTGTAAGCCACTTTTAGTGATGGAAATGAGTTGTATCTATGTAATTAAATACGAGAATGTGATATATGAGCTCATATAATCCATAGGACATCGAATGAAAAATTTATACGCGACGCAATGCTAAAATAATTAATATTTTAATGCTATTTTCTTGCCTCTCATATGAATTGCTTGATATGAGCCATAGGGATAGCATGAAATGAGCTAAGAAATTGTAGTGTTACATAAAGTCACAAGGAGTTTTAGAATAGTACATTAAGCTTAGAGCATTTCCTTTCTCATTGGATGGGGCGGCCAAAGATTGGCTTTATTATCTTCAACCTCAAGCCATCACTTCATGGAATGAATTGAAGAGGATATTTTTGGAGAAATTCTTTCTTGCCTCAAGAATTGCTGCCATCTAAAAAGAGATTAGTGATATCAGACAAATGGATGGAGAAACATTGTATGAGTACTAGGAGAGGCTTAAGAAACTGTGTGTAAGTTATCCTTGCCATCAGATCAATGACTAACTTTTAATTCAATACTTTTATAAAGGCTTGCTACCTATAAACAGAAGTATGGTTGATGCAGCTGCAAGAGGAGCATTGGTTAAAAAACCCAACTACTACCAAGGACCTCATTACAAATATGGCATAAAATGCACAACAATTTGGCACCAGAATAAATATGCCAACCAGAGGTGTAAATGAAATCTGTGCCACTAATATGGATCAATAAAGAATAGAAAATAAACTTAAGGAGTTGGCTTCCATGGTCAGATAGCTAACACTTGGGCAAAGAGAACCTCAATAACTCCCTACACTTTTATGCGGTATTTGTTCGTTAACCACACATGCCATATATCAATGTGCCCAATTGCAAGATAATACAGAACCATGTGCTGGCATCTTTCCTAGTAGACCTTTACAACAGCAACAAAATATATATGACCCTTATGCAGCAACATACAATCCCAGATGGAGAGATCATCCAAATTTGAAATATGACAGTTGGTCTAACTAACAATAGCAGCAACAAAAATTCAATGCTCTTGGCCCAAGCAACCAACAACCCATGTAACATATGAACAAGTCAAAACCAAGTTTAGAAGATATAGTAAAGTAGTTGGCAACAAATACAGTCCAATTCCAACAGTGAGCAGAAACAACAATCCAGAGTTTGAAGACCTAGATTGGCCAACTTGCAACAAATATCAAGAAGTTGAGAATTCAAGGATCTGGCTAATTACCTTCACAACTTGTGACCAACCTAAGAGGCAATGTCAGTGTAATAAACTTAAGGAACAACAAGCATGTAAATGGGCCCATCACACCTCTAATGGAGGCATTGCAAGAAAGAAAACCATAGAACAATAGCCACCTTCAATCCAAGGCAAGAACATCACAGAAAAGGGAGAGAATTCCACATACACTATACCCCTTCCATTCACCAATTGAATTACATAGTCTAAGAAAATCATGGAGGCTGAATTAGATAAGGAAATTATGAGGATGTTAAAAAAAGTGGAAGTAAATATTCCTCTCTTAGAAGCAATCAAACAAATTCCAATATATGCAAAGTTTCTTAAAGAGTTGTGTACACATAAGAGGAAATTGAAAGGGAATGAGAAAGTTAGCATAGGGAAAAATGTTTCAGCTTTGATTCAACCAACTATACCCACTAAATGCAAAGATCCTGGCACATTCACCATTCCTTGCACAATAAGAAATATGTAGTTAATTAATATTATGTTAGATTTAAGAGCTTCCATTAATGTAATGTCTAAGTCTGTGTATTCCTCTTTGCAAATTGGAGAATTGAAGCATATGGGAGTGGTGATTCAGTTAGCAAACAGAAGCACAACCTACCCTACAAGAGTACTTGAAGATTTTCTAGCAAGGGTAAGAGATTTAATTTTCCCTGCTGATTTTTATGTTCTGAACTTAAGGGATGATAATATACATGGACATGCACCACTGATTCTAGGTAGATCATTCTTGAAAATTACTAAAATGATAATTAATGTGCATAATGGTCCTTTATCAATGGAATTTGGTACTGATGTTGTTTATTTTAATATTCTTGATACCATGAAACACTCTTCAGAAGAACATTCCATGTTGAACATAAATATGATAGACCTATTAGATGCTGATACTTGTGTGGACATGGATGCTGAACTTCTTGACATCGTTGGGTTTATAGATGCAATTCAATGTTTATAATGTTATGATGGTATGATGGACTTAATAAATATGTTGCATGTTCTATGATTGATGCATTCTTAAATTCTAATTCTACCTCTAGTTCTGCTTCTAATTTTGATCCTGATTCTGTCAATTTACTTAGTATTGTTTCTTTTGTTAAGAAAACTGAACAAATAGCGATTGTTTTATATTTAAATTCACAAAAATTAGTACCTTCCATATAGCAACCATCTATACTTGAACTTAAACCTTTACCTAACAATCTCAAATATGCTTTCTTGGAAGAAGAAAATAAATTACCAGTAATAATAGCAAATAATCTTCCACTTGATCATAAAATGAGATTGTTAGAATTGTTAAGGAAAAAGAAAAAAACAATTGGTTGGACATTGGTAGATGTTCCAGGGATTAGTCCTTCCACTTGTATGCATAGAATTTCATTAAAGGAAGGAGCCAAACCAGTGAAGCAATTACAGAGAAGACTTAATCCCACGATCCTAGATGTCATGAAGAAAAAGTAAGTAAATTACCTTTAGCTGGTATTATTTATCCCATATGTAAGAGCAAATGAGTGAGTCTAATACAATTAGTCCCCAAGAAGATTGGTATCACAGTGGTGCCCAATGAACAAAATGACCTTATCCTTATGAGAATTCAGAATAGTTAGAGAGTCAGTATTGATTATAAAAGGTTAAATCAAACTACTAGAAAGGACCATTTTCCTCTTCCTTTCATAGATCAAATGTTAGAAAGATTAGCAGACAAATCTCATTATTGTTTCTTAGATAGCTTTTCTGGTTACTTTCAAATTCACATTGCACTAGAAGACCAGGAAGAGACTACATTTACTTGCCTATTTAGCACCTCTGCATATAGGAGGATGCCATTTGGACTTTGTCATGCTCCAGGTACATTCCAGCAGTGTATGGTGAGCATTTTTTGTAATTTCCTTAAACATTACATGGAAGTATTTATGGATGACTTTACTGTTTATGGCACCTCCTTTGATAACTGTTTGATGATTTCAGGAATGGTGTTATGTCATACCATATATATATTCTATTATCATACTCTTCCATTCGGGGCATTGGGTGTGCAATTATAAGGTAAAAGCAAGGAAAAATATGAAAATATTATACTTTTGTTATGCAACGTCAGGGTTAAATTTTCAATTCGCGTCATATGGGCCCTATGGATTAACCAATAACATTCCCTAGTCATTAGGCATTGGTACAAATCATAAGTAAGTCAATTTATCCAGCAAACCACGGTTCTCAAATCAAAAACCTCAAAAAATCCCTTCATTCATCACGGATTGTAAGTGGCAAATTTAAGAAAAAATTTGAAAATTCATAACTAAATGTAGAAAAATTGAAATCTACCATGTCATAGCTTTCTAGAAATATTTGAGTGTTAGATTTATATTAAAAATAAATTCAAGTCATAAACATAACATCTAGACCCTGTTTGACATCAAAAAAGGCATAAAGGTCCAACTAGCTACTGGTACTGATACAGGTTTTAGATATGAAATTAAAAAATGTCCACTTAATTTCACAAAAATTCAATCCATGCAAATGATACCAATCTAGAAAGCTATGGATGTTAGCTAGAGAGAAAAAATTATTGCGGACCATTCTAGGTTTGTTCAAACCATGAAAACTAATCAAACAATGACATAGGTTTGATTGGATGCCTGGTACTGGATAGCAACTTTAAAAATTTCTATCTCCCTCTCTAGATATCTAAATGAGGTGCTTCTAATTGGTACAAGTCACTAAGAAGGTTTAGTTTTTTCCTGTAAAATTTCATGGCAATTGGACATTATTTTCCCTATGATTGACAAAGAACAATTTTCAAACCATGTGTACAGTAGAAGTGACCATATCAGAAAAATTTTTCAACTGCAAAAATTCATCAAATATCCTGTAGACCTCCAAATAATACCCACTTTAGATTCCAAAAAATCTCTCTACAAGCCCTAGATGTGTGCTAAATTTCAAATCAAGAGGAGCTCATTTGGACAAAAAGTGATATAGCTCACTCAAATGATCAATTTTGCTCCATGTAAGGTGTCCACTTTGTCCAAATGGACTCTCCAATGGTTTGACTCCTCTTGGACAAGTTTAAAAACATAAATACAACTTGTAGAAACTGCCCAAGTGATCCCAAACCCTATGCATTTCATTTTGACCATTTCACACCCAATAATACACTAATACATACATGCCATCTATGATTCAAAATCATATTTCTATTGCTTTCATGCTACATAGAGTATATATAGCATCCATACATCATATTACATTTTCTAAAGGTCTTACATCACAAAAATTATATGTACAAAGTCACTTTGACATTCAACTACAATTTAAACTACATAATAGGCAAAGTAAGGCATTTCATTATTCTTGGCTTGCATTTCCTTGTCTTTGAGCACTACCTAGACATTTCAAGAGTGAGAGGGAAAGGGAAGTGAGATTCCAAGAATCTCAATAGCTCACACACCCATTCACGCATACATTCAAAACATACATACATCAAAATCACAAGTGTGTAAACATAAAGTGTGTAATGTCACAATTCCATGCCACATTCTTATGCTCTAGGGACTTTTAGTTTTGCCTTACCCCATTCCTAGGACTTTTGGATTTGCCTCACCATTGGTTTTGGGACTTTTGATTTAGCCTCACCCATCCAAGGGAATTTTAATCTAGTCTCACCCATGCCTTGAGACTTTTGGCACATCCTCACCCATATTAAGGGACTTTTGGCATCACCTCACCCTTATGAGCCAATTCTCACAACCAAACTATTCAAGAATACACATTGGTACCAATGCAACATCCAAAATCAAGTGACATTTTATCAAATCACAAGAGTACATGCAAACACACAATGACATACATATGCACCCAAGAATGTATAAAGAATAAGGTGGAGAGCTACCTTAAATTGGTACAAGCCTTTCTTGATCCTTTTCCTTCCCCTTTTTGGCCCCACAAATACACCTAGGTGGATTGGAGTTCTCTTGGCCTAAGCATCATAAATAGTACACAATTATACTCTTGAAGCAAGCTAAGACACTACACTTTTTCTTAAAAAATAAATGATTCTATGGTTCACATAATGGCTCTATTGGTGGCCTATTGAAGCAATCCTTGTAATTTAAGTTATATACTCCATTCTCTTTTTATTTCTAGGCTTCTTGACCCCATTCAAGGTCTTTGAAGCCATCACACAATCATTTGCATAATTGGAAAACCAAGTTGCTTCCTAAGATACCATTATGGACACTATTTCTCTATCTTCCATTTCATGGCTTTTAAATTTTTTCCAATGGTTCCTCCCATCTTCTAACATCATATGGAGTCACAAACCAATGTTAGAACAAATTAAAATACTCCCTAGCCTATCCAAGAAGCCTTGGCCAAACCTAGCCCCAAGGAAGAGGTTCTTGAAGTTCTTGATTTTTCCTTGATGGGAGAGCCACTTGGGGAGGTTTCTAAGAGTCTTCGGAGCTCAATGGAACACTTGCATATGCAAGAAAACTTATAGATTAAATCAATTTTTAAGTTGCACTTAAGAACTTTACATTTTTCCTTCATGCATTTCATTGACTTTTCTTGAAATCTCTTGGCATACTCCAAGTTCCCATAGCCTAATTCAACAAATTCTCAATGGTTCTTGAACAAAAACCCTCCCCCTCTCTTGGGTCTGTATAGGGCCAAAAATTGCACAAGGGAGAGCAATAAAGAAGAAGCACCAAGAATGGAAAATTACCTTAGATTCTAACTTGGTTTCAAAGCTTCTTCTCCTTGGTTCTCTTCTCTTCAAGTAATTTGAACTTCCCCTCTAAGTTTTGGACCAAAAATAAAACCAATACATTCAAAGAAACCATGCAAAGAAAGCTTAGAAGGAGGGAAGGAGAAGTGAGGGAAAGAGAAGCATGAATTTCCTTAACTTTATTGCCCTTTCTTCCTCCTTCTTCTCCCTCTCTTTGTGCGCCTAAGGAAGCTCTTTATTTTCTATATTTTTGACAAAATAGAATCATATGGGAAAAAGGAGAAGAATTGTGAGTTTTAAAGAAGGACCAAGAAGCTTCTTTTCTATAATTGTTTCCAATTTTGCCCTTTCGTAATGGCATTTCTAGTTTGGTTTTATTTTAACCCCTTTTTGAGAATCTTCTTTTCCATCATAAAATTAGAATTTCCAATTTAATAAATGCCTTTAGAATCACTCAAATCGGAGTTAAAACCTTTTCGAATGAACTAGTCAAAATTTGGGTCAACTGACATTGGAAAAAGTGCACTTGAGGGGTTTTACTGGTCCCAAGACTTTTCATAGTTTTTGGGGCCTCTGAGAACCCTGGGTAACTTAAAATTTTAGTTTAAAAAGCCTTCCTATGTATTTTTCCAAAATTATACTTATTTACGAAAATATTACTAGCTTTTTGGAAAATTTTTTGAATCATTCCAGGCCCAATTTTTGGGCATTTAAAATTTTATCTAAAATTTTATTTGCTCTTGAATCATTCATCTTAGGAGACTTTCTTTTCAATTGGCCCATTCTGGTGTTTTTATCATGTATCAAACGTTACATTTTAAAAAGATGCATTGAGAAAAATCTAGTTTTAAATTTTAAAAAATGCCATTTTATAGTAAAGTAAGGAATTGTTTTAAGGCATGTGGTTTCTAAAAATGGTATTGAAGTTGATAGAGCGAAAGTAGATGTGATTGCTTTTTTACCTTACCCTGCATGTGTGCAGGAAGTGCATTCTTTTCTTGGCCATGCAGGTTTTTACAAGCGATTTATCAAGGACTTTAGCAAGATTTCTCTACCATTGTCTAGACTTCTTCAAAAGGATATATCTTTTAATTTTGATAAGTTATGTAAATTAGCGTTTGATGAGTTGAAGAGAAGGCTAACCACCCCACCTATCATCCAACCTCCTAATTGGGGGTTTCCATTTAAATTGATCTGTGATGCATCCAACTTTGTTGTGGGTGCAATTCTTTCCTAAAGGATAGACAAGAAATCTCATGTGATCTCTTATGCATCCAGCACCTTAGATGAGGCTTAGGCTCATTATACAACTACTAAAAAGGAGCTTTTAGTTGTTCTTTTTGCTTTAGATAAGTTTTGTTCTTATTTCTTGATTGTAAAAGGCATTGTTTATTTTGATCATATAGCTTTAAAGTTCTTACTCAGGAAGCCGATGTGAAACTAAGGCTTATTAAATGGATACTACTCCTATAGGAATTTGACATGGAAATTAGAGATAAGAGTAAAGCAAAAAATCTTATGACTGATCATTTGAGTAGAATACCTCACTCTTCAGATTCATTTGCTATTAGGGATAGTTTTTCGAATGAACAGTTATACTCATTGCATGGTAAAGATCCTTGGTATGCAAATATGATAAATTCCTTAGTTATTGCTAAATTACCTGCTTATTTTAAAAAGTACCAAATTAATAAACTTAAGAGTAAGACAAAATATTATGTTTTAGATGACCATTACTTGTGGAGCATGTGAAGTGATTAGATTATTAGAAGATGTGATCCTGACCATAAGTTTGCATTTGTTTTGCAATTCTGTCATACACTTTCAGATGGTAGCCATTTTAGTCCTCAGCGTACTATTAGGAAGGTTTTAGATTTTGGACTATTTTGGCCCACCTTTATTAGGGATGCATATACTTTCTATAACAATAGTACATAATGTCAATAGATAGGTAATATTTCTTGTAGGAATGAGATGCCTCAACAGCCATTATTGTTTTCTGAGATATTTGATGTTTGGGGTAATAACTTCATTGGACCATTTCCTGTTTCTTTTGGTTTCACATATATTCTTTTAGCTATTAATTACATTTCAAAATGGGTGGAAGCAAAAGCCACTAGGACTAATGATTCTTCTATGGTTGTGTACTTTGTTAGATCTAATATTTTTTACAGTTTCAGTATACCTAGAGCAATCATCAGTGATTGAGGCTCCCACTTTTGTAACAGAAACATGTAAGCCCTCCTTCGCAAGTATAGTGTACTCCATAAAGTAGCCACCCCTTACCATCTATAAATAAACAGTCAAGCAAAGGTTTCAAATAGATAGATAAAATAAATTCTAAAAAAAAATAGTGTAATTTAACAAAAAGAATTAGAATAAAAGATTGGAGAATGCACTATGGGCTTATCATACTGCTTATAAAACTCTTATACACATGTCATCCTATAGGTTGGTTTTTGGTAAAGCATATCACTTACCAGTTAAGATTGAGCATATAGCTTATTGGGTAGTAAAAAAGGGTAATATAGGTTTATCTCAAGCCAGTTTTTGAAGAAAATTGCAACTTTAAGAGCTTGAAGAGATTCAATTGGAAGCCTACAAAAACTCTAGAATTTACAAGAAGAAAATCAAGGTTGTGCATGGTAAGATGATTAAAAGAAAAGAGCTTCATGTTGGTGAGAGAGTCCTCCTCTACATTTCTCACCTAAAGCTGATGCCTGATAAGTTACGTTCTAGATGGATTGGTCCATTTGTGGTTACTCATGTTTTTCCTTACAGTGTAGTTGAAATTATGAATGAGTCAACTTACAAGCATTTCAGGAACAAATAGTGAAGGAGCTACATCTTTCCAATGCTCCATACACTTGAACTACTCGATTGTATTTCTTTCCCTTCTCTTTTCCTTTCTTGTCTTCTCTTTAATTGGTGAATTAAATTGTTGTTACATTGAGGACAATGTAAATATTAAGTGTGAGGGGGAAGAAATCATTCATTCTACTTTCTTTTTGGTTTTTTTTTTGGTATTTTCGTTATTTTCTTATTTTTCTTGCAATATTTAGGTTTCTTTAAAAAATTAAAAAAAAAAAAGAAAGTAGAAGCAATTTAAGTTTGGAAATATTTTAACATGATTAGGAATCAATCTTTTTTTTTTTTTTTCTGGAATTCAAGTAAACTGGCAATGAACTTGACTTTAATGGATTGCATGTGGTATTTTTTAAATTTGTGAGGATTTTGAGCCTTTTGTTGTTTCTTTCTTGTGAGAGCATTCACCTAACGTGATGTTCACTCTAGAATTTATTTTAATTCTTAATTAAAACTATATTTGCACAAGCATTCATAAAGATGATTAAGGCATTCTTTCTTCTTTTCGTTTATTGTAGATAGAGCCAAATAGTTATCCCGCCTATGCTTTATCCTTTGTTTTTATTCATTTTTTGAGCTTTTCATGTTTTCTTTTTAACCTTTTAGCCCAAAAAAAAAAATTTCACCTTGTTTAGGACATTTTTGATTATTAAGAGCATTATATGTTGACAACGTGGATGGATGTACAGTTTACATAAATTTTGAGCTAATTAATTTGTTCTTTTTAGAGATGTTCCTAAATAAAAAATAAAAAAAGAGATGTCCCAATAAAAAAAAGGAAAAGAAAATGTTTATGGAATAAAAAAATGATAACAAAAAGAAAGGGCATGAAAAAAAGTGGTGAAAAAAGAATGATGAAAAAAAAAATCTACTTTGGTTTTCGTTGAGCATGTATTTGTTTATAATAAATAAGAACTTGAGATGCACATCTATTCCATTCTATATTTTTTTAAAAATTGTTCTTGATGATTTTAAGTGTTCGCCTTGTGTCTCTTGTTGTGTATTTAGTTCTTTTGTTTACCATTTGTTTTGTACTTTAGCCTTATTACAACCTTGAATAAAAGTCCTTTTGATTTATGTATTGCTTGTAACTTAGTGGAGATTAAGAAGATATACAAGCATATGGTAGTGATATTATAAAAGGTTGAATTTGAGAGGAACGCTTAACCTAAACACTTAAGAGAATTGAGAATAAACATATAACCAGTGAGGAGCTACCACTCTAATTCATTTTTTTTATCAATTGGAATTGTTATGCTACTTGTTCTTTCTCGATTAGAAAGAAAGATTGTCTTTGACTACTAAATACCTAAAAAGCTTAAATTATATTCAACTTGACAGTTTTGCATTTTGTTTTGTTTAGGAGTGTAAAAGCTTAAGTGTAGGGGAATTTGATATTTCAATATTATTATGTTTTATATTCTTCATATTTAGTCTTATTAATAATTTATAATGGGCAATTTGATGACTTTGGACTTATTTTATATTAAATGGGCTAAATTTAGATTAATGGACTTTAAATATATTTTTATTATATTTATCAAATGAAGGCTCAATTATTTTTTAATTGTATTTTATAGATTAAAAGATTCATAAAAGGATTATGATAGAAGAGTCCTAAAAAAATTTGGATATTATTTTATTGTTACTTATAAAATGGTATTGGATTTCTTAAGGAAGAAGGCAACATCATCTATTTAAGGAGGAGAAGACGTTACTATAAAACACATTTCATCTTCTCTACTTCTCATTCTTGTTTTTGTTTTTTCTATGGCTTTCTAATTTTCTTGGTGATCAATCTAGAGTCTAAATTTGATAACGAACTTGAGTCCATGATTATATATAACTCTGGTCTGGATTTTGATTTAAGAAAGTATTTTGTTTTTACTCTTTTTATTTGTGTGTAATTTTTATCATTCTGGTTAGATGATTTTAGTTGCATGAATCTTGATTCGTTTAATCTATCTGAGAACGTGTTTTGATTTAATCGGTTGATTAATCAAATAAATTCATTCTAAACCACGATAGGGTTCTGCGTGTGTCTCTAGTCAAATATGAAACAATTTAGCTTTGTGTTGTTGGCAAAAGCGCAGTTATATTCTAACTAGCAATACTAACCAATTAAAATCCTGAATGACTGTTTAGGAACATTAATTGAAAATAACCAGAGGTATTTTTAGGCGACAAAGATAGGGAAATATCAAGGGAAGAATTTTGAATTGGCTATGTATTATTGGGATTGACTTTTTGTTTTGTTGTGTTTTCATTAATTAATTTGTTATTTGGTTTAATTAGTACAATTTTACATTAAAATCCCAATCATTGCAATTTTATATTTTTGCATCCTAAACTAATTAATTTGATTAATAACTCCTTAGGAGATGGCTTGGTAGGCATTTTACTACAAACCAATGAAATTTACTAATCTTGGTTAGTTTGACAACTGTTAGTAAATAATATTTTTTTTTTGCCAAGATTATATATAAGTATTATAATTATCTTCTACAACAATATTCTTTTTTTCTTGGGAACACTTCATTCAAGGAAAAGATATTTTATTTCTTTTGGTACATAAGATCTTTCTTTTACATCCAAGAAGTCAAGAAAGGTTAGAGAAATTATAGAGTAAAACTTTATATGGTTCAAGATAGCTAAATATTACAATTCATAGCATGGTTTCAAATGAAATCCTTACCCAAAAATGCACATAAAAAAAACGAGAAAAAAGAACATCGGAGGAAACATTTGTAAGATGAAAGCTATCTATTCCACGGTACTAGAGACTATTTAGACACTTATGAATATACAAAAAAACAAAAAAAAAACTACAAAGTAAACTAGAGGTTTCAAGATAGCTAAATATTACAATTCATAGCATGATTTCAAATGAAATCCTTACCCAAAAACCAAAACAGAAAAAACAAAAACAAAACTAGAGGAAACTTTTTTAAGATAAAAATAGTTTATTCCATAGTACTAGAAACTATTCACAAATTCATTAATACAACAACTGAGAGGCAGATGTTGCTTATTGAAATTAGTTATATTAGTGACAAATTTGTAATGTAGCTATCTACCAACTATGTCACTAATAGTGACACCATAGTTAGAAAATAATCTTTGACTTAGTTCTGGGGATGCATAACTTGACATACTCTGCCACTGGATGAATGTAGGTTGCATTGGAAGAGGAAGATTGACAATCTCACTATTCAGCATAGAAATCACAATGCTCATACTTGGCCTCTCTCTTGCAAGGTCTTGCACACACAGAAGTCCTATGTGTATACACCTCAATATATCCTTATCTAGGTTTGGATTAGATATTTTAGGATCTATTAATAGCACAATGTTTCTTTCATTCCACAATTTCCATGCCTAAAATATATAACAAAAAAAGGCATGATTATTAGCATTGAAAGTTAAAAGTTGAATCAACAACTAATAATAGAGTCTTGTAATTAATTATTTATGAAAGTGATGAATAGTAAAGACTTACAAATCCTAAAAGGTTGAGAGAATGCTCATTGTTATAAAAGCTAGAGTTTTTTCTTCCACTAACAATCTCTAGTAGTAAAACTCCAAAGCTAAACACATTTGATTTCTCAGAAAACAATCCTTCCATTGCATATTCTGGAGACATATAATCACTGCATTATTGAGTAGAACAATTAATTATTAGAGAACTTACTTTTCAATATGCTATTATAGTATTGGATGGAGAAGGAAAACTTACTAGATTCCAACAACTTTTTTTGTGTTGGCATGATCTTCACTCCTTCTGAAAATTCTAGCCATACCAAAATCAGATATTTTTGGAATCAAGTTCTCATCTAGTAAGATATTACTTGTCTTTAGATCCCTATGTATAATTTTTAGTCTAGAATCTCTGTGAAGATAAAGTACTACTCGAGCTACTCCTTCGATTATGGCAAAGCGCTTTCTCCAATCTAGGAGTTTATGTTTCAGTGGGTCTACAGTAGCAAAGGGGTGGGTTATATTAGTTTTGATCACAACATGAAGAACCCCCAAACATAAATAGCTTTAAGAAACTATGCTAGCAACAAATTTTTGTTTTTCCCTTTTTTTTCATTCTATATACAACTAGAAAAAGCTAGAAAAGAAGGGATCAAAAGAACCAACCCAAAATAAATGCATCCAAACTTTTATTTGGCATGTACTCATAGATCAACATCTTTTCTTCTCCTTCAATACAACAGCCTAGAAGTTTTACAAGATTACGGTGTTGAAGCTTAGAAATGACAACAACCTCATTCATAAACTCCTCTAGTCCTTGTCCGGATGTTTTAGATAGTCTCTTAACTGCTATGTCTTGGCCATCTTGCAGTTTTCCCTTGAAGAAAATTCCATGAAAACAGTTATACATAATGACTTTGAATTTGATTAAGATTTCATGAATGAATGTACCTTATACACTGGACCAAAACCACCTTGCCCAAGTTTATTGGACACATGAAAGTTGTTTGTGGCAATTGCAACCTTTACAAAATCATATGCCAATAGCTCTTGGAGTTTAACTTGTGATAATTCTCCAATAATGTTGTCACTTGTTTTTTCTACACGTGCTCCACCTCTTTTCAATAACAAGAACCATTTGCTCTTCCATTTTCTTGCTGATTCATGACAATGTAATCAATTTAGTAGGAGAAAGATATGGAAATGATGCATATGAAAATGAAGTAACACGAACCATCAAACAAAATTCTACTCATATGAAGATTGCATTTGAAAATGCCTTCATGCAGCAAAATTAATTGAGGTTTAAGTAGTTAGTGCCTATACCATTTAAAATCTAACAAATATGAATGCATTTGAAATTATTGAGAATACATAAAATGGCATAGTACCTGAGTGTTTTGCTTTCCATTTCCATAAAAAATATGCACAGGTGACATTAATAATGATAGTTCCTATTATGGAAGTAATGATAATGATGAATGTCATGTCTCTCTTCCTTTCTGTAATTAGAGAAAACGAAGAAAGTTAACAAAAAATTCAATCCAAATGCAGAAATAGAATTATGTTAAAAGAACTATATTCTAAGAACACAAAATAAGATACCAAGATCTGAATAGGCTACACGAATATATAGGTCAATTCCACCATTTGGGAACTATTGTATGTCAATCAGATTTCCTCTCCAAGACATACAGCCAAACTCTGTATCATATGAATATGCTGTACATGTACAATTCTCCAAGCACTGGCTTCTGCATTTGTCTTCTGAAGTAGATGACCATTGTCCATAGTCTGGTGGTTTAACCTTTTGCAGATGGCAAAACCCATCTTGTTTTCCATCTGCACTCCCATTTTTCACTCTCTCACATTGCAGAGCTGTTCTTCTAACACAACCACCAATCCAATTTTGTCTATTCCATTCCTCCCTATTGCTTGGTTCGAACCCTCTCAAACAGTTGCATACTTGTGAGCTATCTGAATTGCAGCTTCCAAATGCTCCACATATTCCGTAAACATCAAACTTAGAATTTTGAGAATTATAGACTACTTGCCATCGTTTCTTGACATTATCCCATAGTTTTCCCAATAGCTTGCCCTTTGAACTCAAGACACTGATTACTTTTGAGTCAGACCCATCCATTAAAATGAAAGTAAAATAAAAAGTTCCATTCCTCTCGGATAATACAGTGGCACCGTAATTATACTTGGAACTCATCATGGGCACCCCCGTGAAGACTCGACCATTCCATGGACCACTGCGCCAGTATGGGATAGTTGCATTCCTTATGAACAATTTTGGAAGATTTAGTCGTTCAAGACTCAAATAGAAATTCCCATTGGACGGATCATACGGGCTTTTCCATGATATAAACTTCTCCTTCTCACCTGTTCTTTTGTTGTTGGTAATTTCCATGCTTGGCAGCAATGTATCTGAAGGATGCTCGAAACTTTGCCATATGAAGTTTCCTACGAAGTTTTCAAGCAGGACAAGGTTTCCAGAATCTAAAAGCTGGCAAGTAGTATTAGATGCAATATTTGACACATTTGATGACCAAATGATCTGCTTCTGTCCATTTTGTACCACTAGATTGCCATCCTCGGATATTGTAACAATTCCTGAAGAATCCCCGATTGGTTGATTTCTGTTAGCTACCTATACAATAGTGGATTCCGAAAGGTACCAAATTCCAACATAGCGAATTGTAGAATTTTCAGGACTGAAAAACCCCAGTGTGAACAAACTCCCATTGGAGCTAAGAGTTTCTGGGTCCTTGATGAAGTGAGATGATGTGATGGCATTTGTGGCAGTGCCTAATTTAAAACAGTAGCTGCAAAATATGATCATAACGGAGAACAAGCTTGTATGGCTGCAGAAGACTCCCATTGCTGTGTTGCAAGATTCTAAATGCCAATGCCTTGAAAGAAGGCTAATTTTTATTGAGACTTCACTTTTACGGGTCACAGCTCTGCTGAGAGTCAATGAATTTCTGTCTTCTCATGGACGGTTGCCAATTTCGCACAGTAGTTTTTATTGGAACATGATCTAAAAATTCCTGCATAATTATTTTAGTAGAGAATTGTTAGTATTTTTAATTAGATGTGTATCCCTCCCTCTTATATTGAAATCATG
This sequence comes from Erythrophleum fordii, assembly GCA_032878935.1. Classification (NCBI taxonomy): domain Eukaryota; kingdom Viridiplantae; phylum Streptophyta; class Magnoliopsida; order Fabales; family Fabaceae; genus Erythrophleum; species Erythrophleum fordii. Next base: position 3,175,695 of record JAVQMF010000031.1, read on the forward strand.
TATAAAATATTATCTTTACTCTAAAAATCATTTGCGAAAAATTTATCGTAGTTATAGAACTAATCTTTTAGTGTTTATTACTTTTGCATGTTTCATATATTTCACACATTTTGTGTTCTTAATATTTCTTCTGTCATATTTTGAACACACTATCTTTTATAAGTTATATATATATGTATATATATATATATATATAAACACATGAATCAAATAATTTAATGTAACTTTATTTTTTATGTTTTTATTTATATATAAACAAGAGAAAATTGATTGGAAATATTTTTATGAAAATATTTTCCTTCTATGCTAAATGAAGAAATAAAGGAGAGGCTAGAGAACTTGAAATGGGCCATACGTCCAACAAAGCCATTTAATTTCGATGACTTTGTTAAATAGACAAACAACTAGTTGTGATGAAGAAATGAAAACTTGAAAGTGCAGTTGACGGCCAAATTACGCGAGGAACATTAGTTACTGATTGATGAAAAAAAATGTAGAAAGTGCAGAACAGTAAAAACGGAATTAGAGAGGCTGAGCATGAATAGGGAAATTCACAGCTTTCAGGGACAAATACAAGAGAGGCGAACCACAAAGATTACATCAGCTTGAAAGGTTAAACTAAAAGCTTCCAATGAACACAAAAGCTGGAATCATTGCAAATACAAGGAACTAGTCACTGAAATTATAACAGAAAAGGGCTTAAATCAAAAGGGGTCAAAACGGAGCATGAAAACGAAAAATTACGGGAAAATATGGAGGAGAGAAACGTTGAGATCCTTAGGCAGAAATTTAAGCAACAGCTTGTAAGCAGAACAAGTACTAGCTACTCAAACATCAGGGAAGTTACCTCGATAAAGAGTGATAGAAGATCGAAAATGACAGATTCAAACATGGGGCAAGACGGAACATAAAATCCCGAATTTCTGGGCTCCCTAGGAGGGAGAAGATGCACAGTCTGAAGAGAGGGAAACGCTTGGGAAGCACGTCTAGTAGGGGCAGAAACTTCGATCAGGTTTCTTCTCACCCAGGATAGGAATAAGATGAATGAAAGAAGAGAACGGAAAGATCACAGTACACTCTACAGAGACAGACGGACAGAAACAATATTATACCGTGTAAGAAAGGCAGTCGGAGAAGACACGTGGCTCTGATGCTAGAACAAAAATAGAAAAATTATAACCAAGGAAGTAAGTCTGTAGAATTCACAGTAAAAGAACTTGTTACAATTAGGATTTCTTAATGATATAATCAAGTTGCGTTAAAATTAATTTTTACAAATTTGAAGTTTCTAAGTATAATTTTTTTAAGAAAATTTGGGAGATCTATCAGCAATTTAGAAAGGAGGAAGGAGTTGGAGGTAATAAATAAAATTTTCAACCGCTCCTTGAGTATGTTTCAATCAACATTCAGAAAGAGAAAAGTGAAAGGGAGAAGAATAAATGACAAAGGTGGCATTAATGCCAGGATATTGCCCACATCGGTCCAAGTACTTTGCACTTCTACGAAATGACAAAGGTGGCATCAATGCATGGATATTGCCCCCATCGGTCCAAGTACTATGCACTTCCAGGAAATGACAAAGGTTCCAAGTTCCTTGTACTTCTAGGAAAGCGCTATTTTGTTGGGGAGTGATTTTAATTATTTGAATGATTTTAATTATAAAATATTTTTTTTTTAAATTTATTATTAAGAGATTATTTTTATTCTATATTATATATTTTTTAAAATAATAAAAATAAAAATAAATCTAAACAATATAAATTTGAATTAAATGATCAAAAGTACATTACTTAAAAGGGTAGAGAATCTATTTACTTGCCACCATAGCTATTGCATGTATCTTATTCTTTTGTAATTAAATTTTACTTTAGATTTTACTTTAATTTATTTAAATTTATTTTATTGTTAATCTTGATTATTCAAATTTCAAAAAAATATTTAGATATTACAGTTAAATTACTAGTTTTAATTAGTTTTCTTATTTTTTTAAGTTGGGTTATTACGATGAAGACAGGAACATTTTAAAATAGGAAAAATTAGAAAAAATGACCCAAACTTTGTAAAAATTATAACAAGGGACCTTAAAAGTTAAAATTATTTTTAAGGACCTGAAGACCTAAAATAATAAGCGATAGGACTAAAATGCCCTTATAAATCCAAATGTTGCCCTGCTTCTCTTCAGACATTACTCTCTTCCTCCTTAGCCCTTTGTTGCCATTGCTTGTTGATTCTCTTTATCGATAGTTACCTATCCTTATCCTTTGGTGGTTTCTCTCTCAATGGTTGACTAGGATTTCTTCAACAGTTTCTCCCTCGATGGTTTACTGAAATACTCATCCTTCAACAGTTTATCTCTCACATGCAAGACCTCTCCTTGGACAGGTTCTCCCTCACTCGCAAGGGCTCTCATTCGATAGTTTCTTCCTTGTGCACAAGACCTTTCCTTCTCTTTATCTTGGTATGCTTTACAAATCCATGGCAATCAATAGTGAGCAGAACCTCTTCTTTGTAATAATCAGTAAACCAAGAATTAAACTGAACCCAATGAACTATAAAAGGAATACCCTAAAGCAAGGTAAATAAAGGCTAAATGAGATTAGGATGTTAATTAGAACATCTTAAAACGTGGATTAGAATCTAAGGTTAGCCTAAAACCTAAGCTAAACAACTAAATGGAAAGTTACAAGGCTAGTGGCATTTTTGTAATTTTGGGCAACTATTAGAAAACTCAAAAGAAGTTTCTTTAAATGGATCTAAGGTTAGCCCAGAATCAGAGCCTCTTCTTTGTAATTTTGGGCATTTTTGTAATTTTTCTCCTCTTGGCTTTTCTTCTTCTCTACCATTTCGGCCAGAATAGGGAGGAGGTGTTAGGGACTTTATCTCAATCCAAACTTGATATAAATGAGGGTTTTGAAGCCTAAGGAATCCAAGGAAACAATTAGAATTCAAAAAGAACCATTCGAGAACAACTTATGGCTTTTAGGGTTTTGGATGCACCTTGGCAAATATAAGACTTTCTAATGGTAAATTAGGTTGTCTAAGAGTGTGTTTGAGCTCTCAAGACATCTAGGATGTTTCATGGATGGCAACTTCCTTAGGAAAACCAAGAAAATCCTATAGGCTTCCATTATGTGTGTGCATCTTGGCCTAAGGGGGGAAGTGACACTTAGGGAGATTTTTCTTTGCTTTCAAGGATAAAAATAGCCCATATATGAATTACAGACACTAAAGGAACCATTCGTTTTAATTTAGAAATCATATTTTGAAAATTGAAAGTTTAGGTTCTATTTAGGCCAAAAGAAGCGACATGAAGTATGGCTCCTTGGATTAAACTTGTGATGGCTCTAATGACTTTAAATGGAGTCATGTGATTTAGATTGAGTAAGAAATTAGAGCTAAAATCTTGAATCATGTGAGTTGCTTCATTATGCCTTGTATGGAACCATAATGGTGTTATAAGCTAGATGTAGCTTGTCTAATGTTTATGTGAGGCTAGAGTTAGTTCCAATAATGTGTTTGTGTCTTGTTTAATGTGTCTAAGCCAAGCAAACCAAGTCCCTCCTAGGTGTAGGTGTGAGGCTGAGCCAAAGGCATAAGAAAGTAAGGAATAGTTTGTACTTCTTGCACTAAGGCAGCTCTTCTCATTTTTTGTGTGCATTTCTTGGTTGTATGATTGTCAATGAATGCTTATATATATATTTGAATTATAAGACATGTCATTTGTTATTGTTTTGTTGCTTTGGTACCAATATGTTTCTTAAATTGCATTTTGATTATGAAATTTCTCTTATGGGTTAGATTATGGCGCCAAAAGTCCCTTAGAATGGATAAGGTAAAGTCAAAAGTCTCAAAAATAAGTGAAGCTAAGTCAAAAGTTTCTAGAAAGTAGGTGAAGTTAATCTAAAAGTCCCAAGAATTAAGGTGAAGTAAGACCAAAAGCCCCTAGAACTTGTTCTTGACTTTGATATATTTATGTGACATGGAAATTATGATTTGAATGATTCTTAGAAGTGTTTGGTGCATATTTATATTCTTTGACATGAATATATGACTTGTATGCTTACTTGAAAGAGTGAATGAGCTATTGGGGCTCTTTAGATCTTACTCCCCCTTCCATTTTCTATTTAACCATGTCTAGGTGAAACCCAAGAAAGCAAAAATCGAAACCAAGGAGCCTAGATAGCTATACTTTGGTAATAGAATAGTTTTTGATGTAATTTAATATCAAAATATATATGTATGACTTATTTTTTAGATGTAAACTTTTGATCAACTGTAAAACCATGTAAATATGTTGTATAAACCAAATGTGGAGCCAAATAAATGAGATCGTATAGTTTTGACATCCTTGAGCCATGATATCTTTATGTATTTATATAAGTGGAATGATGAATTTGAGTTCCATGATGATTTGAACCATTTGGGATACTTCTATATACTATGTTATGCTATGAGACACGCTCAAATTGTCAAGGAAAGTGTGGAAGACCATTTAGTGCGATTCGACCATATTATGGTATAAAAAATTTTCATATTTTTGAGCTAAACCACAAACTAATCAAATGGATGAATTTTTGCATGAAAATTGGCATCACTATATATCTCATTTGCAACTTTCCATAGAGCAAAAGAGCACTCAGTTTGGAGCTCTAGAGAATTTATTATATTTTTTCAAAGTTGGCTAAATTATGCAAAATTGTCCCAATTATTATTCATATGGTCAATTTGCTTCTCTATATTATTCATAGGCCAAATGAAGTTTAATGCTTATAAAATTTCATAGAAATAAACTAGACATTACAAGATTTCTATAGCCACTAAGAGCACCCCATTTGGATCTGTATAAGGGGAGATCTGAATTTTTGAAATTTAAGTTCAGTTGCAGGATGCCACCCAAACCTGATGTATTGTTTCATTGAATTTCTTAGGACAAACATGGTTTTTTTAGTTTAAAAATTTTATGACCATTAGGGGATGTCCTGAGCTTTCTAGAATGGTATAGTTTACATAATTTGGATTTTTTTAGTATTAGTTATGAATTTTTGAATTTTGCATTAGAATATGGGACCTAGAAAATCTGCATCTTGAAATGTGAAATTTTGATGCTTGGCTTAAACCTAAAATGCAAGTTTGAGATTGTGATATTTCTGGTTCATTAAGTGTTATAGATGGAAGATGATATTGGTAAGGTCAAATGGTCCATAAGAATAAAATTGAATTATTTGGGCTTATGATAATGGTTAATTCTGTTGGTAAAAGTGTGAAATTCATTAGAATAATTATTTTTATGCCATTTGTGATATAATTTAGGAGAATCTTAATATGGAATGGCATTCTTCTCATTCAATAGCTTATAAGGTTCATAATTTCCTTCTTTCTAAATTATTAAGATTTACATATTTTCACTTCAAATTCCAAAAACGTTTGGGTTTTGTTAGTTAAGGGAATTTGGACAGTGAAAGACCATAATCAAGAGACTCTGGATTTAGAATTTTAGATATCAAATTCCTACTAGCTTTAGGTGATTGTTATTGTGTATTAGATATTTTTAATTTCTTTGAAACTTTCATATTAATACTAAATTTGGGATAAGTAAATTTCTGATACTCCAATAGCAACACATTTAAACCTAGTAGTAATGGGCTTAACAGTTGATAGTAAAACATAAAGTCTAAAATGTAAGTAGTAAATTTCTTTAAATCCAATAGTAATGTCCCTAAACCTAGTAATAAGAGTTCTAATATCTATACTTCATCTATTATACTCATAATAAAAGAAGGAATAATGGACCATTAAGACTAATGTCTATCCTTCATCTGTTATACTCACAAGGGTAAGTTCAGTGCTCTAATTACTAATTTGATTGAAAAGTATGTCTAAAAGTGGGACATAATTTTGTCTTGCTATTGAGAGAAGATGAACTTCCCTGATAGTAAATGTTACAAGATGGATAAAAAATGCTTGAAACACAAAAATAGGTGTTTATACTGTGGGACATAGGAATATGATTGCTAAATTGGTTGTCTTTAAGTCAAGAATAAGCCAAATCTATATGTTTCAAAATGAATATGTGAACTATTAGTGGAGGATGAATACAAAACATGCCACAATCTAGATGTCCTAATTTGATTATATAATGCAACTTAACAATAAGTATAATGTAATCTTAAATCCTCTTTATATAATGTGGAGAATGCAAATTATACCATAAAATATTGCTTATGGATGTAATTAAGTGGGTTGTAATTTCTTATATTATAGTAGTAGAGTAGAAATAATCATAAAGGCTAGTGGTAAATTTCCTAAAAGTTAATGGTAAGTACCTAAGCACATAAAACATAAATGTAACTTATTTAGTATTAACACCTACCTCCCTTACATTTCTACCATGTTTTCCTTTTTATTTGTAATAAAATTACCAGAGTACTTTTAGTTGGCATGTCTGGATTCATTGTCCATATTGGTATTTTTGTTTGTTGTTTGTGCCTATAGTTAAATGGTATTGATTTTGTAACTGTTAAGATAGATCATCATGAAAGATAAGGATAACATCACACACAAATACAGGTCTAAACCACAAAAGTTAAGGTAATGGTTTTTGTATATTTAGTGACATGGTTGTGATTTATGGTCATCCAAATAAAAGTTAATTATGATTATGTTTTCATTTCTTAGTTTGAATTTTATAGAAAAAACCAAGTATGAATGGGAAATTTACCTGATAAAATACTTGTAATATTAGATTGGGGAATTGAAGTTTGAATGGGGAGGTCTCACTATACCTACCTAGTATGAGCTTCTCTTTCAATTGTCAGTTACACCCTAATGTTTGTGGCTCATGTATAGATGGTTGTAGTTTTCAGGAATAGTTAGATGAGTTTTATATCCAACTTATATGGGACTTGGTTAACCATCCACTCAACAAGTGCCATGGTGATGTAATGGCATGTGTATTGGTAACAAATCAAGGTAAGCAAATAAGAATGTAGTGATTAATTGATTGTTTAATCCACTTGGTTTTGATCATTATGAGTGTAGACAAAAAGCATCCTAATGTGAATATTATAAACAAATTGTTATGAATATTTTATGCTTGTGGTTATAATAAGATTATGAAATTCCTTGAAGTTCTTTCTTTTTTTTTTTTTCTTTTTTTGGCTACCAATTCAATATTTACTTAAGATCCAAGAAGAGTAAATTTTTTTCTTAATATTTTTTCTCCTACAAACGTCTAATAATGGTCAACATGTATAATAATAAATTTTTTTAAGATCCAGTAAATAATGTCACTACACTTAGGATTTATGGTCCTAAAACTCAATTGTTTTATAAGGTCCTAAACATGGTAGTAAATTGTTTAAAGTCTAGTAGTAACATCCTTAAACTTGGTAGTAACAATTTTAATACTCAATAGTACTTATACTTTGCAAGGTCCATAAACATGGTAGTAAAGTTCATAATGTCTAGTAGTAAGATCTCTATACATGATAGTAACGGTCTTAAACTCAATAATAACTATAAAAATCCCTAATCATTATAATAAATTTTCTTAAATCTAGTAATAACATACCTAAGCCTAATAGTAATAGTTACAAACTCATTAGCAAGTATACTCTGCAAGGTTTATGAATATAGTAGTAAATCAATTTATTAGTAACAACTCTAAACTTCATAGTAACAAGTCTAAAACTTAATAATTGTAAATTTCCTTAACTATAGTAGTAACATCCCTAAACTTGGTAATACAAGTCCAAAAAATCAATAGTAACTTCACTTTCCAATTTCCCTAAACATAATGGTAAATTTATTTAAATCTAGTAGTAACAACCCTAAACTTAGTAGTAACAGGCCTAAAACTCTTGTGAAGCACAGTCCCTGAAACATAGTAACAAATTTTCTTATATTCAATAGTAACATCCTTATACCTAGTAGTAATGGTTCTAAACTTCATAAGTAACTATGCTCTATTGATGTCATTCATCCTTGACGTCATACTTTGCTCCAGGTGCTAGTTTTGACTTTAAATCATGCAAGGGCATATAGTCATCTAATGCATTATTAAGTACATCAATTTCATTGGCTTCAAAGGCTTCGTATTTCTTGTAAGGGCAATACCCATGCACTAGTTTGCCCATACATGATGTCAAGTCTCAATGTTGTAGCTAAAGCAAAACCTTTCTTCCTTCCAACACTCCAAATTTAGAGGGGAGAGTTAGAACCACCTCCATCTGCATGGTAGTTAAAACCATCTCCAATTTATTAGATCTCTCTTGCAAGTTTATTAGTTTAGCCCTTGATGGGCATATGCCTACAATGGAAAGCTAATGGAAGATATACATTGACACCTCTCAGACTATGATAAGCAGCAGCAAATTATAGTTTCAAAAGTGAAAATGCATGTCCAACATGTCAATATCCATTCACATAATGGAAGGGAAAGTTGCCAAAAAAATTTTCCCAGGTTTAGAAGGTTTCTCACGATGTTTAGCTCTAAAAATATCTTTCTCTTCCCACCATTCTTGAATACTCATCTATCTCCCACAAATGATCCCAGTGCTTTTGAATAAACTTATATAGTAGTATTTTAGATTTTGTTACAACAAATTTTCTTCGGTTGAATTTTGCATTTGACATAAGCAGGATAAATTGTTTAGCTTTAACCAATTATGTTAGTGTGTGTGCATGCTCATTTTGAATATAAGATAAGGTAAGCTATAACTTAAGCCTTACAATTATAATTACGATATTGAAGCATAAGTAGGGTTCATTTTCATTTTATGGTGAGATGCAGGTATTGAAACTTTGTACTTGTTTCACCTTATAAATGTAATAGTAACTTTCTTAAACCTTATAGTAATAGTCTTAAAATTCAGTTGTAACTGTAGCCTAGGTGGTAGTAAATACATTAAGGTGCACTAGTTAGTTAAAAAGGCTAAATAATTAAGGGAATAAGAACACAAACATAATTAATAACAACTTTACTTGTGACTATTACATACATAAAAGCTTAAGTAATTCACTTCCTTAACAAAAGTTATATTCAAATAATCACTTAACAAGCTGCGAACTCATGTCATTAGCTATGTAAAAATTAGATATGAAAAGAAAATATATACACACTCACTTGTAACATAAAAGCTTCATTTTTATTAGTAACATAAAGTTAGATATTTCTTTACTTGTAACTATTACATATATAAATAAATATTACTTACTGTAACACCCAAAAATAAATTAAAGTGTTAATAATATATTTAGAGTAATTAAGGATAATTATTATGGAATAATTGGGTAAGCTATATGAATGGAAATTTATAGAGAAATAAGTTATTAATATAGGTTTAAGATTTCAATTAGATTAAAGCTTAATTTGGGCCTAAAAATTAATTTGAGTAAGACATAGATAAGGATTTATACATCGGCCCAATAATTTAGGTGTAAGCCCAACTCCTTATCATCAAGAAACCACCAATCACCTAGCAATGGCCCAATTTGATTTAGTGGAATAGAGGCCCACGACCTAATTTACATAAGCTCTTATAGTTGGCCCAACAAGCATGAAAATCTAAATCCACAAGGAATTAGGCCATTGGGTCAGCACATTCCACCATTAGCTCTAAATTTTCTGCAGCCCATTCATTAAACCATAGCCCAATCACTAGAAATGAACCCAATTGGACCTTGGGCTAATGGGTCAGCCCATTTCTCATTAAAAATCCTAAAGGTTCAGCAGCCACACCCATTTGGAAGAGCAAAACACTTGGTTTTGCAAAAGGGAAAAGCTATTTTCGCACTTGAGAAGAGGGGCTAGGGTTTTTCTACATTTCTCCACCATTTCTCACTTTTAGAGGAAGATTTGGCCAAGGTAATCTATATAAAACATATCCCTCTCATTCTCTTCTTCATTTTGGTCTCATTAGTTTCTAGTTTTGAGCATTTTCATCTCCTACTAAAATCTAAAAGCTTTAGCTTGTTTGGGTCATTTTTGAAACCTTATAAGATTTTTGGAGAAATAGAAGCTAAAAGAGACAGTGATTGGGTAAGCATGTCCCTCTCATTTTGTGTATTATTTTGTTGGAAAATGTCCTTAAGGATTAGTTTTCATAATGGGTTCTGCTATTGTGAGAAATTACAAGGAGATGAAGGTGAAACAATGAAAATTCTGGGCTTGATAATTGAAATCCAAATTTTGGAATTTCCTATGGTGTGTTCCTGATAGTTGAGGCTCAACTCAGTCCATTTGACCCCTTAGGTATATAGGTAAGTGTTCTCTCTTCTCTTATGTGGTATATATACTAAATTTCCATCATTTGGACTGACTTTTGGTGCATGGCTCTTACATGTGCGAAAATGGAGACATTAGGAGTGACTTATTGTGAGTTCTTATTGTTGTGACCTTAAATTGGTGCTATAGACTCTTAGGAAGCTTAGGTAAGAAGTTCTTAATGTACTCTTGTTAAGATTAATCTGTGGATAGAAAAATTTCTTACTAATGGTAGTTGAATAATGATGATTATGCTTATATTAGGCCTGGTGTACTTTGAATCATAATGGTAGCTAGAGGATGAGTAATGCTTCATTGAGGTAACTGGGGTTATTTTCCTAATTCTATATATATGCTCATGTTAATCTACTATTTGTTACACATGTTTGATTTTGAAATGCTAAATGATTAGTTGACTACTTGATCATTATTGTAATTAGACCTTGTGAGTTCATGGTGGAGCTGTGGTGTGGCTGCCACCCGTGCATGTGCTTCGATCGAGACCGGGTTAGAACTCTGATCAGACCCCTCTTTGCCTCTCCCTGGTTTTGTTTGTGCTCATTATGGAGTAGGTGCCGTGGATGGACCTCTCCTGGTGTTATTGGCCATTAACATGTTATGTATGATTGCTGGTATGGGATAGTAGTTATTGGTAGTTCAACTAGTTTATTTGTGAATTGAATTGATGATTCTGGTATTGATGACATGAAATTGCATTAGATTGATTGACTTGTACATATATATGAAAATTGCCTTTTGTTACTGAGATTGTATATTTCACCCCATTGTGGGCTAACATTTTCAGAGACCGGACCTCTTAGTGGCAAGGAAAAAATTAATGGAAACTTATTAAATAGTTTGGTAGCATATAAGTTTGGGAGCCTTGTCAAATTGTATTGTAACTAGATTGCTAGTTTTGTATCATTGTTGTATTGCATCATGAGTTGCTAAGTATAAAGACTATATATGTAATTTAATTATCATGGGATTGAACATTATGATTGTAATTGGCTAACAATGGATAAGTGATTTGATCTTGTATGAACATTAAGCATTAAGCCTATGCACTTTGTGACCAGAATACATTTGCTATCATTGATCTATAAACTCACTGGTTTATGGTGGCTAAAAGGTTAAGGATCTACATTTGAGTCTTAAATGGGTAATGATAGATGTGTTTAGTAGATTAGGTAAAAGAAAGACATTAAATCTTTATAAACTAAGTTAAAATAGCCTAGAAGGTTGCTAGAGGGGGAATTGGAGAGTATGAGATGAAATCTTAGGAGTTATAGGAACAAAAGGGAATTGGCCACGACCAACATTTAATTGGCCTTAGCCAAATGGTAACAGAGAGGAATTGGCCGCGGCCAACATTTAATTGGCCTCGTCCAAATGTGGCGAATCTGCCAGGGAATTTTGAGAGTATTTGGCCGCGACAAACAGTGAGGTTAGCCGCCTAAAATGAGAAATAACCTTTTGAGGGTTTTTGAGATGGGTTTTGGCACAGTGAAATGCATGAAACTTGTGAAGGTGTAAAGAGTTGAACCTGAGAGTAATTGGCCGCGGTTAAAGGGATTTAGCCACGGCGAAGGTGCTCAATTTCTCATATTCACCTAGAAACCTTAGTTTCTTTTATGGTAATACTAAGAATGATTTAGAAACACTTGTAGGAGGTTTTTATGAGTTAGAATTGATGGATGGAAGAATCAAAAGCTCCTTATTGATGATTAAATTCACTTGTACATTCGAATATATGCGATTGTCTAATTAATGACCCTAATAACATCAAGGTTCAAATTTCTTTATATTTTTTCGAATATAAGTAGTTGTAATGACTTCCAATCCTAATTTAAATTTTATGGTTATTAATCATGTACTTAGCCTTAATTATGTTGATTAGAAGTTAGGGTTGTTACACTTACAGTTGCTAAGAACGTAAAAAATTTAGACCTTACTCCACCTATAATCATGACAACTTTACTATATTTTTGGTTGGTGTGGCTATCACTAATTCTTGTACAAAAAAATATATTATATCTACTTATGTATTTAAAAAAAAAAAAGTCTAACTTCTAGAACTTCAAAAAACCACCAATCACTTACTTCACAAAAGTCATAAACAAAACCACAAGGTACCTACTTCTGCAGCTTTAGGATAAAGATGGATTAGGATTTTTACACTGTTATTGATTGGGATGGTAATGCTCTAATTTGTTCCCCATTCATTATATACACATGTGCACATTGATTATTGTATTTGATCCAATATCATCCATCATGTCTAATAGCTCAGAGGCATCGAATTTCAATGTGTATATCAATTGCATTTCACTATCATCATAATCCATATGTGATCCTATTACTCTCATCAGTTCCTACAATGATATCCCTTCTTTTATTAGCTTTCCACTTGTTCAACCTCCTACATAGTGGAACTTCCACTTGAATCCCTTAAAATTTGTCCCTCAATATAAAAATAGCAGAGCACTTCATCTGACATCTAATTTTTCATCCTTTGATTATTGCAACTACATTAAAGAAAAAAAAAAGCTTTAGCTTGTTTATCATTTTTGAAACCAAACCAACATCATCACACAAATGGTAGAAATAAAGCTAAAAGCAGATAGTAATATTCCTAAAACCAAATAATAATATTTCTAACAGTTAGTGCATTTTTTCATATGGTAACAAACTTAAATAATAGTAATAAAATTACTAAAAGTTATTGTAACTCTAGCTTACATATTGTATACAATGTAAAAAATTCTTAAGAAGTATAAGAAGAAGAAAACATTACCAATTAAGCATGGGGGATTTAAGAGGCATAGAAGATCATAAATTGCTACTTATTAGATTCCATAAAATGGCCTTTAATATTAGCATATAGATATGTCTCTGCATCCCCTCCATACCCAGTTTTGTTTACACTATCTCTTCTCTTCCATGTGAAAGCTTAAGATGCATAATTGTAAGGAGCTACATGTGATGTGACTAGTGAAACAACTGGCAGGATGATAAGAGGAACAGATGAAAGATAGAGGAAATAAGAGGGAGGAAGTCTAAAGAAATGAAGGAAGTAGGATGATGAATTAAAGGGAAGATAGATAAAGAAATTAGAGGACAAAGACCATGGAAGAAGCCATAACTAGTGAAGAACAGAAATGGCGAAGGAAGAAGCGAAAGTAAATGGTGCGGAAGAAAATGACTTGTATAGTGGAGCAAGGGTATTTTCATCCATCAATTATCATTTGGTCCTACAAAATAATAATAATTTTTAAGGTCTTTCATTATAATTTTTACTAACTTTGGGTCCTTCTTTCTAATTTTTCCTTAAAAATATTCTTATTGGCATATATGACCCAGCCATGTTTTTTCCCACTAACTATAGCAAAACGGTTAGCAAGGATAAGATCAATAAGCATAAGGCTTCTTTTATTTTTCTTTTTTCTTTTCTTTGAATGATTTGATAATGTCAAGTCTTATCATGCTTAAGTTAATTATTCATATTGGGCCAAAAAACAAAGTAAATTGTTCATAATATTTTTCTAAAAAGATATTTAAGTTTTGGATATTGAGACTCATCTCTCACTTAATCTCATGAAATTTAGAGATAACTTTAAGCAATAAGATCAAATATTCTTTACAAAATGGTTCAAAAGCCAATGATCTTTTAATTCACCATTATTTCAATTAAAATATGTAGAAAAACTATACTCTAAACTTTTCATGCCTTACACCTGCTTTACAACAATATTATAAAGAATGTAGAACTACTAGGGTTTTTGTTACAAGTGGCATATAAATTAGGTTAAAAATAGTTCTCTAAATAATTTATAAATCTAGAAACTGCTACTAATCATAAAACAAAGAAGCTAGCAAATAGAATTTTAAGACCAAACATAAAAAATAAGAGATATTGGATACCAGAAAATTTAACACTAAAATAGACTTTAAAATTAAAATATGAACTATTCTTGGTACTAGATATTTTAATATTTCAATAATTAAAACTATCATGCATAACACTAGGACTGTAAGTCATAGGCTCAAGCTCATGAACAATAAGTCCTTATCATAAAAAACTACTTAAACTCTATTAAATCTTTCTCCCCTTCAAGTAAAAAGAAGTAGTTTTTGTATAGTTTTTTTTGTGACTGGATTAAAATTTTGAATCCTGAAAGATATTCTATCATTTAGTATTCTAAAGTTTAAACTAGAAATTTCTCTAAGAAGGATTTAATGACTACTAAACAAAAATGATTATGTATGCTTCTTTTTTTTTTTTTTGTCATTGGTGCAAAATAAATTGACATTTTCAATCATTCTGTATTTTTTTTTATTTTTTGGATTTTTTTTGGAATTAGATGACTTTCTTTTTTGTTTTTTTTTCTTTTTTTTAATATCAAGAATCATGGACAAATTAAAGAAGGTATATTCTTGTCTATTTTGAACAACTCTTTTAGTATTGGCTTTATTTTCACTACCTTTAATCATTCTAGCAAAGCCAAAATATCCTTCGAATTCATCTCTCATCTTGCAAAATATCACTTGAGCTTAAATCTCAATGTATAATTCTTTGTTCAAAATCTTCGTGAAGGTAAAGCATGTCACAAGCTATCCCAACAACATATAATATCAGAGTTATATATTATTCATAGGCACATTTGGAGTAAAACAAAAACATTACACTTGCACCAAACATCAATTGTACATTCTTAATTTAGAATTGCAGCACATTTGAAGCCAAGATTAGGTTAGATATTATATGGCCATATATGAATTATAATTATCTTCTTGTTACAGAGTGGTGAGCTTTACTTTTAGATGTGAAGAAAGATGACCAAGACTTTTGTTTTTTGTTTCAAGTCTTTTGGACATAAACTTCACGAGAATGGGATTTTTTTTTGGGTAAAGAAAATCCTTAGTGTTTTTAATTGAATATGTATCCTACTTCTTATAATTGAAATCATATATAAATTTTCCATAGTAAATTGATGATAAAAGTGCATGAGATAGTTATTCAAAACTAAATAATTTTTTTCTTCATGTTTCGTTTATTTTTATCCATTTATATTCTTGAAAAAATTTTGGCATCCTTATTTAGAACAATTAACAATGAACAAGTCAATTTTCATAGGTGAGAACAAAAAATAACTTAAAACTACTATCTTTTCATGGAAAGGCATATACCATATTAATTGTCAGTTGATAAATGATAATCAGTTTAAGGTTTTATTAAATTTAATAAAAATAAAATCTACTCTTTTCTTTTCTCTTTTTTAACCAAGTACTAAAGGGTAAAAACTATTAATACAAATACTTTTTATTCTTCTCCTAAAAAGAACCTCATTATCAAAACTCATATATTTCTTAAAAGCAAATGCATGAGTTTTGAGAATGATGCTTTTTTTTCTTTAAAAAAAAAATCTTTCATTTCTTAAACTTAAAAAATTGACATAACTAGAATCATATCATTACTAGTGATGTTAATTTACTAACTTTCTTTTACACCATTTGTAATGCCATAACTTCATACACTCAAACCATAGCATTAAAACAATTCATACTTAATTACATTGCAATTGCAAGTTCTTGGCAACAGAACTAAAGCGTAACGGTCACTAAAAAAGTTCATTTTTGCCCACATAAGTCATTTAAGCTTACCTGAATTCATTTCCAACCATAACATACTCAACATATAAAAAATAACACATTTTGATGCTTACATCAAGGATTAAGAACCATTTCATTTGGATTTGCATTTTTTCCTCTCAGGTTGTAGAGACGGTTTACTAATATGAATTTTAGAAAATCATAATTAATTCTCAAAAAAATTAAAATCATGTATATGATAGCTTTTTGGAAAGATATAGATGTTATCTAATGATTAAAAATAGTTCCAAACTAAGACAACATCATCTAGCCCATGAAAAATAATGGAATAGTAATCGGGGTCACTGAGGCATCTTGTAGCAAAACCTCAATTTCAAAAATTTGGTTCTCTCTCTACAAAGCTCCAAATGAGATGCTCCTAATTGTTACAGAAATTTTATAGTATCTAGTTTATGCCCATAAAATTTCATGAGTATTGAACTTTATTTGTCCCATAAAAAACATAAAGAAGTAAACTGATCATATAAATAGTACACATGCCAAATCTATAGAATTTTTTCAACTTTGAAAATTCATAATTAATTCTCTAGAGCTCCAAAAATAGTGGTTCTTGGAGTTTTAGATAAGAATATATTCATGCCAAATTTCATGCTCAAAATCATCCATTTGGTCAATTAGGGTTTAGGTAGCAAAATAGGTGTTTTATGGCACCTAAAAGGGGTCAATTTGATCTATTCTACTACTCATACCACAATTACTTGGGCATGTCCAAAAGGATAAACATAACATACAAAGGCTATCTAAGTAGTCCAAAACATCTTACATCTCAAAATCACTTCCCAACTTGAGCTCATACACAAGACCACAAGGGCCCAACAAGGCATTTGAATGTCAAAATTATACATACCAGCACATATGGCTCTAAAATCCTTTCATTCATCATAAATACATGTTTTACATATGTTCAACTATTTTCATCTCATATACATCATTTATATACAATTCTTAACATCATTTTACAAAATTCCTATCCTATTGTCACAATGTCCCTTTTTGAGGCATATAACTCCTTCCACTTGGTCCTTAGGCTTTACCTAGGCAAAAATAAACATGTGGGGGAAAGAGTGAGATTCAAGGAATCTCAATAGCTCTTCTACCCACTCAAACATATATATATATATATATATATATATATGATGCATTTTTAAGTTAAGGAATGCAAGCATGCTATAAAACTTTCTAGAAAACATACATAGTCATTTTTCCATATTACACAAGTTCATACAACTCAAATATAGCCTCTAAGGGTTGTTAGTTCAGCCTCACCCAACTCTTAGGGATTTTTAGATTTGTCTTACCCACTTCTAGGGACTTTTGACTTAGCCTCACTCTTCCTTAAAACTTTTGGCCTTGTCTCACCCACTCTTAGGGACTTTTAGCTCCTCTTCATCTATCTCAAGAGACTTTTGGCCTTACCAAGCCCACTCAAGCAATTACATCTTTTAAACAAGTTCAAAAGCACATCATAATACCAAGACACTAAATCAATGGCTATAAACAATTCATATAATTCAAACACACATACAAGCAATCCAAGGCAAGCAACAAATCAAGAAAGGCATGTGAGAAATGTTAGAGAGCTACCTTATGCTAAGAAACATAACTTCCCCTTTGCTTCTCACTTGCTCTTCTGGGCCAAACACCCTTAGTTGGGGAGATTGTAACACCTAATTTTTGTCAAACGACAAAAATGAATACATTTTCAAAGTAAGTCCCCTGAAATGAATTATTAAGGCCCTAAAAAATTTAAGTAGCATTCTAGACTCCTAAAAATGAGAATCCTAAGCTTAGACGGAAAGAAAAATGGAGCTAGAATGAATAAACGAATTTGAACAAAAGGTTGACGAAATGTAATGGCATTTTTGTAATTTTAAGCAAATTTTGGAATTCTCATAGGAGGGCTTTTTAAATGAAAATTTTGAGTTCTCTAAAGTTCTCAGAGGCCCTAAAAAATCATGGAAAGGCCCAGGACAGTTAAAACCCCTCCAGTGGATGTTTTTTAATGTCAGTTGACGTGGAATTTGATGGATTTGTGTGAGAAGGTTTTAGCTCTGATTTGAGTGATTCCAAAGTCCTTTTATTAAATTGAGGACCTAAATTTCATAATGGAAAAGATGGTTCTGAAAAAGGAGCTAAAATGAACCAGAAATGAAAATGCCAAGACGAAGGGACAAAATTAAAATTTTTGAAAAGTGTTTCTTAAACCTACATATATATATATATATATATATGAGAGGCGCCCCACCTATTCCTTTATTTAGCACACTTGTTTCTACCCTAAATTAAAGAAAGAACCCTAAGGGTGAGGTGCACAAGAAGGAGAAGAAAAGAAGGAGAAAAACAAAGAAAAGGTAAGGAATTTCTTAGTTTTTTCATGCTTTTTCTTTAGTAAACTTCTTCTCCTCCATTTTCCCTTCTTTCCAATGGTTTTTTTAAAGTTCTTGGATCTTTTTTAAGGGCATAGCAGAGGGGAAATTTTGAAATTGAGGTAAGGAAGCCAAGGAAGGTGAAGAACAAGTAAGAAGAACTAAGGAAATTAAGGTATTTTGGCATATCTTCACTTAATCTTCCTCCTTCCTTCTTTTGTGGGTGATTTGACCTACATATGGCCAGCCCTAAAAGATTGGGTTTCTAGCTAAACCAAGGATGAATCTTAGGAATTTAAGGGAGAAGAACAAGAATATGCAAAGAAAACAACAAAAGAACCATTAGATTACAAGATAGAAAACCTAGGGTTTCAATTGTTCTTTGTAAAATCTAATTTGATACAATAATTCCTAGGCCTAAATGAATGTTTGGATGAACTCCTAAGATCCCTAGAAGGCTCCCCATATGCATCTTTCAACAAAGAAAACAAAACAACTCCCTTTGGCACAATTTAAGTACATGTCTCGGCCAAGAGGGTTTCATGTACCTAGGGAAAGTTTTAATTTTATTCAAGCTCATTTTTGAGTCATATATGATGAATGAAGATGAGGAGAAATCTTAGGAAAAATTTAGGAGGCCTAAGGAATGAATTAGTGCCATAGGTTCCACATTATGGCCTAAAGAAGCAACGCCTAGTTAGGCTCTTTGTTTTAATTGTGTGATGACTCCAAGAGGCTTAAAAGGAGTTAAGAACCATAAATGAAAGGAAAGAATGGAGCCTAGAACTCAAGTGAGGGATGTTGTTTCATTATGTGCATTTTGGAAACATAAAGGAGCTATTAGACCAAGTTAGTATTTAAGGAAGATGTATGGCTTTAGAAATAGTTCCAAGAACTTAATTGGCTTCCATATGCTGTGTTTAGGCAAAGAGAAACAAATCCCACACCCTTATGTGTGTAAGGCCAAGGAAAAAGTGTGCTTGTGTGGTAAAGGTAGCTCTCTCCACTTTCTCTCATGCATGAATGTGTGCGTACCTTATTTTTAAATGTGTGTATGCGTGTTCTAAGCCATGAAAAGTGTTCTAGTATATATCTTTATTCCATAGTACCATGATGTTATATTATGTTTTCAAATGATGCCTAGTATGTGTGTTTGGGTTTGCTTGAGTGCGGTGAAACCAAGAACCCTTAGCCATGGAAAGGATGAGCTAGGAACCTTTAAAATTAGTTGAGATAAAGTAAAGAGTCTCCTAAAAGTGAGGTTGAGTCCAAAACCTCTTAGAGAAAATGGGTAAGGCAAGTCCAAAATTTATAAGAGAATAGGTGAGGCTAATCCACTTGCTTGGCAAGCTTATGTATGCTTTGTATGACTTGTTCAAATGCCAAGAATGCTTCTTGAATGACCATACATTTTATTATACTCATACATGCATTTTTAAGACTTGTATTGCATTCTTTATGTGTGATTAAAAGGGAGATGAGCCATTGGGATTCTTTGAATTTTATTCACTCCTTTCTAATGTCATAACATGCTAGGTGGACCATAAGAGCAAGGTAATGGAAGCTATCAAGTTAGAAGATAAGAGATTGACATCAAAATGTCTAGATTTGCTTTTTTAAAGCCATACAAATGGCATCTAATGTAATCCTATGATGGATTTGTTGAATAATCAATTGAACATATGTAATTACCCAAATATTTGATGCATGTATGAGTTTTAGTACCAAATGAATGGTAATGTGCATTTTAGATAGTGAATGGCAATGCAAAGCATGTGTAATCTTGTGTATGGCATGGGGTGAGAGAGTGAGTTTTCAATTTTTGGGTTTATGCACCTTTGAGAAAATTTTAGATAGTCATTTTGGTGCATTCTCACATATTCAAGTGGTCATGGTTGCCTTAGAGCTCAAAATGGACCATTTGGACTCTTTGTAAGACACAAAATGAGCCATTTTGCAACCTAATATTAAGATCTAACCAAATGAATGAATTTTCTCATGAAATTTGGCACACATATAGATCTTATTCAGAGATTTTGGGAAAGCTAAAGACCATATTATTTGGAGCTCTATGGAATTAATTATAATTTTTCAAAGTTGGCATTTTTCTGCTAAACTGATACAGACACTGTTAATATAGTTAGTAATTTGGGTTATGTCATTCAAGGGCCAAATGGGATCCAATACTCATGAAATTTTACAAACATGAACTAGACATAATACTCTTTCCAAGTCACCCCAATTGGACCTCTGAGCAAGGAGATATGAATTTTTGAAGTTAGAGAACAATACTAGTAATGACAGTCAACCTCTGGTACTGTTCTATCAATTTCTAGTAGCTAACAACCACTGTTGTGGTCTAGATATATTTTTATCATAAATGAAACATCTATAGCTTTCCAGAATGGTAAAGCATGCATGATCTTAATTTTTTTAGAATTATTTATGATTTTTCAAAATTTATGATAGTAACTTGGAAATTATGGCTAAGGCTACACTTATTGTTTTTATGTATACCATCCACTTGCACGAGTTCTAGGCCATTTCTTAGGATGGTTTTGAGTTTTATTAGTGTAATTAAATATGAGAATGAGTTAAATGAGTTCATATGGTCCACGGGACACCGAATGAAGAATTCATCCACTATGCAATGCAAATAAATTGATTATTTTTATGGAATTTTCCTTCCTCTTCTTGTGTGGAAATGGAAGGAAGCTTAACATTTATGTGAAATGAGATCAGAAAAAAGGTCCCAAAGAGTTATCCGAAGTCAAGTATGAAGGAGCCAAGGACTAAAATGCAAAAAAAGTTTTCTATGTTTCTAGAATTTTGGTGTTACAGAGATCTTGATTCTCTTGGCCTAGACACATCAAACAAAACACAAATCAAACCTTGGAACCAATTCTAACTTTATAAAACTCTAAGTTAGCTCACTTGGTCTTAAATCACTCATATGGTCTATATATGACACAATGATGCAACCACTTAAAATCATGCTCTTAGCTCCTAATTCTCATTCTTTCTAGACCATATGGCTTTATAGAAACTCATTGAAGCCACCATAAACTCAATCTAGGAAGTCAAGCTCTAGGTTGCCTTTTTATATCTAAATGGGACCTAAATTACCATATCATAAACTAAGTTTCCTAAATTCAATTCATTAGTTCTTCTAGCACCTATAATTCATATCTAAGCCTCTTATACCCTTGGAATGAAAAAAATCTCTCCTTTGGTGGTTCAATCTCCTTCAGGCCGAGACCATCACCACAAAAAGGAGCCTATAGATTGCTTGATTTTTCTTAAAGGAAATGGCTCATATAAAACTTCCTAGAGGTCTAAGGAACTCATACCATGTCTTACAAAAGCTAGAATATATCTAAGAAAAATTAAATTTCATCATTGGTTTCAAAACTCCAAGTTACACCAACTTGAATTTTTTGCTTCTCTTTTTTATTCCAATGGACTAATCTTAATTCCTACACTCTTAAACACTTATTTCTTTCTTGGTAAAGTTAGAATTCATCTTCATCTAAAAGAGCTAGGTTTAACTGAAATTACACTAAGGAAGACATCCAAGAATAAGTAAAAGGAAGCTAAGAACCATACCTTGTTTGCTTACTTTCTCAAGGTGCTTTTACTTGCTTCTAGTCTCTCCTTCCAAAACTCTCTTATTCTAATTGAGCTAACCTCAAAATAAAACTAAATCAGCTTTGGAATCCATAGAAAAAGAGAAGAGAAGGAGAAGAAAGAGCTAAACAAAGGAAAGGCAAGAGAAGGCTTGAAATTCCTCACCTTAAGCTCAATTCTTCTTCCCCCTCCTTCCTTATGATGGAGCACCCTAGGAGCTTTCTCCCAATTTATCTAAACCAACACATTTTGGTAGAGAAGGAGTGGCTAAGTTTGAACATGCTTATAAGACCAAAAAGGTAAAGTTATCTTACTTTTTAACTTTTCAATTTAGTCCCTAAATTATGGCATCTCCATTTGGCCTCATTTCAACCCTTTTCGAGACTTATCTTTTCTATCATAAAATTTGGGTCCTCTAACTTATAAATTGCCTTTGGTTTCATCTAAATTAGATTTAAAACGATTTCTAACTATGCGGTCAAAATTCCTATCAACTAATGGCCGAAATCGCTCACCGGAGGATTTTAGGGGTTCCCATGATTTTTAGGGCCTTTGAAAACCTCAAAAAGCTCAAATTTTTTATTAAAAAAATTTCTTGTGTGAGTTTTCCAAAATTTTCAAAAATTACAAAAATGCCCAAACTTATTTTTATAAATTTTCTTAGCTCTATTGGCTCAGCCTTTGGGTAACTCAAGTATCCAATCCTTATTTTTAGGGGTCTAAACTATTACTCTAATTTTATTTGGCTGCTATCCCTTTGATTTAAGGAACTTCCTTTGAAAATCGTACATTTCTAGCCCTTTTTCAGCAAACTAGGTGTTACATCATTTTTTTGAAAAAAAAGAAAAAAAAGGATTATATTGTGTAATAAGTAAGTCATAATGAGCTCATCTAACACATTACATATATCCTAGTCAAATTTCCTAGTCGTAGTCATAATCATAATTGAATAATATCATTGATTATTATTCTGTCTTAGCCACATTTAAAAATGTAAACTTATGAATTTAGGCAAATGTGTCAATTACTATGGCTGATGACAAAAGCCTCCATTGAAGGAGAGAGAAAGAGACTAACTTTTTTGGTGCCATAAAGCATTCAACTTCAACAATTTGATCTAACTCCCTCACACAAGAAACTTACTTAATTGCTTTTACCAATATATGTTTATCAATATACACACATTTATACTCAATGTTTAGTCTTGGGGTTCATGTTCATGATTTGGGACTCAATCTTTTTATATAATACAAAAATTGAGAACTATAAATTAACAAAAAATTATTATAATAATTAAGAACTGAATTAAAATTCTTTTATTGATGCGACTCAATCAAGACAGTTTTTGTTAGCACTGTAAGTTGATTTAACAAAGTGTGTTAATTGTGTGAGAGAGAGTGTGCATGAAAGGAAGAAAATGCAAAGCATAGCCATAATTGGAAGCTAAAGAGAATTGATTAGATAGAACCATACATGCAAATAACAAAAAGTTTCTCACTTTAATAGTCTACGGTAACAATTCCTAAGGGTTGGTTTAGTATATAAATGATCGAAGGTGAACTTGAAATTTTTCTCTTTTGCCCAACATTTGACATTCTTCCATATGTAAGTGATCAAAGATGATCCATAGAGTTGCATTGCATAAATGTTGATATATGTTTCTTTTAAGCTTACAAGTTATATATAACCACTTCACATCTCTTGATATATTAACAATAAGTAAACAACCCATGTTTCTCCATTTTATATTTTTTGAGTCATCAACTTATTTCCCATGGGCTCAAAAAGTAATTCCAAGCTTCTACCTCTTAACAGGAACTACCTATATTTGGACATCGGAACTCATGTAGGCATGGCTACTATACAATAATGCATTTCATTTGCCTTGAAAGTTTACAAAATTGATTATAGCTTTTGTTTTATATTGATTACATACAGTTTTATAAATCTAGTTGGAAGAATTTTTCTATTAGATTTTTTTATATTTTTTATAAGCCATTAGAGACACCAAAGAGATACTTTCAATTAGGGCTATACATGAGGCTTGGTGGTCCAATTAGCTTGATTCTACCTAGTCAAATTGGGTTGAGTTAAGTTGGGCTAAAAAAAAAAGGAAAATTAGGTTAGTCATGCTGACTAGTTTGGTTCAATTTGACTAGATCATATGAATTTTTGTTAAAAAAAATTTATAGGGACTTATATAAAAATTTTATTTTTTTCAAAAGCAAAATATAATTTTACAGGGAGTTATATAAAAAAAATTAATTTTTTAGATGTTAGTTTATAATTTTTATAAAAATTTTGAAAATAAAATGATTTAGTCTGGTACTAAACCAAATTCAGCACCAAGTTATGTCAAAACTTGGTCTGACTCATGAACAACTTTACTTCTAATAAATCCAATTAGGAGAATTATTCTATAAGATTTCTCTCATTAAAGACTATAACTGAACAACTACTAGATTTTTTGGTGATATATAACATGCAACATATTAGGTTTCAAATAGTATTAATAATAATATATAAATCTAAAGTTGCTAATGACTGAAACAAAGAAGCCACTAGATAGGATTTTGAGACAAAATCCAAAGAAAGAGTTATTATTGGTAGTAAATCTAACATTTTAGTTTTAACTAGGTTCGAAACATAAATCTTACTTAAATTGCTTTAATAGCTAGATATCTTAATATTTCAATATTTTAATAATCTAAAACAATTATGCATAGCACAAGGACCATAAATCATTTAAGCCATAGACACGAAATGTCATAACCATTTAGTCCTAGTTATCCAAAAATTACTAAAACTCTTTTAAGTCTTCCTCCGCTTGAAGTGAAAGTATATTTGTATAGTTTGACATTCTGTTTTAATGATTGTATTGAAATTTTGAATCCTAAAAGTTCTTATGTCATTCACTATCCAAAATTAGAAACTAGAAATTTCTGTAAGAAGGATTTAATGGCTACTAAAGGAAAATGGTTGGATATGCTTATATTTTTGGCTAGTGGTGCGTAATACAGTCACCTTTTGGTTCTAACATATCTTTTTTGGATTTCTTGGATTGTATAACCTTTTTGTCTAGAATCATGGATGAAGGTCAAAGGTGTACTTGTATACGTGCCAACGACTCTTCTAGTTTGGTTTTATGTTCACTACCTCAAATCATTCTAGCCAAACTGAAGTATATTTTGGATTCTTAGCTTTTTAAAGTGATAATTAGGTTAGATATTATATTCCATACATGTAGTATAATTATCTTCTATTGCAGCTTTTAAACTATCACCATTTATAAGCCTTTATATACTAAAGAGAAGACCTTGTAGTCTAGTCGAAGACCTTGTAAACAAGGTCTCAAATTTCTCATTGTAAAATACAAGATCTTATCGTCAGCATCTTGGATCTTATTTACAAGATGTGGTTCTAACCTTAGAATTCCCTTAGTTTAATGCCAAATCAATTGTAGTATATGTGTTTATACAGGTACATTACCACATGGGGCATAAAACATTCCCCATCAAGGATTTCCATGTTTTTGGTGAGAGAATTAATCATTTTCAAAGGGCAAATTCATTGCATCTTGCCCATATGGCCCATTTAAATCTTCCTTAATTTATTTCCATCCATGGCATACTTAAACATATAAAAAAAACTCAATTTAAGGCTTACAACATGGATCAAGAACCATTTCCCATGGATTGAAACCCAAAAACCAGAAAATCTCACTTTTATACTTGAGTTCCAGTGGTAGTTTACTGATAATAAATTTAGAAAATCATAACTAATTCTAAAAAATTAAAATCAAACAATCCATAGCTTTCTAGAAAGATCAGGATATTAAATTTATACTAAAAATAATTCCAAGCCACAAAAATATCATTTGGACCATGTTTGACAATAGAAAAGTGGCAAAGGTCAGACTGCCCAGTGTTTTTGATATAGCTTACTGATATAAATTTTAAAAATGCATAACTAAATCCAAAAAAATCTAATATGGGCAAAGTATACTAATTTCAAAAGCTAAAGATGTTAACTAGAGGGTAAAAATAAGCGTATATTAGTTTAGATGCATTTAGATCTTGAAAATTGATAGAATAGTAAGCAAGGTCAGTCTACACTACTATCACTAATATGAAACTTTAAAAATTCATATCTCCTTCTATAGATATCCAAATGAGGTGCTTCTAGTTAATATAGGTCACTATGAATGTATAGTTTATTTCTGTAAAATTTTATAGCCATTAGACACCATTTGGCCCATGAATGACAAAGGCAAATTTTAGACCTTGTGAACAGTGCTATTGTCAAATTGTGAAATTTTAGCCAATTTTGGAATTTGCCAAAAATTCTATATAACTCCAAATAATATTAATTTTAGCTTTCCAAAAAGCACTAAACAAGAACTATATGTATGCCAAGTTTCAAACTAAGAAGAAGTCATTTGGTTAAATCTTGATATAGCTTTGGAATATGGTCATTTTAAAACTACAAAAGAGTCAAAAGTGGTCCATGTGGCTTCCTACATGTTCTAGCACTCCTTGGGTAAGTTTGAAAGCATAAATACACTCTATAGGAACTGTCCAAGTGGTTTAAATCATCATACATCTCAAACTCACTATGCTACAGGTAAATACACACTTACAAGCAAGCCATCAAGTACCTAAAGTTCATTATCTCATTGATTTGGTTCCAAATCTGATACATACACTACATATTCATGATTTTACACTTGCTTAAGCATTTACATCTCAATAAACATATATACATACAAACTTTAACAATACCTTACATCAATGGCAGAGTATAGTTACTTAAGCTCCTTGGCTTCCACTTTGGCCTTCTTGAACTCCACCTACGCATATTGAAATGGGAAAGGGAAGAAGGTGAGATTCATGGAATCTCAGTAGCTCATACATCCTTTCAAACAAGCAACTAAGGAATGTAATCATGTCACAAGAACTCTCAAAAGGCATTTCATTCATAATTTCCATGCCATAACAACACATTAAAGCTAAAAAGGATGTTTAAGGGACTTTCGGTCTAACTTCACCCTTTTTCTTAGAACTTTTGGATTAACTTTACCCTTAGTCAAGGGACTTTTGACTTAGCCTCACTCATCCAAGAGACTTTTGGCTTATCTCATCCATTTCTGGGGACTTTTAGCTTTACCGCACCCATCACAAAGGACTTTTGGCACAACTTCACTTATATAGCACAATTTCATAATCAAATGCCAATCAAAAGACATAATGGTACCATAGAAGTCAAATAATAGCATATGGTATTTCTCAAGATTGAAACACATATATATGCATCAAATGACATTCATGCAATCATATTGCACACAAGAAAGGGATGGAGAGCTACCATGGCAATTCAACACAAGCTTCCCTCTTAGTTATTTCTTTCCCTTTTTGGTTTCACACCCACAAATAGATGGAGCTTGTTCTCTTTAGCCTAGACACAAAAAATAGCATTCCATTACTCCCCTTGGAACAAGTTAAAGCATTAAACACACAGTTAAGAAGCACACTTTGCCCATTGGTTACATAATAACTCCATTAATAGTCTAATGAAGCAACTATCATAATTCAAGTTATTGGTTCCCTTCTCTTCCTATATCTAGGCCTTTTGACTTCATTTGAAGTCTTTGGATCCATCACACACTCATTTCTAAGACCCTAGATACAAGTTACTTTCTAAGGCTACATTATGGAATCTATTGCCTCATCTTCCAATCTATGACTTTTAAATTCTTTTCAAGGCTTCCTCCCATCTTCTTCTATCACATAAAGTCTTAAACCAAGCTTAGAACAGATTAAAACACTCTCTAGCCCTAACATTCAAGCTTGGCCAAGACATGCAAGGGAAATGGAGCCCATGGACTTTGCAAATTTTCCTTGATAGAAAAGGCACTTGGGAAGCTTCCTAAGGGTCTTAGAAATTTAAACAAACACTCACATATGTTAGGGGATTCATGAATCAAATCAGTTTTTACAAAGTATTCAAGAATCCTTAACTTCCCATTTTTGAATTTTACTAGCTCTCCATTGCATTTCTTTGCATTTCCTAAGTTCCCATAGCCTAATTCATGGGTTTTTTGCTAGTTCTAGGTCAAAACTTTCTCCCCCTGGGCTGTTCTATTTTTGACCAAGACACCACATATAATGAGCAAGAAGGAAGACGCAAAGATGCAAGGAGATTTACCTTAATTCCAAGCTCTCCCCAAGAGTCTCTTTCTTTGCTTTAGCTTCCTTCTTGAATTTTTTATCTTTCTCTTCTTAACCAAGGCCAAAACAAAACCAACCCATGCATCAAAACCATAGAAAGATAAAACAAGGAGAAGAGAAAAAGATTCTAAAAAGGAAAGCCATGAAAATCCTTAAAGTTCCATACCTTTCTTAACTTCTTTCTCTTTCTTCTTAGGCTACCCATATGCGTCCTTCTCTTTAGCTCTCTCCTTTGTTTTAAGTAGCACACAAAGTCGATCATATGGGAGAGAGAAGAGGACGCCTCTTATAATAGAAGAATTTGTTCCATAAAATGACATTTATATCCCTTGTCTTTGGCAATTCCATTTTAGACTCATTTTAACTCCTTTTTTAGAACCATCTTTTCTATCATAAAATTTAGGTCTTCAAATTTATAAATTGCCTTTGGTTCTATCCAAATTAGATTTGAAATCTCACCAAAACCTTTGATTAAACTTTCGAACAACTCTTTATCGAAAATGCACACCAGGAGGGTTTTAACCATTATGATTATTCCCATAGTTTTTGGGGCCTTTGAAAACCTTGGAAAACTCAATTTTTCCATTTAAAGATTCCTCCTTTGAGTTTTTTTCTAAAACTTGCCTAAAATTATAATTTTGCCACTGGCTTTCATATCTTTTAGTTTGGTCATTTTGGCTCTAATTCTATGCTATCTTGAGGCTCTAACCTATATTTTTAGATGTTCTAATTAACATAATTAGCCTCAATCCACTTTACTTCGGGGTCTTCATTCATTAATTAACTGATTCAAATTTCAATTTTGGTCTATCATAGTTCATATTGGCCTTTGTTAGGGCTGGGACCCCTTATCGATAATTCATTCCACTCTTTAGGGATGATTTGGATTTCTAAATCATAGGATATTATAGTGGCATTCTTTTTTTCTTAGGAAAACTTCATTCAAGGAACAGATATTTTATTTCTTTTAGTACATAAGATCTTTCTTTTACATCCAAGAAGTCAAGAAAAGGTTAGATAAACTATAGAGTAAGACTTTACAGGTTTCAAGATAGCTAAATGTTACAATTCATAGCATGGTTTCAAATGAAGTCCTTACCCAAAAATGCAGACTCGAAAAAAAAAAGTAAAAAGAAAAAAGAAAACCAAGGGAAACACTTGAAAGCTATTTATTCTATAGTACTAGAGACTATTAGACACTATGGATACAACAAAAACAAAAAATTGTAGAGTAAACTAGAGGTTTTAAGATAGCTAAATATTACAATTCATAGCATGATTTCAAATGAAATCCTTACCCAAAAACAAAAAAACAAAAATAAAACTAGAGGAAACTCTTGTAAGATAAAAATGGTTTATTACACGGTACTAGAGACTATTCATACATTCATGAATACAACAATTGGGAGACATATGTTACTTATCGAAACTGAATTATTTTAGTGTCAAATTTGTAATGTAGCTATATACCATCTATGTTGTAATAGTGACACTTTTGTTGGAAAATCATCTTTGACTTATTTCTGGGGACGTATAACTCAACCTACTCTGCCACTAGATGAATGCAAGTTATGTTAAGGGAGGAAGATTGATAATCTCACTATTAATCATAGAAACCACAATGCTTATACTTGGCCTCTTTCTTGCAAGGTCATGCATATACAGAAGTCCTATGTGTATTCACCTCAATATATCCTTCTCTAAATTTGGATTAGATATTTTAAGATCTATTAATAATACAATGTTCCTTTCATTCCATAATTCCCATGCCTAAAATATATAAAGAAAAAAAAAGCATGATAATTAGCATTGAAAGCTTGAAAGCTAAAAGTTGAATCAGTAACTAATAATAGAGTCTTGTATTTAAGTATTTAGGAAAACAATGAATAGTAAAGATTTACAAATCTTAAATGGCTGAAAGAATGCTTATATTATAAAAGCTAGAGTTTCTTCTTCCACTAACAATCTCTAGTAGTAAAACTCCAAAGCTAAACACATTTGATTTCTCTAAAAGCAATCCTTCCATTACATATTCTAGAGACATATAACAACTGTATTATTGAGTATAACAATTAATTATTAGAGCACTTCTCAATATGTTATTATAGTATAGAATAGGAAGGAAAACTTACTAGGTTCCAATAACTTTTCTTGTATTAGTATGATCTTCACTCCCTTTGAAAATTCTAACCATACTAAAATCTAATATTTTTGGAATCAAGTTCTCATGTAGCAAGATATTACTTTCCTTTAGATCCCTATGTATATTTTTTAGTCTAAAATCTCTATGAAGATAAAGTGTTCCTCGAGCTACTTCTTCGATCATGGCAAAGTGCTCTCTCTAATATAGAAGTTACTGTTTTGCTAGGTCTATAGTAGCAAAGGGGTGGGTGATATTAGTTTTGACCACAACGTGAAGAACCCCTAAACATAGCTTTAAGAAACTGTGCCAGTAACAACTTTTTTGTTTTTACATTTTTTTTTTTAGTTTCATTCTACATGTAGCTAGAAAAAGCTAGAAAAGAAAGGATCAAAAGAACCAGCCAAAAATAAATGCATCCAAAATTTTATTTGGCATGTACTTATAGATCAACATCTTTTGTTCTCCTTCAATACAATAACTTGGAAGTATTACAAGATTATGGTGTTGAAGCTTAGAAGTGACAACCACCTCATTCATAAATTCCTCTAGTCCTTGTTTAGATGCTCTAGATAGTCTCATAATTGCTATGACATGGCCATCTTGTAGTTTTCCCTTGAAGAAAATTCCATGAAACAATAGTTATACACAAGGACTTAGAAATTGATTAAGATTTCGTGAATGAATGTACCTTATACATTGGACAAAAACCTCCTTGCCTAAGTTTATTAGACAAGTGAAAGTTGTTTGTGGCAATTGCAACCTTTTCAAAATCATATGCCAACAGCTCTTGAAGTTTAACTTATGACAATTCTCCAATAATGTTGTCACTTGTTTTTTCTACACATGCTCCACCTCTTTTTAATAACAAAAACCATTTGTTCTCCCATTTTCTCATTGATTCATAACAATGTAATGAATTTAGCAGGAGAAATACATGGAAATGCTCCATATGAAAATGAAGTAACACGAACTATCAAACAAAATTATACTCATATGAAGATTGCATTTGAAAATGCCTTCATGTAGTAAGAATTAATTGAGATTTAAATTTTAATGCCTACATCATGTAAAACCTAACAGATGGCATAGTACCTGAGTGTTTTACTATCCATTTCCATAAAAATTATGCTCAAGTGACATTAGTAATGATAGTCCCTAGTATTGCAATAATGATAATGATGAATGTCACGTCTCTCTTCTTTTTCATAATCAAAGAAAATGAAGGAAGTTTGAAAAAAAAAATTCAATCCAAAACCAAAAATAGGATTATGTGAAAAGAAATAAATTTTAAGTATTCTATGAATACAAAATAAAGATACCATGATCTAAATAGGCTACACGAGTATATAGGTCAATTTTTCCATTTGAAAATTTTTGTATGTCAATGGGATTTCCTCTCCAAGTCATAAAACTAAACATTGAATCATATGAATGTGCTATTGGTCTAAAGTTGCAGATTCAAGACTTTGATGATAATAAAACCTAATCAATATTTATGTAAAAGCCCATTTAAAGGTCTTTGGCCCATTATGTGAATTTTATTTGACTTAATTGTTTCGGCCCACAATATTTATGAAGCTTTCAATCGCTAAGTCCAAATGAGCTCATGAACTAAACAATAAACTAATTAATGCATAAAAGACAAATGAGTTATGGCCATTTCCTAAATAGTGTATAGAACAAAAAAGCTTTTTGTTATGGTTGTCTTTGTTTATTACACAAAAATAAATTGTTTCTTTAGCCCATATTTTGAGCCCCGTGATAGCATTTATGGTGAGTTGACTAGATGAGTTGCATGGGAAAAGCATCATTAACAATAGAAAACTACAATGCTAAAAGCATTTGAATGTTAGAAATAAAATGAGATTGTTCGAGCCAAAAAAAATGATGAGTTTCAAAATTGTCTCTAGCTATTAGGAAATGTAGAATGTCTATAATACAAGCAAATTTGAGTGCCAAAAATATAGAACAATTGTAGAGAAAAATGAATTATATCTCGTTTAAATTCTTATAAAATATGCTTAATTAGTTTCTAGTTTATTTGCTTACTAAAAGCACAAGTTTCTTGAACTTAAAAGAGTCTCAAAAGAGATAAAGTGGTCTTAGTGAATCTAAGAAAAAAAAAAGTGCTAAAGTTGAAGGTTAGCTATATAAAATCATGGTGAAAGTTTGTAGCGAAGTGTGGAAGCCAATGTTGGTGGTGAGTATGAAGTAAAAACCATAATCTCTATAAGTATGTTGTTATTTAGTGGAGAGAATATCTTAAAAGTTATTAAAGGGGCTGGACGTAGGCTAAGGAGCTAAACTAAGATAAATTTCTAAATGCCTTCTCTCTTTCTGTTATATTTTTTAATTTGTTGAGTTTGCCTTTTCCATTTTTGGAGGACCAGATTTTAGTTGAGGTTGTATAAGTACTAACTTTGCGTACTTCACTTTTATATCTATTGCTTTGCTTCATCTTGGTGAAGATCATATATTTGTTATATTTTATTGAACTCTTTGACCTTGTGTTAAACATTGTATACATCCTCCACTTTCTGAACAATAATTTTAAAGGATAGTTGGTCCTTTACCTTTATAGTCATGAAAAAATTATTTTCTGCACAAGGTCATATGTAGCTTTATTTGCACTTACTCATATTAATTACATGCTTTAGCAACCAATTATACAATAATAGTTGCTATGCTTTTAGCAGTAGATTTTGGTTTGTTTACACACCAATCGGAGCTTTTATGAGTTAAAATTTGAATTTTTACTCTTCTTCACCTATAATCATTATAAACAAACTTGTTTTGGTCCACTTGATTATAAGATACACCTAATTTGCCCAAATTATACGTGTAGCTTGAAATCACCTTTTTGCCATATTATGCACCAAACTTCAAAAATTCATAACTTGGGTTATGTAACTCTAATTTATATAAATTAGACATTTACAGAAAGCTTATAACATGAACTATATATTGTGAAAATTTCAAACAAAAATGAATTCATTTAGCCCCTTAAGACTTGCATGAATAGTAGCCACATTAGAGTGAACAGTACCAACCATTTCTATATAATTTTGCCAATTGTAAAAATTCATAAAATATTCTATATAGTTCTAAAATTTCCATTCTTTGCTTATTAAAAAGCTCTATAAATTGTCTAATTGCATGCCAATTTCAGCCCAAAACTAGCTCATTTGGTCCTTCAAGGGTGGATGTGCAATTTATGACTTATTTAAACCAAAACTTAGTTCTAAATTGGTTCAATTGGCCTCTAATTTCACTCATTCATTTTGAGAAAATTTTAATCATTCCAAGCATCATTTCTATAAGGTATAATGCATGGAAATAAGCTTGCATCAAAATATGACCTTCCAACACCTAAGTGCAACCACAAACCATATACATCAAAATGGCTTATATTGATGTACACAAACTTTTCCACATGTTCCTATCACATAACCTTGCCATTTGCATAAAATTCATCATATTCACATATGCTTACTACTCATTCATGCACATATAACTCAATGGTTTCTATTATGGATAACATGTACATATAGCTACATTTTACATCGAGATAGTATCTATATTGACATGCTTAAGCTCAAACACAAATTAAGATCACATATTCTGGCTATATATGAAGTATATCACTGCTAATGTATCATATAAAATCTCAACTATATAATTACAATTAAGGCTTTAAGTACATGAATTTTAATCTCTATTGCTTCTCATTGTCTTTCTCCTTGCTTGAGGATCCTAACATGTTTAGTGTGAAGAACATAAGTAAGATTTTGGGGAGAATCTCAATAGTCAATCTCAACCATATCAATGTATACATGAATGCCATGGGGAAATGCAATGCATGTGGTGCAAACATGTGATTCTTATGCATCATGAAACTCAAATGCAACTTTTAACATGAAAACCCATTTCTCAACAAGTCATGGCATCTTAACATACTAACTGGGCTCAAATATGCTCAACTCTAGATGAATGAAAAGTTACTACA